>JBBPBP010009778.1:16635446-16734245 GCA_037974735.1 Cicer chorassanicum | reverse complement strand
AACGACCCGCATGTTGAAGCTGGGAAAACGACTCGCACCCGAAGCTGAGAAAACGACCCGCATGTTGAAGCTGGGAAAACGACTCGCACCTAAAGCCTAGAAAACGACCCGCATGTTGAAACCGGGAAAACGACTCGCACCCAAAGCCGAGAAAACGACCCGCATCTTGAAGCCGAGAAAACGACTCGCACCCCTCTAAAAAATTCTTTTCGGACAAAATTAGAGTTGTCATCTTTACTTATCTTTTACTTTGATTCTCAAGTAAATTCTAAGTAAAGAGGGGCAACTGTTGACACCTAATTTTGTCCGATTTTTATTTATTTATCTATTTATTTATTTTTTTAGTTTTTATTAAAAAAAAGGAAATAATAATAATAAATGTATAGAAATATAAAAATAAAAATAAATAATTAGGACTTTAAACTTTAAACAATCACATATGTTCCCAGTTTTTGTTTGCCTCTAATTCCTGGTTAGACTCTTTTCTAAAAAATAAATAAGAAAATTATATAAAAATATATAAAAAATAATAAAAATAAATAAATAAAAATAATAACAAATAAATAAAGGTACATAATTGAATGAAAGAAACTGAAAAGAAATGGATTGATGGTCATAAAAATCGGTATAATGAGGATCAATTGAATGGATTGATGGTCATAAAAATCGGTATAATGATCATCAATTGAAAGAAATGAAACCAAAAAGAATGAGATTAATAATAATAAAATGGTGATCAATTGACAATTATTCCCTTGTCTTTTGTAACCTACACCCGAAAGGCCTATAAATAATCGATAATAAGAATAGAAGAGGGAGGACATTTTGGAGAACACAAGAAAAAAGAAAAAAGAAAGAATAAAAGGTGAAAGAGGAGTAGAGAATCTGATCTTGGGAAAATCAGTCCAACAAGAAACCACTTCAGTAGTAAGGTATCACTTATCTAATTTCTTCTTGTTAGTCTTTGTATTGCATCCCTTTAAAAATGTTCTTTTTTTTTCTTTCTCTTTTTCTATTTATACAAAAAATAAACTCTTGTGTTAAGCTCTCATTTTCCAAAGTTGTCTATTCTTAAAATTGTTTTCTTTGCAACACAAAATGCTAGAAAAATATAACTAATTGATGTTTATAAACCAATCACCAATAAAATAAATTCCACCATATCGTAATATTGAATTTATAGCTCATATCCCGTCTTTATCAAAATAATAAAAAAAATCATAACAACAAATAAATAGTTTTCCCTTAGAATTAGAATTAATGGTCGCTACTGCCGGATGAAATTCATCATCGCTCGCCGCGCCACATCTCACCTCTTTTTTTCGTTATTATTATATTTTCGTTATGTTGTTTTTTAACAAAAATTAATTTTTCTTTAAAACAAAAATAAAAAGATACAATCCGTGAATAAAAACATCTCACCTCTTTTTTTCGTTATTATTATTATTATTATTATTATTATTATTATTATCACTATTACCATTATTACTATTATTTTTATTTTTATTTTTATTATTATTATTATTATTATTATTATTATTATTATTATCACTCTTTTGTTGTTAATTTATTCTGATATTTATATATATAAAGTAAAATTAATAATAAAATCAGTCAACATATAAATATTTTCTACCAAAGAACTACGTGTGTTTTGATTTCCCCATTGCACCTGGGGATATGTAGGAGCAAGGTTTTTTCCTTGTCAAACCAAATTAATAAAAAATATTTTTCCTTCTTTTATTAATGTAAATAATTTATTTTATTTTTTTAGTATTCTTTTTGGGGTAAAAATAAATGAATAAATAAATAAATAGTTTGTATACAATTAATTATAGGGTAACCGTTTTAACGGACGTTGTAGGGTGGTAATACTTTCCCTACTCATAATCGACTCCCGAATCCGAATTTTTGGTTCAAAAATCATTATTTTAGGTTTTATCCAATTTTTCCTTTGAATAAAATAAAATTGGTGGCGACTCCTTTTTCGCGGACAAACCGAACGCGACATAATCCATTAAATTTTATTAAAAAAAAGTATGTAATCCATTAGATTTACAAAATGTCTCAATTTTAAGAAATAAAGGGACCAAAATTGAGAAATTAGAAATAGAGGGACCAAAATTACGAATAAATTAAAATAAGGAGACCAAAATTGTTAAAAATAGAGAGTCCAAAATGACGCATCAGTTAAAATAGGGGACTAAAATTGTGAAATAAGAATTAGGGGGACCAAAATTACGAATCAGTTAAAATAGGGAGACTAAAACTGCATTTAAACCAATTCTTTTTTATAACTATACCCTTGGATATGTCAAAAATTGATGTATATTAGTATATTTTAATTACATAAAAAGTCAGCAAACTTTGATTTAATGAAAAAAAATAAAAATTTAATATAATAACAATAGATAATAATAATAATAATAATAATAATAATAATAATAATAATAATAATAATAATAATAATAATAATAATAGTAATATTTATAGTTACATTAGCATGTCAATCTGGTAAGTTTAAAGGTTTTTTCGGTGGTTTATAACCTAATGTAATTTTTAATTAAATTGACTTCTAAAATATATTATTAAATTAAATCATATACTCTGCCAATCGATTTCACTTATTTTCACCTATACTTAAAACAAACTTTATAAGCACGAAGAAATTTTGCAATCATAAACATATAGACACATACTTAGACACACATTTAAAAAATATAAAATAAAATAAGTAAATAATATGTATTTTGAATTTGTGTGTGTACAAGTGATGTGTCCAATCAAGTATTTTGCATTATAATATGTTTTCGTTTTCTTTTTGTGTTTTTTGTACGGAGAGTTATCTTTTTTCTTATTAAGGTCGGTCACTACTGAACAGCTTTCTTTTTGTACGGACAGTAATATATGAATAATCATGGAATCTCCTTTATGTTTTATTTAATACTTAGTAATATTTTTTGCTTTAAGATATGGAAGGTTTGAGATATAAGGGTTGTTTTCTAGGTCGCATTTACACACGCATGTGTGCCTTGGTCCTAATCTTTGCTTTTATTTTCCATCTTTGTATTATATTCCATTCCATCCGTAGATACATTTCTTTTTCTTTATTGTGGGGTTAGATTTTGATATATTGAAATATTCCAATTCAAAAATTTGATGACAGCTCCACCACTACTACTACCACTACCTTAACCCACGAGGAAGACCCTTTTAGTGGAGGAGTTCATGATGACATCAATCCCACCTTGTCATGACGTGTGTGCTCTCGTCAATCTTAGTCGCTAGCTTCTATACAAATCCCCGGGTTGGTTTTATATATATACTAACAAAACACCCGTGCCAAGCAAAAAAAATAAAACACATTTACGCAAAATCCTAGTTGTTTATCAACACTACAGATCCAGAGGCCCGAATAAATATCTTTTGTTGGTAAAAGAAAATCAACGACAAAGATTTGTAACGTAACTTTTTAATATTTATCAATGATAGATATTTGTCTTTGATTTTTTTTTTATGTATTAGTGACATGTTTTTTTTAGCTCTATCATCGACAAATATTTATCATGTATTTTTTGAATGCGTCATTTATGAATATGTATCTCATGCTTTTTAATATTTATCAATGATAAATATTTGTCCCGTATATTTTATGTATTATTGACAATGTTTTTTATATGATTTAGTTATAAATATGTATCCTGTGTTATTTTAATATTTATCAATAATAAACATTTGTCTCGTGTTATATTAATATTTATCAATAGCAAAGATTCGTCCCATATTTTTTTAATGTTTATCAGTGATAAATATATGTCTTGTGTTTTTATGTATCACTACAAAACATTTATCGCGTGATTTTTAATATTTATCACTGAAAAATATTTGTCCCATGTATTTTTATGTATCAGTTATAAATATGTATTGTTGGAAACAAGTTGATTTTATACTTAGAGGTTTGATGATAACAAAAATATTTTATGAGAACAATATATTTGACTTCTCAGAGTATGAAAGAAGATTCATGTAAATTGAAGAAAATATAAAATAAGATTTGATTCAGATTTTATAATTGAAGAAAATCTAAAATATGATTTGATTCAGATTTATATTTGAAGAAAAACTAAAATAAGATTTGATTCACATTTATAAATTGAAGAAAATATTTGACCAAGTTGAAAAGAAGATATGGTCAAGATTTGAAGAAGATTTCATCAAGATTTTTCTACAACAAAATATGAACAATATCAACCTGAAGAATTTACAAACTCAATCTGAACAAAATACGAACAGAATCAATATAGAAGAAATGCTCGGATTGGACTCAGAAATAAAGAATTGACTAAAGAACATATTATCAAAGTATTTCGTTAATAATTATTTTTGAATAAGATCATTGTTGACCAATCTAATGAAGATACAATTCAGAATTAAACAAGGACTAAATTGAAGCCCTAATTTTAACTATAAATAGATACTTAAGGTTGAAGAAGAAGATCATCGAAAATCAAAAGAGAGTAGAAGAATTCAATCCCAAATTTCAAATTCATTTTAGAGTTCAAAGAGAGAAACACTTGTTCGAATGAGAATTATTTTCTGAGTGTTTTTTTTCTTGGAGTGTGAGAGTTATTATTATTATCAGCTTTGTTATAAGCAAACATTTAAAGTTCCAATCTTTTGTATCCAACCCGATAGTCGGCCAGTTCCTTCTTCAATCTAGGGTTGTCAGGTTGTTAGGAGAAGACTTGGCTTGTAGGGTCAAGGTGGTTAGTTCCTCAAAAGTCTTGAGTTGTTAGGCTGTTTGGGAAGACGGGTTTAGAGGGTCAGGTGCTTTGTAATTCAAGGTATTTGAAGTAGGGGATTAAATCCTTCTGAATGAGGGGACTGGATGTAGCCAAGTTAGTGGTGAACCAGGATAAAATCTATGTTTCAAATTATTTATGCTTTCATTGTTTGCTGCATCTGAATCCGGTTGCTTCTTATCTAAGTAATTCATAAAAACCAACCAACCTTCATCAAATTAGCAAAAAGTAATCAACTTTGGCAAACACAAGTTCAACCCTCTCTACTTGTGTTTGCATCTTCAATTGGCATCAGAGCTCGGTCTCAAGGCTAAGCATTTTACAGTGCTTGAGGAAAGATCCAAGGGTTCAACATGTCTGGATTCAATGAATCAACAGATAAAGAAATTAAACTGCTTTCTGACTTAACTCGATCTGATTTAATTACTGCTATAAATGATTTTTTAAATAAGAATCACAAATTGTCTTTAAAACTGAAACACTTAGGAAAGAAAATAAAAACCTAACTGAAAAAGTTAATGTTTTAAAGAATCAAAGTGCTGAATTTAAAATAGAAAATGCAACTCTAAAAACTAATATTACTGAACTTAAAATAGAAAATGCAAATATGAAAACTTATGGTGTTAGTAGGAATGGTAAAAGAGGAATAAGATTTCAAGAAAAAGCAACTGAACCTTTAAGAGTAACAAACCAGGACCCAGCCATATTTGGGTACCAAAGGATAAAATTCTTTATGTTGCATATGTTCTAAGCAACCTATTTGAAACACCAGTCATGGTGCCTGGTCAATGGATGCTTGCAATATATAAAGAGAAAAAGGTCTATGTTCCAAGACCTAACAAACAGAAGCCAACTGACTCAAGTGGAAGAAGGACTAGTCAACACAATACCTATTAGAACCAGAACCATATGATGAACAAGAAATATCATAAAAATCTAGAGTATCAACATAGTCAAAACTGGCAGAAATATCAAAATTATCATCATTTCCAAAATTACCAGAGGAACCTGATACATCGGTATAAACAAAAGTGTCAAATTAACAATTAGAATCAGGAGACTTCTTTGAACACTCCAATCAAATTCGTCAAGACTACAAACCTGGATGGGAATTCAAATCCCTTCATCCAAACCCTCTCATCAGAGAGTATGCAAATTCAGAATTTGAATACCAGAAAAGAAATAAGAGAGTTTTTAGAGTGAAACTAAAACTGTTGACATATAGGTTATGTCTTTCTTTAAATTTAATTATCATCTGATATTATGTTTATTATGGTAACAAGAAGCTTGATCTTAAAAATCAAATCTAGATAAGTATTTTGCAGTTTCTCAAAAATTTAGAGGAACCAAGAGAATCACAAAATTTGAACATTTCAGCAAAAGCATAATACAAGTCTATTTCTTCATAAACAAGCATAAACCACCAGAGGAAACAAATGCAGACAAACCAGAAGAACCTGAAAAATCAGAGAATACAAGCAAATCAGAAGAAGATAACAATCTTAAAATGATGAATCTGATCAATTCAGAAATAGTCAACATAAGTCGGAAGGAAGATTTGGATGAAAGTACAAGTCATCTCATCTTGAAACTCTAATCATTGGAAGTGCAAGTGATCCTTTGAGAACCAAATCATCACTAAAAAATACCACTTTGTTTGGCTTACTCTCATCAATTGAACATACCTCTATTGATGAAGCATTGGAAGATGATGGATGGATTCTTGCAATGCAAGAAAAGTTAAATGAATTTTAGAGGAATGATGTTTGGGATCTAGTACCTAGACCGAATAAGAACATAGTACCTAGACCAAATAAGAACATTTTTGGAACCAAGTGGGTTTTCAAAAACAAGCTAAATGAAAAAAGGTGAAGTAGTCAGAAACAAGGCAAGACTTGTCGCACAAGGCTACATTCAATAAGAGGGCATTGATTACACTAAGACATTTACTCCAGTAGTCAGGTTATAAGCTATTTGTATCCTGCTTTCTTTTGTTGCAAATATTAACATTACATTATTTCAAACGGATGTTAAAAGTGATTTTCTAAATGGTTATTTAAGTGAAGAAGTCTATGTTAAACAACCTCTAGGTTTTGAAACTTCTTAATTTCTAAATCATATTTTTAAACTTAGGAAATCTCTATATGGTATAAAACAAGCACCTAGGGCATGGTATGATAGACTTAGTAACTTATTGCTTAAAAATAACTTTGAAAGAGAACAAATAGATAATACAATTTTTAGAAAATCAATAGGAGATGACATTCTTATTATACAAATTTATGTTGATGACATTATTTTTGGATCTACTAATGGCACTATTTGCCATGAATTTTCTAAATTGATGCAGCTTGAATTTCAAATGAGTATGATGGGAGAACTTAAGTTCTTCTTAGGGATACCAATTAAGCAAATTCAAAAAGTTATATACATTCATCAAACTAAATATACAAAAGAGCTTCTCAAGAAGTTTAAGATGAGTGATTGCAAACCTATGGCTACACCAATGCACCATACCTGTTCAATTGAGAAAGATGATTCAGGCCAAAAAAGTTGACCAGAAAACATATAGAGGAATGATAGGATACCCTTCTGCCATTTGCCTAACCAAAAACCCTATACTTCATTCTAGAGTTAAACACATAGAAATCAAACACCATTTGATTAGAGACTTTGTTCAAAAAAGGGTACTAAACATTCAGTTTGTAGACACTGAACACCAATGTGCTGACATATTCACCAAACCACTACTTGAAGATAGGTTAGACTTCATCAAGAAAAACCTAAACCTTACCTTCATACTTGACTAATGTTGTGATAACTTCAAAGTAGTTTAGTTTTACATTAGTTTTTATATTTTCTTGTAATATATTCTTGTTATTAAAAAAGAAAACAAGTTTCACTTTCAAGTCTTTTTAATTAAATGATTAAATGAGTTAATAAAATGAATTTTAAATATTAAATATTACCTAGTCAACAACAATTACACGGTCATCATGTGCCACTACATCCAAAATTCGCCATGTCACCATTTTTTTTACTAAAAAATATTCATAAAGGACTTTTTTAAACTTGTTTAGAATTTACAATGGTATGAATCAAACAAAAAAAAATTACAGGGACTAAAATCAAAACGAAACATATTGCAAGGACCAAAAACATATTTAAACCTTAATTAAATTTAAAATATGAAAAATTTCAAAGTTGAAATGAATTTTAAATATTAAATATTACCTAGTCAACAACAATTACACGGTCATCATGTGCCACTACATCCAAAATTCGCCATGTCACCATTTTTTTACTAAAAAAGATTCATAAAGGACTTTTTTAAACATGTTTAGAATTTACAATGGTATAAATCAAACAAAAAAAAATTACAGGGACTAAAATCAAAACGAAACATATTGCAAGGACCAAAAACATATTTAAACCTTAATTAAATTTAAAATATGAAAAATTTCAAAGTTGAAAGCTAAGTTTTTATGACGTGTTATTCTAATTTCATGGGTGTTAATATATATATATATATATATATATATATATATATATATATAAGAGTTGCAAAATTTACACACAACTAAAAAAATAGTAAATATATATTTGCAATTTACACTCTTTTTATTTGGACATAAAACCCCATTGTCTATTATAAAATAGTATATATTTGCAATTTACACACTTTTATTTGGACATGAAATCCCATTTGTCTATTCTAAAATACTACAGCGAATGGATGTTAATGTCCAAAGAAAAAATGTGATGGTTGCTAATATAAACCTTCTAATTATAGTTGTGTGTAAATTAGCAACTGCAATATATATATATATATATATATATATATATATATATATATATATATATATATATATATATATATATATAATTTAAATATTTAGGGCTGAAATTATTAAGATTGTTTGTGTTTAAAAATATTTTGAATTGTCCGTTGAGAAACAAAAACGAGTCGAGCATAGTATAAGCCAAATTGGCAGCAGCCAAGGCAATCATAGAGCAACTATAAATTAGCTGAGAATAAATTAGAAGGCAAGTTTTGCTTAGTCAAGCCAAATACTATTTAATTTCCCACAGACAAATTTAGTTTAAAATTGGTGTGAACAAATAATTTAACTCGACAACAACCAAATTTTCTATCTTAGCAAAAAAAATACCAAGTTAAGAGAAAAATATAAGCTATTTTGTAGGACTCATAATTAGGGGTGGAAATAGGTTAGGGGCCTACGGTCCAGTTTACGTTAGGCCTGGGCCTAGGCCAGATTAGACGTTTTTTTTTAAACAAACAAGGCCAAGACTTCTAAAAAAGCCTATTTAGTTAAAAATGTCAGACTACAGGCCACATAATAAGTCTTTTATGCCTATTAGACCGACCTATTTAAATAAATATAAATAATATTTTTTTACTACTATAATTATTATATTAAATTTTGATCTTTTTGTTAGATATTCAATTTTTATTATTTTACGCATATTAATCTTCTTTAGTTTTTGACATATTTAAATGTATTATTATAAAATAGAATTGAAGTAGGATGTGTATAAAGTCATATTCTTCAAAATGTCATGTTAAATATAAAAATAGAGCTTAATTTTATTGACATATTTAATGATATGTTTGATTACTTATTCAAAAATGTTATAATGAAATAGGTTTTTAAGTATACTAACAAGCCATACCAAACTTCTATCAAGACTAGACTTAAAACCTAACAAGTAAGCCTATGGCAAGCCACGAGCCAGACTTATGCCTTGAAAGTTTAGACAAGCCAGACTCAAGCCTAACAAAGCCTAACTCGACTCAACCTATTTCCACCCCTACTCATAATCAAGAGAGAAGAAATAACGCACGCGGGCAATAATCCAAGTTAAACTACGTGAGAATTTTAGTTCAAGTAAGGACAACCCATGATCTCTAATATGACCACACAAAGATAATTGATTGAAGCGGTTAAGACACAATTTTTATTTAGTCAAGAGTCGTGGCTTATAGGATCTATAAATACCCATTGTAGTTACCATTTTTAAGAACATTGTCTATCAATCAATATATATCTTTTAATTGTAAATTATCTTTACATTGCACATACTTATGCTTTATTTACGTTCGTAGCTAGTACTCATTTCTCATCGCCTGAATTAATGCTCTTTGGAGTAGTTAAAGAACTCTTAACTAAGGGACATAGTTATATCCTCGGTGTAATCACTTGAAGCAAATGGAATCATTTGCTAAGAGATTTTTATCCGATTTTGCGACTGATTTTCAAGTTCACAAACAAAATTTGGCAGCTCGATGGGACCTATAAGTAAATAGAATTGGGAAATTCAGTTTACCAGGTCACAATTACGTTTGGAGTATGCATTTACGTTATGAAAACATTCTCAACAGTATGGATCATCATATGTCCTCATCAAAGAAAATGGGTCTTTTGAGATCTAAAAACACACAACAAACCTTGAAATGTTTATCCCCACCACTCCTCCCACATAATAAACTTCATCGCCCATGGTTGATCTACTTGAACAACCAATCGCAATGACTATGCCATTTATTATACAACAAATGAATTGGTTAATATTGTTATGCATATGGTTCATAATGAGATCCAATAGACTCGAGGAATGGATGCCAAGAGAAATTAAGATACTTCAACACCTAAACCATACAAGTCTAGCCAGGTTACTATTTTGGGCAGATATTGTCATCTAAAGTCAGTCGATTAGTTCTACCGTAGGGCCTTCCTAGGTATTAGGGTTAGCAACCAGGGGCACGCTACCCGTATATTTCGGCTAACCCGATAAGTCATCTACTACGACATGTATGATGTACCTGTCTTTCCCTCGGTGGGTTCAAGTCATCATAGGCCTAAGAGTGCATATGAAGGAGATAATATAAGAATTAAAATTCCACCTCATCCTTATATTACATCTAACAAGACAATAACTTATGTTATAAACCCAACCGTGGATGTATAATCCACCTCCAATTCAAGGACAGTAGGGCTCCGCCATTCCCCCCATAAACTATGTGGCGCTAACCAGCTATAGTCGAGGCAAGACCTCTTGGGCAACAGTTATTGGACCCAATTGGAAATGTCTATGTACATAAAGCCTTATCCAAAATGGGTGGACCCGTTAGTACCTCTTCCTATAGGGTATAAAACTCCATAATTTGCCACTTTTTTAAGTGAAAGTGGCTTATAACTCTTAGAAATAAGAGTTATTTCACATCTTTTAGACTTAGTTATGCAATCCTTAAAGTGTATGTACTAAGTAATTTGTTGGTTTTAGGATAACTTATATATTTTAAGTTTAATAGCCCTTTTTACTAAATTAGTATGTTTTATGTTGGTTGGTGTCGACAATATGAAAGAGTTACAACTTTGGCTAGAGAAAGTGTTGCTAGATACTACAGCAGCTTAATGCAATGTTGGTGTGTACAACTTGAAGGCAGAAATTGGGCCCAATGGTGTGTCAATTATTTTACCAAGAAATATAGGATACCTCAATGTAAAAATGGTACATTTATTGGGCTAATGAAGTGTCCACATGTTTAAGGAAAATGGGCCAAGGATTGTTTATTAAAGAAAGAGAAAAAGACCCAAAAGGAGGGAAAAAGTGTCATTAAGTTGTCCTATATAAGGGGACAAAAACTTGTTGTAAATGAGAGGCAATTTTTGCCCTAATTTTAGGAGTCATCATCATTCCCTAGTCGTAACTTTCATCATTCATTATCTCCTACAATAATCCATCACTTTCATCACCAACCTCCACCTTTTGGAGCCATTGGAGCTAGTTCTTAAACTTGGAAGTCAAGGAAAGAAGTTGTCATTTTAAGATGAACTAGTCGTGGTTCCAGCTGCTATTTAATTGCATTTCTTTCTTTCCTTTCATTCATCATTGTTTCTTGTAAATTGGTTGAAATGAACTCCTTATTATTCCATTTCATTTTCACGTTATTTTGTAATCTTAATATGAGCTAAAATTCTTACTAGTTAAGGATCAATGAATTATTAATTGTTGTTTATGTCTTAATGTGTTGTGATGTGTTTAGCTTCCTTTTAAACAAGCTATTTTAATGTTATCTTTAATACTTAACTTGGTCCCTTAAGTTTTATTGATTAATCTGTAAAGCTTGGAAAAGGTGGAAATGCTTAGTTTAATATAAATATCGTCAATATGTATGGAAATATGATTAATGTTAAATGGCTAGGAATAACATTTAAGTCTATAGGAAATTTGAATCACGTAAATGAAGCATGATTGAAATTGAAGCATAAATAGTATAAGTCCAATAAAAATCACGATGACTATATTGGAAAACACCTAAGGCCATTATGGTATCAGGAATGCTACAAAATGCTATAGCTAGAGGTGTACAAAGGACATGTTTGGTCGAGTTTGATGTGTCATTTACTCGGTCTTAAAATTAGGTCGGGCCAATTTTTGGACCCAAACCAGACCCTTAACCCGATGGAACTTAATGAGATGCGAGTCTAATAAGGATGAGATGATACAAAGACAACATCGAGTTGATCTCAAGACATTTCACCTAATAGTAATACATAAATATTTTTAAAAAAATTAATCAAAAAGTAATTCATAGCTCATATAATATGACATGGCACATTTCATAAGGAGAAAAAGGACGAAATTTAAAAATATTTTTTAAGCAAACATATCACTAATTGCACAACTAAATATTCACTTTTCCCTTCTTAATAAAGTTGGTGGTCAAAGAATATTTTGCAATACAAGTTCTTTCCTATTTGACTGTAAGTGTGAAGTGAAGTCACATTTGATTATTGTTTTTACATATAATAATAATAATAATAATAATAATAATAATTATAATAATAATTATAATAATAATAATATATAATAACCTCTTGTCCATAAAATAATTTGGGACGAGACGAAAAACTCTAGAGGTAACTCGAACCCGGTCCCTCCTTCTACCATGTCCTTGTATTGCCCTCGTTTTGTCCCTTTTTTTAGTTTAGGTCAGACCCGACCCAAACCTTACGAGCCAAGACAGGTTGATGGATTGGGTCGGGTTTTGTACACTCCTAACTACAACATTAAAAATCATATAAATTAACATTATAAACTCAGTTGTATCGTTAAAAATCCTTCATCAAGTGATTTTTAGGAAAACTTTATCTCACTATTTCTTAATTGTTAAAACTTGAATTTATTTTTAATTGATACCCAAAAATGTTTATCTTTCATTTTTCCACAAACAAGTTATTTTCTTATAAAAGTGTTGAAATACATAACATAATCAATCCTTTTGAGAACAATCTTTTTATATACTACTTGTCATTGACTTTGTAAATTTGCACAATTAAATATTACAACAATGGCAAATCTATAATGCAGGATATTGGAAGATTCACTACATTGTGTGG
Organism: Cicer chorassanicum; assembly: GCA_037974735.1. Taxonomy (NCBI): domain Eukaryota; kingdom Viridiplantae; phylum Streptophyta; class Magnoliopsida; order Fabales; family Fabaceae; genus Cicer; species Cicer chorassanicum. The sequence goes on along the minus strand of JBBPBP010009778.1, from coordinate 16,721,017 downwards.
GAAAGTAAGCCTTAATGAATTCCACATATTTCAATTGTCCTCATTATCATTAATGGTGACAACCTTTACCTGACATTCCACACTCCCACCAAATTCTATACATATTCAAGAAAACCTGGAAAGATGCTTAAATGACAAATTTTACTAGCCTCAACCTGAAGTTATGGTTGTGTGGATCTAATGAACTTGCACCAACAAGTAGATGAATCGATTGTTGATTTGATCAACAAGTTCATAAAGATAGGTGACAAATGCTTAATCCCTGAGTCTGAATATGCAACCCATGACCATAAGGGTATGCATCCTCATCTCAAGAGGAAACTTGTAGGTTGGGCTTTTTCTAACTTGAATGGGCTAGTATTTAGAGCTTTGAAGATAATAGTTCATTCAAGAGAAAGAAAGAAATGTGTCGTAGGTGGAGAGACTCTCATTTTGTATCCATTGTACAAGTGGAGGAATCAGACAATGATATATTATCCGATTCCTCGGTAGACATCATGAAGGCCAAAATCCTGAAGATTTTATGGTTATCTTGAAAACAAAAATGTCATGGCCAAACTTTCATTAATAATTTGTCTTGATAACCTTGATAACTCTAAGATTTTGACTTGATAAGTAAATAAAGCTTTGATTATTTTAATGTGATAGTAAATGAACTTACTTTGGCTTGAAACTAAAAATGTGGTTCTTGGTGTTTTGAATGAAATTTTTATGAAACTAAAGTTGTAGAGTTTTGAGCTTTAAGATTTGAATTTGTTATTTAATATCAAAAATGTTTTAGCATTGTGTGTTCTATTGTATTATAGGAAAGTTGTGTTAAAAGGGTTAAGAGAAAATAAATCATACGCTAGTGTTAAAGGTGTGGCTAAATGGGAAGACCAATTAGTTTTTATTTTTTGGAATTTCGTTCTAACTTAGTGATTAAGAAGTCTGAAGGTGAGAGAGTTAGTTGGAGTTGGTTTGGTTTGGTAAGTTGGATGGAAATCGGTAAAGGTAAGGGTACCATCCTTTTTTTTCTCATAACATGTACTGGGTTGATTTTGTATGTGTTGATGTTGTTCTTGTGGTTTGTACATGGCAGAATATATGTATTTGGTTTTGTTGGATGTTGCCTTGTTGTTTGTAAATGTTTGAGTATTTGTACTTTGTTGTGTTGACATGAAAGTTGATGACATGCTATAAATGTATATGTTGGCTTGGTTGCATATGTATATTATATGATGTGATAATGTATGTTTTACATAATTAGGTGGGATAGTTATCTGGTGTTGACGTATGGATGATTTTGAAAAGAACTTGTCTTTTGAAAATTACGTCATGGTGATAACTTGGTTTTGCATGTTGGAAATATGCCTGTACATTCATAGTTATGCATGGTGTAACCATAATTGGTTTGAGTCCATATTGATGTGTCCATAATTTCTTGGAGAGCACAAAATCCTTGTGAGGATCTAGCATGTGTGGTTGTTAGTGATGACTTGACAATTTATCTAGGAAAATCAATGATATTAATGGATGGACCTACATACCCTTGTGAAGGTAGTGTTATTCTAGAATTATTTTCATTGACATATAATCATTACATTAGGCTTGGTGATGCACTTTGTGGTTTGGATTTATGTGGAGTTGGTTATGTGAACCCTAATTGCTACTAGATTTATGTGAATTGTTATATATGTTGCTCATATTCGTTGTTGTATATATGTATGTTTGTTTTGGTTGGTGATGGTTGTTGTTGTTAAGTACTTGTTTATTGAAAAAAAAATGGTTTTGTTCTGAAAGTTTCTATCTATGTTTTTGATAAAGATAACTATATAATTGTAAGACCCATTTTGAGTCTCAGGTTTTTGTGCTCATGTTTGTCTGAAGCTATATATTGGGTTTCGTTGCATCATAAGGTGGATATCATGCTTTCAAAAATGCTACATTTACTTTGATTCTCAATTTTGACGAGAGGTTTTAAAAAGAAAAAACTTATGCAAGTTTTATAAAGGCAAAACAAGTAATAACTTTCAAAATTATTTTGCATTTAGATTTTAGAATTTTACTAATAACACTCCAAATATTAGGGTGTTACAGCCTGCATACGTGTTATTTTCATTTTATGCAAGTACATCTGTTTGTATTTTTAATTATTTAACTAAAGGGGAGTTCCCCAGAAAAATCTACAAAGTTTTATTTATTTTATTTTACTTTATATGTCTAAAGAAAATCAAAATTGTTCATCAATTAAATGATTGTTTCTCCTCATAAAAAGGGAGAGATTGTTGGAACCAAGTTTGTTGTGATACAATGCTTACTTTTTGTGTTTTGATTAAAACAAAATAATACATAACAAGAGAATAATCTATTATAATATATTATAACAGACTCCCAAATTCTATCGGTGACAACTCACTATATGTATGCCACATATTCCAAAATTTGTCAACTCACAAAAGTTCTGATGTGGCACCTCCCAAATCACACTACTTCTTTCATGTTTTGCTTCAATTAAATTTTGTTTCACCAATATGTAAAGTAAAACAAGCCCTTTCACTTGCTCATTCAAATACAAATATTTCATACATTTAGCAACTTTAAGTCTAATCAATACACTTAAAGGCTTTGGTCACTTATCAAACTTTTCATTTCAATAACTCATACAAAAAAGAACAATTCAATCACTATCTTCAATACATTGTTTATCAGACATAAAGATCCATCCGTTGATTTTCAACCAATCTCTTGCATTTGGTTCAAGTTACTTATCAATGGATAAGGATATTATAAAATGCAACAAAGTCATATCCATTTCAACGTGTGACACATTCTTAATCCTTGGCAGCATCTTGAAGTGAGAATGGGAAGACTCTCAGCTTGATATGATCTTCTGTGACTCCTTGAGGTTTCATGGTAGAACACACCACATGAAACTCCTTCAAGTGTTTGTGGGGATCCTCACCTGCAAGACCATTAAACTTTGGAAGCAAGTGTATTTAACCAGATTTAAGTTCAAATAGTACAGTAACTTCAAGATATTCAATACACAATGCATTATAAGTAACATCAGGTGCAGCAAGTTGTCTCAAAGTTCTATTATTCATATCAGCCATGTTGTGTAGCAAAATGTCACTTTCACTATCACTATCTCTATCTGACACGTTAGCACTAACAGCAGCTCTATTAAGTCTACGACGTAAATGGAAGGTCCTATCTATTTAAGTCTACGATGTAAATGGAAGGTCCTATCTATTTCATGCATCATCATAACAATACAATGCAAAATCACAATTCTGAAAATTCCAACAATGTCCCTATTGCTAAAATTGAAGTGAAAAATCGAAAACACTATCAAATAAAATCCAAAAAATATAAAAATACCACCAAAAATCTCTAAAAATCAAATAAAGGCAATGCAAATATTTTTGGACTTTTTTGAGAATACCGAAAATTCAAAAAATTAAAAAGTGGTCCAGATGAAGGAATTTGGGAATTTGAGCGTCGAATCCCGTAATAAGTCCTTTAAAAAGGGTGTCCTATTCCTTGATTTAATTCTGATTTTCTGGCGAAATTTCGGGGCAATTCGAGACAGTCGCCTGAAAACCGGATTTTTTTACTAGCATTGTGCCTACGAGCTAGCACAACCTTATCCGACCTGTAGAACAACAAAACACGAAGAAACAATTGTTACAATGGTTAGTAATACTCTAAAACTGGTTAATATTGTTATCAGAGAGTCCCCGGCAACGGCGCCAATTTGATCCGCTGTCGCACACAGGTCAAATACAATTGAAAAAAATATATAAAAATGGGTAATAACTCGAGTCGTTTCACAAGGACTTATGATATAATAATATTAACCTAATTGAGAGTTCAAATTCAGAAAATGGGGGTTTTTATAATGATTTAGTTTGAACAGATGAGCAAAATGATTAATCCACTTATTCGAATTTCGAACCTATCACAGATTCTATCAATGAGTTTAATTCCTAATTCGTGATTCTATTCTCATTTGACTATAGAATTGATCAAATAAGCATAATCAATCCTATGTGAATTCGGTTTCGTTGACTGAATTAAGCATCACAATCATCAAAATATTATTATAATTAACGTTCAAGCGTCGCAAAATTATAATTCAATTAAATTAGAAACGAAACCAAATTCTGTCAAACGAAATTAATCGATCCTATTGAAATTCAATTTAAGCAATCAGAATATCAATATAATCAAATAACAGAAATAGAATCATGAATTAGAATTGATGGTGTAACCTGAATCTCCAGGTGTTGATGAAACCTCGAACCCGTAGATTAACCTTACAAAACTTAGCCTTCCATGAAATTAAAATAAAAGTGTTTTTATTTATCTGATCTCTGGTTCCAAAAAAAAATACATGCCAAGAGAGGAAAGAAAATTCTCAATATATAGTGCTCGATTTTGGGCTTTAAAAACAAGTGGCCCGCTATTTAAAACTATTACAAAAGTCCAGATTACGAAATCTACAATTTAGGCCCAGTAGAGTTCGGTATTGAGATTTTATTCCGACACAAAAGTTGTAGCTTTGATTTTTAGCTTTCCAACGACTGCTCGCATGCTTCAATCTGATATCCAGAGCTTAAGTTATGGCCTACAGAGCGACCAGGGGTCAAAATGCAAATAATAAAATTATAATTCAATTTCAATCCAAAGTTAGAAACAAGCTAAAAAATTATTCTAAGTTATAAAGTGATTTTAAAAAATCAAAGTAAAAGATAGAAACATGCGCCCAAGTGCTATGATCAATATCCCTTAAACATAGATGTACCAAACAACTCTCTAGAGTATTGCACTACTACAGGTTCCTCCAACTCCTGTTAAAATCCTCTTCCTGGTGTAAAACCTCCTCATCCAAAAAAGATGTGTATTTATGAAAATTGGAGCCAATTTTCTAGAATAGAAGAAAAAAAAACTACATTCATTCTCTGTTCCCGAGATGTTTATGATAAAATGAGGGGGAAAAAAAGAATTTTGTAGTTTATATACAAAGAAAAATGTAGAAATTCAGGTTAATATTTTTATATTAATTTTTTTTTAGCGTTCTCATTTTTTATATTGATAGTTGGAAAAATAATATATTATATACACTGTCAGTGTAAATAGTTTATACCTTATTAGTCAATCATAATTGTTAGATTATCAGAGATATTTGACTTTTACAAAATTTACATTTAAAGTCATCCCCATGAATGATTGTGATGTGCTAATAGTGTAAAATTTTTTACACTGTCAGTGCATAACAATTAAATTCTCCTAATGTATATATATATAATAATAATAATTAGAAAGTATTATAAAAGTTTGTGCAAAAAATTTGAATGAAATAAATTGTCATTTTTATCTCCTAAAATTTTGCAATGGTTAAAAATGAGGAGGATAATATTGATTTTTTTGATAAGATAGTTATTTCTTTCTTACTAAGAGAGCTATAAATATAGATGAAGGAACAAGTTACATCCAAAAGTTATACCGAGAGTTACGATCATTCAATAACATCGTGTTGAATAAATATTTTTTTAAATCAGCATTGGATTGAAAACTACTATCATATAGATCATATATATATATATGAATTTTGACATTAATCTATAATCATTTTTTATGCCATCATGTTGCGTTAAAAATCAACATCAACGGTGTAATTACATATAATGTTAATTTTGATAACATAGTTAATAATTATAAATTAATATCAAAATTTATAGTGTGTATATATATATACTCTGGGTTGTTTTAATGTTTTTGAAGGGCTTGTTCCAATCTAAAAATTGGGCCTTTAAAATCACAAAATCCTAACATCAAGATTCTAACATTTGATGGTGGATGGTGGCGCCTGATAGGCAGCAGTCGTTGTCAAAGTGGTGGGAAACTAGCTATTTAATCCGAACATAAGGTGAAAATATAAAATGATATGAATGTAATTTTTTAAATGTTAGAGTATATTAACAAAAAAACAAATTGAACCCTCCTTAATTGGGGGCTCTGTGATAATGTTCTGGTTGCACGGGTTGATTGACGGCCCTGTATATATTCTTGTTCAATAAGATAGTTATATTTCATTTGTAATAAATAGTTATATTTCTTTTTTTTAGTTATTTCTTTTTTCTTTTCTTAAATTATATTTGTTTAACCCAAATAATTATATGACAAAAAATTAAACGAGGATAAATCAATAGACACTATAAATATTATTTTGTACTCGTCTGAAACTAATTGTCACATTTGTAAAAAAATATTTTTCCCAAAATAATTGTCAGTTTTGATTTCTGACGCAACTTTAACTATTTTATTTCAATAATATGGTCTAATTAATGTTGTATACATTACTCTTGAATTATTATTCTCCATTTTTATATCAATAAAAATAAACAAATAATTAATAATGAGTAATTTAATAAAATTACAATTCTCTTTCTATCATTCATATAGATGAAATGGTTTTGAAGGATTATATTTTCAAAATTGCTACCAACACCCCATATATTACTATCTACACCTTTTTTTTTAAAAAAAACAAAATTCCCAAATTGCCCTTTTATATTTATTACAATTTTTAACTTCATTTCTCCATTCATCACCCTTCTTAACACCCCATAACTCATAATCGCAAAATCACCATATTTCACCAACCCTAACTCATAATCATTCAAAACTCACATCTCTCACTTATAATCTACACACCCCATCAGTTTCCTCTTCACATTGTGGTTAAAGTGACATAAAAATGTATGTTTGTTGTTTTGTTTTTGAGTTCGATTTTTTTTATAAATCTAGGGATTGTACGCAATCTCAATTCACGTACATTTACGTGAATTGAGTTTACGTAGTTGTTAAATTTCAAAACTCCATTGATTACGCAATCTCCAATTCACGTACGTTTACGTGAATTAAGAATGCATAATTAACGGGGTTTTGAATCTTAACGAATACGTAAACTCAATTCACGTACACGTACGTGAATTTGAGATTGCGTACACTTATGTTAACTAAGAACGCATAAGCGTATGTGAACTTAGTTCACGTAACCATACGTGAATTGAGTTCACGTATCAGAATATCGAAATCCTGAAATTTTTGTGTTTCTTTCTGAGTGCAGATAAATGGACCATGGGGGAGACAACAGTGAAGAAATGTATGAAGGTTTGGAACCTGAGTTTGAGGATATGGATAATGGTTTGGAATGTGAGTTCGACAAAATATATGATGATTTTGATGCAATGAATGATGGTGTTGAACCAGAAATTGAATACGATATGAACAACGGAGGTGAACCTGTTATGGTTGACTTGATTGATGTGTTTAGCACCGACATGATGTTTGATACGCGAGATGATTTATTGAAATGGGCTAGAAATGTTGGAAGGAAAAATGGAATTGTCATTGTTATTTTTAGATCTGAAACTGCGACAGCACGATCAGGAACAAAGACAAAATTAATTCTTGGTTGTGAAAGAAGCAGTAAATATAGACCTTGGAAGAATTCTAACCTTACGAGGAGTACTTGAAGTAGAAAATGTGAATGCCCATTTAGATTGAGAGGAAGACCATCAAGTGTTGGTGATGGATGGTATCTGCATGTAATATGTGGTGTCCATAACCACGAATTGGCCAAAACAATGACTTGTCATGTTTTCTTAGGCCGATTGTCTTAGGAAGAGATAGTTGTACTTCATGATATGACGAAGAACATGATCAAACCAAGAAACATATTGATGACACTGAAGGATCATAATGTTAAAAGTTTGACGACAATAAAACAAGTTTACAATGCACGTCAAGCATATCGTTCATCACTTAGAGGTAATAGAACATAAATGCAACATCTTTTGACATTGATGGAACGCGACAAATACGTCTATTGATATTAGAAGGTAGAGGGTTCAAATGAGTTGAGGGACATATTTTGGGCTCATCTAGATGCTATCACTCTTGTAAATAATTTTTACTTAATATTGATTATGGATAGCACATACAAGACATGTAGGTATCGCATGTCATTACTTGAAATTATTGGTGTTACATCTACTGAAATGACATTTTGTGTGGGATTTGCGTATCTACAGTCTGAGCGTGCTGATAATTTTACGTGGGCACTACAAATGTTGAAAGAACAGATTACAAATGGTGAAGTTGAAGTAATCACTACTGATAGAGACTTTGCTTTAATGAACGCAATTCAATATGTTTTTCCAAAAGTAGTCAATTTATTATGTTTGTTTCATGTATGCAAAAATGTCAAAGCGAAGTGCAAGATGACTGTTTTTCCAAAAAAGAAGCAGGTGCAAATAATGGAGGCATGAGAGGCTATTGTTTACAGTTATGATGAGGCTCAGTACTACATGAATTTGGCTATCTTTGAAGGAATTTGTAGTAGCTCTTCTATCTTTAATGATTATGTACATGACCAGTGGTTAATTCCTCACAAGAAAAGATTTGTTGAGGCGTGGACAAATAGAGTTATGCACTTTGGGAAGACCACAACACAAAGGGTTGAGTCGGCGCATTGGAGTTTGAAAAAAATATTACAAGACAACATTGGTGATATATGCAGTGTTTGTGAAACCATCAATAGTATGATTGTATTATAACATAGTGAGATAATAGCATCATTTGAATAGAGCATAATTCAAAAGGTCCATCAACATAGTAACAGATTGTACGCCAATTTGCGTGGTGTTGTGTCCAAAAATGCAATAGATCACATTGCGGCAGAGTATGATCGGGTGAAGTATGTAGGTGTAGGTATAGATAAGTCTGAATGTCGTTGCACAATTAGGAGAACACATGGTCTACCTTGTGCATGTGAAATAGCCAGGTATAGTATGATCTCCCGTTCCATCCCGTTAGATGTTATTCATGTTTGGTGGACTAAATTAACTTTTCATGATGATGGATCGGGTAAACCTTCAGAATTATCTGTGAAACATGAAATAGATGTGATAGTGAAAAAGTTTGATGAACTTGATGTACCTGGTAAAATTGCACTTAAAGGTAAATTATGAGAGATTGTGTATCCATCGACTACGTCGATGTGTCCACCTGTTGACAAGGTTAAAACAAAGGGTGCACCCAAAAAAAGGAAAAAGTAAGATATCAAAAAGAGATAAATCAACCAAGCGTGATCCATCTTGGTGGGAGTATGTGGATGCAAGCGTTCGGTGCAGTGGCACAAATGCATGTAGCACTGTAACATCTAATAAAGTACAACAACCGTCTATTTCTCCTACGATATGGTACTGTGTTAGACCAATCTCATCAACGAGTGCCATCAAAATTAACTCATTAACGAGTGTCATGCCATCAGGTAATACTAGTTGCCGACCAAGAAGCTCTTCAACAATTTCTATTGCTCAACGCTGCAATAAAAAATAAATTAAAATAATTTAGTTAAAATAAAATATGACAAATTAAAATATGACTAGTTAAAATAATTTAGTTAAAATAAAATATGAATAAATAAAATATGACAAATTAATATACCGTTACGTCAACTGCTTCATTGGCGGCATCAGTTGCATGAGCGGCAGGTTCTGCATCAGCTGCATGATCAGCAGGTTCTGCATGAGCGGTTGGTTCTTCATGGACTGGTTCTCTACGAATGATGTATGGATGTGAAAGTTTGCAAAACCAGTCCATGTAATCATCCGGGTAGAGGACATGTCCCGACCCAAATGCCCCAGCATCTACTACATGCACAGCGTACTGCGTAAACATAATGTCCATTTCATATGGTGTTGTCGTCTGACCCATTATATTTAACGATGAGTCAGGAATGGTTTGGACATAGCCGTATTGACGCAATACCCTATCTGGCAGATGAACATACATCTTCGGACCCCATCGTATCCACCCTCAAAATAAAGAAACCTCTTCAAACGGTCGCTTCACTCGATGCACCTCGTATGGTGTCCAACAGACCTCATCAGCGACAATCTCGTCAAGAGTTTTCCTGAATGGAAGAACCAAACCTTTATCCCTTTTTGACTTCCATTTAAGTGCTCTGGTGTAGTCTTCAACATAACTAGGAGAAAATGTACAACAATCTCTACATAATGTAGGAAAATGCTCATAGACCCACGCCTGCACAAATATAATAACATATCATTAGTTTAATCATTAATAATATATATTATTAACACAATAAACAACCATATAGTTTACCTGTAACAATGTCAGATACCTTGACACAATTCTAGTCTGATGCATGCTGCCTTCTCGAAGATTGTCATATAAGTAAGCAAGAGCAGCTGCACCCCATGCAAATCCCCCATAAGAATTGAGGTCTCGGAAGCAGTCAAGATAGGCAACGCTAACTGCGTAGGCACTCTTATCGCTAAACAGTGTTCAACCGACCAAAAACAAAAGAAATGCCCTTGCAGCCATCTGCCAATGCTGGTCACGACAGGCTGATGGTATACCTCAAGTAACCAACTATACCGAACTGTGGTTGTCCGGGTGACATTAAATTCAGCATAAGCAACAACATGACTAACTCCAAGAAGCTCAGCCAATATATCTGCACCGTCATCCTTGTTAAATACATTAACACTGAAGAATGCACCAGTGATGGCGATATGCAGCAGAGAGGACACATCGTCCAAAGTAATCGTCATCTCTCTAATTGGAAGATGGAAGCTATTAGTGTCACAATAATGCTTGATTTTAGGGTTTAAGGTTTCTGGCATTGCGTTCGTAATAATAAACACAAACAACTACAATATTGTACAAAAAAAAAACAAGGATCATGCTTACTTGATTTTCGTGAACTGATGATTGATTCCTTCCTGTTGATGATTGAACAATAATGCAGGCTCACTTGATGATTGAAGATGATTGATGAAGACGATGAAGATGATTGATGATGATTAAAGAAAATGGGTTCAGATGATGAATGAAGTTGATGAAGATGGAATGAAGAGGAAGAAGATGCAATGAAGAGGAAGAATATGGAATGAAGAGGAAAAAGATGGATTAGGTTAGATTAATAAAGGGAAGGGCAATTTTAGAATTTTGGCGTTTAAAAAAATTTGAGGGGTGTGGATAGTAATATAGGGGTGTTGGTAGAAAAATGTTATATTTTTTAAGAGAGCAATTTTAAATAGATTTGTAAGGTGGAGATAGGGGACATTAGGCATTGGGGTGTTAGGTAATTATAAGATTGCTTGCTTCCTATTATCCGGAAAGTTCATCCATTGAGAAACACACCAAAAGGAAAATAGACACGACTTTGGCATTTAGAGTTCAGTTTCCGCTGTACCTTGAGAATGGGTGCGACTTCAACCTTCTCGTTTCCGTTTCTTGTCGGAGTTCCCTTTTCTCCTTCAACTTCTCTTCGAACAAAACCGACTTTAGCAATGGCTGCTTCTTCGGAGGATGCATCCGCAACTAAATTACTCACTTTTATCGGTAAAGGAGGTTCTGGCAAAACCACCGCCGCTATCTTCGCTGCTCAGGTACATTTTTTATCTTCAGTTTTCCTTATTTATTTTTAGTCTCTATAAAATCAAAATAAATGGATGCTTTTATCGGAATGCTATTGGACTTTGTATATACGCTTGATCTGTATTGAACTGTAGGCAGAAAGTAAGCTCAAAGTTATATATTTTTTAGGTCCAAATTTTCTGTTATATTAGTTCATTGAGTTTTTGGCACTAGAGAATTTATATTTAATTCATCGTGTTAAAAATTTCCAGATTTTTGTGGTGAAGATATTTATAATATTCTACATGTGTTTGAAAAAAATTATTAAAAAATTCACGTATTACACATGATTTGACTTAATTGATATATATTTTAAAACGACATTCTAATTATATGCTGCATTTGGACCTAGGAATGAGGTTAGTCATGAAGTTGATTGATTCTATATGCTTTGCTGATATATTATGAAACCAAACTATAAATAAAAAATGTTTTAAGTTCCTGCAAATATATAGTTTGATAAAAGCCTCGGCGCCGTCGAATCAAAATTGAGAATCGCGATGGTGGAAATGGTGAAAGACGCCACAATCGGGGTGGATATCTGATGAGTGGGGAAGACACCACAACCGACTATGGAGGTTCCGATTGATAAGTCAGAGAGGAGCGCCACGGACAAATCAATAAGCTCAAAGACGGCTAAAAATAGCAGAGCATAGAGCTGCAACGGACAAATCAATAAGCTCAAAGACGGCTAAAAATAGCAGAGCATAGAGCTGCAACTTTTTGTCTTCCTAAACATAAGACTTAAAGCCAATTGAATGCCTAATTTATCACAGTAATGGCTGCACTTCAATTGGAAGTTAACTAGTGCCATAAAGTGTAAATTAGACTTCTCCAACAATCATATCTTGCGTAACTAAAAAAACCTGCAGCTGCTACTATTATGTTTAGGATCTAAAAAACTTAAAATGCAACTCATAAATAATAACGAAAATAACAAGTTTTAGTGGGCCAAAATGCTGCAAACAAGTGTGCAACCCCATTACACGGATTAAAACATATTCAAGATAAAATTAAATTAGATAAAATGTGGGCCAGACCCTCCTCCTTTAATTTTTAAGATTGGCTTCAAGTGTTCCTTGTAGGTTCTCATCATAGTTTTTGTTTTTGGTCCCTGTAAATATTTTTAGTAGTCTTTATTTTAAGGGACTAAAATCAAATATTTTTCATATTATAGGGACCAATTTCAATATAAATAAAAATGTTGCAGGTACTAAAAACAAAATACAAATGACCAAAAGCAAAAAATGTATATTTTGAGGAACTAAAGACAAAAAAACATTTTGACAAGGACTAAAATAAAAAAGTGATATATTTTCATGGACAAAAATCATATTTAAACCTGATAAATAATTTCTTCAATTCCTCTTCCTCACATTTTCTTATTTCTTCCAAAAACCACAGAACTCCAAGTTCTTTTTTGTTTGAGGACAACTTCTGATTCTTTCTTTTGCCATAAATATATGCTGATAAATTCCATAATCATCTTAGTTTAATACTGTTAATACAATTCATATTTTTTTATTGCTCTTTGTGCCTGATATTTCAGCATTATGCAATTGCTGGATTGAACACATGTTTAGTGATACATAGCCAAGACGTCACTGCTGACTATCTCCTCAACTGTAAGATTGGAACTTCCCATGTCATATGCAGCAAGAACCTTTCAGCTGTTAGGTTGGAAACAACCAAAGTGCGTGTCGCCTTTTCCATTTCCTCACTCTATATATCACCTTGTGTATGTTTTGATTTTGATGTGTACCGACTTTGAGCATTTCTCTATAAGTGCAGATGCTTCTTGAACCCTTAAAACTTCTGAAGCAAGCAGATGCCCAGCTTAATATGACACAAGGAACACTTGGAGGGGTGGGTACGTAATATGTTTTCCATATTATTTTTTATCTATATTCCTTTGATTAAGGTTTGAAATTGCAGACTTGGATGCGGTTATGTCACAATTGTGACTATGTCTTCATCTTTTCTGTCATATAATAGATTGTTGGAGAAGAGCTTGGCATCCTTCCCGGAATGGACTCGATCTTTTTAGTACTTGCACTTGAGAGGCTTGTAGGATTTTTGGGGATGGAGGCTTCAAAGAGTCGACAAGATAAATTTGACATAATAATATATGATGGTGTCAGCAGCGAGGAAACCTTGCGAATCATGGGTGGAAGCAGTAAAGCAAGGTTTTGGAATTGCTACTTTTTTATCTTACAAGACATGCTCATCATCAACGTTTTCTTTGGTTTGAATCGTTCGATAGTGATTTTGTAGATTGTACTTGAAATATATCCGCACATTGGCTGAGAAAACTGACCTTGGGAGACTGGCTGCTCCTTCACTCCTCAGACTTGTGGATGAGGCCATGACAATAAGTAGCAGCAGATCTTATTTCAATGGTAGGATGAGTTCAGAAACATGGGACACTTTGGATCAATTTCTGGAGGTAAGAGAGTAAACACTGTTTAATAATTATACTTATTAGTGAAAAAATGAGAAAGTTCTTTATTGATTTTGTGTTGTCCAGAGGGGATCTTCTGCCTTCTCAAACCCACAGAGGTTTGGTTGCTTGCTTGTGATGGATCCTAACAATCAAACGTCTGTCAATTCTGCATTACGTTATTGGGGGTGTACAATTCAGGCTGGTGCTCAAGTTTCAGGTGCATTTGGAATCTCCTCTCAGCAACCAAAACTGGAATCATTCGAAAGAGCAAAGAAAAATCTTTCTCCCTTGCCTTCTGCTTTCATCTCAAGTCCATTAATGAATAGTCCAATTGATTGGAGCAGTGTTCTACTCAACACTGCGAATGAAGATGCTAGGAATATTCTTACTTCACTATCAAGCCAATCCAGTAATATGACATCATCTGTTAAATTTGATGTCAAAAGAAAATCAGTTACGCTCTTCATGCCAGGTTTTGACAAATCAGAGATTAAGCTATACCAAGTATGTAATATCCTCCTTCTCATACGTTTTATATTTTCTAACTTGCTTTCTAACCATATTCTTCAGGGCACTCCTTTTGACATAATTTAATAGAAATAGGATGATTATTATCCTCTTGGCCTAAAAAGAATTGAAATATAACAGAGGTCATAACTCGTCATTATGGGCACAGATTTTATTTATAATAAAAGAGAAATTGGACACTGTAGATGATGAGAAGATTATATTGTTTTCATATGTGTTTTGGACAGCTTCCTGGTGGAATTTTTTTTTTTTAACTTGCAAAATAGATAATGGAATTATTTATTGAACTGTTAACATTTCATAAAAGATGAAACAGCTTGATTTTTATTTTTTTTTAATGTTTTTTGGTTCAATTGGATAGCTTGAATTCTATGGTTCAATTATGTGTTTGTGTTCGACACTTGTCATAGGAGTTTGTTAGTACTGATAATTCACTATAAAAAGTACTTGTATTATTCATAAAGAAGAGTTGAGCTCTGTCAATGGGGCAAGAACTAAACCAGAGTACAAAATTTAGAACACTCTCTAAGACATTTGAGATGCTTTTTCTCTCTCACACTATGTGACTATGTGATTTGCAACAAAACTATTTTCTCACAACTAACTAACTCCTATTTATCCTTTCCTTTTGTAACTAACTTTCGTTCTTCTAACTAACTTTGTTGCTGCCTTACTAACAGTTGTTACAATTATTAATTCCCCTTAAGTCCTTTTATTTTGTCTAATATACACTTTTTAACTAATGGACGACTATCAATACTCCCCCTAATTGAGCCACCCTGTCCTCAAGGGGAAAGAATGGAAAGGAACTCCCAACAGAGTCCATAGTTTCCCATGAATTCTCAAAGGATGGCATATCTTGCCATTTGATGAGTACAAGTCGGTTGCCTTTATCATCTGCTCTAATTTGCACCACATCTTCAGGTTGTACTTCTAATCTTGACCCCTCAGTCAATATAGGAGGTAGAAGTTCCGCCTGACTATTAGGTGAGGTGTCTGCCTTCAATAATGACACATGAAAAACTGGATGTATCCGGCTACGATCTGGAAGTTGCAGTCTATAAGCCACTTTCCTCACTTTCTGCAGAATTGGAAATGGCCTATAGAACCTACAACTTGGCTTTTCATTCACCCTTCTAGCCAGAGAGTTGCATCGGTGGGGGTGTAAATATCTCCGACTTTAAACTCCAACTCTCTTCTCTTCTTGTCATTGTCAGCTTGCAGCTTCATTCTATCTCTGGCTTTCACTAAATTGTTTTCCATCTCATCCAAAAGTTGATCTCTCTCTTCAAACAGAGTTAACATCTTCTAGTGCCGAAGGAATAGCAGCACGGTGAAGTAGACCATCTGTACAGAGCCTTGAATGGGGTGAGTTTGGTTGAGCTGTGAAAGTTGGTATTGTACCAAAATTAAGCCCAACTAAGGAGCTTTGGTCACTGTCGTGGCTGAAAGCCGGTCATGTATCAAAAGTATGTCTCCAAACAGCTATTTACAACTTTCGTTTGTCCATCTGTTTGAGGCTGATATGCAGTACTGTACTTCAATTTTGTGCCTGCCAGTCTGAATAATTCTGACCAAAAACAGAGTTGTTGTAATAGGCTGATATATAAAGCCTAAGATACAGGTGCAGAAATTAATCAAGAAGCATATACACTTGAGAGAGAAGAATAACAAAAATAGTTTGAAGAAGAGATTGAGAGAAACACATGTGAGGTTTAGCTTAGAACTTGGTGGATTGTTGAACAAGTTCTAAGTGATCACTAGGTGTAAATCATATCTTCATAGTGGAACATTCTTAGCTCGGATTCAGTCCCGCAGACGTAGGAATTTATCTCTGAACTGCGTTACCAATTGCTGTGTTCTTAATCTTTACCTGTTTACATTTTATTGCTTAATCTTTGTGAAACTTCATTTGGTTATAACAACTGGTATCAGAGCCAGGTTCTTGAAGAAGAAATGGTGTCTACCAAGTACGAGGTGCAGAAATTCACAGGAAAGAATGATTTCAGCCTATGGCGTTTAAAGATGAAAGCCTTGTTAGTGCAACAAGGGCTTGCAGGTGCACTTCAGGGAATTGCAAGCTTGCCTGCAACTCTCTCAAACTCAGAGAAGGAGGTAATCATGGATAAAGCTCATAGTGCCATAATTTTGAGCCTGGGAGATAAACCTTTGAGAGAGGTATCATAAGTAAAAAACGTTGCTGCTATCTGGTTGAAATTGGAAAATTTGTACACGACAAAGTCACTTGCAAACAGACTGTAATTTGAAACAAATATTATACAACTTCAAGATGCAAGCAGAGAGGCCTATTGAGGATCACATTGATGAGTTCAACAAAATAGTCATCAAAGAGAAAACTGAAAAGAAGGGATTCAAACAAAAGAATAAGAACAAAGGAAAGAATAAAGAAAAATCAAATAAGAAGTGTTTTGTTTGCAAGAAAGAAGGGCATTTATAAAGGATTGCCCTGATTGAAAATTCAAGAAAAGAAATGATAATGATGATATGGAAAGTGTATCCATAGCTTCAGATGGATATGAAAGTGTTGAGGTGTTGATGGCTACTACAACTATCACAAAGGATGATTGGGTTCTTGATTCAGGGTGTTCCTTTCATATGTCACCTATGAAAGAATGGTTTCTTTGGCTATAGGTATACTGATGGTGGAAAGGTGGTCATGGGGAACAACTCAGTATGCAAGGTTGTGGGAATTGGAGCTATTAAGATTCGGTTTGAAGATGGATCAGAAAGACTTCGATCAGATGTGAAGCATGTTCCTGATTTAAAAAGGAATTTAATTTCACATAGAATGTTAGAAGGATCTGGATGTTCCTACAAAGCAGAGAAAGGTGTGTTGAAAGCGATCAAGGGATCCATGGTAGTCATGAAAGGTATAAGAAATCATGGTATCTACACCTTGTGGGACATGTCAGTCTCAGGGGCATGCAAATTCTTGGCAAGCTTGGTGTTCGAGATGCAGATAAAGTCACAAGTCTGAATTTTTGTGAGCATTGTGTGTTTGGCAAGATGCATAGAGTAAAGTTTACAACTGGTTTGAATAATACATAAGGTCTATTGGATTATGTTCACAATGATCTTTGGGGACCAGCTAGAGTTAGCTCACATGGTAGAAATAGGTATTTCATCACATTCCTGGATGACTATAGTAGAAAGGTCTGGATTTATCTCTTGAAGAACAAAGATGAAGCCTTCAAGGAATAGAAGGCATCAGTAGAGAACATGACTGATAGAAAGGTCAAGAATTTAAGGACTGACAATGGTCTAGAATTCTGCAATAAGCAGTTTGATAGTTATTGCAAACAACAAGGAAGTCATAGACATAAAACAGTTAGAAATACTCCACAGCAAAATGGGCTGGCAGAAAGGACGAACAAGATAATTCTAGAAAGAATGAGGTGTATGTTATCCTATGCAGGAATGCCTATCAAATTTTGGGGGGAAGCAGTTTACACAGCCTGCTAGTTGATAAATTTGTGTCCCTCAACAGCAATCAACTTCAAAACGCCTCAAGAATTATGGTTAGGTAAGCCTGCAACTTACAATCATCAAAAAGTATTTGGTTGTGTAGTCTACTACTATGTGAATGAAGGGAAGCTTGCACCTAGGGCCAAAAAGGGTTACTTTGTTGGCAATCCTAATGGAGTGAAGGGTTTTAGAATTTGGTGTCCTGATGACAGGAAATGCATCCTTAGTAGAGATGTTACATTTCAAGAAAATGATTTGTTCAAATCTCAAAGAAGTCTTAAAGATCAATCAATTGATCAAAAGGACATAGAGTTTTCAGTTTGAGGTGGAGTCAAAATTAAGTCAAGGAACCCAGGCCAGCACCTCACAACCTGCCATTGAAGAACTACTTCAAGATTCTGAAGATTCGGATGAAGAACAAGCGGACAACGATGACTATCAGCTTGTTAGGGACAGGGAAATGAGGACCATAAAAGCACCTGAAAGGTATGGATATGCTGATATGATCAGCTATGCCTTGATGGTGGCTGAAGAAGTCAGTAATGAGGAGCCAAGGAATTACTCAGAAGCTGTCAAATAGCAAGGACTGGATGTTGGCCATGACTGAAGAGCTCAGTTCACTGGATATGAATAAAAATTGGGTGCTGGTTCCTAAACCCGAAGGCGCTAAAATTGTGGGGAGCAAGTGGATCTACAAGAGAAAAGAGGACATACCTGGTGTTGAACCTCCAAGGTTCAAAGCTAGACTTGTTGCTTAGATTATTATGAGATCTTCTCTCCTGTGGTGAAGCATTCATCCATTAGAACAATTCTATCAATGGTGGCACATTTTGATATGGAATTGGAGCAAATGGATGTCAAGACAACTTTCCTCCATTGTGAATTAAATGAAACAATCTACATGCAACAACCAACTGGGTTTGAAGTTGAAGGAAATGAGAATTGGGTGTGTCAGCTGAAGAAATCACTCTATGGCCTAAAGCAATCACCTAGACAATGGGAAAATACAGCATCAACATCTTTGGCAGAGAAAAGGTGTCCCATGGTCATGAAATGCGCATACTTAGAAAGTCTATCCACTACTACGAATATCGTGTCCTTCCCTTGAGCTTTAGGCAGCCCCTGTATGAAGTCGAGTGTAAGTTCTATCCACACTTGTTGTAGCAGCCCTATAGGGGCCAACGTTTGATACTTGTTCCTTCGACAAATGTCACAAGCCTGCACAAATCTCTTTACATCTTGTTGCATTCCTTCCCTTTTGAATGTATGTGATCGGTACTTATATGTACTTGTAGGCCCAATCATCTAATAGCCCACTTAGAGTAAGGAGAGTTAGTTGGTAAGGTGTTCCTTGACTCCAGGGGATGCAGTTATAAGAAGGGGAGAGGCTAGGTGGTGAGATTCATTCATGAGTTATGTGAAAGGTTTGTTTGGAAAGAATATCTCTTGTAGGAGCTATAGAGCTTTGGTTAGGAGTCCCTGACTCTGGTTAATTTTGTTTCTCTGCTGTAAGAGCATCTTGCTCTGGTTAATAGTTCTTGGGTCGTGCAATCTTCTTCTCAACTTCGTCAATCCTTGTCCAAGGTCCTTTGTATGGCGTCGACACTCTGCTCCACTGTGTCCATTTGACCTTCCATTCCACTGTGTCCATTTGACCTTCCATTCTTGTGTTGCCTATTACTTGCTCCAAGAACGGTACAGGTTTGATACCAACATTAGTACTGGTAATTCACTGTATAAAAATTAATTGTATTATTGACATAGAAGGGTTGAGCTCTGTCAATGTGGCAAGAATTGTTGATAATCATGCTTGAGGTTAAGAAAAAGAGAAATAATTGAAGAGAAATATTGAAATGATAGTGTGAAAAATTATGATAGAGTTTGTGTAGGATACACCTTTATATAGTGTCCCTAAGGTAACTTACATAACTATTTTCTATCTAATCATAACTAATTTCTAACTACCTTAAATCGTATCTAACTAAATCTAACAATATCTAACAGCCCCGCAAAAGTTGAAAGTGTGTAATAACATTTCCAACTTGGGAAG
Source organism: Cicer chorassanicum (assembly GCA_037974735.1). NCBI lineage: Eukaryota > Viridiplantae > Streptophyta > Magnoliopsida > Fabales > Fabaceae > Cicer > Cicer chorassanicum. The sequence goes on along the minus strand of JBBPBP010009778.1, from coordinate 16,701,008 downwards.
AACAATATAAGAAAAATGAAAATACAATGTAACTAATGAAAGAAAATTACAAGAAAAAGAATACAAGTCGTAATCACATTGGCTAAACACGAAAGTTGATCTAGAAAGTGGTAGCGGCCAAGGTGCATAACTCTCGTCGAAGTCTTCTACCTACTTTGGACTAACTTGAAAATCTTCCGGTGTCTCTGCAACACTCACTCCAATATAGAATCAATAATCCCAATCTTGAGTCTTCAAATTTTATAACCACTTTAAGATGGAAGCACTAAGAGAAATGTCTAACTACTACAGATAGAAGATCAAAGAGAATGATAATTGCTTTACTACCATAGAGTAGAAGATCAAAGATAATTATAGTTGTTGTACTACCATAGGTAGAAGATCAAAGAGGGTGACAATTGCTTTACTACCATAAGTAGAAGCACAAAGAATTAAAAATGCTTAACTAAACATATAAAGAAAGATAAAATGTTTAATGACCATAGGGTAGAAACATATAAGAAAGCCAATAATGACTAAAAATCAAAGAAGCATACTACCAAATTTTGGTGTGCATGATAACTTTGAACAAATATTTGGTATCTTACACCATTTGAAAAGAACTCATTGTGTATGTTTGAGCACTAAACCAATGATACACCAAAGGATAAAAATCTTAATCGTCGGCCAAATACACAGCATAAACATCTTGTGAGTACTCAAATGAGATTTAACTAGCCAACACAAAAAATAACCAGTCTTGAAAGTGACAAAACATATCATTTAAATTCTTTTGCAAACTTGATCTTCAAAGATTACAATTATGAAGAACACCACCACTTCCATTTGATATTATGCAAGATGTAGAAGAGACTATTGAAATTTTCTCAAGAAAAGAATGAAAAAGAAATGGAAAGAAAGAAGGTGATTGAAGATTCAGATTTTCTCTTCAAGCAGGATTTCATGGCTCTAATACCATGTTGAGAATCATGGTTGGGGCCAAAAAAGAGAGAAATAATTTAAGTGAAATATAAAACTTGAAATGATAGTGTGAAAAATTATGTATAAATTAGTGTAGAATACACTTTTATATAGTGTCCCTAAGGTAACTTACATAACTACCTTTTATCTGATTATAACTAACTTCTAACTACCTTAAATCATAACTAATTAAATCTAACCATATAACATATGAGAAATATAAGAATTGGGAGAAAAAAGGGAAGCCATATCTGAGAGTTCAATTGAGAAAACTTACAATGAAATTCATATTTGATAAAAGATAAAAAATGATACAATGATACTTCTATTTATATTGGTTAGTGAATACTAACCGTCTAACTACTTCTCTAACTATAATTATAACTAACTAACTACTACAACTAACTCTAATAACTCTAATGGTAACTAACTATTGATATTCTTAATAGTCCCCTTCAAACTCAGAATTGGTAAATTCACCGATTTGAGTTTGCACTACAAATTTACATTGAACTAAAAAACAATAAAATGCAATGAGTAAAAGAAAAAAATCCACGATAGGACATGCAAATCGAACATTGCAATTTGCATTCAAACCTTACCATCAAATTGTATTCCAAGATCTTGAATTTCTTATGATATACAAAGCAAAGATGCCAAAAGAGTGATATTGGAAGGGGTTGTCACATAACATGCTGTCGGGATTGAAAATACAAACTGAGTATTGTGATGGCGTTGCCGGCACAATGATTTTACGCTCAATTGTCAACGGCACAATGATTTCTATAGTAAACTTTTCCAACTCATACCATGAAAGATGAACTGAATCTGGTGCGTTGAAGGAGAGATTAATGCACAAACTCGATTCACGGAATCTGACGACGGAGACCGTATCAGTTTGACATCATGATTATCGAAATGAGAAATGGAGATTTCGAAGAAACTGTATGATTAGCCTTTGAATTCGTAGATTTGGGATCCATTAGATCGACCTTGGTGAGATCGGCAACAAACTATTTCTTTTCCTCGAAAACAAGAACTAAAGTTGATGTAACTGAAATTTTGTTCTGTGTTTGAATCACCATCCTCTTCCTTTGTGTGGCTACAACATACTTCATCTTTGACTGAAACTGAATCAATCTTTGAATCTTCGTCGTCTTAACATCTGAATAATCAAAATATGAAGAAATAAGAGATGTGGTTGAAGCAGTTTTAGAATGAATTGAAGGTTCTTGCGGTGACTAGGAAGCGGTGGCAGAGGCAAAAATTGCTTTTCTTTTCCATCTTTGATCTTTTCTATACATGACAAAAATGGTGGAAGTTGTCTATGTAATAGTGACGAGGGAAGCAGAACGCAAAATTGCAACCAAGGCTCTGATCCCATATCAAAAATATAAGAATTGGGAGAAAAAGGGAAGTCATAACCAAGAGCTCAATTGAGAAAACTTAAAATGTAATTATATTTGATAAAAGATAAAAAATGATTCAATGATACTTCTATTTATATTGGTTAGTGAATACTTACCTTCTAACTACTTCTCTAACTAACTATAATTATAACTAATTAACTACTTCAACTAACTCTAATGGTAACCAACTATTGATATTCTTAACAAGAACTAAACCAGAGTACAAAATTGAGATCACTCTCTAAGGCATTCCAGAGGCTTTTTCTCTCCTACACGTGACTTACAACAAAACTGTTTTCTCACAACTAACTTTCATTCTTCTAACTTACACTTGTTACTGCCTTACTAACCGCTGTTACAATTATTAATTATTAATTCCCCTTTGGTCCTTTTTATTTTGTCTGGCATACACTTTTTAACTAATGAGCTACTATTAGAGTTAGAATAATACTAACAACACATTTTTTAACACACTCTTTAACATACACTTTCTAACACACTCTATTTGATTGGTTAAAATACACATGTGTCCCACCAAATTTATATGGGACCTATATGTTTTGGTGGAATTTGTGTAAGTTTTAACCAATTAAATATAGTGTATTAGAAAGTGTGTTAAAGAGTGTATTGCTAGCACTCCTTGAAGAGTTATATTGCGATTCTCTATCACAAACTATGCACTTCACACATGGTGGAATTTTGGCATTTTGTTTGTGGCGAATTTTTGACAATAAACAAGGTTTTGATACTTCTCTCTCTCTTTTTTTTTAAAAAAAAAAATGCAGTATAGGGGAGGATCTGAGCTTTTGGTAGAAGCAGGCGACCAAAGACGTGTCATCCCTTTGCCTCCAAAAATTCAAGGAAAGGTTGGCGGGGCCAAATTCCAGGACAGAAGTCTTGTTATTACATTGCTATAATTCTATTATATGCTTTTTCCTTTTTCACCTTTTATGCCTTGGCCCTGAAAAATACACCATGCCTGCTGAGGATTATTAATATTATACGGCAGTGACAATTCGTCTTAGTTCTTACTCCACATTTCTGCATAAGTTGGACAATCAGTGGATTATGCAAAGGAAGTTTATCATTTTTCATTCTCTCCTTTGAAACTTACATCTATATTTATAGGCCTCCAACTGTCTGATAAAAAATTTCTCATGTAGGTTTCATTGAATTATTACTAAGATGTTAGATGTTCTCATGTAGATTCTCCATTGAATATTTGTTCAGTTGATTTTTGCTCTAAGATGACATAATTACAGTCCTCCAACTGTCTGATAAATTTTTCCTCATGTAGATTTCATTGAATTATTACAAAGATGCAAAATGATCTCATGTAGATTCTCCATTGAATAATTGTTCAGTTGAATTTTTGCTCTAAGATAACATAATTAAGTTGGTAGGGATGATCTTGGAGTTCAAATTTGCACTCACAATATAATTGATGTATCATTGTATCATATATCCAGTATGTATAATAGGCTATGCAAATTGCAGCAAAACGAATTATACAGCTGAAATGGAAACATATACATATATGTATATAAGAGAAGCAAATACTAAGGAAAAAAGAATAAGAGAGAAAAAATCTTGTAATGGGTATACTATGTTTCTGGTTTACTATCTTCTTCACCAACTTGAGGGGTTTGGATGCGGCTTCGCAAGTCTTCAAAAGCTTTCATGCTCTCTGCATCAAATCCTCCTGCAAACTGAAAGCAGAAGGGTTTTGCACCACCATTAGGGTATTATTTGATATGCATTATAAACTTTAATGATTATCGACTCACGTATTAAGTACATTTTTCTTTGTAAACACATTATGTTGGTTAGCTCAATTTTGTGACAACACTTGGTTGTTTTTGTTCAAATGTACATTTGGTGGGTTAGTTGTAAAAGCAAAAAGGCTTGAAATAGCTGGTTATACATTTTAATCTGTGAGAATTGTTACTTGCTGTGCTTTATGCTTTTCATAAAATTGTATGTACAAATTGTTAACAAGTTGTCAACAATTAAGAGAAGTGTAGTGAAGTGGTTATTTTAACAAAATATATAATGTACTTTTAATATCCTCTTAATATTTGAAGGTGGTTTCTTCTTCCGTCTCTTATGTTCTCAAATATATGTTCGGATTGGTCATTAGACATGTAAACGCTCAAATTCGAATCAATGGTTGAATATTTACTGTATGCTCTAAAATATGTCATGAGCTAGTGCAAGAAAAGGAAAGTGACCTAAAATTACCAACCTGATGTATCCGGAAAGCAAAACGAACGCCTTGCAGAATCAAGAACTCTCTAGTTGGTTCCTTCTCAGGTCCAGATAACTCATCAAGTTCAGATGCAACACGTTTCATATACTTCTTTGCCAGTTGTACAGAAGAAAGTTTAATCTACAAATGGGAGAACCAACATGTGATTGTAAGCTACTTCATCTATGCAAATGCATTATGCATGTAATGTTGTACTCCCTCTAATATAAATATATACCTTGCCTACAACTCCGGAATCTTGTAGCCAATTTATTGGGATTCCAAATTCTTTGTACCGTGAAATAGCCATATCTCTTGTTCGCAATAGTGCATATACGCTTTGCTCCACTCTGCATATAAAAAAAAACACAATGATTATTAAATAAAACTGATAGAAATGTTAACAAAGACAAAAGGTTCAAACCAATAGAGTTTACTAAATCACTTTCAACATTTGTGACTTTAAAATTGTGAGAAAGTGATTTAAATAGCTTTGTAAAGTTTTCTAGGATAATTTAACTAAGCTCTCAACATTAACAAGCCGTGTATCAGATGCTAACTTTAGCTAGTAGTATTCTTGATTAAGTAATAAAATAATAAAAATATATGGCAGGAAGGAAAAAGAGACATGCATACTTTTCAAGCAAGGAATACATTTTCCTCAGGGCAGCATCACATGAGAGTTTGGGATCATCAATGAAGGTAGAGACTTGCTTCTCCAATTTCATCAGATCTTGATATTCAAAAGCTGCTTCCCTTAGTGCATCTGCTTTCCCTTCAGGCCAATCAAAGTGCTTCAGGACAGCTCGTTCATCAACCTTGTATTGCATAGGACAACATATAAGTATATCTATCTATTCTATACCATAATATAGACAGAACTCCATAAGTAATTACCAATTTTGGTCAAATTTACTCTTAATAGCACATTTTTCTTCAAATTTTAAAACATACAACATGGATATTCAAATTTAGATAGATTTATATAATATAGATATTATGAAACTGAAACATGCAAATTAAATTAAAATGTATATATATATCATACAATAAAAAAAATTACATAATATAAAGCATAATAGAAAAGCGGACAGAATGATACATTAGTGTTCATCTTTCTGCTAGTATATATAATATGCAGTGATCAGATCATGGAACATAAGGTTACAAAATGAGAAATAATTTAAGGGGCATGACACCTAATTAAATACATGCATACCAGGAAGGAAAGTTCCTCATCTAGCCAGTTCACAAAGGCAAGCAGGTCATTGATATCTGAGAAGGAGGCTGCTCTTACTTCAGTTGCCAAGGATATGACAAAATCACCTTGTGTTTCTACATCAGCTTTCACCTATATACATACATGTTTCACAAATGAGAAATAAATAGTTTTCGAAATTGTACTATGAAAATGAGAAAAATTAATAATAAAATAGATGGAAACTTTAACATACAGCTAAGAGGAATGTTGATCTATTCTCAATCTCCCCAATCATGTTGCTCCTGGCATCAGAGGTGTTACTTGTTGAAGAAGAAATTAATAGTGAAGAAGTATCCTTCTTTGCTTCCCGTTTCATCAATGATTGATAAAATTCAACTAGCTGTGGAGCTCGATGAACTTTGTCGCCATCCAATGCCCCTCTTGATAGGCCTCTTGGGGGAGGAGGTGGTGGAGGCGGACCACCTGGTGGACGAGGAGGAGGAGGAGGTGGAGGAACAGATGGAGCAGATGGTATTCCACTCGAAGGAGCGTTATCGGAACCAGCACCAGATGGTTTAGGAGGTGGCCTAGGCACCCTAGTAGGCCTTTTCTCGATGTCAACTAGCTTCATCTTGCTAATGCTTTGATTTTCAACATTCTTTCCATCCTCAGATTGATCATTTCGATCACTAACAGGAACAAATGGCTTCTCCTTTATTTGAGAAAGTTTAGGTGGCAAAGATGCAATAGGTGGTCTCTCTCTTTCACCCTTGGTCATATTCAAATTTGAATTGTCACCAAACTTCTGCACTCTTGCTTTCTCAGCCTTTGAGTTTAGATCTTTCTCCCTAGCCAAGGCCAATTTATGTCGATCTTTATATGCGGGGTATTTTTCTTCCGCGGTCGCATCAACTGACTTGGACATCAATTGGAATGAAGCAGAAACAGAATTTAGTGAATCAGTGGATGCAACTTTTCTTAGATCAGCACTACCGGGAGAGTAAGTAGTAGATTCCTGATCACCCTGCCCGAACGTGGTGATGGCTACACTATCACCTGCATTCCTTATCATCAAGCTTTCAAGTGGACCCTTAGATCTAATATTCATACTCATCCTTCTTGGAGAACTTCCTGAAAAAGATCTTGATGGTGATGAAAGAGCACTAGAATCATCTTTGCTTTTACCACCCCATTTCTTCAATTTTTGGATTAGGCTAGTTTTCTTGCTAAGACTACTATATTTGCTGGTAAAGCTATCAATAGAAGCATTGTCAAAATCTTCACTTCCTGGTGAAGAAGGATGAGAGAAGTTGCTATCAAGATCTGTGTCCCCTTGACCTCGTTCTGATCCGGCATATTCTAACATCAGTTGCTTCGCCCTCGCTTGTGATTTCGGACTAAGATTCTTGCTGAGGTCGCGAGCTGATAGTTTTCCCGAGGGTGCCTGCTGATTCTTTAGCTCATACCTCAAACATGCGTTAACCCAACGAAGGTATACAAGCTCTTCAACTTCACTAAACCTATTCATCTGAAGTCCTTCCACTTGCTTCAAAAGGTCTTCATTTGCATGTCTCAGGTTACTCACCTCCTCATTCGCCTTAGCAACCATTTCACTCTGCAGTCCAACATAAAGCTTCAGGAAAATAAATTTCACTCACATCTATAACATAACATTCATCTTCCATGAATGAATGAAGCATACACAAACTTTATAACATTATGTCAAACAGGATTCTAAATAACTCAAATAGCTTTACAAAAGGAAGTTTCTAACTTATCATATGCTCATATTAGATAAGTACTAAAAAGTGATGCGAAAGACTATGAGGTTTCAGTTATGATAAATTCTTAAAAATTAGTTTGATGTGTCTGTTGAACTCAATGATGAAGAAAAGAAGAAAGACTATGTGTCTGTTGAACTCAATGATGAAGAAAAGAAGTCTACTCAAAGGCTCTGACCTCAGTCATATTGGAGAGCTCTGCTACTCTAGATTCAGCAGCTTGGAGTTTAATAGTTAGCTCTCGCTTCTCGTGTTGAAGTTCTTTATTTTTCCTCTTAAGCTCCACAACTTCAACTTCTAACACATTAACAGATTTCAATTTCTTTTCAATCTCAGCATCTTTTCTTGCAGCAACTTCTTCTTTCACTTGTAGGCCAGAAACTTGTTGTTTAAGCAACAAAAGTTGACCTTTTGTTTGGTTAGACTCAAGCTGTATCTGTCTTTGTAACTCCTTTATCTTGTTTCTAGCCACTTCAAGTTCTCTCTTTGATGAACCTCCATGTGTGAGCTCATCTTGAAGCTTCTTCCTCTCCGCCTGCAACGAATTAATTGTAATATTAAGCATGTCAATTTCGACCGTCTTAATTTTCAGCTGCCTTTGTAACTCCACAATGTCTGATTCCTGCTCCTTCAAACCGTAGTATTCGAGCAATTCTCCTTCGAGTTTCACTTCCCTTTCCTCCAATTCCTTCACTAACTGCCGCAATCGTTCTAATTCGCTGTCATTGTACGCCATCTCGATTTCGTAGACTCTGTCCTTCTCAACCTTATCATCACTACTAGGAAATGATAACTCAATCTCTCCAGATAAAAGATCTTTAAATTCTGGTAGAATATCATCATCTTCGAAATCATTAGCTCGATTAATTATGCTGCTAATTAACTTAACCTCCTCTTTCTCCTCTTCGTCCTCCTCCCTCTGCAAAACATCAAAAAAAGGGAGGACGTTAGAGAACTATTGTAGAGACTGAAACCAAACTATTGCGCCAGAGACTAAAACCAAAAAACGCTCTAATTGCACAGACTAAAATCATATCTAAACAAAAAACAAAATTAATGAAATTCAGCTCTATGAACTCACATCATTCCTTTCAAGAGAATCAACATCTGCAATACTAGTGAGCTGCTCTTGTTCTGTGCCCTCATGTTGATGCTTTTTAGACCTTGCTTCACCATGTTCTGAAGTTGTTTAGTTGATGAGATTAACCACCAATATAAATAATTAAGAATCATCATTTGTAATATTTTCTAGCACAATAAAAATTGTCAAAAGAAAAAAGAGTAGTGAATACCTGGTTTTGAACTTCCAACATTCAGCTGCTTAACTGTAAAAGCTGCTAATGAAGCAGCAACTATGAGTCCTAACCTGACTATCATGAAGCTTTTGGCAATAAAAATGTATTAATTTTGCATTGTTTCAAACCTCAACCCATTTCCTAAAGCCTTGAAAAAGTGAATGCAGAGTTAGAAAAGAGAAACAGAAAACGAAGCCATGTTAGGAAACTTCGTTTATATTATGAATATATGTATTTTCCACATAATTGGCTTTATCTTCTTATCATCCGTGAGAAACAGCAGCCACCAATAACTAGAGGCCAAAAAAACATTACTTGCTAGCTCAAATGGAATATATTTACAATTAAAACCAGCCAGGGGAACAAGATTGATAAAGACAAGTTACAGTAAAATTAGAGCAAAAAATCAAATACATGTTTATTTCCTGATTTTAATAATAAGATTAAAATTTTACTACTGTCTGGTCGTTTAGTTTATGTGGAAAAATTGATGAGATAAGGGATTCCTTTCTTATTTGGAACATTTAATGTGGCAGTTGTTTGATGGCTTTTCTTTTCCCTCCTACACATATTTAACCAACCATACAGCTATAGGTATCAATGTTATATGTGTGACCCATGATAGGTGTACGTAGATTATGCTCTCCAGAATAACGGTTTTTTTTTTTTATTATTATTTTTTTTTCAATTTTTTTTTTTCGACTAATTAATTTATTCCAATGGGTTGGGTAGTTCAACTAAGGGACGAAAGACTAAGGGCTTGTTTGATTCACATTCTAAAAATTCTATTTTAGTATTTTAAAATTTAAAAACTAAAAAAACTTATTTGGATTACTTATTTTTAATAAAACTATTTTTAATATTATACTTTTTAAACTAAAAAAGCAAAACAGATAAATGGTGTTTTACTTTTTATTTTTTCAGTTTTTTCTAACTCATTAGGCAAAAACTAAAGAAAAAAAAATGGAGTTGCCAAGTAGATTTTTTTAAAAATTTTCTTTTTAAAAATAATTTTCTAAAATTTATTTATAAAACTAAAAAGTAAAACACTACCAAATAAGTCCTAAAGTTCTGTTTGGATTGATGGAATAAGGTGGAAAGGAGTAGTTTTTAATTAAGTTTCATTGTTGCATATATAAAAATATAGAGTGGAATGAAATACAAGGAATCAAATGACTTTAGTTCAAATTCCCAATAAGATGTAAAAATACTAAATTAACATTTGTTTAAAAAAATTAATTTATTTTAATTTTATCCATAAATTAATGTTATGGGTATCACTTTTAAATTATTATGTCGTTATTAACCGATAGTTATTGGGGATAGTTTTATAAAATTCTTATAATTATTCATTTATTTATGACTATTTTACAATCTATATAAAAGAACCTTTTTCGGAGGAGAAGGGAGAACTTAGGAAGATGGGAGTCCAGGAAAAAATACATAAGTTTTTCTTTTTTAGAGAGTATTTTTTTGTAAAGAAGGATAAATAAATGTTTATCATTAATATATTTTTAATATTGAGAGTATTTAATAACATATTTCGAATTCTCTCAAATTATGGAAATTAAAATATAACTTACGCGTTGCGCGGGATACATAGACTTTAATATATTAATAGTATTGTGAATAATATTTTAAAATTTCTAAAATAATATAATATCTTCATTTTGTTTGTAGAATATTTTTTCAAGTGAGTTTATTTGAGTAATTATTATATATGAGTTGTGTATGCAACTCATATAAAATATTTTGATTATATGTAAAATATTTTGCAGAACGTAATTGCAACTAATTCATATATTTAGTATTAAAAATCCAGAGTGAATATCATCCTACAAACAAAATTCATAAATTATATTTAGTGTTAAAAATCTTAAAAGTATTTTAATAAATATTAATATATGTAATTATCTACTGCGAAATCAGATTAGTCATGCTTTTTTTTGTGCTGTCAAATCTAAATTTATAGTCAAAATATTGTTAGAAAAAATTTAAAAATGATTTTGTCATTTAGTATCTATTTCATTCTAATCCTGTCAAAGAAATGACAAATCTAAATTCCAATATTTTGAGTACGAGACTTCTATGCAACATGACGTGAGAATTTTCACAAACAACCCGTATGTACGGTTGAGTAGAAGTAAAACAAATGTAGAAACTTCAAATTGATAAAATTTTTAAAAAATTTGACAACAAAAAACATCTCTGTAAAAAAACAACAAATAATTTTTTAATCTAAATATTAAATATTATTCTTTTATCTATAAATGGTAAATAGTTTTCTCTCGAAGACACAATAATAACTCTCATATAAAGCTGAATATGGACAATCTTCTTTGTCTTTTGAGGAGCTAATATATTTTCATGTCGCAGATAAGATCAAATATGTCTGCAAAAACAATACTTTAACTAACAACAAACAAGGTTTTGAGAAAACTAAGCAAATAGGTATAATATGTTACAAAATACCATTTACTCAAAAGCTATTTGTGCAACAAAAAAAAAAAGAATTTTTCAACTATATCTACTTTGAAAATAATTGGGTTGCAAGACACTAATTGTAGAGATTGTTTGAAGAAGAAGAATAGTATACGTCAAAAAAAAAATTATATTGATTGTACTTTAATTTATAACTCATGACACATTAATAGTTATACATAATATTAGATGTTAAATAATAATAATAATAATAATAATAATAATAATAATAGTAATAATAATAATAATAATAATAATAATAATAATAAAAGTACTCCCTCTTTTCCATCATAATAATAATAAATCTAATAATAATAATAAAGTTTAATTGCAATTTTTACCAATTCACGAAATTGATCTCTCTATTTTAAAATAGGCTTAATTGCACTTTTGGTCCCCCTATTTTAGGTGAAAAGCGAAAGTAGTCCCTCCATTTTGTTTGTCCTCAGTTTTAGTCCCTCAAAACAGATTTTGAGTCCAAATCATGATGAATTGTCATTTTTTTAATGACGTGTCAAAAAAACGATGACGTGACAAATGTCTATGTGGATTAAAAGTCATTATTATATTATTTCAAATTAAAAAAATACATTTTATGTTTTTAAAAGCTATTATTATATTTATTGTTCTAAATTTTAAAAGAAAGGCAAAAAATAAAAATAAAAATTCAGCCAGGCAACCCTAAAATCAAAAGTAAAAAATCAGCCCCAATTTTATCAACCCTAATTCATCGTCTTCTGTTTTCCTCCTCTTCTTCTTCATCCTCTTCCGTTTTCTTCAATTCAACTCATATTCTTTGCTCTTCTTTGACTTCAACTTCTTCTTACCTTTGCTTGATTTCTTTCTTTTCACAGCTTTATTATTATGACGAGACTTTGCAGCAGTAAATTAATCACTTTCCGAACTGTTTTCATCACTCTCTTCACTTGTTGAATAATCATAACAATCATTGTCTTTTTTTTTCACTATCAAAACACTCATATTTCCAACTTTTTCTACCATTCTCATTGGGTTTTTTCATTGTTTTTAAAATCAAATCCTTCTTCATAGTTATCTTTCTTTCTTGAATTAATTTTTCTTGTTGTACTTTCATTTTTCACCCAAATCCTTCACCCCTGATTTCTTAAACATAGTTACATTGCATTTGTTTCTTTTGAAATCATCAAATCCAGATTTTTCTTCTTCCACTTTTGGCCTCTTGGATTCACAGTTTGAAGCATTGGATGATTCCAAAAATTTGATCTTTGAACCATATCTAAAATTCCATGAATCTGAATCATTGGAAATACCAATTCCAACAACAGACTTTAACTTCATATCCTTAACAACCTTATTCTTATTCTCCACAAACTCCAGATGAAAAGGATGACGAACACGGTGAAGAGGATGAAGAAGAAGAGGACGAAAGCAGAAGACGATGAAGAGGATGAAAAAGAAGAAGATGACGAAAACGGAAGAAGATGATTTGGGGCTGTTAAAATTGGGGTTGATTTTTTACTTTTAATTTTAGGGTTGCCTGGCTGAATTTTTATTTTTATTTTTAGCTTTTCTTTTAAAATTTAGAACAATAAATATAATAATAGCTATTAAAAACATAAAATGTATTTTTTAAATTGAAATAATATAATAATGACTTTTAATCCACATAGACATTTGTCACGTCATCGTTTTTTTGACACGTCATTAAAAAAATGACAATTCATCATGATTTGGACTCAAAATCTGTTTTGAGGGACTAAAACTGAGGACAAACAAAATGGAGGGACTACTTTTGCTTTTCACCTAAAATAGGGGGACCAAAAGTGCAATTAAGCCAAAATATGATAATTTTGGTCTCCTATTTTGATTACCTAACTAAAAAATGGCGATGTGACATGTTTTAAATAACATGAAATATGACAGGATGACGCAGAATGATTAACACGTACGAAACCACAATAAAACTTTCTAAAAACTTAACTTTCAACTTCAAATTTTTTTCATTTTTGTAATCTAATTAATAACATATAAATAATTAATGCATTTAGATTATTCTATATCATGAGATTGTATGCCACATCATGTAAAATATGTCAAATCGTCATTTTTTAGTTCAAAAATCTAATTGACAGACCAAAATTGCCGACTTTTAAAATAAATGGAATAATTCTGTGAATTGATGAAAATAGAGAGACCAAAACTGCAATTAAGTAATAATAATCAAATTTGAAGATAATGAAGATTTGTTAAGGTTTCTCTCTAGGGTGTGATATGGCAGATTCCTTTGGTTCTCGTTTGAATTTTGAAGTGCTTTCTGGTTTCTCCTTGAGTGCCATCAAGGGTAGGATTCTTTGCGATTATTCTTGTGCAAAGGATCATGATTTGACTGTTTGTATAAGCTATGCAAAACTCTTGGGATATTGTTCCAAATCAGTTACCTAAAGCTAGTCTTAAAGTAAATGACTTTGCTATAAAAATTCCAAATGAAGAACATAAGGCAGGTTGGAGGATTGCAAAATTCATTTATATGGTAGTTGTTATTATCTAAGGGGAGTAATTTCTTTAGTGGAATGATTTTATGAATTTGAGTTCTCCTTTGTTGAAGATTTACGAAGTGTTTATGTGGTGATTTTTTCGCATCTAAAATCAGGTTCACTCAAATTGTAAACTTGGACTCCAGATTTTAATTCATCGAAGCATAAGCAGACTACAACGCAACGTTGGGTTCGATTGATAGGTTTGACTCAAAAATATTAGCGGCTTAAAATTCTTTTCTCTATCGCCAATTGTCTTGAAACACCGATGAGCTGGATGCTGCAACAAGTAAAGGTTCTTTTGAACAATATTTTGGTCATTTTGTTCGAATTTTAATAGATATTGATTTATCTACAAAAATTCATTATAAAATTTGGGTAGAAAGAGAAGGATATTTTTTTCTTGTTAATGTAGAATATGAAAATATTCCTCTCTTTTGTTCTCATTGTCACTTGATTGGACATTCTTTTACTACTTGTAATTATAATATGACTGATCTTTAGAAGGAACGGTTGACTTGTTAGGATGTTAATCCTAAACGAGTTCTAAGTAGGGAATAATTGTTAGTTATGGTTAATTCAAAATGATTGTAATATGATAGTAATTCAGTTACGATGGTTAAGAAGTTGTTAAGAATGTTAGAAGTTGGTTAAAAGGTACCTGATATTCAGTTTTATAATATACTATAAAAGGGTGTAAAGTTGTTTGAAAAATTTGATGCAAAAACGGATAACATTCTCAAACTGTTAATCAATCTCCGTTTTCAGAACTTTCAGTTTTCTTCTTTCTTTCTCTCAATTTCAATTCCTCTCAAATATACAATATGTTCTAATAATTGACATCAAGAGCTTGGGTTCTAAATCTTGGGAAACACGAGTGCAAGTGTGAAGGGGAATCAAAATTGGGAAATACAAGTGTGAGTGAAAGAAAGAAAGAAGACATGAATGGAGGAGGATTTCCATTGAATTTTGCAATCCTTGATGGGAAGAATTGGGAGAGGTGGTCTACATCAATGAGATCGTTGTTGGGAGCGCAAGAAGTGTTTGAGATTGTTCAAGATGGCTATGAACAACTTGGTGCAAATCCAACAGAAAGACAACAAACAACTTTCAAAGATTGGAAGAAGATGAAGTTGTGGCAGATTACTTCAATCGTGTGCAGGTTGTTGTTAATTAGATGAGAACAAATGGTGAATCATTAACTGAAGTGGTGGTTATTGAAAAGATCCTTAGAACATTAACACAAAGATACGATCATATTGTGGTGGCCATTGAAGAATCAAAGGATCTTGATAAGATGAAGATGGATGATTTGCAAGGCTCTCTTGAAGCTCATGAACTGAGAGAAAGAGAAAGGTGTGCAGCAACCTCAGCATCTCAAGTGCAGGCCCTACAGGCCCAAGTTAGCAAGAAGACTAGCCAAAGTGATAACAGTAGCAAGAATTCAAATGGCAAGAAGAAATTCAACAAGAAAGGAATCCAATGCTACAATTGTCAAAAATGGGGGAATTTTGCAAATGAATGCAGATCCAAGAAGGTCCAAAGAGAGGATGATGAAGCTCAAATGGCAGCTGAGGATTCAGACTCAGATAAGGTGTTGTTAATGGCTACAACAAAATCAAATGATGACTGCCCAGAGCAGTGGTACCTTGACACAGTTTGTTCAAATCATATGACTGGCCATAAAGATTGGTTTGTGAGCATTGATGAGAAGGTGAAAAGGGAGATCAGATTTGCGGATAATGGTTCAGTAACTGCAGAAGGAGTAGGAAATGTGATGATTCAAAGGAAAGATGGCAAACAATCATTCATATGTGATGTGTTGTATGTGCCAAACATGAAGAACAATCTGCTAAGCCTTGGACACCTGCTTGAAAACGGGTATTCTATGAAGATGGAGCATGGTGAAATAAGGATGTTTGATAGTTCAAGAAGATTGATCTTGAAGGCACCACTGTCCAAGAATAGAACCTTCAAGATTGATATCCAGATCAATGAGAACAAATGCCTAGCTGTTGAAGTTAGGAATGAATATTGGTTGTGGCATGAGAGGTTTAGACATTTGAATTTCAAAAGCCTTCAAATGTTGCAGAACAAGGAAGCAGTTTCAACAGTAGTATACATTTTGAATAGGTGTCCAACCAAGAGACTAGGTACTAGGACACCTGAAGAAGCTTGGATTGGAAGAAAGCCATATGTGAATCATCTGAGAGTGTTTGGTTCATTGTGCTTCAGGCATGTGCCAGCTCAAAATAGGAGGAAGCTTGATGACAAGGAGGAACAAATGGTGATGTTGGGTTATGATGCAAATGGACTTTACAAACTGTATGATCCAAACAAGAACAAGGTGGTGATAAGCAAGGACATATTGGTGGATGAATCAAGAGGATGGGACTGGAAAGTGAGTGAAGCCAGCTCGAGTAGTGCAGCCAGCCCAGACATACCAACCAACTCCATCAGTCCAACCAGCAGTGCATAAGTAGTGGAACTTGATGAAGGCTAGCCTGCAAGAACAACAAGTCAGCCGATCCTTGAGTCTGTAAGAAGATCTCAAAGAGCTAGGCAGCCTTCAGTCAGATTGCAACCATATGAACTGACATCTGACTCAGCCATCAATGCAGATGGAGAATTAACACATTTTGCTTTGTTGGCTGAATTAGAGCCAATAAGTAATGAACAGGCCTTGAGTGGTCCTAGATGGAGATTAACAATGGAGGAAGAGCTCGAAGCAATAAAGAAGAACCAGACTTGGAAGGTGATGACCCTCCCAGTAAATAAGAGATCAATTGATGTGAAGTGGGTGTATAAACTAAAATTGAAGCCTGATGGAGAGATTGTCAGATACAAGGCCAGACTTGTAGCAAAGGGATTCTTGCAGAAACATGGATTTGACTATGATGAGGTGTTTGCCCCAGTAGCTAGAATTGAAACAGTAAGGATGGTAGTCTCAATGGCCAGTTACAAAGGTTGGTCTATGTATCAGCTGGATGTTAAATCAGCATTCCTCAATGGATCATTGGAGGAAGAAGTGTATGTGAAGCAGCCACCAGGACATGAAATAAGAGGCAAGGAAGACAGTGTATATAAGCTGAAGAAAGCACTATATGGCCTGAAGCAAGCCCCTAGGGCCAGGAACAAGAGGATTGACAAATTCCTCATAAAGCGTCAAATTTGAAAAGTGTGTGAATGAACATGGAGTGTATGTGAAAAAGGCAGCAGTAGCACTTACATTATTGGTATGCATTTATGTGGATGATTTGCTAGTGACTGGCAGTGATGAAGCACTAATTTAGAAGTTCAAAATCAGAATGGAAAATTAGTTTGAGATGACTGATCTAGGCATGCTGTCATATTTCTTTGGCATTGAGTTTGTAATCAAAGAAAATGGAATTTTTATGCACCAAAAGAAGTATGCTAATGATGCATTAAAGAGATTCAAGATGCAAGACTGCAATGGGATTGATACTCCATCCGAAGCAGGTCTGGTCCTATCAAAAGAAGGCAATGAGGAGCTGGTTGATTCTACAACATTCAAGCAAATGGTAGGATCATTGAGGTATTTGTGCAACACACGGCCATACATAGCTCACAATGTTGGACTGGTTAGTAGATACATGGAAGAGCCTAGAACATCTCATTATTTGGCAACTAAAAGAATTTTGAGCTACATCAAGGAAACAAGTGAGCTGGGACTGCACTATGCTAAAAGGCAAGCTGGAATTGAAGCTGATTTGATTGGGTTTACTGATGCAGATTGGTGTGAGATAAAGATGATAGGAAGAGCACCTCTAGCTATGTTTTCATGATAAATAAGTAACAAATCTCATGGTGTTCAAGGAAGCAAAGCATAGTAGCATTGTCCACTTCTGAAGTTGAATATGTGGTTGCATCAATGGGAACTTGCCAAGCTATATGGCTGGTTGAACTAATGACAGAGCTAGGACTAAGAGACAATGAGGCCGTGAAGATGAAGATTGATAACAAATCAGCCATAGACCTAGCAAAACACCCAAGTGTTCATGGTAGAAGCAAGCATATAGAAACAAGATACAACTTCTTAAGAGATCAAGTTACAAAAGGCAAAATAAAATTAGAGCATTGCAGCACCAACGATCAAAAGGCTGACATCCTAACCAAATGCTTGAAGAATGTGAAGTTCCAAGATATGAGAGACAAGCTTGGAGTAACACTACCTTAATCATGTTGAATTAGGAAGAGTGTTAGTTATGGTTAATTCAAAATAATTGTAATATGATAGTAATTCAATTAGGATGGTTAAGAAGTTGTTAAGAATGTTAGAAGTTGGTTAAAAGGTAGTTGAGATTCAATTTTGTAATATACTAAATTTTGATGCAAAAACGGAGAACATTCTCCAGACTGTTAATCAATCTCCATTTTCAGAACTTTCTGTTTTTTCTCTCTTTCTCTCAATTTCAATTCCTCTCAAATATACAATTTGTTCTAACAATAATGAGTTTTTCATTATGATGTTGTCATTATCCAAAAGTATATAGCTGACAAGGAAGTTTTGAAGGGTGTCAATAATGTTGCTGATTGTACCGATAATAATTTGCTTATCGAATATTCTGATGAGATTGTAGTAGTTAAGCAGGAGGTTGTTAGGAAATCAACAAATATCATTAGTGATAAACAAGAAACTTCTAATAGAAATAAAAAAAAATCACATAAACCTAAATTTACTCTAGTTATTTCTGAATCACAAAAGAAAAAGATGAAGAAGAAAAATCGAATGAAGATTAACGACAAAGCAGTTAATGAAAATAATGAGAAGTCTTCATTCCCTACGAGCTCTAAAATTGTAATTCAAGAGGTGTTTGGGTTCAACTCTTCTTTAGATAACACATAGATACAAAGTGATGAGCACTATCTAGACATGCGTATTGTAGATTCTTAGAGTGATGTAGTATTTGAGGGAAATAATGTTCAAACTCACCAAAACACTTTTGACTTGGAAGCAAATTTACATTCAAGACACTACAAAGAAAACACTCATTTTGTAGCCAACTTAAAAAACATTTTGTGGCCGAAAAAAACCCTCACAAATTACTGACCGAAAAAGCCTTCACAAATACTAAAATTCAAATTGGTTGTTATTTATGGCTGAAAAAGTCCTCACAATGGACTAAAACTTCAACAGGATTTTGTGGCGGCCTAAGCCCTCACAAAATCACAACGTTGGAGCATTGTGATGGCTTAGGCCGCCATAAAATCCTGCTGAAATTTTAGTCTATTGTGAGGGATTTTTCAACCACAGAATCACACTTTTATGAGGGTAAAGGCCACCACAAATGAAGTCTTTTGTGACTGCCTATGCCACCACAAATGCCCAGTGTTCTCCTATAAATATCACTCCTCCTCTCATTTTTCATTTCTACCTTCTCTCTAAATTTTCTCTCCACATTTTCTCTACAAATATTTTTTCTTCAACTTTTCTCTCTACCTTCTCTTTTGAATTTCAGTAAGTTTTTATTTTATATTTTGTTTTTTAATGTTATTTTTTCTTTGAAGTTATTTATTTAATGAATATTATTTAATGTTTATTTTGATAGTGGTGTTATTGTGTCTATTACGAAGAGTTGTTAGTTGTTTGTAAGCTTCAAGTCAGACACTACCCGACATCAAGATAGTAGTAATGCATTTTAAATATAGATTAGTAATTTATATAATTATTATTAAAAAAAATTATATGGTTATAAAATATTTTTAGACTTAATATTTTATTTTAGAATGTAGAGTATATTATTTTTAAAATTGAGTATAATATTATTTTTAAACTTTAATATTAGTAAGATTTGTTAAAAAAAAGTACTAGTAAAATATTTAAATTGTAAAATTTATACTAAAATTAAAATGTAGTTATTTTTTAAAATGTTGATGAAGTGTAATTTTTTTATTGTAGTTATTTTTGGTATTATGATTTATTATGTTTGTAAAATAAAATTATTAAGAAATTGTAATTTTTTTAGCAACAAAATAATACTTATGAAAAAAAGATTTCAAATAATGATCTAATCATAAAATATGTAATATTATAAATATAAATTATTTTTAAATTATTTTTAAAATACATAAAAAGTTCATCATTCGAAATATTTATTTAATTTTCAGAATAAACATATACACACACGCACGCACACACACACGCATATATAGATACGATGTATATGATTGGAATTTCCTGAAAGGAAGGGTCTTAAACAACGATTTGCTAACAAGGTTGAAGAGTTTCTCAATTTTGTGAGAGTGCTGAAAATTGTCGAAGGTGAAGGGGATGAGATATCCATGTTGTTTATGTAGATGAGGTGTTCATGTTGTTTATGTAGAAGACTAGTGTGATGTACTTGAAGATGAAATGCAATTTCAAACCATATTGTCTCCAAGACCAATTAATAATACTTGAGGGACTTTTGTCGTCAGGTAATATTCCATCAAATAATGATGGAGGGAGTAGAGCTAATAATCAGAGGAATTATTATGATGATTGATGTATTCGAATAATATTTGCTATTTTTATTTTTGGTTTGTATGAATATATTATACATTATTATTTAATTATGGTGTGTTTAATTTTTGATTTGTATGACATAATTTATTAATTTTGGAATCTTTTATTTTGTTTGGTAGTAATAATTTAATTAATATTAAGATTATATTTTTATATATAATATTTATTTTTAATTTTAATTTTAATTTTAATTTTTAATTTTTAAAATATATTCATTTTTTATATATAATATCATTTTTTAATATTAATTTTGAATTTTATAAAAAAAAATTAATAAAGTCACACATTTGTGGCAGCTTAAGCTCTCACAAACTTTTTTTTTTATCGTTTTATACTTTGTGGCGGCCTAATCCCTCACAAAAGACAGATTTTGTGGCAGCCTTAGCCATTACAGACGCTTACTTTTTTAAACAGATTTATCATTTGTGGCGGCTTAAGCCCTCACAAATTTGTGGCGGACTTTTCTGTCACAATTTTGTGAGGGCTTAAACCCTTACAAATGGTAAACTAAAAACTAGCTTTTGTGACCGTTTTGCCTGCCATAAACCTTTGTGACTGGCTTATTTGTGGATGTCTAAGACAGCCACAAATGTATCTGTTGTGGCTGTTTTCTTTCCTTTGTGATGGCTTTAATTTGGTCGCCACAAAAGCTTGATTTTCTTGTAGTGAGAGAAATAGCGGTTAGCATCATATCCAAACGTCATTGTCACTGATAATTATATACACCTAGTGTTGCTCATGACTTATAGATAATACAGAATTTTCTAAGAGATAAAGATGCTAGAGAAGCAAATTCTACATGCAATGAAACATCTATAGAAGTGTTTTTTAAGACAATGAAAAAGAATATGAAATTGAAAGCTCATTTACACAATACCCACTCAAGGGCTCCTAAACCTTCTTAATTTGTAGATTTTATTTTTGCTTTATTTTTCTTGGATTACATTCATGTCCCCTAGTTTTTTCGTTTAGTATTTATTTTTCTTTAATAAATTATTTTGGTTTAAAACAAATAAATTATCACATTTGCAAAAAAAAAAAAATGTATGTACCTCTCGGTTATAATTTTTTCTAACTTAGAATATTCTAAATATATTTTAAAAAATTATTCAAAAATTTAAAAAGCACACGTAAATTAACTTATCATAAACACGAAAACTACTCCTAAAAAATATCTGTGAGAATTAAAAATCGAAAAAGAATTTTATTAAACAAAATTTGAAAATAAAGATATATCAACTCTAAAGTAGAAAAGAAAGTAGGTTCTGACAAAAATAAAATCTAAACAGAATAGAAACATTTTATGATTCTTCTTCTTGGCAGAGGACCCACAACGAAAACCTTTTTGATCAAGGAGTTTCAATTTGTCTGATTAAGGGAAATAGAAGTTTTCTGGACAAAGGTGTTACCTCAAAAATGAAAGATGGGAAAGTTAACAAATATGCATGCCATGAATATGATAAAAGCAAAGTCTAAAGTTTACTCGGTGGACTGAAGTATATGAAATATATTTATGGGGGAAGAAACAAGGGAAAAATAGTAAAAATGTCAAAACGTTTATGAGTGTGGACCCACTTCACTCAGTTTGGCATTTCTCTAAAACATTTTATTATAGATTTGTGGTGGTGGTCGTGGATGGGTAAGGGTGTCCCTTGTTTGGTATTGATTTTTTAAGTCAAAAGTCGTTACATCTTTTTTTTTTTGGGGGTTGCATTTTAGATGGTCCGATTGTTTAATTTGTCTGTGGTGGGAAAATGCTCCCTTGACTTGCTACTGCCACTTACTTATGGCAATAAACAGCTATTTTAGTTTATATGAAAAATATCTGAGATTCAATTTAGTTCTTGAAAAAAACTAAAGATAAATTTTAGTTTTGAAAAAGATAAATTGAGACAATTGATCTCTATAATTTCTAAATTTTGTTTTACGAAGAAAAGATGAGGAAATGAAAGAAAGTGAAAAGGAGTAGAAAAAAAGTTGATGATTTATTAGTTATATATAAGAGAAAATTAAGAGAAATGATGATAGAAAAAATATATACATTTATAAAGTAATATAAATGTTTTTAAGAAAAAATTAAAAAATAATTAAAAAAATAAATAAATACTTCATTATAATCAATAAAAAATATAAAATTTATATATATAATAAATTCCGTAATAATTAAAGAAAATAATTCAATTTAATAAATTAAAAATATTGTATTTTTATTCTTTTATATTTTTTAAATTTTGATTAATGACATTTGTGTTGTGTCTACACATATTTAATTTTATTTTCTCTTTGAGTTTAATTTATATGTAAAATTATTTTACATTGACATCTAATAAGAATTGACATTTTTTATACATCAAGTTAAACACATTTTAATTGAATTCAAATTAAAAACATAGACATCAAAATATTTAAAAAAACCTGAAAAATAATCCTAATTAAGTAACTAATCCAATAACCCTTATCATTGTTTTTTCATTGAATGGATCCTATTATTATTAGCAAGGTAATCAAAATTGGAACGGACTGTTCGGTCTGACCAATTGGATTGGAAACCGAGATCCAATCTGATAGGTTTTGAACCTAAAACCATTGGGTATTAAAATCGGAAAACCACTGAAAATCAAGCAAAATTGGTGGTTCAATCGGGTATGCTAGTTTGACCGCATTTATGCTTTTTTTATTAAAAAGAAACAAATCAACACTATCGAGAAGAAGGAGAAGAAAGAGAAGAAATTCTGAAAGACAAAATGTGAAAAATTGTCAAAACAATGAACACAAACGAAAACGAGAAAAAAGATAGAGAAGAAGAGAGGAGATCTAAATCTAGAAAAAGAGAAGAACGTAGATGTAACACCCCAAACATTGTATAATCCATTTATCATTATTTCACTAATAATTCTATCATTTATGTTTTAATTGTCGTAATTCATATATTTATATTAATCCATTAGATCTTATTTAATCATAAATGTTTGTTAGTTATTCAAGTGAAATTTAGTTTTGGCAGATCATACTAGTGGATTTGTTATAGTTGGGGAATGAATTAGCAATAAACTCAATAGAAATATCAAGTTCAACTTCTAGTAGCCCATTTTGTAATTCAACATAACTTGTCATTAATAAGGATTTGGATGGGCGTGATTGACAATTCCCATCACACCCCCCTTTGCTTAAAACCCAATTGTTTTAAAGGAAAAAAAATGAATGAATGAAAGAAATAAAGAGGGGGTGCAGAATGTAAAAGAAGAGGGGAAAAAAAGAATGAAAGAAAGAAAGAAAGAAAGAAAGAAGAAAAATAAGAGAGAAAACACCACCACTCTCCATTGCATGTTCTACCTCCAAGCTTACCGACACCATTCTTTTACAATATATTCTTCTTACAACAATATTGAATACAAATGAGGAGAGGAAGATAGAAAGAAAGAGGATTAGATTTCACTCTTGAAGAAAAAAAATGAAGATTGAAGATGGAAGCCAAGTGAGTATTATTATCAATGAATGGGATTAAAGCTCAACATTAGGAAAATACACAACTCTCCCACATCTTAAAACTTCTCTTAGGTGAGCTTAGAGATCATGATTTGCATGTTTGGGTATTGAGAGATAATCCTATTTAATTT
Source organism: Cicer chorassanicum (assembly GCA_037974735.1). NCBI lineage: Eukaryota > Viridiplantae > Streptophyta > Magnoliopsida > Fabales > Fabaceae > Cicer > Cicer chorassanicum. The sequence continues at coordinate 16,676,977 of JBBPBP010009778.1, read as the reverse complement.
AGTATCATTGATTATTAATAATGCATGTTAGCTGTTTGTAATAATTACTATGAAGAGTTTTGTTTAATTATGATTGTTGAGTGTTGTGGTTGAATTGGTGATGAGATGATAATTATTTAGTATTGGTAATGAATTGATTTATGCTTAATTTTGAATATATTTTAGTTAGTTGAGCATATGAACTTGAGAATATAAAGTTTGAAATGAAAATAATATAATGTTGTCTCTGAAACCATATAGGTATACCTTCGGTATTTTGTTCATAACTTTCTCCATATATAATGTTTTGGGCTGATTTTTGGCCCATTAGAAACTAGACTTAATTAACTTTGCAATAGGCCCTGGTTTCACTAATTTTTATTTAGAATGGATAGAGGAAATTGAGTTACAAGTTGGAAAAAAATATGTTGTTCCATTTTTGCACCTATATACCTTATTTTATGAAACTGTATTAATTGATGCCTATTATGCATAATAAGAATTATATTTATAAATTAAACATCTTAACCTTTCCAAAATGTTATCATTTATTCAAATCGGACATTGTTTGATATTTTAATTAAATTGCCAAAGTTATAGTTTTTTTTGTAGAAAAGGATTATGACATAGCTACGTTAAAATGGGTATAACAGAAGTAATAGGAATCAATTTTGAGTGAAATCAGTTGGGTCTGAAAGAAGACTATAGTAGATTTATCAAGTTAAGATTTACAGTTTTTATTATTATGTAATGTTGTTAAGTTTAGAATACCATAACTTGAGTTATATAAATCAGTTTTGAGTGAAACTAATTGTATTTGAAAGTTTAAATATAACAACCCTTTTCTTGAAATTTGATATGTTAAGCGCATGTTCAATTGTGTGAATGGAGATTACTCATATGTTATGATTATATATATATATAGGGTTCATTCTAGCTAGATGAACTCTCCGTCTATATACGACGGAAGCGAGGGGTAAGCGAGGGTAAGTGGGACACCACTTACGGGCTTAATTATGTCTAATCTTACCAAAAGAGATTATTCATGTAGAGGACATTAGGTGAAACCAATGTAGTACTTGAGAATTATATTTTGGCGTTGTTTGACTTGAGAGATTAGCTCTTGGCATGATATCATTTATAATCAAAATTGTACAAGGAGAATCTCTTAATTAAGGAAATAAAATTGTACTAATTCCAACCTATATCAAACCTAATAAAAACAAGGAATAACATATCTTAATAATAACAAACTAAATCATTGCATGTCTCAACACTCCCCCTCAAGCTGGAGCATACAGATTGTAGGCATCAAGCTTTTCACATATATAAATTATCCTTGGTCCTTGAAGAGCCTTTGTAAAAATGTATGCCAATTGATCATTAGAACCAACAAATAAAGTACCAATCTCGCCAGACACAATCTTCTACGAACAAAGTGACAATCAATCTCAATATACTTAGTTCGCACATGAAACCCTGGATTAAAACAAACATGCAAGGCTGCTTGATTATCACATATGAGACATAGTGCCTATATTACAAAAGTGCAACTCTTGGAGAAGGTGTCTGAGCCATATGAGCTCCTGAGTAGTAAGTGTCATAGCTCGACATTCAGCCTCAACACTAGATCTGGTAACAACGTTTTGCTTCTTGCTTTTCCAGGAAATCAAATTACCACCAATAAAAACACAATACCCAAATGTGGACCATCTATCGGAAGGACTTCCAGCCCAGTCTGCATCCGTGTAAGTAACTATATCTAAATTACCTCTATTTGTGTAAATAAGACATTTTCTTGGAGCTCCTTTAATGTATCTCAAGATTCCAACCACAGCATTTCAATGACTATCACAAGGGGATATCAAGAGTTGACTCACCACACTCACTGCGTATGAAATATTTGGCCTCGCCATGGTCAAGTAATTCAACTTCCCAACTAACCTCATATATCTTCCTGGATCTTGAAAGGACTCCCTCTCATCCGGTAGGAGTTTGACATTTGGATCCATATGAGTGCCAATTGGCTTGCAATCTTGCATATTGATTTCTTCTAAGATATCCAAAGCATACTTTCTATGGGAAATAAAAATTCTTGCTTTAGATTGGGCTACCTCAATGCCAATAAAATCTCGCAATCTACCTAGATCTTTGACCTGAAAGTGGTGGACAGATGTTTTTTGAGTCCCACAATTCCATCCTGATCATCACTTGTAATGACTATATCATCAAAATAGACAACCAAGTAAACACACTTGTTAGAAGAGAATTTATAAAACACAGAGTGGTCAGCTTGACTCGGAATCATGCCATATTGTTGAACAACACTACTAAACCTCCCAAACCATGCCCGAGAAGATTGTTTGAGACCATACAAAGCTTTATGAAATTGACATACATACCCACGACACTCCCCCTAAGCAACGAAACCAGGTGGTTGCTCGAGATAAACTTCTTCTCCTAAGTCTCCATGAAGAAATGCATTATTTATGTCTAACTAATACAATGGTCAATGTCTCATAGCAGCCATAGAGAGAAAACGATGCATGGAAACCATTTTAGCCACAGGTGAGAAAATGTAATCAAAACCAAAAACCTGAGTACAACCTTTAACCACTAAACGAGCTTTCAAACGATCAATGTGTCTGTCTGGACCAACTTTGACTGTGTATACTCAACGACATCCAACAATAGATTTACTAGAAGGAGGTGGCACAAGAGTCCATGTTTGTTAGATTTTAAAGGTGTCATCTCATCAATCATAGCCTGTCGCCAACCTGAATGAGAAAGAGCTTCTTGCGGAGACTTAGGAATAGTTATGGAAGACATAGCATAGTCAAAGGTATAATGTGAAGGTGATAAACGGTGAAAACTAAGAAAATTATAAATGGGGTAGGGATTACTAGTGGAACGTGTACCTTTACATAGTGCAATAAGGAGGTCATCAAACAAGATAGGCGGATCCGAAGTAGAAGAAGGGACCGAAACAGGAGATGACTCACTTAACTCTTGTGTAGGAAGTGGATTGGTAGGAGGGAGACGTGCACGTTGCTGATAACTTTGCAAGAGAAGAGGACTAGATCGATCTAGCTAGTCAATTATAGGCATGGACGGAGTTATCAGAACAAGGTAGGGAATAGGTAATACCTCAGAGATTGGCTCATATTAAATGGGCGATAGGAAGAAAGGTGTATCCTCAAAGAATGTGACATCAGCAGACATGTAGAAGCGATGTGTGGAGGGACAATAGCACTGATATCCTTTCTAAAACCATGAATAGCCGAGGAAAACACACTTAATTGCACGAACATTCAACTTATATAGTCCTGGAGTAAGATCATGAACAAAGCAAGTGGATCCAAAAACCCAAGGAGGGTATGAAACAATGGTTCATTCGGGAAAAATATGGAATGGGGAACTTTGTCTTGGATAAAAGAAGTTGGAATTCTATTAATCAAGTATCCTGTATTGAAGACAGCATCGCCCTATTTAATTAGCAACGTACATGTTGTTTCAATTATATGACGGTGCTTACGTTCAGCAATACCATTTTATTGTGGGGTATGGGGACAAGACGATTGATGTATTATTCCACTTTTGACCATAAAAGAAATAAAAGATGATGAAAAATACACTTTTGCATTATCACTGCGCAAAATGTGAATAGAACAACCAAATTAATTTTGATTTTCCTTAAAGAAATTGTGAAATACACTTAATTTTTATGATCTATCCTTAAGTAGGTAGATCCACATACATCTAGAAAACTCATCAATAAAAGTGACAAAGTACCTATGACCTACAACTGAAGTGACTCGAATTGGTCCCCATACATCAGAATAAACAACATCAAAAAAAGAGCGGGCTTGCAATTGAAAACTGCTGGAGAAGGAAGAACAGACGTGTTTCCCAACCTGACAAGATTCACAATCTAAATACTTCAAGTGAGACAAGTGAGGGACCATAACTCTAAACTTTTTGAGACTTGGATGACCTAACTGATGATGAAGAAGACCTGGGGACTCCGTACAAGAAGTGGAAGCAATAGTAGATGAAGACTAAAGGTAGTAAAGTCCTTGGTACTCATATCTTTTACCAATCATCTGCTTCATACTCTGATCATGTATAACAAAAGAATCAGGAGTAAAAGTTATAGAACAATTTAGACTTTGAGTTAAACGACTAACTAAAATTAAATTAAATGGACAGTTGGAAACAAAAAGAACATACTCAAGAGATAAAGATGGGAGAGGAGTGGCTTGACCAATACTACTAGCTTTAGCTTTTGAATCATCTGCAACGGTAATATGATCTGGGGTTTTAGGTTGGGACATTTTTTATGAAAGTGATGGATTACCAGCCACATGATCGGAAGCTCCAAAGTCCAAGATGCAAGGGCTAACAGGTGAGGATGAGGCATGTGAAGCCTTGAACTACAGATATGCGTTGTACTCTTCATTAGACAACATATTGTTTTTGGCATTTCTCACTTCAAAGTCTTTTCCATTATCATTAGACTGTGTCACATTTACTCTTTTTTTTCTTCTGGAAAGCCAATCATGGAATAACACTCACTTGCCTTCAGTATGACCGAAACACTTACAGTAAGTGCATTGAGGAATACCTCCACCACGGATATGTGTTGTACAGTTATGTGTTGAACTACAGATATGCGTTGTAGTCTTCATCAAACAACATATTGTTTTTGGCATTTCTCACTTCAAAGTCTTTTCCATTATCATTAGACTGTGTCACATTTACTATTTTTTCTGGAAAGCCAATAATGGAATAGCACTTGTCTTCGGTATGACTGAAATGCTTACAGTAAGTGCACTGAGGAACACCTCCACCATAACCTCCTCGGCCACCCCCACATCCATGACTCGTCCTTCATGGCCTGTAAAAGTTGAAACGAAAGCAGAAGACTCTTTGCCAGTTTGAGATTCATTTTCCCCTGATCCTTCCTGACCAAGAATGCGTATGATGCGTTTGATGAGATCCTCTGTTGAGGGGATATCGGATGTTGTGAGAATGTGGCTTCGAAGCAACTCATACTTTTAATGTAGGCCATGAAGGACATAAATCATGCAAACATTATCCAATTTCTCGAGCATCTTCTTTGAGTCATCGTCGGCCACAAGGAGCTTGAACTCGTTTAATGCTAACTAGGCTTTATTAGCATAAGTCATGATGTTATCTTATGTCATCTAAAGGGTAGCTAAATTATGAATAACATCATAGAGACGTTGGATATCATTCGAATAGATATTCTTAGTTTTCTCCCAAATATCATAGCAAGTGGTGTACGAGTGATAATGGACCAGCAAGGAGGGCTCAATTGTTTGCCACAAAAGAGAGACTAATTGACAATCAACTTACTCATAATCTTCACACAAATTTGTATTAATTTCTGAGGACTTCTTAGTGAGGTGATTTGAGAGATTTTGACCAAGAAACCACATCTTGACAGCAGTTGACCAATTTAAATAATTTTGATCATTAAGTTTCTCAGACATTATAGAGGGATTTTCGGAGAAAACATATCTTACAAGGCTCTTAACAGAGGATTCATATTTGTTGTTCTTCTTCTGCGAAAGATCTAAACTTGAACTCATCTTTAACATACTAGAAAAGAACAACAAGTACAGGCAGCAAGAAGGCAGTAAGAGACCGTATAGAAAGCACCAAAAATAGTGGGACCCACTGACCAAACTTGGCCAAAACAGAAAGGACGGCGGCAGACGAGTGGAACGGGACCAAAGGGGTCTTCGTCGGAGGTCAAGATGGTGGTGCGTGGCCTTTACACACCGATGAAGCTTCCAGTTGCAGAAAATGTGTGTGGCGGCGCGTGAGAAAGCGGATGGCAGTGGTTCTCTAGTGAATGGCCGATCTGACTAAGGTGAGTCTGATGGTGGGGGTGGTGTGACCCGTTGGGCCATGTATGTTGGACAGTTAACAGGACACCTTCGCGTGTGACATTGATGACTAGGACCTTTTAGACTTTTGACAAGCCCACTGATCGTGAGCTTTGGTACCAACTTGAGAATTAGGTTTTGGTGATGAAGGACTCGAGAGATTAGCTCTTAACATGATATTATTTATAATCAAAATTGTACAAGGAGAATCTCTTGATTAAGGAAATAAATCTGGACTAAATCCAACCTATATCGAACCTAATAAAAACAAGGAATAACATATCTTAATAATAACAAACTAAATCATTGCATGTCTCAACAGTAGTCTTTATGACTTAATTGTTATGTAGAATTTAAGTCATTAGATTACTTATATCTAGTGGCTTATATTGTTTGAAAGATTTGAGGCTAGAGGTAAAAGAGGTACTTAAGTATAGCTTACAAAGAAATAGTATTTTATTAAATTGAGTTATAGTTTGAAGAGAGGATTTTCCATGCTTAGCACACCGGCATGGCTAGGAAATATCTATAATTGTTTTTATTAAATCTATGTTACTGAGTTTTATGTTCACTATGTTGGGGGTGATGTTTTCCAAGTAACAGGAAAACATTGAAAGTCTGAAAAGTGTTTGGATTGCTCACCAGTCCTTCAATGTCATGGGTCAGAGCCATATCACATCTTGAGTCTAGATAAGAGTTATAGCTTAATTAAGTCTCACTAGAAAGTTCTTTTAAAGTTTGTAAATATTTTAGTATTCTAAGTAATTTCAAGAATTTATAAATGAATTTCTATTTATTTGCAAACACTTAGTTACTTTTGAATTGAAATTTTCAGTTTCATATGTATTATTATTTTTTCTTTCAATATTCATAATTAAATTGTAGGCGTTACATTTTTGTATCAGAGTTGGTCGAGTCAAAATCAGACTGTGAGTTATTAGTCTAGAAGTGATCCAGTTTAGGAAGTCAGTCGGTAGTTTCTATTGTATAATGTCATTTTAATATTCTCAATACGAGTTAATGGGATAGGCCACCTCATGGAGTTGTGCAGAGAATAGGGAATGATATTATCCGATAGAATCAAGTTTGAATCTACCCACCAAATTAGTGAATATTTTGAGTTAAAACTGTTTTTAGAAAATGTTTATGTTTTAAGTCTTATGAATATTATGGAGCGTATATTATGTTAATACATGAATTTTATAACTTCAACTTTATCTTAGTAATATTCATTAAGTCATAAATTATATTTTCAATATTTTATTGAAATCATATTTTTGAATTGAAATGTTATCTCTTGATTGAGGCATAAGTTATATAGCATGATATTTGAATTGATAGAAGTAAATCTCTTCTCATCTTTTATTACATATATTATATTTAAAATAAAATTTTGTGTATAGAATGAAATAGAAGAGAGGTATGATATAACAAATTTATGGTTTCACTAATTTTCCTTTTTGTGATTTTTGTTAAAGCAAGAACAGTATATGACATTTTTATTTCTAGTATCTTATTGTTGTAGAGAATATTAATCATGATTGAATATAAAGTTATAAGTTGTGGGCAAGATTGTCATGGTAGGATGATATGAGGTTTGAGCTGCATTTCGGTTATGGATTGATCCATTTTTGTTTCATTCCTTTTCACATGTGATGCTTCTTGAATTAAAAGTAAGATTTTTTTTATGTAAAATAAACATATCAAGGATGAATTACACCTTGTATTTATGCCCTATTATGACTAATAATATAATAGTAGTTGACATTTGACTTATCAACACTTAGAACTTGTGATAACTAGAATTCACATTATTGTAATGAAGATTAAAACGTTTAATAATAACAACTCGTAAGTATTGTCTTTACGCATATCTCTCATTTAATATAAGTATATTAACTTGAGTCTACATGACATGAGATATTGTCACATAAGAGATGAAAGAGTGGTTTTCAAAACTTTATACATGCCTTGTAAAATTCGAAGATAAGTATTGTGACAATGTCAATTCCAATTTTTTAAAAAAAAAAAAAAATCACCTTGCAACCTAGCTATTTACAGCCTCTATAATTTTTAAATCATTTTATTTTAATTAATCACTAAAAAGATTTTATTTTTTTCTCTTCGCTTGAATGGTTTCAATGTCTGAAGTATATAGTTTGTTTGTTTTCTAATTGATCTTTCTAATTTTTTTTCTTGTCTTGTGTGTTTTCATTACTTTCTTGAATTTATGTAAAAAGAAATATACATATATTATTGGATAGGAAATGAATTGTCATTATATATATAAATGTCTGTGTGTGTGTGCGCGCGCATTCCTTGAATGATGATTTCATTCTACTATGGGTTACTAAGAATATCGTTTAGATGTTTTATAATTGAAGTATATATTTGAGATAATCTCTTAGAGAAAACTAATTTAAGAGTACTTGCTATAGAAAACAATGAATCGTACTCATGAAAGAAAAAAAAAAGTAGAATTATACTTGCCTATTTTAGCAAATTTTCTTGATTGATTGAAGTTTGTTTTAATAATTTATGATATGTGGAAAGTTGTGCTAATGAATTAGATAATGAAAGTGGTTGTGTGCTAAATATGATTTTAGAATGGTTGGTTCGGGTTTGAAAATTTTATAAATATTGATGGTATTAAAATGAGAACTATTAGATAATTGTCAGTTTTGCTTTAAGGTTTTGATAAAGCAACTTTATATCTTAATTGTAGGTTTCATTTTGTTTTACTATGAGATTTTAAATTTATCTTGAAACGTACTTATAGGAGTTGTTCGGAGTAAACTACAGGTTGGGTTGTGATTTTGATATATGTTTGGGTAGGAATTGTTTTGTGTATCCATGATGTTTATACATGTCATGTATTGTAGGACATGAATGGTAAACAATAGTATGGTTTCAACGTTGTGCTAGTTGAGGTGAAATGTTTTTTTTTTCAAAGCTTATACTATTAAGTTTTGAAATTAACTTAGATATATTTTTCTACATGACCAAGTGTGAGTACTAAATTGTGGATGAATTGGATGATCAATAGAGTTGAATGCAATTTCGATTCGTATGCATATAGGTACTCCGTTCTTTGGTGTTTTCCATTAAGGTAACCTCGGTTTGATTCATCATTTTTCTTGTGTCAACCACCTAAACCTTGTTAGTTGTTGTGTAAGTAAGGGTGATTAGAACACATATTCCTCCCCATTATATGAAATCTCACAGAACACGAACTTAGAAACTTCTTATGTAAGCATACCAAAATAGGTCCTTCCTACAAAAACTTTTCCTTCATATTAGTGGGTAATCTCGCTTGTGGACAAATGCTAAAGATGTTTAGTCTTAATAATTTTAGCCTGAAAGGTTGCTATGTAAAATTAGGACACCTTAGCAAGTTCCATCTTTGATAGTAACCGAGTAGTGAAACCAAAGTAAGTGTCAAAGTCTGTAACATGGAGGAATTTGAGTGGACCTAGTCGCAAAGTTAGTGACCTACAAAACCTCTTCCTTACCTGTAGAATTTATTTCTAAGATTTAGATGAAACACCAAGTACTGATGAGTGGACTTGTACATCTTTAAGATTGTCTAAATGTCATATGATCAGAGTGAATAACCGTAATAGATTAACTTTTAAGTAAAGATTTTTCAAAACTCACTTAGAATTTTTATTATTGACAAATTGGCACTCGTGGTATTTTCTTTTAAATACATTTATGCTTATGTGATCTATTAAGCATGTTTAACTTATGGTGTGCTATCTATTGTGTTGTACATGGTATACATAAGCACACATTACATAGGTTTCATAATACACTTATATATACACACACTAGTTTTTTCTTGTTGATTAGACAAAATCAATGTTTAACATATTTTTTTCTTGTATGGTATATTTATTGAATGAGCAAATTTTTGGTTAATAGCAGTATTAATTTAAATAGGATTATGTAATATAATAATAAAATTATGTAATATAGTTTAACTTAGTTACTTGTTAGATTAAATTAATTTGTTGATTGTTAAAAGTCTTTGTCATGTAAAATAATGATATGTATGTTTTATGATTTCTTATTTGATATTAACCCGATCACGAAAAAATAAAATCCAAGAGAACAACTCTATAATGCCAAATATATTGACTAGTCCTACTCTAGCATGACTAATCCCTGGAGTGCCTCCTTGGCCACAGTTAATGTGAGTAATTCATCTTGTCTAAAACCCCGAGTGCACCTTGACAGCAATTTAGGTGAGTATGATGTGGTAATCCCTTAGATCTTATTTAATCATAAATGATTGTTAGTTATTCAAGTGAAGTTTAGTTTAGGAAGTTCATACTAGTGTGTTTGTTATAGTTGGAGAATGAATTAGAAATAAACTCAATGGAAATCTCAAGTTCAACTTCTAGTAACCCATTTTGTAGTCAAACATAACTTGTCATTAGTAAGGAATTGGAGGGGCGTGATTGAAAATTCCCACCACACTCCCCCTTACTTAAAACCTAATTGTTAGAAAGGAAAAAAAAGAAAAGAATAATGAAAGAAAGAAAAAGGGAGGGAGGGGAGAATGTAAAAGAAGAGGGAAAATGAAGAAGAAAGAAAAGAAAGAAGAAAGAAAACACCAACATTCTCCATTGCATGTTCTACCTCCAAGCCTACCCACATCATTCATTTACAATATATTCTTCTTACAATAATATTGAATACAAATGGGGAGAGGAAGATAGAAAGAAAGAGGATTAGGTTTCACTCTTGAAGAAACAAACTGAAGATTGAAGATGGAAGCCAAGTGGGGATTAATATCAATGAATGGGATTAAAACTCAACCTTAGGAAAAGACACAACTCTACCACATCTACAAGTTAAGGTGACATAGAAAAGACACAACTCTACCACATCTACAAGTTAAGGTGACATAGAAAATCCTCTTGAGATAATCCTATTTGATTTAGTATCATTGATTATTAATAATGCATGTTAGGTGTTTGTATTAATTACTATGAAGAGTTGTTGTTTTATTATGATTATTGAGTGTTGTGGTTGAGTTGGTGATGAGATGATAATTATTTAGTATTGGTAATTAATTGATTTATGCTTAATTTTGAATGTATTTTAGTTAGTTGAGCATATGAACTTGAGAATATAAAGTTTGAAATGAATATACTGTAATTGTCTCTAAACTCGTATAGATATACCTTCGGTATTTTGTTCATAACTTTCTCCATAGTGTTTTGAGCTGATTTTTGTCCCATTGGAAACTAGACAGGCATTGGTTTCGCTAATTTTCATTGAGAATTGATAGAGGAACTTGAGTTACTTGTTCAATTGGTTGATAGAGGAAGTTGTTCAATTGTGTGAATGGAGATTACTCATATGTTATGATTAAATATATACTATATTATTATTATTAATATTGTTATTATTATTATTATTATTATTATTATTATTATTATTATTATTATTATTATTATTATTATTATTATTATTATTATTATTATATATATATGTATATGTATATGTTCATTCTAGCTAGATGAACTCTCCATCTATATACGACGGGAGCGAGGGTAAGTGGGAACACCACTTACGGACTTAATTATGTTCAATCTTACCAAAAGAGATTATTCAAGTAGAGGACATTGAGTGAAACCAATGTAATCTTTATGGCTTATTTGGTATGTAGAGTTTAAGTCATTAGATTATTTATGTCTAGTAGCTTAAATTGTTTGAAAGATTTGAGGCTACAGGTGCCTGAGTATAGCTTACGAAGAAATAGTATTTTATTAAATTGAGGTATAATTTGTCGAGAGGATTTTTCATGCTTAGCACACTGACATGACTGAGAAACATCTATAATTGTTTTTATTAAATCTATGTTACTGAGTTTTATGCTCACTATATTGGGATGATGTTTTTCAGGTAAACATTGAAAGTCTGAGGAGTGTCTGAATTGCTCACTAGTCATGAGTATGAGCCAAATCACATCTTGAGTCTAGATTAGAGTTATAGTCTAATTAAGTCTCATTTGAAAGTTGTTTTAATGTTTGTAAATATTTTAAGTAATTTTAAGTAATTTCAAGAATTTAGAAATGAATTTCAATTTTGTTGCAAATATTTAGTTACTTTTAAATTAAAAATTTCAATTTCATCTATATTGTGTGTTTTTTTTTTAAGAATCATAATTAAATTCATTAAATTTATAATTAAATTTTAAGCGTTACGGTATAGAAAAAAGAAAAAGTCTTCTCTTTCAAAGCATGATTTTTGCGATTACATGATAAAAAATTGTGTTTTCATGGATCTGGAGTGAGGGAGTAGGAGTACTGTGATTAAGAATCGGAAAGGTACTCATAAAAAAATGACATTGGTGTATAAAGTTTTTTTTAAAGGAAAAAAAAATATGTAAAGCTGTTAGTTGGAAAAAGTGTAACATTAAGCGGGGTATATTTTGTTGGAATATATGAAAGATTGATATTCTGATTTTTTTGATACTTAGTAATAGGTTAAGCTAGCTTTTTAGTATTTATAAAACTATAAATATTAGTATTTTTTCTAATATATTAAAAATCAATAAAATATAAAATATATTATTTAATTAATACCGGTCTAGAAAAAAAATGTAACAACTGATATCTAAATATAATAGATACTGCCAAAAAATAATACTAACAATGAAAACTAAAAACGTCTTATATTAATTATAAAATGAATAATTTATATATACAATTAAATTCGATCTGTTTCGGTTTAAAATAAAAGCAAAAAAATTGTAACCAAACAAGAATAAACAAAAAATTACTCTACTGCTCCTTAACTTAAATTCCAGTAACATTCAGTTCTTCAATTCTTTTCAATTCATTCATTTTATCATTTTTTATACAAAAATCTGTTAAACCTCCATTTAAAAAATTTAAAAATCTAGAAAATTCACCATCTTTATCATAAAAATTCAAAAAGCCAAAAAATTCATGATCTTCATCTTTAAAACCCTTATCTTTATAAAAAATTCATAACTCATATCTTTAAAGAAATTTAGATGTTTAAATACAGTCAACTCTTCACCAAGAAAAACATCAAATCCTCAAATAATCTATACAATATTTTCATGGAAAAATGATGATGAAGATGCGGTTAAAGATGATAATGATGAAGATCAGTTTTTGTTAAACTATTTACCTATTTGACTTTGGTGCACACGAGATATTGTCCAATCAAATCTTAAGTTCTCCCTTTGAATATATATGTATACAAAACGAAGGTTGAGGCTTATCATCAGCCTCAATCCTTTACTTTTCTCATTGAAACACTGAACCAAACAGCATGATAACCTAAAGATTTTATGCCTTTTTAGTTTAATAAAAATATAACAATTTACATTCATAGGACGTGCCAACAATCAAGCTTGGTCATCCCATTTCCATCTTCGTCCAACCTCTGCAAGAACAGCAGCACGAGCTTGGCTTCTTCTCGCCTCATCCTCCACCCAAGTTCTGCAATATTCGAATTCGAACTCAATACATTTACAAGATCTTTACCATAAAAGTAAAAGATACAGCCCTGACATGAAACACGATTGCTACAAAAGCAAACAATTCATATGAAATAAGGAGAACCAAATAAATTTTTCATAGAAGTACATGAACACTTGTGCTTTAATTGGTTTGGTTGAAAATTTGGCTTTTGAAAAAATCCATTGCCATAAATTCACACATGTAGCTGACCTTAGAGACAACAATGCTTGGTTATTGCTGTAGTAAAAGGAAAATCATGAGATTTTAGCTTCTCGGTCATGCAAGTTGTGAAAAGTGGAATTCCAGAGAGATAAGATATGATCATGAATGAAATCAGGTGCAGATTATGCAAGATTTAATTATTTAAGTATAAGAAATACCACTAATCTTGACACGATTGTCCAAGAGCAAAGAATTTAGATGCACGAGGAGAACCAAACAGAACTTTAAGAGATATAAAAGTAAAAAGCATCTTATGTTAAATGGGCTTTCGAAAGAGACCAATAGCATCAATTGCATCACGTAGCTAAGTGAGACAATGTTTTGTTATTGTAGTAAAAACTCACTCTAACTAATCGAGCAAACAAGTTACATACTACAAGTTGAATTCCCTCATATAAGCCATGATCATGCAAGATTCTTCAAGTTTCTACTATAAACTATGTGGGGGCACAATTAATTTAGCTACCATAGGTCATAGCAATGTATTGGGACACCAAACCTACCAACTCCAAACTTTCATACAAGGCATTATAAGCCTCGCGATTTAGAAATTGGAATTTGAAAAGTATAAATCAAAAATGTGATTGAATGGATACTTGACTGGACAGTAAATAAGGATAAATAAAGCAGAAGTCGTAAATTACCTAAGCATCTGAAGAGCTTCTTTCTCAGCTTCAAGTGTGGATTTGGTGTCAAGAATTTGTTCATTCTTGAACTCTAAATCTCTGAGTAACTTCTGTACAGTTTTCTTTTCATCTACATATATGAGTTTCTCTGATGCAAGCTTTTCTGATGTCTCATCAACTTCTTTTTTCATACTAAGCAGCATCTGTCTCTGACAATCCATCGCTGCCTGTTCTTTTAAAAATTCAGCATTTATCTTTTCGTGATTGATCTTCTCTTCCACCAAATTGTCTACTGCCTCAAGGTAAAGCCTCTCTACATCACAACCGTGGTTTTTCTCTTCACAAAGCTTCGCATCCCAAAACTTCTGTATGTCTCCTCGGCTAAGCAGTTCAGATCGGATCTCTTCTGCCTCAGCTTGTCTGGCTGCATTCTCAGCTTCTATTCTAGACATTTCAGCAGATATTGCTTCCTTCATCTTGCCACTAGTCAGAGCCACAGCTGCTTGTGCTTTTGTTGAAGGTTTGTTTGGCTGAAATCGCTTACTCTGTCCTGTAAAACAGTAAATTCACAAGAGATTCCTCCTATGATCATTCTTCTTTGTTGCACTCCCATATAGCAATAAGCCTAACCTAAAAGATAAAATATAGAATAATGCTAGCAACATACTCTTTAACACACTATTTGATTGGTTAACATACTCTTTAACACATTCTTGTTTGGTGGGATCCATGTGAATTTTAACCAATCAAAGAGAGTGTTAGAAAATGTGTGTTGGCACTCCCCTAAAATATATAACAAGCACCACTTCTGATGGATTCTAAAACAGACTTGTATTATTGAATATAGGAAACGGTAATTGAGCTTGGGGGTTAGCACTCCCCTAAGAGAATGACTGTTGCTGTCCAATCAAGCAAAATGCATAACTACCCAATTCCCCTATTGTTAGGACCCAGAATATAGGGGAGTTTATTAGGATTGGAATTAAGAAGTTAGTTAGGGGTTAGTTTAGCTGTTAAGTTTGTTAGACTTTCTGTTTTAATTGTTGTTAATCCTATGGTTTATAAACAGGACTAACCTCCCTTTAGGAGTATCTAGGAATTCATTTTATGAAAGTTGTAAACTAGAGAATGCTCTAGTGAGGGGAGTGTGCTCCCTTGGGGATAGCCCAGGGTTCTCGTTTCTGGTGCATCTCACCATATTATTGATAATAAGACTTTTTTCTCCTCTCTCACTACATCTGATGATTATTTACCTAGTGTAGTCTTTGCCAATGTTCCAAAACACAGTCCCAAGGGATTGGCGCTTCCAAATCCTCTTTTCTCTGTCAGTTACATTTGTTCTTTACATGCTCATTTAGGTCATCCGAGTCTTCCCAAACTTCAACAATTAGTACCTATTCTTTCCAAATTATCTAGCTTACATTGTGAATCGTGTCAGTTAGGTAAACACACTCGTAGTCATATCCCTGATCGAGCCAATAAACGAGCTTCGCCCCTGTTTAGTTTAGTTCACTTAGATGTTTGGAGTTCTGCTCGTATTACTTTCACTCAAGTCTAGATATTTTGTTACATTTATAAAATTTTCTGTTGTACGTGGTAATTTTTAATGAAAAATAGGTCTGAATTATTTTCTATTTTTGAACAATTTTATAAGGAAATTAAAACTCAAAATTTATTGTGTCCATTCGCACTTTGCGCATTGATAATGCCCGTGAATATTTGTCCCATTTATTTCAAAAAATTTATGACCTCTAACGGCATTCTTCATCAAACATCTTGTGCTCATACACTTCAACAAAATGAGGTATCTGAACGCAAAAATCAACATCTTATTAAAACCACTTGTACTCTCCTTCACAATGATGAACCAATTGTTTTTGGGACGATAGTGTTCTAACGGCATGCTATCTTATAAATCGCATGTCTTCGTCTATCATTGATAACAAAGTCCCTCGATCCTCTTTCTTCATACTTCTCTTCACTCACTTCCTCCTCGTATCTACGGGTCTACATGTTTTGTCCACAATCTCATTCCTAGTCTTGACAAACTTTCAAATTTATCGCTAAAATGGGTCTTCCTTGGTTATCATGGGTCTCAAAAAGATTATTGCCACTCAGCCCAAAGATACATTTACTTGATTGTCTATGTAGATGATATTGTCATAATTAATAGTGATCAGTAGGGCATACTCTAGTTGAAACAACATCTATCTTATCAGTTTCAAACTAAAGAACTTGGCAACTACTGCTACTTCTTGGGTATTGAGTTAGCCCAATCCAAGGAAGACTTAGTAATTTCACAAAGGAAATATGCCATGGATATCCTTGAAGAGACAGATGTATTGAATGTCAAGTCGGTTGAAACTGCTATGGATCCAAATGTCAAAGTTCTACCTAATCAAGGGGAGCCATTTTCACATTCAGGGAGATATAGAAGATTGGTTGGTAAATTAAACTAACTCACAATCACCCACATTTCTTTTGCAATCAGCGTGGTAAGCCAATTCTTAAACTGTCCTTGCCAAGAACACTAGGATGCTGTGATACAAATCTCGAAATACATTAAAGATGCTCCAAGAAAAGGTCATAATTTATGACAACAAAGGACATACTCGGATAGTTGGTTATTTAGATGTTGATTGGGCAAGCTCACCCATTGATATGCGATCTACTTCCAGGTATTGTGCACTTGTTGGAGGAAACTAAATATCTTGGAAGAGTAAGAAACAGAGTGTGGTTGCAAGTTATGTAGTCAGTAGCGGCAGCAATCGCGGCATAGCAAAGGTTTGACCAGATCAGTGTAGTGGCTGTAGCGCTGCTTGTGGCAGAAAATTCGCGGAGGAATGGCAGAGAAAACATGGAGAAGATGACCACAACGGTGAAGATAGGAGAAAAAGACATAAAGGCCCTCGTTTTTTATCACAAAAAGACTAAAAGCCCCTCATTTTTATCTCCAAAAGACAAAAAGACCCTCATATTTATCGTGAAAAGACAGAAAGCACCCTCATTTATGCTGCAAAAAGACAAAATAGCCCTCGCATTTTATTTTTTTTGAGTCAATTAGGGTTTTTACCTTTAGCTATCTCTCTATTTCTTCTCGTTCACAACCTCTCATCTCCTCTGCTTGGCTGCAACCTTCATCTCCTCTCCTCTGTGCAACTTTTCCTGCCATGTGACTCAGGCACAATTATGGGCAACTCTGATGCGACCTTCACTTCCCTGTTCTCTATACCACCAAACCTCTTCTTCTCCCTTGTTTTTCTCAACCCCGGACTTGAACGCAGTGGCCATACCGCTATGCGCTACACCACAATAGCGTTTTGAGGGCTGTCCGCTGCGCTACGCTATCTGCCATTGATTACATAGATTGCAAGATCCAATGCTGAAATTGAATATAGGCCTTTGGCATTAGTGACTTGTGAGCTCATTGTGTTGAAACTGATACTCAAAGAGATTCAATTTGAAGACGCAACACAAATGACATTAATCTGTGATAATCAAGCAACATTGCATCTTGCCTCTAATCCAGTTTTTCATGAAAGGACCAAGCATACTGAGATAGATTGTCACTTTGTAAGGGAGAAGATCGAATCGGACGACAACACCACTAGCTTTGTTAATTCCAATGATCAATTGGCAGAGTTCTTCACTAAATCCTTGAGATTGTGATCTCTTATATTTACTTTTGTATTTATTGCATATCATATCATATAAATATGGATGGTATTTCCTATATTGACTTTTGTATTTATTACCTTGAGCCTATATAAAATCGAATCCATTGTGTAGTTTAGACAAATGGTTTCACCATATGTCTCTCTCATTTTTCTCTCATTCAACGGTTCCTAACACCTATCTCTCTATATCATGCTTCCTACGTGTGTACACCTTCCAAACTTTGGGCTTATTCCTTTGGGATCCCAAAAGCTAACCCCCATCGCGCACACCCTCACCCCCAAAATGTGGTGTTCTATCACTTCCAACTGCTGGAAGAACAACCTTGTCATCAAGGTTGAATTGGGGAATCTGGCTGCCTAATAAAAACTCATCCTTCTAGTAAAAAACTGAACAAATGTGACTTGGGTTGTATGAACTGACCGAAATCCAATCCCAAAATGGGTTAAAAATCCTAATAAACCATAAAAAGATGGATACTATACCCGTTTTACCCTCTTTTCTCTACACACTTCTTCTCTCTCTACTTTTTTTTTGTTTTTTTTGTGTGTGTGTATATATATTTGACATCTATATATATAATATGTTTTTTAATGTGTCTACCATGCTTCCACCATTTTTTGTTACGCCATCGCCATATGTTTATGGTGGATTTTGGCTCACCACCATAATCGGCAATGGACAACACTGGTGAAGAGTATGCCATGCATACCACCACAGTGCTGCCGTAGCTGTGATCTGACAACAATGAGCATACTTCTAGGAATAATTGTTGAAAGAAATTTGATATGCTAGACAAATTTTTCAATTGTTATTGTTAGTGAGAGAAAAAATAGACATCAATACATAGAGGGAAAGCCTCAGAGATATACCAAAAACTTTTCTGAGTATACTACTTTCTCCTGCCAACATGTCCAAATAAACTCCTGGAGAAGTTATCTCTTTCACATCCATATAACCTGCTTTTTTAATTGATATCTGGACTGTAAAAAAGTCAGGTTTTAAGAGATGACAAACATGTGAGGTTTTTCATCATGCATATTTAAAAATTACCCAAATTACTTATCTTTTTAAAAAAGCTTACCTGGTCAATAATCCCAGAGAAAAATCCGTACTCCAATTGAGTTCTCCATTCCATTAGATCTTGTCGTGAAATGAATCTGCAGTTGACATTTCTTCCGTTCAGTACAATGAAATTCGGTTGTGAAATGTAAAAAAGTGACGAATACAAATCACCTATCAGGAAAAAAATTTATGTCTTCTTTACAGTCAGATCCACAACAATTTGAACTATTCTTCCAAGATAATTTGCTGGGGACCACACCGGCTTCTGCTAAGACTTTGGCATCGAATTGGCAGAGAAGAAACAGAGTACTTATCAGAATAAGAAAAATATCTGCATGTAAGAAACTTGGTTTTGGGTTGGAGTGAAGTTCCATAACTTTTGTTACCTTGAATAGATTGAAAATCTGGGTCATCAACATTGATATCATCAAATGCAAAAACAACAGAGCCAGACAGGGATACAATAGAAGGAATCCTGTGTTTTGGATTTCTGGAAGACAAAGAAACCCATTTTTAATGGAAGCCACGCAAACCTACATGTTTGAGCTCTAAATCAATTACAGAAAATGAAGTTACATGCATGATGCATTAGGAACTAACCTTTCCAAAGAAGAATTTAATTTAACTAGCCATCTCGCAAATTCTCTTCTGGTACACAACTCATTAGCTTCCACATCATCTTCAATTATCTAGACAAATCAGCATAAAGCACAATTTCAAGCCTACAATTACACCCCAAGAGTCCACAAAAATAGTGCATAGTTTTAGTGTGACAAAGTGGCACACAACCAATGAGAGATCCTAAATTACAATAACATTGAATTACAATAACATTGCGTGTGAGCATGGTTATCAAATTGAGATTCAACTCGTGAATCAGAAGAATTTTTTTTTCCGAATCGTGACTCGAATCTTATTATTCTTATATCGTACTGTAAAATGATCTTGAGTTGTACAGAGTACAGAACAGTGTAGGTAGATACTACTTGTCTGTCTTGTATATAAAACACCATAATTCAATATTTCTAGAAACAAACCTTCAACTTCTTTAAGACTGCCAATGCATCTTCTTGGGTGGAATCCACTGAAACAGGTATTGTAACTCGTCCCGGCTTTACAGTAGCTTCTGATATGACGAAGGGTGAAAAAAAAAAGATGAATACATTTCGAGAAACATACAAGAAAGACAGCAGAACTCGAGCTTATTATTAAACACATAATAATATCAAACTATTGAAGCAATGAAAAATATCTTGAATTAGTAACACAGGACCAAATAGAACTACATGTTTATAAGAAATCGGAAACAGTATTTTAGAGCAATGCTTAGATCTTGATAATTCTAAAAGCATCAAGGAAAATGCTGATCAAAGCATTAAGGACAATGGTTAAGGTATCAAAAGTATAAAAGTTTATATAAAAGTATAGCATTTACCATTACCAATATTTTTTCTTATGGACAAAAACTATCTATTGTTTGATATAAGGGTATGTTTGGTTTCAAACAAATATTTTAAATTTTCATTTCCTATTTTTACTTTTAACTATAAAAAGGCCATCACCTTTTTTCTTTCCTATTTTCAAATATTTGTAGCATTAGAGAAGAGATGTTATTCGCTCTACCCAACCTATCCGGTTCTAACTAAAAAATGACTAGAATGATTCCCTTTCCATGTTCCCTCCCCTATATACGGTTTGTCTATGCCCACTAACTGCTAGTACATAAGCAATTCTCCCCTAACTTCCAATGTTATCAATAGCGGATTGCGGAAAATAGTGAAATACAAAAAATCCGCTATGTGAAGTAGCGGATAGCATTGCGGTTAAATAGCAGAGGCCGCACATACATCGAAATAACTAAATTATATATAAAAATAAAGGCATGTTGCGTTCAAATAAAAAAGGGGATGGAGCCATAGCATAGCTTATATATTGAAAGTTACATGTATTATAGTGAATATACTCACTACCTATTTTGTTTTTCTATTATAAAAACAGGCCATGTCTGGCACTTATGCAAAATCTTCTATTTTATTATTTTTAAAAAACCTAAAATTCTATTTTTTCTGCTATTGCAGCTATTTCGGCTAGCAGAAATTGGAATAGCAGCCGCTATTGTCCTAATAGCAAAACTAGGATAGTGTTGCGGTTTTCATAGCGGATTCATCAAAATCCATTATGTTATAGCGCCGCTACTTGACAACACTGCTAACTTCCCTACTAAGCCTTTTTATTGGGCGTAGGCCCTACTCAGTATCCGAACAATGGTTTTATAATTAAATAAAAAAACAAATTAAAAACCAAGTAAGCACTCATTTTGGTCCTTGAAAGTGTCATGCGGTGTCACATTTATCTGAAAGGAAAGTATAAAATAAAACTCGACATGTCTATCTTTGTTAGACATTTTGATCTCTGGTGTGTCAACTTAGATGCTTAACTCTATAAAAGGTGCTTAGCTATCACATTATTTTGCCACCTAACATGTTGATTTGTCATGCTGATGCAACACAAAGGGTCTCACAAGTTGGGATCCTCTCAACTCTCAAGTTTCTAAATTTCCGGTAGGAAAGAAAAAGACACAGTGAATAAAATCATATTCTTTTAATCCAAACCCATGGTCTCACATGTCAATCCACAAGGACTAAATTGAAGTGCTAAACCCCAAAATCATTCACATTCCCTAACCTCAGAAATTTCAGCGGTGCAAAGCATTTATATCTTCAATGTAAGTTTGAAACTGGTAAATGTGAGGTCATATAGCAGAAAAAATGATTACCGAAATCATGCCAAAATCATTAACTGAAGCCACAATGAAGAAGTTCCTTACAATTCCTCTAATTTTAGGACAATTTAGACACGGCGTGACACTTTTCAGACAGGATAAAAACGAGTGTTTAGACGTTAAAATAAACATTTTTACCCGAAGATAGCAGGAAAGCAAAATTAGACATTAAAAAATGAACAAAATCACAGCAATTGTAGAAACTAATATAATGTAACTTACTAACATTCACCTATCAAAAAGAAAACATTATAAAATGAACAAAATCACAACAAATGTAGAAAAATAGGCCCCTGGTGCTTACCAGATTCCATAACAGCAACAGGTACTGTCTCTCCTGTGGTTTCATTCGACGCTTCAAACTCCCCAGCTTTGATTCCATCACCACGAGTAGTTACAGTACTCCACGTTCCTTGCAACGGGTTTGTGAATTGAATCTTGAAACCTAAATGCACATTAAGTTCACCACCAAATTCACAACAACAACAACAAAAATTGCAGAATTAATTAAGCTGAAACATAAATGACAAAACCTTTTCTCGATAGAGAGAAGCTGGCAATTAGAAGAGCAAGGGAAGTTCCAACGCCTACTATAGCAGCAGCATACGAAGGAAACGCTGCACACAATTTCGAACAAAAAAAAAATTCAAATGAAAGAGCAAGACGCGGTAATTAGGGATTGGAAAGAAACTTGATATATTTTTTATACCTTTGTCAGTTTTAGTGGTGGGCCGGGCCGGTGTCTGGAGTAAGGCCCAACCGTTGAAATCATCGGAGGTGGGAGAAGAGCGGGAGAGAGAAGAGGAGAGGTGAAAGCGGCGGGAGGGAATGAAAAATGAGGTGGAAGATGTGTTGAAAATGTGGCGATGGAAAAGAGAAGGTGCGGCGTTAGAGGAGGGAAGGAATAGGAAGAAGGAAGGGTTAGGGGAAGAAGTAATTAGACTAGTTGGCCACATTGTGTTTGAAATTAGGGTTGGGGTTGAAGAAGGTGGGAATTTGCAAATTTGTGTGTGACAAAATGAAGTGGTAGTTGTAAGCAGTAAGCAGCGATGATTCCTAACACCAATGAGGATGGAGTGGAGAGTCTTCTTCTTCTTTGAAAATTGCTACACTAGTTAATTCTTTCACCGGTTGTTTTTGGGAATGTATGCGTACTGTTCAATTCTTTTGAAACTACTGGCGTATGTGTTCAGCCATCTCTCCGGTGCCAAATCCAACGGTTGACAGATCGTAAAGAAATAAAATAATTAAAAAAAATAAACCATCAATTTCATCCATCAACCTACTAAAAGAAATTGATCCATGAACTATCATCATTCTCTTTGGATTGATCTCTAAACTATTAAAATCTATTCAAAGATTTCTAAACTATTTTATCAATCTATCTATATAGTTCCTTCATTAATTTTTTAGTTTGGATGTTCATCGATTGATTATTTTCAAGAAATACTAATAAGTGCTCAAATGATACTTGTTAAAAGTTTAAATGTAGAAAAAAAAATGTATCGGAAATTGTGTAATGCATAATTTAAAATTACAAAATTGCTACCAACACCCCCTAAATTACTATCCACACCCCTTTTATTTTAAAAAAGAAAAAAGAAAATTCCAATTTTGCCCTTGTCTTTATTATTGTAACCTAACTCCACCTTCTTCATCTTCATTCCTTCATTCCTTCATCTTCTTCCTCATTATCTTCATCCTCTTCACTCAAAAACCCAGAAGCAATCAAAAACCCAGAATCCCTCATCAACTGCATTCCAGGTTCTTTATTCATCGTCAACTTCAGTGTTCAACAACTTCATTGCATCTTCTTCCTCTTCAATCATCACTTCACAAACAATCAAGTAAGCATCATCCATGTTTTTGTTGTTCATTATTGTAGTTGTTTGTGTTTATTATTATGAACGAATTGCCTGAAACCATTTGCCTGAAACCCTAAAACCATGTTGATGCCATTGCTGATTCTGATTAAAACGCATTTTACAAAAACCCAGAAATGTACGTGAACTCAGTTCACGTACGTGAATACATTTTCAGAAACTCATGAACGTACGTGAAATGAATTCACGAACCATGTTCGTGAACTGAGTTAACGTAATCCTTACGTGAACTCAGTTCACGAACATGGTTCGTGAATTCATTTCACGTACCCTTAAGTGAAGTCAGTTCACGTATATACTGAGATTTGTTGTTTTGATATTTAATATGATTTTGTTTGTGCAGATATGGTTCACACAATGTATACTGATAGAGAGGGATGTGCTATAATCAACGAGGGTACGTCTAATGTTGACGGTCATCGTGTTCGGCCGACTGCTTCGGCTCGGGCACAAAGATGATGAGTAGTGCGGCAACAGGAAGAAGCCGTACCGGAAGCACCTGCGGAAGCACAACTGGAAGTAGAACAAGAAGTCGTACCAGAAGCACCAGCGGAAGCACAACCTGAAGCACAATCCGACGCATTTCCTGGTGGTCCCATTGATTGTTCTGTACTTAGGACATTCGCCGATCATGTGGCAACCCGACTTTGGGATGGCGTGGTAATTTTATTAATCAAATGAAATTAAATTTTTAATTGTTTTTGTTTTAATGTGTTTTAAATTATATTTATTTGGATAAATAATTTCAGGATCGTGGCGAATTAAGGGTGTTTAGTAATGGAAAAAAATTAAAAGAAGCTGTTATTGAACACCCAGAGGTTGAGCAACTGGTGAAAAGCTCAGGGTTATTTTCTTTGCTCAAATGTAGCTATGAAATGATCGACAAAGGGATCATTTCAGCATTTGTAGAGAGGTGGCAGCATGACACTAATAGCTTCCATCTTCCCATTGGGGAGATGACGATTACTCTCGACGACGTCTCCTCTCTGCTGCATATCCCCATCACAGGTGCATTCTTCACTGTTAATGTATTTAACAAGGATGAGGGTGCAAATATACTAGCTGAGCTACTCGGAGTTAGTCATGTTGTTGCCTATGCTGAGTTTAATGTCATGCGCACACCATCAGTTCGGTATAGTTGGTTACTAGATGTATACCAGTAGCGGTGTCGTGACCAGCAGTGGCAGATGGCTGCTAGGGCATTTCTTCTGTTTTTGGTCGGTTGCACGCTATTCAGTGATAAGAGTGCCTATGCAGTCAGCGTTGCATATCTTGACTGCTTCCGAGACCTCAATGCTTGTGGGGGATTTGCATGGGGTGCAGCGGCTCTTGCTTATTTATACGACAATCTACGTGAAGCCAGCATGCATCAGACCCGAACTGTGTCAGGGTATCTTACACTATTACAGGTAAACTATATGGTTGTTTATTGTATTAATAATATCTAATATTAATTATTCTAAACTAATGATATATTATTATATTTGTGCAGGCGTGGGTCTATGAGCATTTTCCTACATTATGTAGAGATTGTTGTAGACTTTCTCCGAGTTACGTTGAAGACTACCCCAGAGCATTTAAATGGAAGCCAAAACGGGATAGAGGTTTGGTGCTTCCATTTAGGAAAGCTCTTGACGAGATTGTTGTTGAGGAGGTTTGTTGGACACCGTACGAATCCCACCGAGTGAAGCGACCCTTTGAAGAGGTTTCTTTATTTCGAGGGTGGATACGATGGGGTCCGAAGATGTATGCTCATCTGCCAGACAGGGTATTGCGTCAATATGGTCATGTCCAAACCATTCCTGACTCACCGTTAGATATAGTGGGTCGGACGACAACCCCAGAGGAAATGGACATCATGTTTACGCAGTACGCTGTGCATGTAGTAGATGCTGGTGCATTTGGGCAGGGACATGTCCTCTGCTCGAATGATTACATGGACTGGTTCTGCAGAATTTCACATCCTTACATCATTCATAGAGAACCAGCCCAGGAAGAACCAGTCGCTCATGCAGGTGATGCAGAACCTGCCACTCATGCAGCTGATGCCCCTGATGCCGCAGCAGTTGATGCCCCTGATACCACCGCTGATGCTGCCGATGAAGCCGTTGCCGTAACAGTATATTAATTTTGCATATTTTATTTAATCATATTTTATTTTAACTACATTATATTAATGTATTTTATTTTTTATTGCAGCGTCGAGCTATAGAAATTGCTGAAGAGCTTCTCGGTCGGTAACTCGTATTACCAGATGGCATGGCACTCGTTAATGAGTTAATAATAATGATGCGAAATCAAAGGGGTGGCGGTAGAAGAGATTGGTCTAACACAGTACCGTATCGAAGGAGAAATAGACGGAATTAGAAATTTATTTTAATATTTTGGATAACTTATGATATGTAATATTTTGTAATTTTTTAGGTATATTTTGGATATGCACTATTATGGGTAACTTTGGATATTTAATATATTCAGTGAAATTTTAGTTATAAAATTAGCATTTTTAGTTATATTTAATTATAATTTTTAGTTATGTTTAATATTATAATTTTCAGTTATAATTTTTATCATGTTAAAAAATTATTTAAAATCACTTTTCATAAATGTTAAATAAATTACTCCAATTATCGTTTCATATCATGATTCAAGCAAGTTTTACAAATGTTCATATCATGAATCAAACAAGTTTTACAAATGTTACAACATAATCAGTTTACAACATATTCATCTGTACTGCATGGAAATATCCTCAACCAATGTTGCATGAGATCATTGTAAATAAACTCCCACTGTTGGGCTTCTTCAGTGCAATATTTTCTCCACATATTACTTACTGGTGGTATAGGAGAATTTGACTTTAAGTAAACCTGTTAACAAAAGAAACAACCATAATTAATACCTGTTAAAATGTCAATTCTAAATGGAAATATTAAATAAGTAGCACAATTAATACCTGCACAAAATGATAGTTCTTAACAAATGCAACAACTATGATACGATGATCTGACATAGATGTTGGTGGTGGAGTTCTAAGTGGAAAAAATGTTTGAGATTGGTTAAGTGATAATGCGACGAAAACCAAGTTAAATTTCGAAGCAATCACATATCCCATTTCTGGAAGTGTCATCCAATTATCCATAGTTGCAAGTTGTTCAACATACACACTTTGTATAAGTTGTTGAACAAAGATTTGTCCACCATATATTCTCTCGTAATGAGACATGAACTCTTGAAGCTCTACAACACACTCTTGACGAATGAATGCCCAAGAGTTCTCACTCATTCCAAGTAAACCTGCAATTGCACGATATCCACAATTACCATCCTCGCCGACATCAATAATGTCATCTATGAATTTATGAATTTCAACCGGCAACCAATCGTTGAAGAGGAAAACTCTTGGTTGGTGAACTTTGCTAACTGATGGTCGAGGTGTGAGCTTTTTGGCTGATGATCGAGGTTGCTGTACTTTATTAGATGTTACAATGCTACATGCATTTGTGCCACTACATCGAACGTTTGCATCCACATACTCCTACCAATATGGATCACGATTGGTTGATTTATCTCTTTTTGATATCTTATTTTTGGCTTTTTTGGGTGCACCCTTAGTTTTAACCTTGTCAACCGGTGGACACATCGACGTAGTCGATGGATACGCGATCTCTCATAATTTACCTTTAAGTGCAATTTTGCCAGGTACATCAAGTTCATCAAACTTTTTAACAATCACATCTATTTCATGTTTCACAGATAATTCTGAAGGTTTACCCGATCCATCATCATGAAAAGTTAACTTACTCCACCAAACATGAATAGCGTCTAACGGGATGGAACGAGGGATCATACTATACCTGGCTATTTCACATGCACAAGGTAGACCATGTGTTCTCCTAATTGTGCAACGACATTCAGACTTATCTATACCTACATACTTCACGCCATCATACTCTGCCGCAATGTGATCTATTGCATTTTTTGACACAACACCACGCAAATTGGCATACAATCTGTTACTATGTCGATGAACCTTTTGAATTATGGTCCTTTCAAATGATGCTATTGTCTCACTGTGTTGTAGTACAATCATGCTATTGATGGTTTCCCAAACACTGCATATATCACCAATGCTGTCTTGTAATATTCTTTTCAAACTCCAGTGCGCCGACTCAACCCTTTGTGTTGTGGTGTTCCCAAAGTGCATAACTCTATTTGTCCACGCCTCAACAAATCTTTCTTTGTGAGGAATTAACCATTGGTAATGTACATAATCATTAAAGATAGAAGAGTTACTACAAATTCCTTCAAAGATAGCCAAATTCATGTAGTACTGAGCCTCATCATAACTGTAAACAAGAGCCTCCCATGCCTCCATTATTTGCACCTGCTTCTTCTTTGGAAACATAGTCATCTTGCACTTGGCTTTGACATTCTTGCATATATGAAACAAGCATAATAAATTCATTCCTTTTGGAAAAACATATTCAACTGCGTTCATCAAAGCAAGATCTCTATCAGTAACGATGACTTCAACTTCACCACTTGTAATCTGTTCTTTCAACATTTGTAATGCCCACGTAAAATTATCAGCACGCTCGGACTGTAGATACGCAAATCCCACACAAAATGTCATTTCAGTAGATGTAACACCAATAATTTCAAGTAATGGCATGCGATACCTACATGTCTTGTATGTGCTATCCATAATCAACACTATGTGAAAATTATTTACAAGAGTGATAGCGTCTGGATGAGCCCAAAATATGTCCCTCAACTCATCTGAACCCTCAACCTTCCTATATCGATAAATGTATTTGTCGCGTTCCATCAATGTCAAAAGATGTCGCATTTCTGTTCTATTACCTCTAAGTGATGAACGATATGCTTGACGTGCATTGTAAATTTGTTTTATTGTCGTCAAACTTTTAACATTATGATCCTTCAGTGTCATCAATATGTTTCTAGGTTTGATCATGTTCTTCGTCATATCACCAAGTACAGTTTTCTCTTCCTGAAGAAAGCATGACCAGTCAGTTTTTTAGCAATTTCGTGGTTATGGACACCACATATTACATGCAGATACCACCCATCACCAACACGTCTTCCTCTCAATCTAAATGGGCATTCACATTTTCTACTCCAAGTACTCCTCGTAAGGTTAGGATTCTTCCAAGGTCTATATTTACCGCTTCTTTCACAACCAAGAATTAATTTTGTCTTTGTTCTTGGTCGTGCTGTCGCAGTTTAAGATCTAAAAATAACAACGACAATTCCATTTTCTCTTCCAACATTTCTAGCCCATTTCAATAAATCATCTCACGTTTCAAACATCGTGTCGGGGCTAAACTCATCAGTCAAATCAACCATAATAGGTTCACCTCCGTTGTTGTTCATACCGTATTCAATTTCAGGTTCAACACCATCATTCATTGCATCAAAATCATCATACATTTCATCAAAGTCACGTTCCAAATCATCATCCATATCATCAACTTCAGGTTCTAAACCTTCATAC
The DNA here is from genome assembly GCA_037974735.1 of Cicer chorassanicum. Lineage (NCBI taxonomy): Eukaryota > Viridiplantae > Streptophyta > Magnoliopsida > Fabales > Fabaceae > Cicer > Cicer chorassanicum. The sequence continues at coordinate 16,647,804 of JBBPBP010009778.1, read as the reverse complement.
ATTTCGTCATTGTTGTCTCCCCCTTGGTCCATTTATCTTCAAAAAAAAAAACACAAAAATTTCAGGATTTTCACATACTGAAACTCAGTTCACGTACGGCTACGTGAATTGAGTTCACGTACCTTTACGTAGTTTAAGTTCACGTAAACGTACGCAATCTCAACTTCACGTACGTTTACGTGAATTGGGATTGCGTACGTTAAAAATGCCAAATATCATGGATTACGCAATCTCCAATTCACGTAGGTTTACGTGAACTGAGATTACGTACGTGATTAAACTACAAAACCCCATTAAATACGCAATCTAAATTCACGTAAGCTTACGTGAAGTTTAGATTGCGTAACCAATGGAGTTTTGTTGTGAAAACACGTACGTAATCTCAATTCACGTAAACCTACGTGAATTGGAGATTGCGTAATCAATGGAGTTTAGAAATTTTACACCTACGTAATCCCAATTCACGTAAACGTACGTGAATTGAGATTGCGTACAATCCCCAGATTTGAAAAAAAAACAACATCAAAAACAGAAGAAAAAAAATGCATACCTTTTTAGCTCACTTTATCCACAATGTGAAGAGGAAACTGATGGGGTGTGTAGATTGTGAGCGAGTTATGTAAGCTTTGAATGATTTTGAGTTAGAGTTGGTGAGATATGGTGATTTTGTGATTATGAGTGATGGGGTGTTGAGAAAGGGTGATGAATGTGTAGATTGGGGTGAAAAATTGTAATAAATATACAAGGGCATTTTGGGAATTTTGTTTTTTTTTAAAATAAGGGGGTGTGGGTAGCAATTTAGGGGGTGTTGGTAGCAAAATTGTTAAAATTATAAAAAGTGTGATTGTATACTCTAAGTTACTTTTTTATTTCTTTAGGGCATTTGTTAGTATGAGTCTTATCTTTTTTTATTGTTTAGTCCTTAAATAATGGTTTTAAATTGCAGTTGTGGTTGCAATCACGGACGAGGCTCGTGCAATTGTGTGAATTGTGTTTGTTGCAATGCATACACCACCACAGCCAAAATATTATGTTTCTATCATGTGATGTAGTCTGTAATTTAAAACATTTCATTAAACTATGTTAAAGTATGACTGAACAATTACTGATGTGGCATGTACCAAGATGGTACCTCATACCCCTTAGACTTACATCTCTAATGGAGGTGGAACTCTAAGTATTTAGTAGAGTCGACAGGTGTACGCTTTGCATGTCTTCGTGATTTTTGCCCAAACATGTGTACACAACTACTCATTTGATTAGATAGATGTCACTTTTTTATGAGAAACCATGGTCGTCGGAAATCAACATGGTGATTGAGTATGGTAGTTTGTAATGATGGTCAATCACACCTATAGATTAATCATTGCTTGATACTTCCATATGTTTATCTATCTTTCTATACATTCATCCATCCATCCATCCATCTATCTATCTATCTATCTATTAAACAAACTAAATCATAAATTAAGAATCTTACTATGATCTGATATCGCAACTTTACTCTACATTAAATAGTCGAAGAGTAATCTAGATATACTTTCAGTTCTTCATTGCTAACATCTAGAAAACATCAGCCCAACAAAATAGTTAGTAATAAAAATTCAGTAACATAGAACCCCAACTAAAAACCTCTATAATGTGTGTTTAGGATTTTAAATTTGAATTTGAAAGTGATAAGTAAATATTGTTATGTTTCTATTCATAAATATCAATTTTTAAGTCTTGCATACAATGTGTTTGTTGAAAGCTCTAGGTCACATGTTGTTTCATGAAATGCATGTTATGACGATTTTAAGATGTGACTTACATGTTTTTTGGATTGAATTTGAGTGTTGCGCTTTAGATATGTAACGATGTGGGTTGCATGTAATTTTTCCTTGGTTTGAATGAGAATTAAACAGGGTTTTAAGAGTTGGAATTGGATGAGATTATGCTGAAATTCGTAAAACAAAATTTTGTATTATGTCAAATTCGCTGAGCAAATTTCTCAATTTGAGAATGGTGTCATTTTTGTTTCAGATTCAATAAACGAATCTGCTTTTTGTTGAGCGACTTTTACCTAGTTTAGGACTATGGTTAAGTATTTTCTTGATTGTTTTGGCTTGATTTCAGCTACCTAATGTCTAGTACTTCATTTAAGAACTTAAAACCATTATCAATATATCCTTAATGAACATTCAGGGGGTATGAATATTATTGTTCTGAGTCGGACTCAGAGTATCCTAGTCCAGCCCAATATAAGAATGGGTGACTTCTGATCGATCCGACCCAATCAAATACCATCAAAAAAGCTTCTCCAAATTAGGGCAAGCCATCATAGAATATGGAATCGTGGTCCATAGTAGCTCACCTGGACCTCCAATTGTAGCCACTATATGGACGAAGAAGAAATCCGGTGATAACGAACAAGATAAGTCACCTGTACTATAATCTTGAACCACTTAATAGTAATCATACTATGATTACGACCACCAGATGGCATTCAACATTTCCTGATTAGAAGAACACATGTCCTACATCATAGGGTAATCTGAAGATCATGGATTCCTTCCCTAATGATCATAACGAATACCTTTTAGAAACCCTAGAAGGGCTTAATATATAAAAAGGACTCATGAGGTTATAAAGGTACACATAAATTATAATCCTAAAACCTCTCATTTCTCTAACAAATTCATACTTGATCATCAAAGTGTGTGCAAGTACATCCCTCGACCTGAAGTTGAAAGCAAAGGATCAAATACTTTCTTCAACCACTATTCACCACCATTCTTGGAGGCACGTTCATTTGTTTAGTATTTCATGTACTGAATAGTGGTTTCGCCTGTGGGGACTTTCCATCAACATCTCACCTTTACCGATCATATACTTTTGAACTTGACTCATGGCTTCCAAGAAGATGACTACAAGGACGAAGAATATGACAATCAACCCTCAACCTCGCCAAGGAAAACTTGACAGTCTTACAGCAACTTCGTTCGTCGAACCAGCGGCAATGCTCGAGGTTCTTGTTCAACCACAATTGGAAGTTGAAGGAGATGCTATGGAACTCATATGTACCTTGGTTGTGGTTGTTTGGAGGTAGTCTCATTTTATCGACAAACAAAATGAACGTTTGGCACGAGTGGAAGACAATCAGAACCTAATCCCAAGAGGTGGTTTGGTCAACCATGGAATGTCCATTTCTATTCCAAAAGCTTTGAAGGGTGAAACACCACACTGAAGCATCGCTTCTTCCACCTGACTGCTCTTCATTGGTGGTGATGTATGTCAAGGAACCCCATAAACAAGATATCTCGACCGTGCCATCGTAGCATGAAAACGAAAGATAATTGGTCCTAGAGGCGAGCATGAAGCTACTCTACGCATCGCTGAGGATTTAGCCCTCAAGACAACTATACTAACAGTTCCAATTTTGATGATGAAAAACAGCATTAGAATGTTTTTTCAAGCAGGATCAACGACTACCCGATATCTAAATCATTGGGAAAACCTCTACCCATTGATAGTTATGACGAAATCAGAGACCCAGTCGACCACGTCGAAGGGATTGACAATCTCCTCTAATTATGTAACGCTAGAGGTCCTATTAAATGCAAGATGTTTGTTCTAACTCTCAAGAAATCAACAATGGACTAGTTCAAGAGTTTGAAGCCACAATCCATACATTCGTGGATTGAGTTATGCAGGAAGTTAGCAGTTTATTTTGTCACCTCCTAAAAACGGTTAAAGTCAACATAAACTCTCGGAACCATACAACAAAAGAAATAAGAGTCATCACTGGCCTACATTAACAGATTCACCAAGGAAGTCGTCCACGTTAAGAATGCAAACGATCTAACTAAGACTTACCTCCAACAAAGACATAGATGCAAGAGTGACTTTGCAAAAAACATGACTCTTAAGGTTCCTCGATCTTTTAACAATTTGCTAGAGAGAGTGATAAGACTGCAAGTGCACGGTATTATCGCGTAGTAAAAATTGTCGTTCCCACAAAGACTTTGTTATAAGTACTAATCTCATTTTACTATGATAATTAGCTAAAACAGTAAATATTGATAATAATTTTTGGTTTAAAATTCGCAATAAAAATAAAGCCTAGGGATTGTAGTTTTTCACAATGATGGATACAATAAAAGTAACCTTCTTTTGGTTATGGGTGTTAAACTCTTAAAAATCAAATAAACAATTATAACTAATGCCTTATTTCAAAGAACAAAAGTGTATTTTAAAATAATAACCAACTTATTTCCATGATTGATGTATTAGAAAAATCCTTTAAGAGAAGATATCTTTCATGATTTCAAGAGAACCAAAATCTATTTTCATGATTTGATTTTCTTGTCCAATCTTAGGGGTTAGATATCAAATCTACCTTTCGGTATATTATTTTATATCTAAGTATGAACATGATTATTACTAAGATTGGATTAAAAGATCAATACTCATGACAGAAAGAAATAGAAATTGTTAGAGATCCATCATTGGAAATCCTACAGTCTCAAGACAAAGAAGATGTACTCAAACATGGTCATAGTAGAAGTAAAACTTAAGTATAAAAACATTGGAAATATAAAATAACAGAGTAAAAATAGAAAACTGAATATTATTAAAGCTTGAAATTTGATAAGAGAAATACAAAAACAAAAGCAAGAGTAAAAAAAGAGATAGTAAGTAGGAATGTTCGTCTAAAAATGAGTATTTTCGTCCTTTTTATAGTCGTAGGTGCTTTCATGAGCTTTAATTACAAGAAACCACCATAGTTTCATAGAAGAAAAACGGTCCTGCAACAGAAGCTGAACATATTATGGCTATAATGGCCATTACTACTAGGCGGTAATAAGTTCAACAGTAGAAGGTGAGCAAATTACGTCGATAATGGCGATTACTCTAGGCAGTAATCCTTGCTGACTTGAAGTGGCAAATTCTTGTTTTTTTTTTCATCCATTATAGCCGTAATGGCCATTACATCTAGGAAATAATGCTTGTTGGAACTTAAGTTTTTTTCATTTTCTTGATCAGGATGCACCATGACTACACCACTTGATTTCAAGGTTCTTTTGCACCAAAAATCTTCACTTATTCCTTCACTTCTCCTTGCAATCTATACAAAATAAAAAGGTAGTAAAATAGAACTAAAACCGAATTAAAAACATCAAATTAACATATCAAATAAAGCTATAAAAATAGATAAATTCTAGCTTATCAAATTCCCCCACGCTTGAATAATTGCTTATCCTTAAGCAAATATTTCAGGTAAAAGTTATGACGAGCAAACACCATGAATAGGGAACTCAACATTCAGTTCAAGTGTAGGTAATAGGCAAATTCCAAAACCAAAGGATATCTAACTTTGGTTCCAAATTAGTGACTTAGGCTCATCTGAAAACATCATTCTCATCAATTGGACACTCAACTCTCAAATTCTCTCAGTGTGTTAGGGTAATGGGCATTCACTCAAAATTTCACTAATGCAAAGTTTCCTACCATAGGCTTAATTATAAACCAAATCTCCACTACATCTCTCTTGAGAGCATATGTGAATCAAAAACACTTTTCAAGGTTGTAATGGGGCCAAGGGACAATAGGTGGGGGAAAAAAATAGGATATTCAAAAGGCTATATCAAATTAAACATATGATTATAGATACCCTTTTTGAATAATTGGAGCTCATCATATTCAATCAATCTTTCATCAGCCCAAACTTCATTCATTAGTCAAATATGTTACTCCGAGTGGAGCACCTTATTGTGTCTTTTCAAACAGGGACTAACAACATTTTTTTTCTTCTTTTCTGTCTTTTTTTTTTTTTTTTTAAGTTACTCCACTTTATTCAAAAGGGCACCCAAGAATGATTTTATCGATAAAGCAAGGGACCAAGAAAGATAATTCATGTAAGACTCAAAGTGGGCAACTAGTTGAAAGTATGAATCAAAACAAAACAAGTCTTGAGGCCTGAAAAAAAAAAAACTAATCCTATAGTGTTTTTTTCTTCAAACATGATCACAAGAGAATTTAGCCTTGAGACGATTGCAAGTCAAATTCTAGAGAACACGGTCAATGGTGAATAATCACTCATAACAAAGAAAAGGGGCATAATATTTGATGAACTAACACAAGCCCCTATATAAGCCCAAAACTCACATTTAGTAGCTAAATCAATGAGAACATGCTATTAGAGAATAAGCTAATTTATATAACTGACAGTGTGGTATCCGAATTTGAGTTCATTGCCTATTTAACAAAAACATGCACAAAAATTATGGTTCCATATCAAGGACATCAAAAGGTTTTCTTTCAAGCAAGGAGAAATTATTTATAACACAAACTAGAATTAACATGTTAAGCAAACAAGAAAACGTACCCCCCATGCTTGGACCAGACATTGTCCTCAATGTAAAAAGTAAAATAGTTATGAAAGGGGTATGAAAGCTCACAAGATTATGGTGGTGGTGGAAAATGGCCTTGTGCACGTATTATGGCCATAGTGGCCATTATTGCCAAGTAATGATCCTTGCTGCCTTTTCCTGTTTTATGCATTTTTCATGTTTTAGCTCAGCCTACAAAACAAAAAGAAAATTTTAAAAAATTAAAATCGTGGAGATTTTATTTAATGTCCTTAGCTTGACCTTCATTTTGTAAATCTTAAGTTGGAGATCGAAAGATAAGACTTAACCCTTTCTCTATTGGATTCCCAACTACATAATGCTTCAACCTTTGACCATTCATAGTGAAAACTCCAGTGGCCTCACTCCAAATTTCTACAGCTCCAAACGGGAACACCTTGCGGATTTGAAATGGCCCGGACCACCTCGAACGAAGTTTACCTAGAAACAACTGTTAGTACAGAGGCGCACCTAAGAGGGGGGTGAATTAGGTGTTTAGAAATTTTCTGGTTTTTAGAGACTTAGTGGATTATTTTTTTGACTATGATTAGAGTATAGTAAAATGTAAATGGCAGAAAAATAAAGAACACAGAGAATTTATTCTGGTTCCTCTTTCAAACCAAGGGTACATCCAGTCCTTTTGCACACCACAAGAGATTTTCCACTATTGTTAGAATAAGTACAAGTCTAACTCTAAGACTTCTGTTACAAACTTCTAACAATCTGCCTAAGATAGCACACCACTATCCTAGTTTACAACACTTGAGGAAAGTACACCACTTTCCTCAATTTTCACAATAACTTGAATGATTTAACAATTATTTTGATTGAAATCAAGAGAATATAACAATTGATATTTTCTTGTACAATGATAACAATCTAATATAATTTCAAGTACAATAGAGAACATTTCTCAATGATATGACAATGTAAAACATGTACTTGAAATATGAAAGTATGACTTTGAATAATTCACAAAATATTTCAAAAAGTTGTTCAAAGTTGTTCAAAGATTATTGTTTTGGTTCTTTAGTTAAAACTAAAATTAAGAAGTATTTATACTCCTTAGACATCACTTCAGATCAATGGAAATCGTTCCTAGAAGTTTGATGAACATATGCAATGATCCAGAATCAGTAAGAACTAAAAAATCACATCGTTTCACAGTTGTATTCGGCTACATACTGAATGTAGTCGAATACACTTCTGTAACGTTCAGATTTATTTCAAAATTTCAAGCTTGTATTCGAATACAAATCATTGTAGTCGAATAGAGATGACTGAATTTTGCCATTGACTTGATTTTGTATTCGGCTACAACATGGTATAGTTGAATACATATGTGAAGTTTTTGCTTCTAACTTGGTGTTGTATTCGGCTACAACATCCTATAGCCGAATACAGATGTGAAGTTTTTGCTTCTAACTTCATTTGTATTCGGCTACACTTATATGTAGTCGAATACAAACTTGACTTTGTTAAAATTTGATTTTCCAAACATTTGCTCATGCATTTTGACATTTTTTGAAAATTCTTTTTGATGCATATGTTAAAGTAGAAGGTTCTCATGTGCATTTGAAATATATTATTAGATTGCATCAAGTACCTTAAATTATAAGTATTTTTGCATATTTGATAATATTTGACTTGATTGTGGACTTCTCTTTGAACTTGCAACTTGATCATTTTCCTTGGTCTTTGTCTTCATCAAAAACATAAATATTCTACAACAACTTCAATCTTGAATTGAAAAGCAATATGAAGTCACCTTCTTTGAATTCTCTTCTTCTTATGTGCTTATCATGCCACTTCATGGTTCTTTCCTTGTAGAGTTTAGCATTCTCATTAGCGTACAACATCAATTCATTAAGCTCATTGAGTTGGAGCTTCCTTTTTTCACCAGCAGCCTTCAAATCAAAATTAAGGATCCTTATTGCCCAGTATGCTTTATGTTCAAGCTCAATTGGGAGGTGACAAGAATTTCCATAGATCAACTTGTAAGGATTCATACCAATGGGAGTCTTGTATGTTGTACGATGTGCCCAAAGCGCATCATCTAGCTTCGCGGATCAGTTCTTCCTTGACGCAGAGAAAATTTTCTCGAGAATGCTCTTGATCTCTCTATTGGAAACTTCATCATGTCCGCTAGTTTGAGGGTGATATGTTGTGGCAATTTTGTGTTTTACTCCATACTTTAATAGTAGGCCTTCAAACTATTTAGCTATGAAATGAGAGCCTCCATCACTAATCATCACCCTTGGCACACCAACCCTCGGAAATATTACCTTTTTAAAGAGCTTAATCACTACCTTAGCATCATTTGTTAGGGCATCGACAGCTTCAATCCACGTGGGCACGTAATCCACCGCTACAAGGATGTATTGATTTCCAAGAGACGAGGGAAATGGTCCCATGAAATCATATCCCCAAACATCAAAGATTTCAACTTCGAGGATATTGTTCAAAGGCATTTCACTTCTTTTTCATATGTTTCCGGTACGCTGGAATTGATCACATTGAAGCACAAAGTGATGCACGTCTTTTCTAGATCAAACTCTTGGAGAAGTAGTATCCATCAGATCAACCTTGGCTTAGTATCTTTCTTGCTCAAGAGATATTTAATGGTTGCATGGTCTGTGTAGACAATTATCTTCGATCCCACCAAGTAGGAATGAAACTTGTCAATGGCAAACATTACTGCCAATAGCTCTTTCTCAGTTATGGCATAGTTAACTTGAGCTTCATCCAAAGTCCTACTGGCATAATAGATAGCATGAACCTTCGAGTCCACCTATTGCTGCTGCCCATGCTGGTCCATCATCTTCTGTATATGGTGGTAGAGACCGTAGACATCATAGAACACTTGAGATTGCACGTAGGGCCTTAGATTTGGTAGAGCCATTTAGTGAGGTTCATGAACTATTAACTGAATTATGCCGCTTGTACGACGGTTAGTTATTGTGTTATGTAACATTGTCGTGTCACTATTATTTATGAATTTTTATTTTGAGTTAAAACGTAAATGATAAATGATAAAACGTTAAATGATGGATAAATGATAAAACAAAAAAAAAAGAATAAAACGTAAATGGATAATCAAACATAATTTCTAATCTTCAATTAATGAAATACAAGATGATTTGGTAAATGATGGATCAATGTGTTCCCAATGTTTCATACGTCCTGCATACGCTATTTCCCATGTCTTTGCACACTCACTACAAAAGTCTCTCCATTTTTGTGAGGTAGGTGGTAAAGAACAATCAGACTTCAATTTGATATGGACAATCAAATATTAAACATTAATTTATTTGAAGAACAAAATATTAAACATTAAATTATTAAACAATACTACAAATCATAAATTTACCTGTACCCAATGATTTTCATTTACAAATCCAATTTCTATTAATTTGATAAGCTTTGACTCTTTGGATGGTGATTTGTTTAGCGGAAAGAATGTCATATTCAGATTACAAGACAACGAAACTAATATGACATTATATAGTGTTGCTATCACGTAACCCAAGTCTGGTATAGTCATCCACTTATCTTTTCCTTGAGCACCCAATCTTGAAATTTTCAATGAGTTCCGCACTGATTCAATACTGTCATCGAACACATTGGCATAAAGGTCTTGATGTAGATGGATCTCTTTATCCAATTGTGTTCGAACTAAAGGCCAAGATTCTTCAGTATGACCTAACAATGCCGCAATTGCGCGAAACCCACAATTTCCATCAGGCACAACATCTATTATCTCCTCAATATACTGATGTATAAAACTAGGAAAATGTATGATATGAGATGTTTGCCTAGCAGAACATTGTGCTGATTGATTTGCAGAACGTTGAGATGGTTGACTAGCAGAACATTGTGCTGATTGATTTGCAGAACGTTGAGATGCATCAACATACTCCCAATATGAAGGATCACGAGGAGTATCAAAATCTTTTTTCCTTTTACTAGCTCTCTTGGTTCTCACCTTCTCAGGTGGTACAAGTATTGATGTTGTATGTGGAAATACAACTTCACGCACCTTTGCCCTGAATATCCTTTGACCAACAATATCTTGTTTCTTCATATACGCTTTCATTGCTTCCAACTCTTATGAAAAAGTTTCACATGCCTATTACTAAATAAATATAATTAAAAATACTTAAAGACTAGTAAACACTGATAATCAAATACTGAGGAGGAAGTGAGAGACGAGTCATGAATGATAATGAAGAGAAATTTTAAATAGTATAAGTTAACAAATTTTAGAATATAAAATAAATTGTTAACAAAGAAAGAATATTACATTTGATTTACAAGAAATTAACAAGAGCTAGTCTTAAAGTAGTCCTAATATCTACTTATTAAATGTGTTAGTTGACCAACTTTATTAAATAGTTCTTCTATTTTGAAATTACAACAACATTTGTGACTTTATAAGGTCACACCATACTTGCCTACGACTAAAAAACTGTTATGTAAAAGGACACAACGAACTATTGTTTATGTGTTGTCACGATAATACATTCTCCAACACACTTTTCTATTTTCTTAAAAAAAATCTTTGAGGCCTGACATTAGACTCAAGTTGGAGGCTCCCACAACTTAGATTTGCGTAGGACATCAAAGTTAGAAGCTCCTACTATTTACTTTGATGTCCTACGAAAGGTCGATGTTAGACTCAAGAATGAAAAAAAAAATCTTTGATCTACCTCACTTGCAAAGCCGACACAACCCAAGTCGTGGGAGCCTCCACCAAGCGCCGACTCTACTATTATTCTGCATTGTAGGCCAGTTGCGGGGTTTGCTTGTTTTGGAGTTGTTTGAAGCAAATCAAATTAAAAAAAGCTTTGATTGAAAGAGAAGGAGACATGATTGAAGCTTTGATTGAGCAAAAGTATAAACGTAATTTATTTTATCTTATATAGTTCTAACAATTTATTCTTTTATTTTAATTTTTTCCTATAAATGATTGATTTATAAATAAATCATTTATGTTAACAACATTAAATAATGTGTTAAACCATACAATTTTATAAAAAAAATATATATATAATATAAAAATTAATAAATCTATCATTTTTATCATCAATTTCATCATTTTCATTACCTTCGTCGTCTTCATCTTCTTATTTTTTAAAACCCAAAATAAATCAAAAATCCAAATTCAAAAATTAAAATTCTCAAATTAAAAAATAAACTCTAAATCTATCAAACATAACCAAATCACACATCCCAATCCACTAAGTCACAAACCTCGTCTTCCTTTTGTTGGTCACATTCACCTTTTGGACAACCCTCTTCTTCATCTCTCTATCATTTGTCATTGGTTGCATGTCAACAGTTGTGGCCTCCACCCCTGAACTTTTCTTTCAAATTATTAACACATGAAATTGTTTCTTTCAACACAAGGTTCCAAACCTCACTTATGATAACTCTGTTGTTGTGGTTCCATTTGGACCTTATTGGAAGTTTTTTAGGAACCTTGTCAGGAACAATCTTTTTAATGCTACCACCGTTGGCTAAATCAATAAGTGAACCCTAAATTATCAGCTGCGTTTTTATTTATTGTGATGTATGATTTGATTCTCGAGGATTTTTATTTTTTCTGGGTTTTAGGAATAAGAAAATGAAGAAGATAGATTTATTATTTTTTTAAAAATTTAAAAATAAAATCTGATGTGACTTAACACGTTATTATTTTTTTTTTAAAATTATCTGTGGAAGTTTTAAAACATAAAGTATTTATATGAAGAAAAATAAAATAATGGGTCAAATTGTTACTGCTAACTAAAATCTATATCTATATTTATATTATATACTATTGGAAGGGAATTTATATTGAATCTATCTACAAAAGTCTCTAAACAACTCTAATCTATAGCAAATGATACATGTAAAATATGCATTTAATTTGGATAATAATTACTTCTGTTTAATATAGATTTTTTGGTTAATAGTTTTTTTCAAAT
>JBBPBP010009778.1:16563533-16629181 GCA_037974735.1 Cicer chorassanicum | reverse complement strand
ATAAAATTTATTTATTAATTTAATATATTCTTATTACTATTTTATATGCATCTAATATAAAATTGATCAATATTTCCTTTGAGATAATAGCACACAAAAATTATATAACATAACTCATCAATTTATTTCTTATTCCACCTGTCTCATTTTAAATATTTAATTTACTATTTTTTTAAGAGTTATCTCATACTATTTTCTCATTTTATAGTACTAATGCAACAGTTATTATTTTTTCCAATACTACATTATTTATATTTTACTACAACTAATTAAGCACCATATACTAATTATTTGTGACTGGTACTAGGCATTATTCTCTCTCGGTACTACACTATCCCTTTTCTAGTAATTGAATTCAACTCATTTAATTATTTTTTTAAAAACCGTATACAATAAAAATGAAATAAACGAAGTGCTATTAATTTTTTTTGTAGGTTTAAGAAAACACGCCAAAAATTCTTTCATTCATAAGCTAAAAAGAAAATACTAAAAGAGTTTCATATTCAACCTTAATATTTATTAAAACAATAATATCTATTGATGAATGAGTAGGTGTCAAGACATAATTTGAATATAAAAAAGTAACCTATTTAAAAGAAAAAGAATCTTAACAAAAAAATTGATAATGAAGAAGAATACCTGAGCTCCAAAGAGGGATACACAAATCAAACCCATCCATGAATGTAGGCTGTAGAAATTGGCCACAATTCCATCTCTTCCTTGAAATCTTGTCCAAATCCCAAATACCCCTGAAACTAAAGCCACCCCTTGAAGACATAAATGCACTAATTTCTTCAATCCCTTTGACCCAGGTAACCATCTATGCACCAATATCGCTACACAACAATCATTCAAATTAAAATTAAAATTAAAATTAAAATGAACTAACTACAAAAATAACCAATAATTAAATCTACCTTCTCCACTTAAGAGAATAAACCCAATGACCATAAGCAGAGGATGGAGAACCTGAAATTAGAATAAAATGCAAAAAGAAAATAAAAAGGAAGTTTCTTAATTAAGCGAATGGAGAAAAAAGAAAGCATGTGTTATGTATGTACTGTATAGATGGCATCCTCATGTTGGGAAAGAGAGGGATTAATGAAGTTAGATTTGAAAGCGACAACCCAAAAGAGAACAAGAAATGCAACTACTAGCCCTGAAACTCTTGCTAGAAAGAGCATAGAGGGAAACACAGTGGCCATAACAAGTCAAAGTGAGTTCAGTTGCTTTTTGAATCTGTCTCTCACTACTAACTAAACTCTTATATCCTAAGATCTACTTTTTTTCCGCTTTGAATTTTTTTATTTAATTATTTTTTAAAATTTTAATAGAAGGTTTATATTATTACTACTATTATAATTAAAATCCTTTAAAAATTACACAATTAAAATAATTGGTGTAAATATTTATGAATATAAAAGATGAACTTAATTCTAAAAGAAAGATAAATAATTAACTCAATTGCTAAATGTTGATACTGTTATATTGAATATTGTTATATTGAATATTATGTGCTCTAATTTAGGACTTTATAGTTATGTGTGAATTTCTTTTCCATTTCATGTACAAATTAAACTACTAAATTGTTAATAAAAAAATAATATGCTATTTTTATATAACTTAAAACAACCACGAATATTTTTTGTCTAATTTTTTTAATAAAAAAAGTTTATTAACGTGAATATAGGTACTCAAAACTTATTATAAACAAAGTTTATTAACGTGAATACGGATACTCAAAATCTATTATACATAAGAAATCAAATGTTTTGAAGACCTTGAAAAATAATTCCACTAATTTGCAAATCCAATATTTTTATTTCTACCTTCCCTGTGAATAAATTATATTCATGATACCTATCCCTTCCTGTAAATAAATTACGCAAATGATATTCAAATATAGAAATAAAGTATTGAAACTATATTGAAAATTGTATATTTAACTTTTTTAAAGTTTAAATTTTATTTTTTATTACAAATTTTTATTTTTGATTTTTTAATACAAAATTTTATAATGTATTAATTTTCAAAAGGAAAAACAAACAAAGAACTCCTTTATCCCTAAGAACTCAGTCTCTATCTCAAAGCCCCTTGAGCTCTTACATATAATATCTTTAGGCCAGTGAAAACAACCTCTCTAAGTGGAAAGAAATATGATTTTGTTATAGTAGATGATTACACTAGGTGAACATGGGTAAAATTCTTAAGAAGTAAGAATGAATCCCACAAAGTGTTTATCACATTTTGCAAACAAATAATGAATGAAAAAGGTCTTAAGATAGTAAAAGTTAGAAGTTATCATGGAAGATAATTTGAAAACAAGTTCTTTGAAAGTTTTTGTGATGAGAATGGAATCTCACACAACTTCTCCCCTCCTAAAAACCTCAACAAAATGGAGTTGTAGAAAGAAAGAATAGATCACTCCAAGAAATGGCCAGAACCATGTTGAATGATATGAATGTTGCAAAACACTTTTGGGCTGAAGCAATTAACACTGCATGTTATATTCAAAATAGAGTTTTAATTAGATATATTTTGAAAAAAAGACCATATGAATTGTGGAAAGGTAAAAAGCCTAACATCTCTTACTTTAAACAATTTGGTTGTATTCGTTATATGTTGAACACTATAAATAACCTTCGTAAATTTGATTCGAGATCTTAACAGTGTACCTTACTTGGATACTCTGAAAAATCTAAGGCTTATAGAGTGTTTAATAAGGAAACTCAGATTGTGGAAGAATCCATACACGTTAAATTTGATGACAAACAGCTTGACCTTGAAAAGTCAAAGCAAGATGATGATAATGCAGGTTTACTGGAACTAGAGTAAGCAAATGTAGACAAACCAGAAGAACCTGAAAACATCAGAGGACACAAGCAAATCAGAAGAAGATGAAAAATCTGAAGTAAAAATGAATGTCACGAGAAGGGGGGTTGAATTGTGACCATTTTTAAAATTTAGTTCATGCACTAATATTATCGTCTCAAGTTGTCTTTGGAGTGAGAATTGTTAAATGAAAATAATCCTCCTCTTATTGAGGATGATCTAAAGAAGAATAATATGAGTTTGAAATGTGTATGATAAGTGTGCTAATGGTATGAATAAAACAAATATAAAGATAGTAGAGCTTAAAAAGATTCACACACATAATTTATATTGGTTCACCTAATATAGGCTACTCTAGTACTCACAACTTTGTGAGATTCTCACAACTGCTTAGAAACTCGTCCTCTGATCTACACCTTTTCAATTATGTATTTTCTTAGCCTCACCAGACTTACAAAACTGTATTTTTATTAGTCTCGATAAGCTTACAAAATAACTCAAGTTTATATCAACTTGAGGATATACAAGTAGTAATGTGTTTGATTTGTTTAGGATCAAATTACAACTTTCTAAGATAAGATAGTGATGTGAAGTTGTATATAACACACTCAATAAAAATGATCATCAGATCTGTTTAAGTTTAGAAGAGTGTTAGAATGAAGAAAATGATGATAAGCTTGAATAACTTAAATATTTTTTTGTAGATAATTCTCTTGATGTTTGAAGGTTAATACTTCTCTATTTATAATTGCCTTTGGAGCTTCGAACATATGGGTTAGAAAAATATAGTTGTTGGAGATTTTGCTATGTTGCCTTAAACTTGTCGTTATTTGCAAAACTGCCATTTAGCCTTTATACTCATAGGATGATTGCGGTGGTCCTTCCTCGGATCTGGTTTGTACGAGGATGAAGCTTTCATTAATTCTGATGTGACTTGTGGTTTTTGACTTTTTCTTTCCCAACAACTATAATGTCTTGTTTTATGAGTCAAGGACATCACTTTTTGTACTTTGATACTTTTACTCTCTTCTGCGTTGTTTATTCTCTGCCAAAGAGGACATAAATTCATCCTCTCTTTTGTGTTGTTTATCTTTTGACATAGAGGACATAAATTCATCATATCTTCAATATTGTTTATCCTCTGACGTAAAGGACATAAATTCATCCTCTCTTCAGTATTGTTTATCCTTTGCGTGTGTCCTCAAATCTGATTTAAGTACAAGGATGAAGTTTCTATTTTATTGAGTCTTGATGTGATTGTTGCTTTTTGCTTTCCATTTTTCAACCACTTTGATCAGTGTTCCCTTCATGTCAAGTACTTCACCTTTTTGTACCTTTGAACTTTTATCTATGTGTCAAATTTTTTATCCTCATCTTGATATTGTATTCATCCTTCAAACTACCTGATTTTAAGGATGTTCATGGATGATCATCCTTGGATCTATGTAAGTCTTTGAGAGATGATTGTATGTCTTTCTTTTCGATATGTGACTATTGGAATTTGGTGTAAACATGTTGACACCTTTTTTACTTGTTAGGTAACCTTCGAGAATATGATTTGTAAAAGAGATTCGTATTATCCTCTTGATCTATTATTGATGAGAAGGTTCCTTCTTGTTTCCAATACCTTGAAAATCACGATTGATGTGTTTGTTTTACTTCAAAGGCTTTTGTACAAATTTGAACAATGATGACATGTTGTTTTTGCATTGTTCACATAAGACCTCATTTTTATATATGAGAGAATGATTTTTTCGAGAGTCCATCTTCAGGTTATGTTAAGTGTGAGGATGAAAAAAATATTCTTCCACATAACAGTACGTGATTGATGTGATGTCACTTCTATGTTTAATTTTGGTAAACCTTGAATAGTGTGAACAACTTGTCAACTTTTTTCCTATTGTACTTTTATGACAATTACTTTTTCAATAATTGTGAGATGAAAATTTTGATAAATATTTATCCTCATATCCGAGATTGTGAAGAATGTTCATCCTCGGACCTAAGATTGTGATGAACGTCCATCCTCGGATAGAAGATTGTGAAAAATATTCATCCTCAGATTTGGATTCTTCATCCTCGGATCTGGATTCTTCATCCTCTAATTTCCATATAGACACATCTTGACCCATAGTTTTTATTGACTTCTTCCAAGAGATTTTATGTGTGATTGAGATGCAACATATTGCGATGATCATCCTCGGCTTGAGGATAATCATATTTATATTTATGAATTAGGCTCCTCAATTCTTTCATTGTTGAGTTGATACAATGCACTTGCTTATGTGAGAGGCATCAAGTTTGACGACTTCTGTTTTTTCAACAAAAACTCAAATGCAAACATCAGTAGATCACCATTTAGAAAACTTAACATTTATTTCATAAGGTTTGTTGCCATTAAAACACATATCAAAAAGGTTTTTACTTCAACAATCTCCCCATTTTTTATGATGACAAACATTTAGAACAAAAAGTGTGCAATTAAACTCCCCCTAAACATATGCAAAAGGTTTAATTTGTTAACATTTTTCATTAATCATTTACATCCTATACTTTTCTTCTATATTCTCTCCCCCTTTTAACATCTATCAAAAAGTGTGAGGGGGTGAAAGATAATTATAGGCAACAAGAATGTGAATTGATCACATAAATATCATGTAGTTGAGAGGTTCATTCTCATATCAAATTTGCATTTAACATAAAATCACATAGTATGTAAGAAGACCATTATTTATTTCAGTCAACATTCAATCAAGATATAGACAATAATAACTAAAATAATTTACTCAAATCATATTAAAAAAATGCACCCATTTCAGCACATCTAAAGTTTTAGTAACTGACTCTATACTCTCCAAAATTTTAGAGAAAGTGATTTAATCTAAAATTCGATGCATGTTTCAAGGAAAATAATATTTTGAAATATATAAAACTCCCGTTGAGTTTTATAAGATAGATCCTCGTAAATATTTCCAAATGTTGGGTATGTTTATCCTCTTAAATATTCACTAGAGAGGATCATCCTCTTGAATAATAGCTTGAGGTGGTGAGGATAGAGATGTTCATATCAATTTACTTATGACTCATCATCATAGTAAGAGTATTTGTGGTTTTATCTTCTTTAAAATTTTCGAATGAGGATTATGGAGATCCTTTAAAGAAGATATGAGTTTAAGCAAGCTCAACTTTCAAATATTGATGATCTTCATAATGATATTTTTCTTCATCCTCATGACCATTTTCTGAGTAGGATCTTTTAGTATGCTCCTCTTGAACAAGTTCACAATCTTATTCATGATTTTGCTCACAAATGCTGCCCCAAAGCATTTGACTTTCCTTAGCAAACCTTTTTATTCCTCTCTTTTTATTCAAGAGATTTAACTAGTAATTTTGCATGAAGAGATACAAATAATTTTGGTACCCAAGACTTAATGGGTCTTTAAAAATTAGTATATCTCTTCTCATGATATATGTTCATATAATGAAATAATAATCTCGTAAGATAAGTTACTACATATTGAACATAAATCTTAGTCTTATGAGCATGAAAGAAAAAGTAAGTTAAAATATAAAATTATTAAAAGATAAAAAGAGTAGGAAATATCTGTATGGTCTAAAACAAACACATAGGGCATGGTATGATAGAGTTAGTAACTTCTTGCTTAAAAATAACTTTGAAAGATGACAAGTAGATGACATTTTTATTATTTAAATTTATTTTGATGACAAGTATATAATGGCACTCTTTGCCAAGAATTTTCTAAACTGATGCAACTTGAATTTCAAATGAGTATGATGGGAGAACTTAAGTTCTTCTTAGGGATACCAATTCAGCAAAGTCAAAAAGGTAAATACATTCATCAAACTAGATATACAAAAGAGCATCTCAAGAAGTTTAAATGAGTAATTGCAAACCTATGGCTACACCAATGCACCCTACCTTTTTCACTTGAAAAAGATGATTCAGGCCAAAATATTTACCGAAAAACCTATAAAGATATCATAGGATCCCTACTTTACCTTACCGTTTTCAGATCTGACATCATGTTTAGTGTATGTGTATACGCAAGATTTCAAGTTGACCTTAAGGAATCACATTTAATTATTGTTAAGAGAATCCTTAGATATCTAAAAGACACCACCAACATTAAGGAGATAAACTTCTGGTTCTACAAGAAATCTTCTATGTACAAACTAAGTGGGTATTGTGATTTTGAATATGCTGGAGATAAACTTGAGAGAAAAATCACAAGTGGAAACTGCACATTTCTAGGTGACAACTTAATCTCTTGGTCAAGTAAGAGACAAAGCACAATTGCCATGTCAACTACAGAAGTTGAGTACATTTCAGCAACTGGTTATAACTCTCAACTACTTTGGATGAAAGATCAACTATAAGACTACAAAATCCTAGAAACCAACATTCTCATTTATTGTGACAACACTTCTCCCATTTTCCTAACCAAAAACTCTATCCTACATTCTAGAGCTAAGCATATAGAGATCAAACGCCACTTCATTAGGGACTTTGTTCAAAAATGGGTATAAAACATTTAGTTTGTAGACACTGAACACCAAAGGGCTGACATATTCTCCAAAGCACTAGCTAAAGATAGGTTTGATTTCATCAAGAAAAACCTAAACCTTAGCTTCATTACTAATTGATGTTGTGATAACTTCAGAGTAGTCTAGTTTTACATTATCTTTTATTAATTTTTATATTTTTTTATAATATGTTTTCATGTTATTAAAAAAAAATAAGTTTCACTTTCAAAATTTTTTGTCTGGTGACAAAAAGGGGAGAAAGATATTTGATAAAGTGGGGAGCCCTAAGTTAGGAAGAGTCAAAAAAATATAAAGAAAAGTTGTTATAAAAAATATAAGTTTTGTCATTATCAAAAATTGGGAGATTGTTGGAACCAAGTTGGTTTTATACTTAGAGTTTTGATGTTAACAAAAGTATTTTATGAGAACAATATATTTAACTTTACAGAGTATGAAAAGAAGATATGGTCAAATGTTTTTAAAGAAAATCTACAATAAGATTTGATTCATATTTATGATTGAAGAAAATCTTTGACCAAGTTGAAAAGTAGATATGGTTAAATGTATTTGAAGAAAATCTAAAATAAGATTTGATTCTCATTTATGACTGCAGAAAATCTTTGACCAAGTTGAAATGAAGATATGATTAAGATTTGAAAAAGATTTGATCAAGATTTATCACAAAACGATATGAATTCTTTACAAGAAGATTTGATCAAGATTTATCTACAACAAATATGAATAGAATCAATATGAGGAATTTAGAAACTCAATTTGAACAAAATACGAACATAATCAATTTGCAGAATTTAGAAACTCAATATGAACAAAATACGAACATAATCAATCTAGGAGAACTGCTCAGATTGGATTCAGAAATAAAGAATTGGCTAAAGAACATATTATCAAAAAAAACATCTTGTTTAGAATTATATTTGAATAAGATCATTGTTGACCAAGTTAGAAATGAATATACAATTCATAACTAAACAAGGACTAAATTGAAGCCCTAATTTTATCTATAAATAGATACTCAAGGCCGAAGAAGATGTTCATTAAAAATCAGAAAAAGTGTGAAGAACTCAAAGCTCAAAAATTCAAAATTATTTTTAGAGTTCATAGAGAGAAACACTTGTTCAATTCAGAAATACTTTCTAAATTTTTTTCTTAGAGTGTTAGAGTTATTTTGAAATCAGTTTAGTTAGAAGCAAACACTTAAAGTTCCAATATTTTGTATCCAACCCGATAGTGGTTTAGTTCCTTGTTCAATCTGGGGTTGTCAGGCTGTTAGGAGAACATTTGGCTTGTAGGGTCAAGGTGGTTGATTTCTCAAAAGTCTAGGGTTGTTAGGCTGTTTGGGAAGACTGGCTTGGAGGGTCAGGTGCTTTGTAATTCAAGGTATTTGAATTAGTAGATTAAAGCCTTCTAAATGAGGGGACTGGATGTAACCAAGTTAGTGGTGAACCAGGATAAATCTATGTGTCCATTTATTTATAGTTTCATTGTTTGGTGCATCTGAACCCGATTGCTTTTTATCTAAGTAATTCATAAAAACCAACCAACTTCCATTATTAGCAAAAAGTTATCAACTTTGTCAAACACAATTCAACCCCTTTCTTATGTTTGCACCTTCACTACTTTTTATCCAAAAAATATCAATCAGAGTTGGTTGAGTGCGATAGATGACAATGATAGTTGACATGGATGAGGGTGTTGTACCTGCAAAAACTTCAACTTCAAGTTAATATTTGAGTAAGGTGTTATTTACGGTGATTTTTAGTAGACTGAGAAGTCTACCAAATTCGATAAAAAAAAATGAATAGTTAATAACTGAATTTTTAGACAAATTCATTAGTAATTGTTGCGACCTTATGTGTGCATCGTGCTATTGTTATGTTTTTCGTATTGAAATATATTTGATTTCAAGATCCGAAGATCACTGAAACGTAAATTTGCATGGAAATAAATTCAATGTAAATGAAATTGACATTTAAGAGTAAGATCAGACATAATTTAAAATTTTATATAGTAAAAAATAAATTATGAGACACTTAAATGACTAATTTTAAAAGACATAAATGTTGAAGATTAAATTTCTTGAAAAAAAATGACTTGTAATCGTAAATGGAAATTAAAGTTTGATGAGGAAATAATTGATTGGAATCTAAATTGTAAGAATGTAAATGAAAGCTTTTAAAATTTTTGGTGGAGTAAATTGCATTGACAAGACATGACATAAATTCTAAAGAAAATTAAATATAAACTTAGTATTTGGATGGCTTGAATCCTTTTTCAATTTAAGAATGGACTTCTTAATCTAAATATTTGACCCTAGCTCTTCGTAGGAATTGTTTGATTGAATAGTATTCAAGCATCTCGTGGTTCCTTTTAGAGGGAAATATAATTTTCTTTACTTTATTCAACTTTCTCATTTTCCTGTGAAAATGGAACAAATATAGTATGTTAGTCGATATGTTCTATAGACTTAGGGAGGTTAACAGTGAAACGCTCCGTTTCATTATTTTTTTATTTTTAATATTAATATTATAAATTAATTAAAAATCAACCACCCAACTTTTCCTTTCTTTTCTCTCTCCCGGTTACAGCAACTCTCACCCTCACCCCCATTTTTCATTTTTTTACTTTTCTATCCTCTTCATCATCTCTAATCTCACATTCTCTTTTTCTTCTAACTCTTCAATGCTCTCACACATCCATCCTCACCCATTATTTCTTTAATTGTTGGGTTTTTCAGCATCTGGGTCAAATTTTCAGAAGGATTTTTCTCTAATCTGATTGTAGACATAAAGATAGAGTTTTTTTTTTTGAAGCTTTGTCAATTTAAGAGGATTTTCTATTTCAGTTGAGGATTCTATCTCTTTTAAGGTTTGTGAGATTGAGAATATAAAAGGTTCAATTTAGGTGATGTTTTTCTTTGATTGTCAAAGCCCTTTTTAATATTTGAGAATATTTTTTATACTCAGATCTGTCCGCTGAGGTCCGGACGACTATTCTAGGAGTTGTTGGAGAACAAACGTAGCCGATTCTCCATAGTTGTGAGTTGACGACGGTCATCGTCATTTATTTTTATAATGCTATAATTATTTTTTTCTTGTATTCTATGTTAAAGTGTTTATTTAAAATTTGGGAAACACAACCTTCGAAATTTATCTCGATTTCGCCATTTATTTATTTTATCGATCTTTGTTATATAATATGATAATTGTTTGAATTATTTATGAGTTATAAAGTATGTAAATATTGAATTATTATGTGATTGAATATGTTTTTCGTGAATTACGACGAAATCAGAAATGATTTTTAAGCGTGTTTTTGAAGTCGTTGTTATAATTATGAAAACGTTATCAGCGTTAGGTGCACCTAGTTAACTCGTTTTGGTTAGGGAGAGTAACCCGTTAGATGGAGCCGCCCCTATGTGAAATGTCATCCGTAGAAGGAGAGGGCTATCAACGAGATGTAAGCTCTCTAATTGATGCGTGATGATGCGTTGCGGGATTGAGAGGAGAATGCTATCCGTTAGATGGAGCCACCCCTAAGGGAAATGTCACCCTTAGGAGGAAAGGGCTATCAATGAGATGAAGCCGCCTCTTGGTTCTCAATAATTCATATTTTTACGTGTTTGATTTTCTATGATGATTTTAATGTTATTCATTTCGATTTCGCTTCACTATTAATTGGATTTTTAATATTTTTATCCGAACGGTTAGATTATAAATTTAGATGATTTTATTACGTGAATAACATAATCGTCTCAAGGTTATAAAACAATTATTCGTGCCTTTTTGTGTTTCCCTTCTAGTTGACGGTGATTGTTGTCTCCTTACTAAGTCTTTGTGACTTACTCCTTCATGTTGTTTATTTTTTTCATATTCACAGGCAGCTGAGTAGCAAACTGATAGTAGGCTCAAGTCTCGGTCGTATTTTGTTTTGGTAGGCCTTTTTGATCGAGGACCATTTTTTGTAAAGTCTGTTGAGTCATAATGTATTTTGCAGCTATTGGAGTTTAGATAGTCTTTTGAGAAATGTATTAAACAATTAGATTATGCTATTTGAATTTGGCCGAATTTGAAGTTTAAACAGGGATTTTGTAAATTTGGGAATGTTGAAGTTATAGAGGTTACTCTGTCGAAATTTTGTAAAAATTATACATATATGTTTTCTTTGAAATGATTATTCAGAACTATTTATTTGGTAAACTGATAAGTCAGTAAGTAGGCTTGCCAAGCTAGGAGTATAGCTTGTGCGCCGGTCACGGCGTTGAGTTTCGGGTCGTGACAAATAGGGTCCTACTTTTTCAAAGTTTTAACGATCACCAATAGAAACTATTTGATTGTGACATAATAGTTTACGTATTTGTATGGAATAATCGATTTTCAAAACATGTGGTATTGAAACTAATTAATCCAAATAAAAAAGGCAGTTTAAAACACAAGAAAAATGAATTGATTGAATCTAGTAATATGATAATTGATTCAACCAAATGTGAAGATAATTATAATTGTTTAATGATGAACTAATGATATGAAATCAAAGACAACGAAAAAATCAATTATGAATACAATCCACAATTGTAGAGATAAGCTTAAAACTTATTTTTTGTTCAACAATTCAAAACATGACATTACTTTAAAACAAAATTTTCAATGTTACTAATATTTCTATCATTTAAAAATAGAAAACATAATTTTTCACCATAATAAACATAAATATATATATATATATATAATATATTAAATGAGTTAAGGGAAAGAGAAAAATATACCACGATTTGTATTGGTCTATTTACTTTGTAATTGAATGTATAGTATGAAGGTACTGAAATTGAAAGTAGAAGAAGGGGTTTGAATTGTGTTGATTATTTTAACATTTTTCTTTTAATATTGGTTCTTTATCAAAGGTTTATTTCCAATTAAACACATATATTATTATACTAGTTTGCAACAATTTTTGCTACATACTAATTATTAAGAATTTAATTAATAAATTAATCAAATAATTGAGGATAATAAACTGATTACAAAAATTCGATTAATTGGTTAAGAAGGTCATAAACCCTAAATTTAACCGGGGAAATCAATTAGGTAATTGTTTTAATTAGCTTCTATTAGTGATTAAGTTACAATTTAAAAAGTAATTAAAGTTAATTTTAATCAATTAAGAAGAATAATTATTCGATTAATGAGTTAATAAAAGTTAGTCCGAGATAATAATTATAATTAATCTTAATATATCTAATCTTATTAAAGTCGTCAAACCTTAATTGACCTAAATCTAATCTCCATACAAGTTAACCCTGCCAACATGCATTATTGTTCCCACTGAAAACTCATTTAACTTGTGGCATTGGAAAATCACATTCATGCTAATCTCTATATTCATAAATTGGTTCTATTCACAAGCAAATTTCTATGGGCACTCATAATTCTATGCATATATTCACATGTGCCACTATTATATTAAGGTGTGGACCACCAAAATAAAACAAATATTATGTGCTGGAAGCCAATGAATGTGGTGATTCGAACAACAAGCTTGATGTTTTGTTGTCATATCTTGAAACTCCAAGTAGCAAACCAATTGCAAAGAGATCAAGTTAAAGTTTGGATTCATTTACCATAGTTGATGTTGAAATTGGGGACAAACCTTCAAAGATATTGGACCCTTTGTTTACAATTTTAAAAAAGTGTCTTTTATTTTATATTTTTAAAAATAATTTTTATAAAAATTTACTTAAAGATATTAAAAAAATTCATGTGTGAAATCAAACCTCCGCAGTGAGATTGACATATTTTTTTAGTTGCATTTAGTTTTTCATTAATCTTTTGTTGAAACTTAAAGTTACACGAAAATATTTATATACGAAAAATTATTCACATATTTTCGTTTGTGAGTAAATTATATTTTATCTACAGAAAAGTCGTGATTAATTTGTTACTAAATTAATTAGTTTTTTTTTTAATTATTTTCGACAGTTAGTTCGTGGATAAGGTTAACAAAAATGTGAATTTGCGTAAATTATTTTCCGTGTTTTGTTTACCACAGTTTATCCATAAGTAAAATAAGAGAATAGTTATAATGTGCATATGGATTATTAGTGGATACTTGATTTTTATTAATTTTTTTAAAGATGCTTTTTTTTTTTGAATATTTGTTGAGAAACACTCATGACGTAAACCTCCTTCAAAATACCCTCCTTCAGAATAACCTCCTTCAAAGTACCCCCTTCAACCTTTGTCTCTAAAAATCTATTTGAACCCAAAACGAAAAAACCACCTTCAACCATGGCATAGATTGAACTCTCCGGCTTCGACTTCAATGTGAGCTGAACTATTTGGCCTATCGGCTTCGACGTCACTCTCTATCTCTATCTCTATCTCTCTCTCTATCTCTCCCTCTCTCTCTCTATCTCTCTCTCTCTATCTCTCTCTCTCCCCCGTCTTTCTCTCTATTTTGTTCATTTTTCATGGTTATTTGTTGAGTAAACGGAAGGAAGAAATGGTTGATTAATTTATTTTCTTCCCTCATTTTCTTTTCACAGATTTGATTGAAACCCTAACATTTCAAATCCAAATTCTCAAAGGCATTCTAAATCACAAAGTAAGAACTTGAACCCTTCCGTGGAAGTTTGGATTTGTTGATGTGGTGGGACGCAAGTGTGGTGAGATATGTAGGGATTGGTGTTTATGTTTGGGGTTATGAGAGTGTGGGTCGGGTTGTTTGTTTGTGGAGTGTGGGAATACGTTGAGTCAGAAAGGATTAACTCTTAGGCTTAAGATTGTGAGGTGTGAGGGAAAAAGGTGGGGTTTGTTTTCTGTTAAGTTTGTTGGTAATAATTTGTTTCAAGATCAGAAGGGATTATATGATAAACAATTGATGATTTAGTTTCGATAGAAAAAATGTAATAATTTATTTTCCCCATTTTGTTTTGAAATTAAAAAGGGAATTTGTTTACTCCAAAAAATATTTTTATCCAAAAATAATACATAGCATAGTATATTGTCTCAAATCAATGTGATATATGTTACATAAATATGTCATATTTGGTATTATAATTAGTTTTAATTTGCATATTGTTTTTAATATGTCAAATTTGGTATTATAACCACTTTATTTCTTCAACAAGAAGTTGTAAATTTATGAGAAGTAAAAAGTAAAAAGTTACTAAATAAACTTATAACCACTCAAATGTTAACATTAATTTCCATAATCTAATTTGTTGGCTAAAGTTATTATCTGATTTGTATCATTATTTTTCTCTTTCAGTTTCCTCCGCTCCTCCACTTTTCTTGGGTCTGTTTGTGCCACTGCTTGCGCCTTGCATAATGATTAGCTCTATAGTGCTTAAAATCAAAGTCTTATAAAAAAACTACACATTCTAGCATCAAAACCAACTTCAATAACATGTTTTTTCCTTTGTCTCTCATTATACCCTCTTTCGCACTATGCAAGAAAAGAAACTTAAGTCTTGGAACTATTTGATGAATTAACATGTAGATTGGAGAGGTCTTTCAACTGCTATACTCCAAGTAAAAACTTCTACCCTCCTGTAATGTACTGCTCTTATATTATTAATGAACTTTCTTGTTTACTAAAAACATTGAATTTGTGTATATGCTACATCAATCATCAACGGAAATCATATGAGAAAAAGTAGAACAACAACAGAAGAAATAAGCACATTAAAATATTAGTATGCATCATACAAGACATAAAATTAAAAATCCCAGTAAACATTAAATTTAAGAAACTAACCAGGTGGAACATCAACATATCAGTATTCCTTTAGGTAGTATTAATAATTTACTTTTTTAAATTTAAGAAACTAATCAGGTGGAACATCAACATATCAGTGTTCCTTTAGGTAGTATTAATAATTTACTTTTTTTGAGTGATATAATTTGGCTACTCCACAAGTTAAATAACCACCTTAGCAACCTCTGAAGTTGATGAAAGAAACTGGTAATAATAATGAGCAAGACATCTGGTATCAGTGCATGTGTATTCTGCCAAATATCCAAGTTCTGGTCTATAACTTACATTAACAAACTGTAATAACATGTTGGTCCATCACCATATGAATGCCCTAGGTCTAGCCTTTTCAAGCTAACGTTCCCTACATATCTTTTTTTAAGGATCAAATTGGTACTACTTATATATTAGTGTTTTCATGTTCTCTTTTCTTCTTCTTTTTTGAATTCAAATAATTTCCTAGTAGTATAAAACTGCACTTCGAATATGATTGGATACACAGATTATTTAATTATTCATTAGGATAATATTTTAGAGTATTTATACATATCCTATTTGATCTATAAAATTACTTTGGGTTTGTAAAGAGATGGTGGCATCAGATATCCTTGTCACAAGTATTGTCTGCAAGTGAATTCAAAGTTCATTTGTATAGGTTTGGGTTCCAACCAAATTATTGGTATTGGACTGAACATGGCAGAGAAGCCCCACATATTGATCTAAAAAATGTTCCAAGTAGTAGTGGACATATGGATAGCGATAATCCATTTACATTAATGCAACATATGATCGATGATGCATTTGATCCTATGTATGACTTCCAAAATATGGGTGATGAGGGCAACGAGGAAGAGATTAATGAAGAGCCCCCAAAATGAAGATCAAGACTTTTATGATTTGTTAACTCCTGCAAACAAACCCTTATATGAGGTGCTTCTGATTCAAAACTTTCAATATATGTCAAACTTTTGGCTTGCAAATCATATTGGAATGTTCCGCATATGTGTCTTGATTTCTTTGCAAGCATGCTTGTAGACAGACGTGTGTCCTTTGAAGGATTCACTTCCAAAAAAAAATTTACCAAGTCAAAAAATTGGTGACCGTGGTAGAATTGAAGTTTGAGAAAACTGATTCTTGTGTTAAAGGGTGCATGTTGTACTACAAAGATAGTAATGCATATATAGAGTGTAGGTTTTGTCATGAAACCCGATATGTTCCTCTTAAGACTAGGATAGGTAACTACAAAGATATTCCAATTAAGAGGATGTTCTATATGCTAGTCACTCATATGTTAAAAAGATTGTATGCGTCAACGGAAATTATTGTCGAAATGAGATGGCATCATCATAATAGATCGAGTTCAGACATTTTATGTCAAATGGATTCACGCCATACATTCATGTATCTTCGTCCCCATATTCTTGTTAGCCTGTTGCTGTGACCCCGTGTAATCTCCCGCCCGAAATGTGCATGAGTAAATCGTTCATGTTTTTGACTTGTCTTATTCGTGACCATCTAACCCAAAAGCAAACATTGATGTGTATTTACAACCATTAATAGATGAGCTTCAACAATTGTGGAGTGAAGGGGCTTTGACTTATGATATTTCCATGAAACAATACTTTTTAATTATGGCAACCTTAATATGGAAAGATTTTCCTGCTTATGGCATGCTATCTAGATCGAGTATTCAAGGTAAGTTGGCATGTCCAGTGTATATGGAAGGAAATAAGGCTTTTACAAAAAAATACAGTGGCAAAAATTCATGGTTCGATTGTCCCCGTCGATTTTTACCTCATAATCATGCCTTTACAAGAAGTAAAGAAGGGTTCACTAGAAATAGGATTGTGAAGGATTAACCTCCTCCTATATTGACCAACGAAGAAGTATGGGGTTGAGTTCAGAATTTTCCACAAGTGATAGATAATGTAGTTTCTAAATTGTTTGGATATGAAGTTAGCCACAAGTGGACTAAACGAAGCATATTTTGGGATATTTCGTACTAGAAAGATAGTTTATTGAGTAAGTAGTCTGTAAACACACACCGTACATAGTTACCAAATACATGTTATAAAAATTCTTTCGTTATTGTCAGTGCCTTTTTTCACTCTAATTCCATTACTGAAGAAGATCCTACATCTCAAACTCGTATACATGGAGAATTCCCAAAATGATTTCGTGCGTATGTAAGTGCCTTATTGAAGTTTGTTGCAAAAATTAGAACTTCTCAGCTAACTATTCGGAATATGTTGTTTGTATAGGCCAGTGACAAGACAAATGGCATGACCAACCTCAACTTGCTATCATTAGCTTATGGTCCTGACTTAATGGTCAAAACATTGCACAATTGTTATATTAATGGGAACAAATTTCACACAAAAGCATGGTCTCAGGGTAAGAAAACCATAAATAGTGGAGTCTATGTGAAAGGGGTTACTAGAGGAGGGGAAATGAATTATACGGAGTCATCCAACATATCTTCGAGTTGGAGTATTACAAATTGCCTCACAAGGTAGCCTTGCTTTATTGACAATAGTTTAATCCTAGATGAAACAGTGGAACCAAAGTTCATCCACAATATGATATTGTAGATATCAAGATGAATTGGAAATATGATCTCTATGATCCCTTCATAGTTGCACAAAAAGCTAGACAAGTGTATTATGTACCCTATCCAAAAATGTGAACTGACAAGCGTCACTGGTATGCAATTATCAAAACAAAGCCTATGGGTCGTGTAGAGGTGGATGACGTTGATGAGAACATGCCATATCAAGATGAAGATATGGCACGAGTTGAACAATTAACTGAAATTGAAGAAATGGTTGGCTTGTATGATGAAAAACATTGCGACGAAGAAGTTAATGTAACGTTAGTTCCAAATATTCCAATTGATAATGATAGTGATATGGATGATGAAGATAGGGATGATTCTTCAATCGACGTTTGAATTTTTAGTAAGTATAATCATGAGTGAAAGATAATATCTCATTAATTTTCTCTTATTTTGAATTTTGATATTATTTGTGTTAACCAAGCAGTGAATTGTTTGTATAAATCTTGATATTCTTTCTTTTTTTATATGTTAACTTTAGATTTTGATTCTTTAATATTATAAAGTTGATAATCAATTGGTAGAGTTGATAGTTAGTGAGTCATTATCACCAAAAGATTTTTAAATAAGGTTGATTTTACTTAGAGTTGATAGTTAGTGAGTCATTATCATCCATATTTATGTAACAAAATTAAAGAATTAAACCAATATCTTCTAAAGTTGGCTAAAAATTTGGAACAAACGCATCATATTTTATACATCTTGAATTGTGTTTACTAATGTGTGTGCTAATTGTTTTTCTTCATCTTATTTTTTATAGATGCCTCCAAAAGAAAATATTAGAGTCAAGTTCCTTTGAAAAAAAAATCGCATGATTTTACCGCACAAGGTAACTCAAGTAACTCAGCAGGTACAAGCAGTAATTGATCAATCGCCACTAGTTGTCGATACCACTACACCAACCTCACAACATGTGCAGTATCCCACCCAGCAACATGGAAGGCCTCCTACCCAACAAGTTGCAGTGCTTCCACCCCCACCTATTAAGGTGCATCAATCCAAACCAACTATAATGATGATGCCAACACCAGGTTTTATCCCACAAAACAACATTTCATGTCTGCTGATTGTTCCCCATCTGAACCATTGACATTTGTTGCCTCACAACATTTTTTAATTTTCGTTAATCCACCACCTTCAATACTTGTTTGTACTGGTAATAGGGCTCAAGGGTCATGATGTTCCAATTCTAGTCATGGGGTTGCGCTTGATGGGAGAACAATGATATGGCAGAATGGTCAAGGGTCCGTAATTGATTACAATTAACTTCTCATTACTACATGAGATTTAGGGTTGTTTTCAAATTATTTATCAAGTTATGTTTTTAAATTAAATGTATAGATATGTACTTTATATCTATAAGATTTTAATAAATTGAAATGTACATGCACTAATATATTTGATGTTGTTTATAACTTGTTTGCAGGTGGTTACCGTGTAGGGTGGCCTCAAGGGCCCGCACCTCAGTCATTACATCACAATATATTTTCTATCCTAGTTGGAGAGCAATCCCATAATTAACTATGGAACGCTGGTTCGACAAATTTGGTGTAAGATGATGTTATACATCCTGTTAATGATTTCAACTATTGTGTGGATAGTAATTAATACATAATAACTTATTTGTAATGTAATCTTACATGAGAAAATTGTTTGATTGCCTGAGCACATTTTTCAAATTAATAATATCTTCAATACAAAATGATCAATGCGTCTTTCTGAGATATTGATGCAAGTGAGAAAGAAACACAAGTGTCCAACTTGGATGGGTGAGAGTGTTTTGAATGATCCATCGTATAAGGAGATTAAGTGTCCAATTTGGATGGATCCATTGTATACGGAGATATCAAATTGAGCTAAGAAAAATTGTGCTGCTTCTAAATGAGGAGCTGTCCATACCGGTGGATCTATAACCATCGTTGACCATACCATCGGATGGTACGCTTTCTATGTTAAAGTCTTCACTATATAACCATTTAATGTTTGGCTTAAGGACATGCCTACTATTTGTTATTTTTTATAGTTTTGTTGTGTTGCTGTTTGAGAATGCATAGAGCTATTTTTCTGAAATGTTTTGTTGTACTGCTGTTTGAGAATGCATAAAGCTATTTTGCTTAAATTTTTTGTTGTGCTGCTGTTTGAGAGTGCATATAGCTATTTTGACGAAATGTTTTGTTGTGCTGCTATTTGAGAATGCATAGAACTATTTTGTTGTGTTGTTGTTTGAGAATGCGTAAAGCTATTTTGCTGAAATATTTTGATGTTTTGTTGTGTTGCTGAAATGTGGCTCTCATCCTATTCATTGTTTTGTTGTTTTTATCTTTTTGTAAGGTTGTAGAGTTAGGTAGAAACCCCACATTGGATGAGGTATTTTTAAAAACTCACAATGAGAAGAAGGACAACTATTGGTTTGATGAAAGAGCAAAAAAACAAATTTAAGAAATATTAAATCCTTTATTCTTTCATTTGTATTTCTTGTAAAATTAATTTGATTATGTTACATTATTTTCTATTTGAGCAAGAAACATTTTAAGGTAAGTTGCAGCAGACTCTAAATGTGGAAAAACATCTAGTAGTGGTAGTCAAATGGTTAATGCAAAAACTCACTTAGACATATGGGTCCAACCTGTTGAGAGAAAGAATAAATGGCATATATGCGGTGTCGAAGATAGATCATCACTTTATTGACCAAGTGTCAAGTCTAGTCCTAGATTCTTGTCCATCTAGAGGTGGTACCAATGTCTTCTCTAAGTACTCTAACGAGATAGTTGCACAGATAGCAGCGGTTGTGGAGCGAGCAAAAGCAGTAGAAAATGAGGCACAAAAGGAACTAAGGAAAGCACAACAACATTGATAAGATGAAGTTCAACAAACAGAGCAACACACTATAAAGCTCCAGATGCAGTAAGCAACATTGGTAAAAAATGTTGCTTCTATAAAGGCTGAGTCTTCCTATCGTCATTGTCATCTAAAATACAATGAGGATGTGTCTAACGGTGATGACGACGATGAGTAATATTGATTTTTGTGTCAGTTTCATTTATTAGTAATGACTACATCTTTTACTTAGACTTGTAGGCGTTATCTATATATATCTTACTATGTGTCATTATGTGTATTTTGAAACTTATGGTAGTCATTGTGTGTATGTTGACAATAATATTTAGATGATACTTATATTTTTTTTGACATTGATGTTTTGCTATGCTTAAAAATTTATTTTAAAAAATAGAGCAAGCCATAAAAAAACAAAAATGTATTCAAAATCATATTTTCATTACCTATGAAAATTCCATGAGTACACCGATACATAATTTGAAATTGAATATTATTATTCATGCTCCTTCAGTGGGTAAATTACCCACAGACATATCATTGATACAACTATAAATATCAAATAGAAATAAATATAATTTTTCAAGGATTGTCCTTGAGTGTTAGACCCATTATCATTTGTCTAGAATATGATAATTTGACCCATACACCTTAATAAAATAGAGGTAACTAATAATGAATAATAAATTAGAATCACCATCATAACTGAAAACTATATTCATAAATATAGTTTACAACTTGTTTAGTAAATTCATAAAATTTTACATCTTGAAAACAAACTACGATTGACTGATTACATCATAAAACAAAATATCAAATTCTAATTGCACGAGTTTGGAATTGATCTTCTGATGCTAAATTCATGTCTCATGTTCCTCCAGCTAATAAATAAAAAATAATTGGAGTGAGATAAAAATATCTCAGTGAGCTCTGGAAAAAATAAATAAAGGGGAAAACAGTCTCAAATGGTTTCTTTCATAAAAGTGTATAAAACATAAAAAATAATTATACATCTCAAGATAAAACTCTCAATTTTAAATTTTTATAAAAGTTTTACTTATAAAAATAATAATATTATTATTATTATATTATATATATGTGTATATATATATATATATATATATATATATATTACTCTGGAAAACATATGCATGACCTCAAATCTTTTCCTTTGAAATAAGGAAAAGTCGCCCAATATCTTAACGTGGGTCACCAAGATAATTGAGTCCTGATTGGTAAAGGTGGTCTGACCAAACCCCAATGAGCGTCGTGATTGTTCTCTTTTACATGTTATTCCATACCTGAAATAACATAAGGGTTCGTTTGATGGACCGGATGGACCGGATAACGACACATGATACATTTATCCTATTTCTCCCTAATCCTTTGTTAAGTAATCAAAAACTTTAAATAATCAGGTAGTTAGCAGCCGCATTTTCTTATCATTAATTTGAGGTGGGTTAAAATAATCCGTTATCAAACGGATATCATTCTTCGCGTTTCTCTCTTTCTCTAACCTCACGAGTCGTGTTCTGGCATTCTTCCAATTTTTTATTTTTTATTTTTTAGGCTGATTTCCTTTTTTTTTTCATTTTTTTTTTCATATATGATGTTTTTGGTTGTTTTCTTATTTATTTTATTGTATACTAATATAAAAAATTGATGAAAAATAATAATTATTTTCCTTTCAAGATAATATTATGATAGTAAGGACTTGTTTGATTGTGTTTTACTTTTTATTTTTTGAAAACTATTTTATAAATAAATTTTAAAAAATTATTTTTAAAAAGAAAATTTAAAAAAATTTGTTTGCTAATTTTAATTTTTTAAAACAGTCTTTGACTAGAGAATTAAAAAAACTGAAAAATAAAAAGTAAAACTCCATTTATCTGTTTTGCTTTTTTAGTTTTAAAAAGTATAATATTAAAAATAGTTTTACAAAATAGTTTTTAAAAACGAGTAATCCAAACAAATTGTTTAGTTTTTAAATTTTAAAATACTAAAATAGAGTTTTTGGGATTTGAATCAAACAAATTCTAAGTCATTCTTCAAATGTGATAGATAGAGAAATCACAATTTTTTCAAGTATATAAAATTACTTCATAAATTATTTACATTTTTATGATAGTGAGTCATTCTTCAATTGTGATAGATAGATAAATCACAATTTTTATGATAGTGAGTCATTCTTCAATTGTGATGGATAGAGAAATCACAATTTTTCAAGTATATAAAATTACTTCATAAATTATTTACATTTTTTTAGCATTTTTGCTTATTTATAAAAAATTATATGAATGTTATTTTGAAAGAAAGAAAAAATTAAATAGATTATAAGGACAAATTTGTCATTTTATCAAAATATAAATCATATCATCTTGTTATCTGTTGTGTATCAAACACTGAATAGGATAAACTAATTTTATCAAGTTTGTTATCATGTGCACATCAAACACATGACATGATAACTATTTATCCTACACATATCCTATCCTGCTCCTTATCCTATTTTGTGTCTATTCTATCCGGTCCATCAAACGGGCCCTAAATGTCAC
Source organism: Cicer chorassanicum (assembly GCA_037974735.1). Lineage (NCBI taxonomy): Eukaryota > Viridiplantae > Streptophyta > Magnoliopsida > Fabales > Fabaceae > Cicer > Cicer chorassanicum. Next base: position 16,606,030 of record JBBPBP010009778.1, on the reverse strand, counting down.
ACCGTGAATAAGGCCATGCATGATCTGATTAATGATATTGTACAAAACTTGAGATGTTTTGTATAAAATGCGTCATTCATCCAGAACCGTTATAAATAACTTAGGCAATATATTAAACCCATAATAAATTAATCCTAAGTCCTTAATTCAAAACGGAAATCATAGTCAGAAAAATAGAAACAACATTGGAGTCATGAAAATAGTAACAACATCAAAGTCATGAAAATGGTAAAAATATCAAACTCATGAAATTAATAACAACATAAAAGTCATGAAATTAATAACAATATAAAAGTCATGAAGAATCATTTGGATGCAACTTTAAAATACCTATATGCAAAAATCCCATTTCATCACACTCTAATTCTCCTATTCCATAATAATCCAAAATAGTACTATTCGAAGAATTTTAGTGTCCAGAATCCTTATACTAGAAGAAATTAATGTAACATAACACAATTTCACATACACATCAGAGGCAACAACAACAACATCAAAGGCAACAACAGTAACGAGCAAAAATCGTGCTCGACAAGCATACTCACCTTAAATCTAGGTATACACATCTAATTAAATTTTTCCTAACATATAATTCATTCACAAACATCACAACCATAAACAGTGTGCACGTTCTAATTATTGAAATTTTCAATGAAATCCCTATGGCTAGATTTCCATTTTTCTCACTATGTTAGTTGTTTTCTTCCATTCCTCTTTTACCCAAACAACTTCAGAAAATTAAATCCTTACTCATAAAAAATAAACTTTAATAAAAGAACTCACCGTTTGCGATAAGGGAGAAGATGATGTTCTGATTAAATTGGTTTTGGAGCTCCCATTTTTCTTGAATTGCAACTTTGACTCAAGTTTGGGTTATTATCCCCTACATCATTGATTGAGTCAATGAAGGGACAAATTTAGACATGCAAGGTTTAAAAATGGTTTTAACGAGCTTTATCAAACTTTTGGATTTAAATGATTTGAAAAATTAAGGAAAAAGATAGGGTTGAAAATTGGGAGGATGAAGGAGTTAACTCAGGGTAACAAGAAGAAGAAGAAGGGAAATTGTTTTTTTGAAGAAAACAAAAGTGATATTTAAAACTGTACAATGGAAATTATATCATTGTCTGTTCAAATATTACAATAGTGTCAATTTCTTAATTAAACAAATTTTAGACTAATCAAATTTTTTTAGAATTCAGGAAGACCAAAACCCTATTTTTGAAGGGATATGTGATGGCACCCATCTAACTACACGACAGTGACTAATTGTTTCCACAATTTCATTCACTCCATAACAGTGACGACACCTATCTCAACGTCAATCTTCGTTCGCAACATCATTCCTTCTTCACGTTCACTTTTTCATCATTCTTTGCGTCGTCGATCTCATCGTTTCTTCTACTCAGGTTCTTTTTTGTTATACTCTGTTTCAACTTTCTCCATTTGACTGTGTTGTTGCTATGAAAGAATTTTTTCCCTGCGGTTGTGTTCTTGCTATGGCAGATTTCATTATTACTTGTGTCTTTTTGTGTTGTTGCTCAACCTATGACAAATTTTTACTTGTGCTCTTTTTAATGTGTATATGTGTATTTGTTTCTTATGAAATCTTTTACCATGGATCTTTGAAGTAGTTCATGTTGTTTGTTTATTTTGATTTACTATCTTCATGGTATTTGTTTATTCTAATTTGAGATTATGATTTTTTAGGTATTATAGTTTGTGTCTACTTGCAATATGGAAAATAACAGTGATAGTGTTGAAATACTTGATAATGAGGCTAATAAAGCTAAGGAACCTAAAACAGTACCATTGTCAGCTCAAACTCAACCTAATGTAATTGCTATTGATGACACTAATCATATCTTGTAAAAGTTGGTGTTATAGATGGAAAAGAAAGATGTAAATGTAAGGGGTGTGGAAAATGATTGAGTTGTGTTTCAACGAATGGAACTTCTCATTTAAGTCATCATGTTGATAATTGTAAAAGGATCCATAAGTATCATGATGTGAGTGATATGCTTATTGGTGTTGCAGGAAAATTGAAAAGGAAAAAAATTTATCCTAAGGTTAATCGTGAAATCTTAGATGAAATGACGATCACACATAGTACACCACTTAATATGGTTGAGTGGGGGGTTTTAAGAAAATACCAGAAATTTTTGAATGATTATTGTTCTTTTGTTTCAAGAAATACTTCTTCCAACGATGTTTTGAAAATTTATGGGGATGAAAAATAGAAACTAAAATCACAATTGACTCAAATTCATGGGAGAGTTTGCTTGACTTCTGATTGTTGGACTGCATGCACCAATGAAAGTTTTATTTCTTTAACTGCTTATAATGTAGATGCAAACTGGAAGTTGCAAAATAAGATTCTAGCATTTGCTCACATCGAACTTGTAAGACCCTCATTTTTTTTTATAATTAGTAATGTGTGAAATATATTTTTATTTTATTTTTTTTATAATTTCTAATGTGCTTGTTATTATTATTATACTTATATTCAATTATTATTTTTGAAAAATATATATGTGTATGACATGATGTATTTAATTTGACTAAATATTTTATTAAGTAATTGAAAAAAATGCTTATAACAATAACAATAACAATAATAATAGAAAAGAAAGAAGACGTTAAAAAAAAATTACATTAATTTTGGAGAGAATATTTAGGGTCTTAATGGGCTTAGATTGAAAACAACATGTTCCCTAACTGTAGTGATAGAAAGAAAAAAAAAAACCGACGCCTCCTATTCTCAATCTAAATACTAACAACCTCTTTGCGAGAAATAAAGAAAAAGAAAAGGTTTGGGAGAGAAAAAGGAAGAAATTCAAGAAAACTTCTAAAAGAGTTACTGATTCATATTAACTTTGTCTAACCATTTTTCATTGTTAGTAGAACAAAATCCCTTCTTGATCTTCTGGAAAAAAATAAATTGATTTTTTTAGTAAAGTTGTTATTATTGTTACTAGTCAAAAACTGATTTTCGTAAATGGCTTTATGATAATGGATAATTTTAAAAATGGTGTTTGACATTATTAATATTGTGTAGGAAAATCCTTCTTATTTTTAAAAGTAAAATTGTGATATGCAATTTATTTTCTTAGAAGTGATCTTGATTTTCTTATGATATTGATATAAAAACCTATTTTGATTAGAGAAAATGCGTATCTATGTCAAAAATTAATTTCCATCCGGTAAAAGTCGTTATAAAGACTAGATTGTGTTTTATCAATAGAAGTAGTTATTGGCTAAAAAAACTCAATTTTTATTTGGTTAAAATTTTATATTGTGTTAGTTTGAGTGTTGGAGAAATTTTTAGAAACTTTATTGATGTTAAAAATAACAATGTTTCCAGAAATAATAAATGGGTTGAAAGTTGTTGTTATAATTATTTTTTGAATGTTAAAGTTGTGATTTTTATGAAACAATTGTGTGGATGTTGTGTTGATTTATAAAATAAAAATAATTTTATGATAGAGTTGTTAATTTGTTTTGTAATAACTAAAATGAATTTTGTGTTGAAGTGTCGTTAAATTTTATTATTAAATTTTTGGAAGTGAACTAAGGAAGTCTTAGGGATCCTTGATGTTTCTTATATTAGAATTTTGGTACAAAAGAAATATTTGAAAAATTACATCTTTGCTTTATTTTGTTGAATTTGCAATGAGGCACTTGTCCCAAGTATAGACTCAAAATATCTTTTTTTTTTTATTGTTACTTGTTTGTGTGCTTGCTAATTTGAGAGAATTGATATCTTTTAAAAATATAAAGAAATGGTGTGCCTTAAAACCTTAAGCCAACACCAAACCTTGAATAGGAATTAAGGATAAGATGAGTTGTGACACAAAGTGAATAGTAAATTAATTTGTGAAGGTGTAAAGTTTTGGAGCAGAGACCGCTACGTAGGAACCTTATAACGACATTCATAACAGTAAGAGTATCACTCCATTCGCTTTCCTACTTGAATTATATGTGATATAAATGTACTGTGATGTTTTGTATTGGTTATCTTTGTGTGTTATCTTCAAAATAAATGTTATATGATACGTTGTGATAACGGTTGTATTTGACATGTTCAAATTGTGGAAAATGAGTGTTATATGATACGTTGTTATAGTGGTTGTGCTTGACATGTTGTGGTTATTCAAGGTGATTACTTTGTGTCTAAACCAGGTTGGTTTATGACAAGGTGAATGGTTTTGGATGCTTTAGTTGAGTGATCTATTTTGTTACTAACATAAGTGTCTACATTCATGCATTCATAGTTGTGTGGTGCGTCCATAATTGGTTGGAGCCCACAGATCCTTGCGGGGATTTTGAGTTAGTGGTGTTGCTTGGAATGACCCACGAAGCCCTTGCGGGGGCGGTGATATTCCAGAATCATGCATTAACATATAGTCTAACAAATAGGAGTTGTGCATTTTGGTTGATTTTGTATTTTTGGTGCGTTGTGATTTTTAACTGTTAAATGAAGTATATGATTTATTTATATTTTTGCTATAACAATTATATATGCATGTTTATTTGCTCTGTGTTTGATATTTGGAGATGACCCTTACATTTGACAGGATATCACATATAGTGTTACTTGAGCGAATAATGTCGCGGGCTAACCTAGTAGGAGAAATGCGAGGAAGTACAATAGCATGCAGTTGGAGGCTCCGAGATACTTTTGTAATGATGTTAAACTTGTTAGGTGAGTTTTCCACAAGCGTCAAGAGTTATGACAAACTATGATTTATTTTTGGGTAGTAAAACGCCAAGAGTTTTGGCTTTAGGAGTTTCTTTTATTTTACATATTAAATTTACTTTTTGTAATTGTGAATACTCTGATTCATTATTTTTGAAATTAAAATTGAAAAAGTTATTACTTGATTTTTAAAGTAAATGAGTATTTAAGATAATCTTATAAAAAACAAACGATTCAGTATCTTTACGTTTAGAATTTCGCTAGTTAATGTCTCGAAAAAGCGGGATGTTACAGAACCCCCACATACAGGGTGAGACTTAGCATTAAAGGTGCTTGAAATGTTGAATGTTTGGAGCATAAAAAAAAATGTGTTTTCCATCACTTTGGATAATGCTTCTGTAAATGATAGTATGCAATTTTTTTTTTTAAAGAACACTTAGGATTGTTAAATAGCTTGTTGCTTAATGTAGAATTCTTTCTTATAAGATGTTGTGCTCATATCTTGAACCTCATTGTGCAAGATGGATTGAAGACAGTTAGTGATGCATTGCAGAAAATTAGACAAAGTGTGACTTATTTAAGGTTAACAGAAAGTAGAACACTACAATTTTTTGAATGTTTTAAAAATGTTGGCGAGATTGATACAACAATAGGGTTGAGATTGGATTGTGTTACTAGATGGAACTCCATTTTTATAATGCTTAAGAGTGTGATTAACTATCGTCATGCCTTTTATAGCTTAAGTTTGCGTAATACAAATTTTAAGTGTTGTCCTATAAGTGATGAGTGGAGACGAGCTGAAATAATGTTTGAGCTTTTGAAGCCATATTATAATATTACAAACTTGATCTCTGCATCTTCTTATCCTACATCAAATTTGTAGTTTGGAGAAATATGGAAGATAGAGTGTCTTTTAAATGTTTATTTGAAAAGTGAAGATCAAGTGATTGAAGAAATGACTATAAAATGAGAGAAATTTGACAAGTATTGGAGTGAGTATAGTTTGATCTTGGCATTTGGGGCTATTCTTGATCCAACCCAAAAGCTCAATTTTTTGAAATTTGCGTATCATAAGCTTGATCCACTCACTAGCAAGATGAAGGTTGAAAGGGTTGAGAAGAGCTTGCGTAATCTCTACACCGAGTATGTCAAACATGGGATTTCTTCTAATCAAAGTGGCTCACAAGTGCAACCTACTTTTGGAAGAGAAAAAATAGGTAAATCATTATATATATGTGAGGTAAGGTCATTTGTTTTTTCTTTCTTTCTTTTGATTAATTAATTTTTAGAAAATTGAATATTGTCATTAAACGTTTGAATAATTTGTAACTTGATTGAATAACTTGTAAGAATTTGAAGAACATGAAAACCAAGCAAATTCTAATACTGGAAAAATAACTTGTTTCTTATTTAGATGAGCAAAGGATGCCTCCATCAGTTGGTTTTGATATATTGGCTTATTGGAAAGAAAAAAGTTGTAGATGTCCTAATCTTGCAAGGATGGCTTGCGAGGTATTGGGTATTCCAATAACCGCGGTGGCATCTGAATCTGCTTTTAGTATTGGCTCCCGAGTTTTGAACAAGTATAGAAGTTCATTGAAAGATAAGTCAGTTCAAGCTTTCTTGTGCACACGTAGTTGGTTATATGGTTTTGAAGGTAAGTTTTTCAAGTTTTATATTATCTTTTGTGATAGAATATTATCTTTAGTTGATTATATATTTTTAACAATCAATTTCTTTATTTTGTAGAATATGACAATGACAATGACAATGACAATGACACAAATCAAAATAATCAAAGTAGACAATCATCCAACACTTTGGAAAATGTGAACGTTGCTCAAGGAGTCTAAAAAGATTTTCAAAGTCACATTAGAACTATTTAGGCATTTAGCACTCTATTTAAATTTGGTTTGAGTTTGAGTTATGTTAGACAAATCTAAATTCATTTGGCAATTTGAACTTATTTTAATTTGTGTGTTGTTTGGATAATGTATTGTTTTGAAAAATTTGAATCGAGTTTGTGTTAATTAGAAAATCCGAACTTAGTTTATGTGTTATTTTATTATGTATTTTTACTAATCTAGAATATCATATTTCAATTGCACTTGCCTTCTTGAGTCGAATATCCATTTACAATTTACATTCATTCAAATTGATTCATACTTATGGCCCGTTTGATGGATCGGATATGATAGGCACAAGATAGGATAAGGAGCAGGATAGAGACAGATATGATATGAGCAGGATAAAGAGTTATCATGTCAAGTGTTTAATGTGCACATGATAACAAACTTGATAAGATTAGTTTATCATATTCAGTGTTTGATACACAACAGATAACAAAATTATATGATTTATATTTTGATAAAATGACAAATCTGTCCTTATAATGTATTTAATTATTTTTCTTTCAATAACATTCATATATTTTTTTATAAATAAATAAAAATACTAAAAAATGTAAATAATTTATGGAAAAAAATTGTTCACAACCTTCAATCAATATATCGAGAAGGCCTTCATCCTCATTTTCAGACCGTGTTTTACAATCTATCTTCCTCTTGTTATTTGATTGCGTGCTAAACTCAGATTTCATTCCTATTGTACAACCAAATTATAAATAATATAGTATTTCAAAGTATAAAATAAATCAGAAAGTTATTCGTTCCAATATGCAAGGTTCCAACACAATGAGCAAATGTTCCAAAATAGAAAACAAAATAGAAAATCATTCACTCCAATAGAAAGTCATTTGTTTTGAAACATCAATCAAAGTTTATTATTAGTAACTATATAAAAAAACAATTAACATAAATCCCAAACATCAAAGTTTAGAGAAAAAGGGCAAATATGAACAAAAAAAAACAATTAAAAATCCTTTGAATCAAAGTTTATTTTTTCAAACTTTCAATATTAACACAATCAGAAAACAGTAAAAATTATTTCATCAACACAATAAGAAAATTAAAGAAAATTAGGGAAAATATGAAAAGAGGGAAAAATAATAAAAAAACGGTACCTTGGAGAGCGCGACGGTGGCGATGGAGAAGGACGGGAGATAACGGTGTGGAGAAGAGATGGAGAGGGAGGGGAGAGGACGAGTAGTTAAAACCGAGAAGGAGATCAACGTAAATAAGGAAGGGCAAAAATGAGAAAATATTTGTTACTTTTTATCATGTTGAAAACGGATTGTTTTAACCAGTTTAAATTAAGGATTAGAAAATAAGGCTGAAACATAATAAGTTTAAAATTTTGATAAGCGTATCATGGATGCGTTTGTTTGAACTTAAATAAAAATGATTTTTAGTTTAAAAAATTTAGATATTATTTTGTAGAGATTTGTCTAAAAATGATTTTTTTTTTATTTCCGTTTGTTTACTATCATAAAAAGGATTTTATTAAAAAAATGATTTTTAATCTGTTTGTATACAATTTTATAAAAGTGATTTTTTAAACTACAAAATTACCATAAAGGACATGACTTTTATAATATCCTACGAAATTTATAAGTTTAATCCATTTCTTATACGCATTTTAAAATTGATTAATGTACCTTAAGTACTTATCAAAAAACAATAAATAAACACAAAAAAGAAAAAAAAAATAGTATCAATATATGAATGATGTAAAAATAAAATGATTCAAATAAAAGGCGTAGAAACAATAAAAAAAAAACTATGTGGAAAAATTGAAAAGAAGAAGGAAATTTATTTGATGAAAAACCTATATGAGAGCCTCGTGGAAGGAGAAAAACTGTCACAATTGAGTGCGTGAAACTGATGCAGTACGGAGAAAACCCAGTAAAAATTGATGGAGGGTAATTTTGGATTTTTTAAAAAGGGTAAAAGTAATTACATCATTTCTCTTATTAGTGGGTTAAGTTCCGTGTTTTTAAATTTTTTTGGCATATTTCTCTCTCATCTATCGCAGTAGAGAATGTGAGAAGCTACTATTTTTAACTTTTCATTTTTAGTCAAAAACTGATTTTTTTAACAAAATGATTTTAAAAAAATCTGAAACAAACACTTTTCAAACCCTAGAAAATGATTTTTGGTTTAAAAAAATAGATTTTTTCATGAAAAAATCTAAAACAAACGCACACCATATCCTATTGGTGCATCATACAAATGATCACGAACCCTTAATGTATAAAGAGTATAACATAATTGTTTTTAAATGGGCATGAAGAAAATTTTCAAATTAAAAGAGTCGCAAAGAAATTAAAAATATAATGAATAAAAAAAGTTATAAAAATATGCAGGTTATCCGCCCAACCCTCAGCCCGTCTAGGGCCAGACTCGGACAATATTTTATTAGCCCATATTAAAACAGGGCTATTTGGTCCGGTCCGAAGAAGTCCGCAACCCGTTAAGACCGGCCATAAATGGGTTGTGTAAATTCATCAAACATATACATAGATCATCGAACATATGCGCAAATAAATAAATTATATAATTTCTCGTCAAATATCATTTTAATAAATGGCGCCATATCGTAAGTGTTGGAACCAAGTTGGTTTTACATATAGAGTTTTGATGTTAACAAAAGTATTTAATGAGAACAATATATTTGACTTCAAAAGAGTATGAAAGAAGATTCATGTTTTTGAAGAAAATCTAACATAAGATTTGATTCAAATTTATAATTGAAGAAAAATCTTAAATAAGATTTGATTCAAAATTATAATTGATGAAAATCTAAAATAAGATTTGATTCATATTTATAATTGAAGAAAATCTTAAATAAGATTTGGTTCAAAATTATAATTGATGAAAATCTAAAATAAGATTTGATTCAAATTTATAATTGATAAAAATCTAAAATAAGATTTGATTCATATTTATAATTGAAGAAAATCTTTGACCAAGTTGAAAAGAAGATATGGTCAAGATTTGAAGAATATTTGAAGAAGATTTGATTAAGATTTGAAGAACATTTGAAGAAGATTTAGTGAAGATTTGAAGAATATTTGATCTACATTTAATGAAGATTTGAAGAAGATGTGAAGAAGATTTGAAAAATATTTGAAGAAGATTTGAAGTGTATTTGAAGAAGATTTGAAGAATATTTGAAGAAGATTTGAAGAATATTTGATCTACATTATTGAAGATTTGAAGAAGATTTGAAACATTTTAATGAAGATTTGAAGAATATTTGATTAACATTTAATGAAGATTTGAAGAAGATTTGAAGAGTATTTGATATGAAGAATTTACAAAGTCAATCTACACAAAATTGGAACAGAATCATTCTGAAGAATTTACAAAGTCAATCTACACAAAATAGGAACAGAATCAATTTGAAGAATTTACAAACTCAATCTAAACAAGATACAATTCAGAATTAAATAAGGACTAAATTGAAGCCCAAATTTTCACTATAAATAGACACTCAAGGCTAAAGGAGAAAAGCATCAAAAAGTAGAAGAACTCAAGCTCAAGATTCCAAATTCATCTTAGAGTTCAAAGAGAGAAACACTTGTTCAGGCTAGAAATATTTTTTGAGTGTTCTTTTCTTAAAGTGTGAGAGTTATTGTTATTATCAGCTTTGTTAGAAGCAACTTCTCAAGTTTCAATCTCTTGTATCCAACCCGTTAGTGGTTTAGTTCCTTTTTCAATCTGGGGTCGTCAAGTTGTTAGGAGAAGACTTGGCTTGTAGGGTCAAGGTGGTTAGTTCCTCAAAAGCCTGGGGTTGTCAGGCTGTTTGGGAAGACTGACTTGGAGGGTCAGGTGCTTTGTAATTCAAGGTTTTTGAATTAGTAGATTAAAGCCTTCTGAATGAGGGGACTGGATGTAGCCAAGTTAGTGGTGAACCAGGATAATTCTACGCGTCAAATTATTTATGCTTTCATTGCTTGCTGCTTCTAAATTCGATTGCTTCTACTCCAAGTAAGTCACCAAAACCAAACTAATTTTTAATTATTTATAAATTATCAAAAAGGTATCAACTTTGTGCAAACACAATTCAACCCCCCCTTCTCGTGTTCGCACCTTCAGTAAGAAATGGTTTGAAACAAAGAACATATAGTCTATTTCATTGTCCCTCAAAAAGGTACTAAATAATACAATAGTCGTGTGAGACCTGTGGATTATGGGACATCCCTATTGAATAAAACTCATTCAATCTACTTACGATATCAAAAAGTCAACTCCTCTATGTACCTTAATTGATAGTTTTAAGGATTAACGGACTCAATTTGGAGAAATGAACAATTGTATTCAAATAATAGAATGAAATGTGAAAAAAAAAATATATTAAGAAAATATGGTTTTTATGGAAAAATAGAAACATAATGTTATTCGTTAAATTCATCGATTGAGAACAATTATGATCAATGGGAACAGAGAACATAATGGTGTTCCTCGAGTTACCAATCGCATAACAACATACAAAATAAAAAAGATTAAGAATTGATCAAGATATATGATTGTTTAAAGATTTATTTTATCACTTGAATTTACCACAATCTCACTTGAATTTACCACAATGAAAGCATACAAATTTATGATATTAAGTTGTGTTTATACAGCTAGGTTATTGACCAGGTGAGATATTAAGGTTATTGACCAGGTGAGATATTAAGCTGTGTTTATACATAGTTGAATAATATTAATAATCTAATCGATTAGTCTCTTTCCTAATCGACTAGTACTTCATATGAATCGATTAATTGCCCTAAAAACAATTACTAAGTGATTTATAACTATTCTATATTGATATCTAAGCATCCAAACATTTATCTATTAATACAACCGACTCTTAATAAATTAAAATTAAATAACAAAAACATAGGGTTAAGTTAAAACTCAAGATATTGATAATAAGTAAGAATATATAAGAAAAAGAAAATAGGAGAGTTTTCTTAGAGTGACATCTAAATAAAACTAAAGTTTGATTTTTATTTTTTATTTTGATCGTATAGCTTGATTTATATAGATAGATATTTAAGAATTGATCCCTTAACATATAAAATCACTATTACGTGGGTGTTAGTTATAAAAATAAAGAGAAGGAATACAAAGTGGATTTTCTCTACTAAAATTAAGATAAATAGAGAGAAAAATATATTGAAAAGAAAGAAAAGTAAGACAAAGAAGAATTGATGAAGAAAAAGATAATGGAAAGAGTGTGGAGAAGAGTTGGCGGAGATGATTTTAATACATTAATTCAATAACACAAATTTTAATACAAGCTTCTCTATACATTATTGGTTAAGATTTAAAATAAATTTATCATTAAATAATTTTTTTTGGAAAAAAGAAAAATAATTTAGTGATAAATCATGTACTATGAAAATTTAACAAGATCTCTCTCTCTATATATATATATATATATATATTTCAATTAATAACAAAATGCGTTGAAAATGTATTTTAGAGAATATATGTTCTCTAAGATGCATCAACTATTTTTGTGCGTGAATCAAATATTATCTCTTGAATCGAATAAGCCACAATTAGTGATAAAACTCACCCTCAAAATTTAATAGTGTTGTATTTCCAATAGTCACTTCAACTTATATAAATTTGACAATGTTGTTATTACTATTTATTTTGAAAAAAAAAAAAGAAAACTTGAGTGAGGATGACAAGTTGTAGAGTTGTTTTATCTCCTGACTCTTGCGTGTTAAAATACATATTCGATTCGATCAATTTAGATGAATTAAATATATCGATAGATTGTTCAATCCAAAAAAATGTGGAGGCTTATAAAAAACTTGAGAGGAGAAAAAAACTCACAAGTTTCAAAATACTTAACAACTAATCTTAGCGTAGATCCAATGCAAAACAGAACCTACCGTATACTAGATTTGTCTCAGTGTCCACACTGAAGAGTAAAATTAGGAGATGACCAAAAGAACATTACATCTAAGTGGTTTCTTATAGAAATTAAAATAAAAATAGATAACAAAATTGTATATAAGAGCCAAATTTATTTATATATATATATAATATAATATAATAGGAGTCAAATTCTAAATTCATTTATATATATAAAATATAATAGTAGTCAAATTCTAAACGTGAGTCCGCCATTAATCTTATATAAAAAATGTTTAAAACTATATCGTTTTATGATGAGACAATAATTTAAATAATATTATTTTATAATAATAAAAAAAATAAATATATTTCATATTGAATAGACATGATAAGTGACACTATCTTATTCATAAATACGAGATGTATTATAGTTAATTATTTTTAATGAAAATCGTGAATTGATTAGAATTCTTTGAAAAATTTGAAATATTATATACGGATCTACGATGATACACCGAAGAAGTGACATGTAATAATATCCACATACATATATTGCAGTTTCAACACCATCACATCACACATACACAAGCAGAAACCGATTTGAGCCTTCGAATTTAAACAGAAAGAGTCCCAAAACCTAAACCCTAATTTGAGGCGCGAGCGGTTATGGCGTCAGAGAACGCTTCTCGATCGAGTTCTGCGGCCGATTCCTACATTGGAAGCTTGATAAGCTTAACATCCAGGAGTGAGATCAGATATGAAGGAATTCTCTACAACATCAACACCGAAGAGTCCAGTATTGGTCTCAGAAACGGTAATTCTTCTTCTGCTCACTTGTTTTTTCGAAGGAATTTTCGTTTATGATTTATTTGCTTTGTTCAATTTCAGCTCAATTTGCTAACCTTGATATCAGATCTTGGAGCTTTGAATTGAACTTTAATTTTAATTAATGGTTAATCATTCAAGTGTTGGATGAGTCTAAATGATTTGATTCGCTGCCATAGTTATAGAATTGTTCTGAGCTTGTGATTGTTTTTGGGTTTTGTGTTGAAAGGTTGCAAAGGGTCATGATGAAATTCTTATTTATTGCAAAATTTTATATCAGTGATTCTTCGCATGTCCTGGACTTGAATTCAATTTGTAAAGTTTATTATCATTGCTAATTATTAAGGTCTTAATCTCCGTGTTATCAAATAGCGGTTATAGTGGCACTTAGCATATCCGAATTTTAACAAACTGTTATTGTTCTGCGATACGCAACTAGTTCAAATTGTTATCAAATAGTGGAGATGGCAGCCCTATAGCACAGTAGTTTAACAGGGTTTGAACAAATCGCAAATTTCTACGATTTGCGATTGACAACACTGCTTAATCTATCTCTTGTTGGGGTGCTTCAATTGTGCTTCGTTTTTTGTTGCATGTGATTTTCTCTTTGATACTGGCATAGGGTTTTATTAATTTTTTAGTTTGTTACTTGCTATGCATTTGTGGATGTTGGATTCATGAAAACCTTATCGTATCCTCGTCAATAAATGCCAGCATCTAATAACAAACTCAAAAATTGAAGAAGTCCCCAAGTCTTTTATTAGTTACCGAATGTTACACCAAAAGAAGCAAAATTTAGATACTTCAAAATATGAATGATAATGGAAGGTATTAATAATAATAGCGTTGAGACACATATTTTTCTCTTTTATGTTAAGATATTTTGTCTTAGTGAGAGAATTATAATGAGCTTTTTTTATATCTATTTCAATGAAAAGAATAACTCATTGCAATAGATATATCATGAACACAAGCATATGTAGCGTTTATATAATTTTATACGTTGAAGTGCTTTATCTTGTTTCCTTTTATTGTTAGTGATTCAAATTTTGAATTTCCGAAAATTTCATCCAAATAGATTTTCCCCATTGCTTTCCACTCACTTTTAAAAGGAAGAATTAGTTAAGAAAAAGAAAAACAATAGTTCGTTTAATTGAAAGGTATGTCATGCATTAGAATATGGGATTCTAATGCGGGACTTACATGGTGTTGGGGTCACCCATCAAACTGGTTAGGTTTTCCCATGCGTTTCTTCTGAGGTTCATGTAAATTCGTATCAGAGTCCGTACATAGTGTGGGTATTGGGGCTTCAAATCGTGAAATGTAACATTCCAATTGCAAGGTATGGGGATTGACTCCCACATCAAAAGGATGGTGTTTTAATGTAAAGTTTATATGGCCTTGATTTCTCCCACCACAATATAGCTTTTTTCTGTGTAGTTCTTATACCATTATTTATTTTATGGCTTAAATATTCCATCCATTATTTTCAATTTCATAGCCTTTCACTCCATCTGTCTGATAGAAACTGGTATCTATGGAGTTAAATACTGAATTATATAGATAATACTCTACTGGAAATAGTTTTCAAAACAGAGACATAATTGCAGACAATATAGAAACAGAAAGAAACTGTACCAAGCCAAGAATTCAAGGGATTGGTTCTTTCCCTTCCCAATAATCACTTTGGCAACTTCCTGATAACCCCTAAGCCTTGCCCTTTTCCTCTTTATTCTTACTTACTACACCCATAACTGACAACATAATTAATTAATAAAAACATAGCTGCCATATAAAAATATAACTGCTACAAACTGTATCAAATTCAGTTTTGTCCTTCTCGGCCTCTCCTCTTTTACTAATCCCTACCGAGAGGTCTAAGACTAATCACACAAGCTTTAATTGACTTGCTACTTGGTGTTGTGTACTATTTTTGTTTCTCTAAGTCCATTGTTTTCATATTAACATGTATATTGTTTAAAAGTGGAAGCCATATCTTTTGAAACAAGAACCTCATGTAAATTTATGTAAGATATAAAGGTATTGCTGTTTGCTTAGGTTTCAAATTCAAGATCTTCTTGTAACCTTGTGGATTATTGCAGCATTGATAACATCTTGTTTCCATATTTATAGGCTACCAAAGAATTGTAAATTTGTTGTTTAGTATCACCATTCGGATTCGAAGTGTGATACTTTTGGTTTTTTTGTGGCAGTGCGATCTTTTGGAACAGAAGGAAGGAAGAAGGATGGTCCACAAGTTCCTCCAGGCGACAAGGTTTATGAGTATATACTTTTTCGTGGGAGTGACATCAAGGTATCAGTGATGGGGATATACAAGCACCTTTTTTAAATATTTAATGTACCTGCTCCTGATTTTTGTTACACATTGGAATGACATTAACTTCTATGTTTTTTTTTATTTATAAAAACACCTTGTTTGTACGACTTCGTTCTATAATCATTAAAATATTGGTTCATTTATGCATAGATAGGGAGGGGGAACTTTAGAAGGTTGATCTAGTTTTTCATATGCTGTTTTATACGTTATTCTTATTGTTATTACCCCAATAAAGGCTTTGTTTAGATGTCACTGCATTGAGGCTTTGAATGATTTATGTCCGTCTTGTATATGTATCAGATGAGCTGAGAGAACTGTCACAACTTTCTTTTCTGCAGGATTTACAGGTTAAATCTTCTCCACCTGCCCATCCTACTCCACAAGTCAACAATGACCCGGCTATTATCCAGGTTGCTATGAAATTTTTTCTCAATAAAAAAGTCAAGTTTAATTAATCTCATGCTAATTACATGGAATTGCATTTGCAGTCTCATTATCCTCACCAAGCCGCCACATCTACAAGTTTGCCTTCTGGTGTGAGTGGGTCTTTGACTGATCTCAGTTCTCATACTACACAGCCTGGACATCCTGGGTCAAGTTTTCAAGGTCCCTTACCTTTGTATCAACCTGGAGGGAGCATAGGGTCATGGGGAGCTTCTCCACCTGCTCCAAATGCTAATAGTGGTGGGCTTGCTATGCCAATGTATTGGCAAGGATATTATGGTGCCCCCTCAAATGGGCTTCCTCATTTACACCAACAATCTTTGCTTCGACCGCCACCTGGTTTATCGATGCCTTCATCCATGCAGCAACCTATGCAGTATCCCAATTATAGTCTCTCATTACCGGCTGTATCTTCTAATTTGCCGGAACTGCCATCATCTTTGCTACCTTTGAGTACAAGTACACCTAGTGTAACATCTTCATCTTTACCTATATCAAATTTTCCTCCTGCACCTTCTGCTTTGTCTCCTGCACCACCTTCTGCTTTGTCTCCTGCACCACCTTCTGCTTTGTCTCCTGCACTTTCTGCTACACTAGCTTCTGAAATATTTCCTGTTTCAGTGAATAGCAAAGCACCAAATGTGTCAACTTCAACTGTAGCACTAGCTGCTAGCTTACCATCCATGACTCAGTTGACCAATTCTGGTCCAGATCTAAATGCTGTACAGCAACCAATATCCAGCAAAACTAATACTGTTTCAAATTCAAGTTTACCATATCAAACTGTATCACAGTTTTCTCCTGCAATTGTTGGATCATCAAATTCCATCCGTACAGAGACACCGGGCCCTACTCTGGTAACTCCAGGTCAATTATTACAGTATGGACCAACTACAGTTTCTTCTGCTCAGCCTTCACAAACACCTCATAAGGATGTTGAAGTTGTTCAAGTATCATCAACATCATCACCTGAGCAATCCCTGACAGTTTCTACTGAAACTAAACCACCAATACTGCCATTGCCAGTAACTTCTGGGCCCAGTCACAGGGTATCCTTCTCTTTATCTATCAGTTTCATGCACACAAGCACACACCTCCAAAGCATGGCTGCATCGTTTTGCAAATTGTACATTACATTTATCAGTTACATACTAAAACAAATGAAAAGTTAGCAGCATAGTTTGTGGCTAGGGTATGGTTTTGATGAGGTTAGGTAGGTATGGTTTCGGTACCAACTTAGCCATTTTTCTTCAAAAATATCTATTTTGCATTTGAGGCTAGGTTTTATCCTCTTTCTTTGTGTTGCATCTATCTCTAGTCCTTACCTAGTAAGATCCATTTAATAAGTTTCCTTTTTAACTTCAGTTTTCCAAGTTCGGTTAATTTTTTAGATTGGTAATTTCTTTTACTATACTTATTTTCGCAACAAATCTATATTGTTTGCTGTACTATATGGATTTCTTTCTGGTGTTCCTTTTGTTAAGAATTTAACAGATTTGGTATGGTTTATCTATTTTAATTTTATTTGGCAACTGCCATAGATAAGTTATGATGGTTAATGAACCTGTCACAACTTGATTTTGTTTTTTGATTTTATCAAATAAATATAACATGTGTCATCATACTCATACCTAAACTGCAAGTATGGATATTTTATTATATAAACTTTTTTTACTATCTATTCTTTTGATTGAGATGGTAATTTGACATTTGATTGCACTTTTTTAAGCCTGGTGGAGGTCCTATGCAAAATCATCATCATAGCTATAGTTACAGAGGACGCGGAAGAGGAAGAGGAACTGGGGTAATGTTCTGTTTACTGTTTCATTTGATACTTATGGATTTTGGATGGCCTTGTACCCTTTGAAACTGAAAGCTTACTGGAAGATTGAGTTTTAAAGTTATTATTGAGTTTTATTTTCTTAAGCCTTTTCACTTTCTGATAAATATCTAAAAAATACATTGAAATTAGATTTTTTTTGTAATTGTTTGACAATTTTTTATGGAACACAAAATGTTAGTATGTGTGTATATATAAGTGTTTTGATGCGGCTGGAGATAGAGCCCTCAACCTCTTTATCACTCAACTCTTTAACTCCCTCACCCAACCCCCAAGCTAAAACCTTATATCCTCAATAATTGTTTGACAAATTATATTAGCTAAATGAACCTGCTTGAAGGATTATGATAGGTCTGCTATTGTTAGTTAAGAAGTTGTAGTTATGAAGTTAGTTAGTTTGTCAGGCTGGGTTAGTTAGTGTGTTAGAGAGATATTTTGACCCAAAGGCAGGCGGCCTTTGAATAGATTATTAGAGGTTGGCATCTTGTTAATCGAGTGATTTATTGCCTTTTGGCAATTGGAAGGTGGGCAGACCCTCAAAGAATTGCCTTTATTTTGTAATTTAGGTGATTCTGCCCCATATTCAGTAATAATTCCAGTTGGTTCTATCAATTGGTATCAGAGCTGTTTCTGGACTCTGCTGGTAGACATCGTGAGTGCAGAAAATGCCCAAAACTTGAGGAATGAGGGATCCACTTATCCTTGATGAATTGTTGAAAGAGATTAAAGATTGGAAAAGAGAACTCAAAAGAGTTACGGCTAGCAATGCCAATCTTTGGAGGAGAACATATACCAGAAGTTGTGCAGGGGATGAGTGATGAAGCTCTCACATGTATTCACTATCAGTGTCGATCAATCCAAATGCCACCTTGGGGAACCCAGATATACCTGGGTCAAGAGGAGAAGCATGAACCAGATGCATCAAAAATTGAAAGAAAGGAAACATAAATGAGCACATCAGAGAAACAAATATCATGGTTGGGCAAAAAACCAAGAAAGGGGGGAAGAAAGTTGAGAACACAAGAAGCATAGTCTTCAAGAGAGTAGCAAAAGTGGAACAGAGGCCGGAAGATCCTGCAATGATCAAGAAAAACCAAGGAAATTCATTTTTCCAGCTGATGTTCAATACTTCAAATATGACTGTGTCATCATCTTGCCAACAATGGGTCCCAGGTGGAAGTTTTACAGTTGACATTTTTTTGGAGGCTGCGGTTTTCAGATCTTATATAACCCTTCATCTTGAGGACAAGATGAATATATAGGGGGGGAGTATTGATTGGTCTGTTATTGTTAGTTAATTATGTTGGGTTAGGTATTCAGTGTGATAGGTCCCAGGTGGAAATTTTACAATTAACATTTTTTTGGAGGCTGCGGTTTTCAGGTCTTATATAATCCTTCATCTTAAGGAGAAGGTGAATATTTAGGGGGTAGTATTGATTGGTCTGTTATTGTTAGTTAATTATGTTGGGTTAGTTATTCAGTGTGCTAGAGACATAGTTAGGCCCAAGGTAATAAAAACCGGACCGGCCGGTTGAACCAGAAACCGGAACCCTATCTGGTCTGATTATCCCCTAAAACCGCAGTGTTACAAGACCGGGATTCAAACCGGAAAACCAGCGATTCAGTCGGTTTTGCTGATCCGACCAGTTTTTATTGTTTATTAAAAAAACCATGAAAACAGTGCTGCTTTGTTCCCTCAGAGTACATACCCAAGCACTGAAACCCTAAATTGAAACAAGTCACTGGCAGTGCTGCCGCCCTCCTCATCCGATTCCTCCTTCGTAGACGGTGGTGTAGGTCCACAGTTACTTGGATGTGCAGGAACGTAGATAGGTGGAGGAGTTTGAGTGTTGACATTGTTAGCAGAAGGTGCATTTTCAGCCACTGAATTTACAGGCAAATCAGCCTCTGAAGAACGCATAGTATCAGACCCTAAAATTCGAAAACTTAAAATCATGCTTTTAGGTCTATCTCTGAAAGTTTACACCAAGGTATACTAAGTGAAACCTATCTCAGCAAAAGTGGTGTGTTGGGGAAACAAAAAGAAAAAGTTGAAAAAAAAGAATAGAAAATGGAAAAGGTGTGAAGGACAGGTTGAAAACGTATTGTATTTTTTACTTTTTATTATTTGTTCTTGATATGTCCTCTTTTTTTTTTTTTCCTATCTATTTTACATGTTAGACTTATAATAATTTAGGTGAAATTTTATTTTTAATGATATGAAATTATAAAAATTGTTATATTTTGTTTATTATTGTAATATATATATATATATATATATATTATTAAAAATAAAAGAAAATTTAATTAAAAACGGTTCGACCACAGTTGGACCCTGGTTGAACCTTTGAACCTTGAACCGGTAAGCAGACTGGTTCAATAGCCGGTCGGTTTTGATTACCTTGGTTAGGCCCAATAAGGGATGCTGCCTATAAATAGGGAGGAGCTATTAGAGAGGGGGGCATCTTGTTGATTGGTGATTTAGGGCCTTGTGGCAACTAGGAGGTGGGTAGATCCTCAAAGAGGTGCCATTATTTTGTAACTAAGGGAAGTCTGCCTCATCTTTAATACTAATAGCAGTTGTTTCTATCATATTTTGTCATTATTTTTGCCAGTTTTTTATATATTGATATCTCTGATTTTGAGATCATTTAAGTTTGATTAATGCTTTGCAGGGTTTTCGCCCTGTCACAAAATTCACTGAGGATTTCGATTTCATGGCAATGAATGAGAAGTTCAAAAAAGATGAAGTATGGGGTCATCTTGGTAAGAGTAACAAGTCTAATACAATAGATAAAGATAGGGAAGAAAATGCCTTTGATGAAGATTACAGTCAAGATGAAGATAATGACGATTTATCAAATATTGAGGTTAATAAGGTAATGTTATGCTATCTTCTGTGCAACTTGATGTGAATTCAGTTATTACACAATTGTAATTTTGTTGTTAGACTCTACGTACGTTCTGACTCTGCTTTTCATTGTTTTTGCAGTCTGTTTATAACAAGGATGATTTCTTTGACTCTCTCTCGTCCAGTGTGCTTGATAATGCTTCACAGAATGGAAGAACTAGATATTCTGAACAAATTAAAATTGATACTGAGGTAACATTAAAATTGATACCAAGGTCATTTCTGTCTTTTTCATAGATTCATATGGCGGGGCATTGTTCAATTCGTTTGCTCATTTTGCGGTGCAGACGTTTGGTGATTTTGCAAGGTACCGAGGTGGTTGGGGTGGCCGTGGTCCTGGCCGTGGTGGACGTACTCGAGGTGGTTATTATGGAAGAGGAGGAGGATATGGCTATTCTGGAAGAGGAGGAGGGTATGGTTATTCGGGAAGAGGAGGAGGATATGGCTATTCTGAAAGAGGAAGGGGACGTGGCATGCCCCATCACAGTTCTTAGGTTGTAGATATGATTTTTCAAGTCTTTCAGGAGAACAAGAACTGAGGGAGACTATGCTACCTTGTTGTGTTTTATGTTTCATTTTCATAGAATAAGTTGGACATTATTTTTATCATCATCGTACTTACTACCTTATTAATCCTTTACCAAAAGGACAGTTTGATGAAAAGGTGTTTGTACTTCGGACACCATTTTAATTTAGTTATACACCAATGGGGCAGAATTTTCCATCGATATATTGCTGGATATTATACATGCAGAAAAATTAGTCGATTGTACATTGCTGACCTGTTTATGAGTATTATCTGGAGTTTAAATTCAATGTTACTGTAATGCAGAATGCCTCCAATGTATGTCTAGATCCTTGATGGAAGTGGCAATTATTCTTGGTTTGGTAATCTCTTTTAAAAATATATCCCTTTTGTAAGCGTATTTTGTTACATTGTAAAGACAAACAAAAGTAGAGTAAGTTGCTTTTTCTATTTTATTGTTTTCCAGAATAACAACAATTTCAAGTTGGTTAAATTTTACTTTATTTTGTGAGTTTAATTGTTATACATTATCAATTTAAAAAGTTTGACACGGTAGACACATCAGAAGTTCTAATCATTCAAGATGATTTTAGATATAGTTTTAGTAAAAGTAAAATATCTCTAATAATTTAACGGTTGTAATTAATAGACACTGTAAAAATTATTTACAATGATAGTGTATGTCCATTACTGGTTAGAATGTTAGTGTAATAGAGTCAATAGTTAAAGTAATGGACATGTTATTACTAGTGTTTTTTGTTGTTGTCTATTGAGACATATTATTAGTTTTAATTGTTGTATTTGATGTTTGATACTTTGATATTTGTTTAATTTTCCACTTCACAGCAAAATACACACAAGGAAAAATAATTGTAAAATACAAATTATACACATTTAAGTTACACTAAACTTATGTCACCAGGTGTGCCAACTTGTTTACGTTGACTTTTTATCAATTGAAAAGTCTACGTGTATACTAAGTACTCGTTTGGTTCCGCATGACATGACCTTATTGTGTGCTAAAGACGGTCAAATGCAATTTGACTGCATATTGCTTCAATTGATGTGAATCAATTCCGCCTAAAATAAATTCTAGGTAGAAACTATTATATATTTTGAGCTTTTATGGTGGCATTGAATCAATTCTTAAATCCAGATTTGTTTCCCAAGACATCTTCCCACATTGGTGTCTCATAACTCCTTTTCTATTTCCATACATGATTGGCATGACAAAACCACCTACGTTCATTCCTTTTTTTTTTCCTGCTAGTTTCATGAACGGAGTAATCTCTTGATAAAGATGATTTATTACAAGCGTTGGTAGATTGTGTTCGTTGCCTTTCATTTATTGACTATTTATTTCAGCTTTGTTTATTTTTGAATTTGTTTATTTTATTTTAGCTATTTATTACAAGCGATGGTATAATCCCTTTGTTTATTTTTGATTTTTTTTTGTTTTATTGGTCCGTAATTTTGAATTTTTTGTTGATATTTTTTTTCACTTGTGAGAGGAAATAAAGTTGAATATGAGAAGCAGAGAAAATGGAAATTAGAAAAATGAAAGTTTGTTAAAGATTAAATGTAGGGGAAAAAAGTAATGCAAAAAGATAAATATGTATTATTTACGAAATTGAAGAAATACATTGATGTAGAATATGTTGCATGAGACACCCTAGTACCTCATTATACTAAGAAACCAATTATATCAAATATCATTATTAGTTTTTATTATTGAAATAGTGAAGATACTAAACACGTAAATATTTCACATAGTATGAATGACAATTTCTCCATCATAAGTCACTGTGGAGTTGTGATAATCAGTGATCCACCTACAATTGTTGAGTTCCTCACCCCCTACCTTAAATTGTTCTTCTTTGATAAGAGACCTCCTTTGATTCTCCACAAGCTAAAAATAAAACTCCACAAATGAGTGATTTATTTAAAAGAAATTATCAGAGTAGTATATTGTAATAATAAGGGAGAGGAAGTATTCTACCTTAATAATCTAATATGAAAATCAAAATTATAATTAAGAATTTGAAAATATATAGTTAGAGGTTTAGTAATGGTAACTGTTGGTTTTGCGTTTCGGAAAACTGTTTAAAAATCACAATTTATGTCATCGAAGATATTACTGGGTGCGCAATTAGGTCGCTCTCTTTAAGAGGTTTCGCAGCACTGCCCAAATTGTGCAACGCAGACTATCAACCATGAAGTCCCCAAGATAAAACAGCCAAAATTCACGGTATCGGAGTTCCACTGCACCATAGAAAACCGTTCTAGAATTACACCCTCAATATGGCGGTTAAAGTCACTCTCAATATGACGATCAAAGTCACTCGCAATATGGTACTATGCCCACTCATAAATCGACGAAACTACGACATAACAACTGCTACGAAGGGATTACGGCATAACAACCGCTCTAAAATACGAAGGGACTGCAGCATAACAACCGCTCTAAAAACGAAGGGACTACCGCATAACAACCGCTCTAAAAATCGTAGGGACAACGGTACAAAACCGCTTTAAAATATTGAAGGGACAGAAAGAAAGCGGAGAAGTGACTTGAAAAATAGGTGAGCAGAATATAAAAGAGAGAAAAGAGAAAGTTGGGAAATGTATCCAACTTTGGTGTGTTTTTCACAATAGTTTGAAACTCATTATATAGTGATGGAAACAAACTCACATATGATTTCTAACCAATGTGGGACTTTACAATATTAAGAGTTGAAAACTACTCAAAATATGAGAGTTATCCAATGTGGGACTTCAAAAAAAATTCTTTCCAATGTGAGACTTGAATTTTAAAAAACATGTTTCTTTCCACTTGAATTTACAAAAACAAATTCTTTCCAGTGTGGGACTTCAACAAATTTTTTAAATTCACACAATAACATACTCTATGTTCCAACAATCCCCCACTTGAAATTAAAAAAAAATTATTTCTGAAATAGCGTCAAACGCTTTTATAAGATCGTGCATAAACAAATGTGTCTCTTGACTTGAACATTTGCATAGTAAGTAAGATTTAGATTCAACAAGAGTGACTCGTAGTCTTGAACTCTATCTCTGACATCAAAACAACACACAATCTTTTCAATGGGTGTATTCTAAAAAACCCGTGCATTAATGGTCCTGCACGTCTATTCCAGTATAGTTAACGCTCTAGGAATTTTGCATCAAAATTCCAAAGGAAGCGGCCCCACTTCCACATTCACATAGGTGAGTCTATCAAGAGTACTCCTGTAGCTAGGTACTCCACTCCATATAGAGTATATATCTCATTAAGAGTTTCTATTATCTCATCCTATCATCGCTTCAAGAATCATGCTTCTTTGATTTATAATAGCATGTCATCTCATATCACTTCACAACTTGTTATTACCCATTGAACCTAATTCTTGGGATCTCCAGTCTTTTAGGTCGGGCTACCATCATGAGTGAATCTATAGGCATTAGTCTCATCATTTTGAATGTATTTATGACTTTCTCTCTAGTTAATCCTTTTGTCAAAGGATCTGCCAAATTTTCATCAGTGCATACATGATCCACTATAACAACTCATTTAGAAAGTAACTCTCTAACAATGATGTACTTACGAAGAATTTGTCGTCTCTTATCATTGTAATAACGATTCTCAATCTTTGCAATAGCCGTGGTACTATTGGAGTGAATCAACACATCTGTCATAGGTGTTTCCCATAAAGGGATCTCAACTAGCAAACATCTCAACCAGCTCGCTTCTTCACTAGTAATAGCTAGTGCTATCATGTCAAACTCGATAATGGACTGAGCCAATATCGTCTGTTCTTTGATTTCCAAGATACAACACCACCGGCTATACTGAAAATATAGCCACTGTTTGTTTTGGAGTCATCTGATAAGGAGTTCCAATCAGCATCACCGTATCCTTCAATTACAGTAGAAAATCTCCGATAATGTAATCCGAGACTCATGGTCCTTTTTAGGTATCTCATGACTCTTTCGATAGCGTGCCAATGCTCCATACTAGGTCTATTGGTAAACCTGCACAACAATCCCACAACGTAGGCAATGTTAGGTCTAGTACAATCAGTGCCATACCTGAGGCTGCTAGTGATGCTCGCATATTCAGTTTGTCTAACACCTTCCCAGTGTTCTTGAAAAGTTTCACACTTAGATCATGTGGTGTGCAAGCAGGTTTACAATCAAAGTATTTATATTTCTTTAGGATTTTTTCAATATAGTTAGAATGATCCATAAAAATTCCATTTTCTGACCTAGTAATCTTCATTCCAAGGATTACATTCGCTTCTTCGAGGTCTTTCATATCAAAGTTGTTATACAACAATGATTTAACAATATTTACAACATGAATGTTTGATCCAAATATGAGTAAGTCGTCTACATAGAGACATATGATAGTGCAAATGTCATTTTCAGATTTATAATAAATACATTTGTCACTTTCATTCAGTTTAAACTCATTCGACATAATCAAGTTATCAAAATTTTCATGTCATTGCTTAAGAGCTTGTTTAAGACCATACAGAGACTTATCTAACTTACAGAACTTGTTTTCTTGTCCATGAATTACAAAACATTCAGGTTGTTCCATATAGATTTCTTCTTCCAGGTCACCATTTATAAAGTTGTTTTAACATCCATCTGGTGTATCCCCAGGTTATGAATAGCCTCAAGTGATATGAACACCCTAATGGATGTTGTTCTAGTGACGTGTGAAAAGTTGTCGAAGAAATCTATATTTTCTCTTTGTCTAAAACCTTTGGCTACAAAGCAGGGCTTGTATTTATCAACAGTTCCATCGGGTTTTAGTTTCTTTTTCAATATTTATTTACAACCTGTTGATTTGCAACCATGAAGCAAGTCTACAAAATGTCAGGTCATGTTAGACTCTAGAGAATCCATTTCATCATTTATTGCTTCGTGCAATAAATTTGCATTCAAAGATGACAAAACTTCTTAAAGATTTGCATGATCATCTACTAAGGTATAGGTCGTATAATGAGGTCCATAATCTTTAGTGTAACAACCCGATTTTTTTTTTAAAAATGAAATTAATAATAAAGAGAGAAATACCTTTGGATAAAATATTTAAGTCGTATCACAACGACAAAAGTCAACAATAATTACAAACAGTGGAAACGGTTTTGAAATGAAAATCCAAAATATTTAAAATAGAAAAATACACCGAGGCTATGAGACCTATCCAACGTAGCTCATACCCCTGGAGTATTCTCGGCAGACACCTGTACAAAAGCACTGCCCCAAGAATTTTAACTTCCCCACGTCACATCAAAAAGTGGTACAAGGACCCATCAAAATAAAAGTCAAGTTGACAATATATGGTATAGGTACAATCTTCCAGAATGAAACAAATACAACCACACAGATAGACATCTAGCCCCTATACAGCCATCTAATCTGATCATGCTACAAAAAAAACTATAACCCAAGTGATCTCCACGCGCCCCGCATAAATCCTTCTGACACAGCAGTGGTCAGGTAAGTCTAACTCCGTTCCCATCTCCAGAGTACTAATTGGTAGGACGATCCTGATTCTCATCTGAGGGCAAAGCCCAGGTTTCCACAATAATTGTAAAGGTCACCAACGAAAATTAACAAATATCACATATCATTTAAATTTTAAATGCACAAAATAACCTTTCAACTTAGCATACATCTAGAAAGGGTTTTCATATGCCAACATGCATAATCAAAGTTGCAAAATGAAGTTTTGGACAAAACTGCACTGTCGTATTCGAATACTACATCCTTGTATTCGAATACAGTGCTATTTCACAAGACATTAGCAAAATTGAATATCTGTATTCGACTACACACTGCTTGTAGCCGAATACAACTACTAAAATTTGCAGATTTCATGTTTCGAAAATGTTTCGCAATCATTCAACACTTACCACACAAAACTAATCAATTACACTCATCAATTACGACACCATTACAAACAACAACCGAGTACGTATATACAACCAACACAGTATATCAAACATGACTTGCGTGCCAAGCACCCTAATGTAATGCGTATATGCCAATGCACATGATTCCGGAATTCCAAACCAAAACCCTCATCGAAGGGCATAAATCATAATTGTACAGCCTGTCACAGACCAGTACTAATTATCAAGGTGCAATCTCTCACGGATCAGCACAATTTATTATCGTACAACCTCTCACAGACCAGTACAATTTTCTATGCGTGTAATCGCTCACTGATCAGCACAACTTACAAGAGTGCAATCTCTCACAGATCAGCACGACGCGAAAATCCCCGCAAGGATAAGATGAACCAACTATTCACATGGCATCATCTCGTGGCCCATCACGGTTACCAAGTACTATGAAATGCATGAGCATACTCTGACTTTTTTCACCACAACCATTAAGTAAATGCAGCTATTAAAAGATTCCCCTTTTTTAATACTCATTTAACACTAATGAATTTTCAATCTTTTCACAGAGCATACTCAGACATATTAATTCATAATCCAACAAATTCACATCAAATTCAATCTACAAACCACATTAAATACAACAATCCAAATTCCACAAATCCACACCAAATCATTACAAATTACTCATTTTTAAAACTCGTCATATTTCAACCATAATACACCCATTAATTTCCATAATTGCAAACATGCATTTACACCAAATTTATTTCCTCAAATCACTCCTCAAACACATCAAATTTTTTTCACATAAAACACCTTAAATTCATTTTCTGCAAATCAACACATCAAACACGACAAATTAAATCAATTCGAATTCCAAAATTTCACACCAAATTTAATCGTGAATCATCCGTGTTCACAACTCCACATTTTCAAACATAAACCACCAAATTTAATCTCCAAAATTTTCAACCATAACCCACACATAGATCACATCTCAAAAATTCATAATATTAATTATGAACACATAAACAACACCAAATTTAATCTCCAAAACAACATTAATATCTCAGAGTTCTCCCCACCGCCAACTCGGTGCCAACAGTCTCAATTCCTTTTCGAGACTCAAGGAGCTAACTACATAAACATAAATATTTATAACAATTTGTTAAGAACTAAAGTTTATCCAACCACAACAAAATTCTAAAATTATATATTTTTCACACACCAAACTTTTACAACCAAATAATCTACATTATTTAAATAAAATTAAATAAAACAAATATTGTGCAAATCACACGTACGCACACTCGACTATTGAAGTACCAAAATTTTGAGTTAATAAAATACTCTAAACTTTTTCTTTTTAAAATTTCAACTTTAGTTCAAACTCATTTATTTGAAAATAACTCATTTCGTAACTCAAACACGTCAAAATCAATTTTTTTTTGTTAACCATTACTAACAAAATCGACCACATTAATCACATTAATTCAATCTCAGCAAATCGCACACAATTCACATTAAACTACATCTCAACCGCGTCAATTTTAAATTCCGCTAATTCACGCATAAACGAATTAAATTCATTTTCACCATTTTACACATCAAATACACCAAATTTCTTTTCCAAATAATCACATATAATGTCCTAAATGCAAACTAAAAGTTTGGAAGGAGCCCTTACCTTAATGGCAGCTTTAACAGCGGATTAAGGTACCGCGATAAATTCCGATAAAATATTTTGTTCGCACGTCACTTCGAAAACTAGCTCACTAGCACCGCAGCGTGGAGGTGAGCAACTTTCCCTTTTGCCACTTCGCGAGATTGAGCTTAGATTTAAGTGAAAATGGAGATTTTGTGTTTGTGGGTTTTGATTTTTATGTTTTTGTTTTGAAAGCTGGAGAAAGAAAAAGAAAAGGAAGCAGCGCATTACTTATACTACTTACTAACATATATATATATATATATATATATATATATATATATATATTAGTTTGCATAGTATATATATATATATATTATTACTTACAATAATAATATTATAATATTATATATATATATTATAATTAAACCAAATCAATAAATATCTAAATATTCTTACACACACCTCAACTATTTTGATAAAAATATTTATTCTCATTGCAACTCAATTGATAAGTAAAATTTTTAGCAATTAGAGATATTTTTAACAAAATAGTCCGATAATAAATTTTCCGCAACGTAATTAAATAATTTCTCGCCAAATAATTTTAAACGGGTCTCATAAAAAGATCATTGCCATTTAACATTCGAAATACCAATAAAATTGGCTAAAAAGTCTCAAAATTCAACATTAAAACACATCAAAAACAAAAAGTACAAATTAAAACTACGGGTCTTACATTCTACCCCCCTAAAATTAGTTTCGTCCTCGAAACTACGTGTCGATAAACAATTCTGGGTGTTGTTCCCTCATCTTGCTCTCCAATTCCCAAGTCGCATCTCCGGTAGTTGGGTTCCAAATCACTTTGACCAACGAAACATCCTTGTTCCTTAATCGCTTAATATTCCTGTCATCAATTCTAACAGGTAGTACTTCGAATGATAAATTCTCCTTTAGTTGTATTGTGTCCGGTTCAATCACATGCGACAGATCTGTAAGGTATTTCCTTAATTGTGACACATGAATCACGTCGCGAATATTGGACAATATCGGAGGTAAAGCAATCCGATAAGCTACCGGTCCAATTCGTGCAGAGATCTGATATGGTCCAATAAATTTAGGAGTCAATTTCTTCGATTTCAAGGCTCTACCAACTCCAATCGTAGGCGTGACTCTCAGAAACACATGGTCACCCTGCTCGAATTCTAGAAGTCTGCGACGCTTGTCCGCATAACTCTTCTAACGATCTTGTGAAATCTTCATTTTCTCCTTTATCTTCTTTACTTTATTTGTAGTCTGTTGCACCATCTCAGGTCCTACAATCATACTTTCACCGTCCTTATACCAACACAAAGGCGTTTGACACTTGCGCCCATATAAAGCCTCATATGGTGCCATTCCAATACTTGCGTGAAAACTATTGTTGTAGGTAAACTCAACCAACGGTAGTACATCATCCCAACTTCCTCTATCATCTAGTACACAAGCTCTCAAAAGATCTTCCAAGGATTAATTTGTTCTCTCAGTTTGTCCGTCAGTTTGCGGATGGTAAGCTGAACTCAACCTTAGCTTCGTTCCCAACACATAATTCAATGCTCCCCAAAAGTGTGACGTGAATTTCGGATCACGATCTGATACAATACTCGACGGTACTCCATGTAATCTCACAATCTCAACAATGTAGATCTCAGTTAGCTTATCTACCTTATATGTGGTCTTCACTGGTAAAAAGTGTGCGGATTTAGTCAATCGATCCACTATCACCCATATAGAATCATTCTTCCTCCTTGTTTTTGGCAATCCAGTTATAAAATCCATGGAAATGCTATCCCACTTCCACTCAGGTATATCTAAAGGTTGCAACATTCCAGCAGGCCGCTGATGTTCCACCTTCGCTTTCTGGCAAGTTAGACAAGTTGATACATACTCCGCGACATGTCTCTTCATTCCTGGCCACCAATAATTCTACCTCAAATCCTAATACATCTTTGTCGCTCCAGGATGAATACTCAATTTACTCTTATGAGCCTCGTCTAAAATTGTTTTCCCCATATTTGCAACTTCTGGTACACAAATTCTCTCATTACATCTCAAAATATTATCTAGTCCAATCTTAAACTCAGTCGTTTTCCCTTGCACTATTAGGTTCCTCTTCTCTTGAATTAAAGCGTCATGTTGAAAATTCGCAATGTCTTCAAGTAGTCCACTCGAAATCTTAATCATTCTAAATTTCAAAATTCCCGGTGCAAACTCTACGTTCAAGTGTAAGTCTCTGAATGTTTCCCACAACTCTTGTTGTCTAGCCATCACTATTGAAGACACTGATACACTTTTTCTACTCAACGCATCAGCCACTGCATTAGCCTTCCCAGGGTGGTACTGCAGTGTGAAATCAAAATCCTTGAGAGTCTCCATCCATCTTCTCTGACGCATGTTCAATTCCTTTTGATCAAACAGATATTTCAAACTTTTATGGTCACTGAACAATGTGAACGTGCATCCATATAAGTAATGCCTCCAAATCTTCAATGCAAAAACTACCGCAGCAAGCTCTAAATCATGAGTAGGATAGTTCCTTTCATGAATCTTCAATTGCCTTGAGGCGTAAGCTACAGCTTTCTTGTGTTGCATCAGAACACATCCAAAACCTTGGTGAGACGCATCACAATAAACTTCATACGATTCTTCTGGTTGCGGTAAGATCAAAGCTGGTGAGGTCGTCAACTTTCTCTTTAGTAACAGAAAAGTTTCCTCACATTTCTCCGTCCATGCAAACGGTTGATATTTTCTAGTAAGTTGCGTCAACGGAGCTACAATCTTCACAAAACCTTCAATAAACCTCCTGTAGTAAAATAACACCCCAAATTTTATAATAAACTATTTTAATAATGAAATATGATTTTAAATAATTAATTTGGTGTTAAAGTTATTTTAGAATACATGTGATAAATTTCGTGATTAGTTTGCGTTATATGGGTGCTTTAGATGATGTGTTACTATTATACATATTAGACTACATGAGTAATCTAAATAACAAATATTATATTTTATATATTTTTCTAAATAGTATTTTAGTGTAATATTTTAAAGAATAAGATTTTAGAAGATTTTACGTGTATATACTTATACCAAATTAATGTAATATTTTTCTGTGCGTTTGACTGATATTAAGTATGCACGTAGTTATATTTCAATTATCTATAACTATTTTCTATTTTTAGTTATTTATTTTATAAATAATTATCTCAGAATAGTAGTGATATATTGTGTTTGATTTCCTTCATTTTTATATACTTGTTATGACATAGTGATTTTATATATATTTATTATGATATAATAAATAATATAGAGTGTTGATGTTATATTTATTTATTTTATAATTTTGACTATTCTCTAATGATGGTAGTATTTTAATGTGAATATTTTATAAAATAAGTATAATTATAGTAATTATTTTGAATATGAATCTTGGTTATTAATGTATTTTAAAAGATTAAATACTTTAATTATTTTATTTTATAAAATATGGGTTTTGAAATATTAATAATTTTGTGCTTATTTTCTTTATATGTGTGCTTGTCAAGTTGTGCCTATTTTATATATATTCCATTGATTTAGTGGCTTATATAAAATATTGATGTTATATTTTTTTATTGTCATTTTAACTATTCTCATAATATAATAATCTTTTAATTTGATATTTTGAAAGATATTATTATTTTAGTGGCAAATAAATAAATTAAAATAAATATTTAATTAGTTGGACCTTGTGAAAAAAATAAAATAAAATAGAGTTCAATGAGTTAGGTTAACAATAACTAATTTGTAAAAAAAATAAAAAAATAAAAAAAATCAAATATACCCTAATATGAAAGCGCTACAGTAGAAAGATAGAAAGAGAGAGAAAAGGCAGCAGTCGTACTAAGAGAAAAGAAAAGAAAATCGGTTCCAGCGATCGACAATTGTCCAGAAAAACTTCTTCCGTTTTCGTCCAAATTTCATTGAGTTAGTCAATTAAACATACTTTTTCAGATTTTCAACCATCTCAATGTCTCCCTAAAATACCCGACTTCTCCATTTGTAGAATTCGTTATTTTGCACCGTTCTTCTTCACCGTAAGTCTGATTTCAGTGAAACCAACGCCAAAACGTTCGCGTGAAAAGTGGCTATATTATCCACTGATTGGTTTACTGATTTATGATAAGATTCCTTGACCGAATTTCGAAATTAATTTTAGAGTGCCTCCTCATAATTTATTTTTAAAGTTTACCCATAAATTGTCGAGTTAGATCGATAGAAGGACAAAGAGTCAACGAACAAAGACTGTTTGCTCGTGGAATCGTATTCTTGTGAGAAAGCGTTGAAATAAGGTAAAAGGTGAGAGAGCGTTTGAATTCATGAGTATAATATATTGTGAGATGAACGGGAAACCGTATTTCCTAACTATTCATTCGGGCTCGCTACGTATGGCAGTAGCCCTTTGAGTGATAAATTAATTAATGTGCAAATATGGGAATTGTGAGATTAAAATGTGGAATATAAATATTTATAAGGTGTTGATTGATTTTATTTCGTTGAATGTGTGTTATTTGATATTATTGTGATATTTAATTTATTTTCGTTAAATGTGTGATATTTGATATTATTGTGATATTGGATGTTGAATGAATTTGGTGCATATGTTAGATTAGATGAGTTTATGTGATGTGATAATAAAATATGTGTGCATTGTGATAATTTTATGTGATGATGATGATGTATGATTAATAATTGTGATGTTATAAATTGTGATAAGTTTATGTGATTATGTATGATTGATGATAGTGACGTTATAAATTTGTGATGAGAATATTGAAGTAACCCCATAGTTGATGAAATAATTGTGATTCCAATTTGTGTTTGAGATTACGGTCTTAATGGAATATCCTAGGCCAATGAGGGGAGAAAATAAATATTGAAAATTTGCGAAGTGGAGATTATTTTGTCATCATATAGGTAGGGCCTGACAAGCCTAGCGATTCCGGGGAAGTACAACTGAATTGAGCCTGATCGTGGCGGTCTACTGTTGAGCCTTAAGGCAAGATTGTTAGACCTTGGAGGTATTCGGGTGGGGAATTCCTAGGTGACTTGGAGGTAGCACTCCAAATGTCGGGAGCTACCATGCAACACACGTTTACTTTGACTGTCGCGTATATGTGTCTCGGGTTGAGTTTAGGGGATCTATGAGGACATGGCCAATTTGAATTGTCCGTCCACCGGGATGGTGGCATAGTATCATGGCCTCCTAACCAAGTACTTCAGAGTTAGAATGGTACCACATTGTGAAGTAGAGTCTAAGCTCATACATAACATTGCATTTTATTGTGATTGATTTGTTGTGATTAATGTGTATCGCACGTGATTATAATTTCTCTTAGACGATTTGATTATAGTGAAATGTATTGATTTTCCTAGATTTTGACTTTGACTTTATTATGTGATTTTATTCCTTGAATAATGCTTGTTTAATGATACGGTTTATTTATGATTAAATGCGTGTTCTTCTTACTTATGTTATACTATTAACATGATTTCAAAACTCACCTCCTTCGTTGTTTGTGTTTGACTGGCTTGGCCCTGCGTTTGCGAAATCGCAGTTATTACAGGTTAATGAGTCTTGAAGTTCAAGTTGGGAGGAACCCCGCTCTGATAGGTGATACCGGGAATAAGGGTTGTAATTTGTATTTTACTTATTTAATTTGAAAAGACTTTTTGTATGAAAACCTTATAAGTACTAGTAAGTTTTTAGAATTAAATCAAGTAATTATACTTAAATCAAGCTCATTGAGATTGCACTATTTTAATTGAGGAACAAAGTTGAATTGTTACATGTGTATTTAGAGAAACATAATATCATAAATTAGATATAAAAGTTTTTAATTTCTTGAGCAAATTTTCTTTATCCACTGCGAGTGTTGTTCAAATAATTTAGTATAAATGATTATAAATGCTATTTTGGGGTTTAGGGTGTCACAAGTAACCTGCTAGCCCTACAAAACTTCGTATATCAGTGACAGTCTGAGGCTGTTTCCAATCAAGAACTGACTGAATCTTTGTCGGATCCACATCGATTCCTTCCTAATTTATCACATGACCTAAGAAATTCACTTCTTCCAGCCAAAACTCACACTTCGACAAATTGGCATACAATTGCTTCTTGTGTAAGATCTCAAGAACTTGGTGCATTGGTAACTCCAAATGGCATCACAAGATATTCATAATGTCCATAACGAGTTCTGAAGACAGTTTTCTGAATATCTCATTCTCTTACCCGGATCTAATGGTAACCCGACTTCAAGTCAATCTTTGAAAACACTGCGGCTCCTCTAAACTGATCCATCAAATCATCAATACGCGGTAAAGGATAACGATTCTTAATAGTCGCCTTATTAAGCTGTCGATAATCCACACATAAGCGTGAGCTTCCATCCTTCTTCTTAGCTAGCAATACCAGAGCTCCCCATGG
Organism: Cicer chorassanicum; assembly: GCA_037974735.1. Lineage (NCBI taxonomy): Eukaryota > Viridiplantae > Streptophyta > Magnoliopsida > Fabales > Fabaceae > Cicer > Cicer chorassanicum. The sequence goes on along the minus strand of JBBPBP010009778.1, from coordinate 16,570,610 downwards.
TGATACACTTGGTCTAATGAATTTCTTCTCCAACAAATCTTCAATTTGGCCTTTGAGCTCATTTAATTCCAATGGCGACATTCGATACGGTGCAATTGAAATTGGTTCGGTTCCTGGATGCAAATACGTCCGGGTACTCCCGGACAAGCACCACGTCTTCTATCTTCACATTTATCTTTGCCTCCACATTGGCCAAAGACAAAAACTCATGAGTTCATTCTCTTAGTGACACTCCGAGTTTGTTAGCAGCTAGATACTTTACAACTTCTGGTTCGGGAAAAAGAACCAGTTTGCGAGCACAATCCAAGATCACATAATGATACAACATCCAATCCATACCGAGAATGACCTCGAGTGATTGTAGAGGTAAACAAATCAAATTAATCAAGAAATCCCTATTTTGAATAATCACTTGACACTGTAAACATGCAGTATTTACTGTCAACGTCTTAGCAGGTGTGGAAACAACCAAATCAAAAGGTAAAGGCGACACAGATAACTTCAAACGATTCACACAATCCATAGCAATGAAGGAATGGGTTGCCCCCGAATCAAAAAGTGCATTTAGAGTGTTACTTGCAATCTCACAGTCACATTGAATCAGATTGCTAGATGGATTTCCAGCTTCAGCACTCACGCAATAAACGCGTCCTCTAGCAGTAGGACGAGTAGCCCGAGTTGCATTCACAACTAGTTCCACCTTCGAAGCTCTACAATCCCTTGCAATATGCCCTGGTTTCTGGCAATTGTAGCAAGTAAGAGTCTTAGAAGTACATGCATTAGCATAATGCCCCTCTTCCCCACATCGGAAACATCGAGTCACTTGCCCCACTTGTCTTCCAAGGTTCTGGTTCCCTGGGTAATTCTGACCCCTGTTGTTGTTCTGCGGTCGGTTATAAGGCTTAGCAACTTGTTTCCCTTTGTCGCCCTGATAACTCACCCGTCTAGGCCCCCCTGAACTAAAGTTCCCTCCTCGGCTAGCTCTCTTATTCTTCATATCTTCCACTTCTCTACAATTTTCCACAAGAACTTGGAAACGTTGAATTCCTAAGGGTAAGACAGAATCCTGAATCTCATACTTCAATCCGGCTTGGAAACAATGACACATGAATGGTTTATCAACCTCTTCACGGAAAAACCTGACATGCCTCAATATCGATTCAAACTTAGAGGCATATTCGCCCACGGTCATATTACCCTGATGAAGTTTTAGAAAATCATCACCCAGTTTAGTCCTGGTACTCATCGGAAAGTATTTGTCTAAAAACTTCCTTTTGAACGACTCGTAGTTCACCTCCTCATGAGCTGATCCCATCAACAACCTTGTACTCCTCCACCAATACTCAGCATCCCCTAGCAGCAGATAAGTGGCATAGTTGACCTTCACTCTCGCCTGACAATTAATCATCTCAAAGATCTTTTCCACTTCTTGGATCCACTGATCTGCTTTCTCTGAATTCTCATCACCCCTAAACTTGGGAGGATTGTAACGACGAAAGTCCTCTAATCCCCTTGACTCAGCAGCATGGATCTCTCTTTCCCTCTTTTCCAGATCCCGCAGAGTCTTTGCAGCTGTTTGTGCAGCAACAGAAGCAACCATGTTATTCATTGCTTTAGCCATTTGATGATCCCTGTTGACGTCTACTCTTGCAGCGTCGTTCCTTCTTGGAGGCATTGTTTCCTATAAAACCAACATCAATAAGAAATTTAACACCCTTTAGAAGAATTCCAAAAGACACCTTTCGACCTCAACAACTCAACACTATAGCAAACCCGACACCCAGACAAATCACCCCGACGCATGATCAGATGACAACCCCCAACCTACAGGTTAACCTACAATCTATAACCAAAACTCTGATACCACAATTGTAACATTTAGCAACTCTTACTCTCTTACTCATTCGAGTTTCTGTTTCGCCTTGTTTGTTGCTTTCAGTGCTTCTTGTCACATAAACTTGACTAGGTTCGTTGCCCCCACTATTTCTCGATTTGAAAAGGAATTTATTTTCATAGAAGTCAACATCATTTGACTCTTTAATCACTTTTGCATTTAGGTCATAAAACCTATACGTTTTTTCCTTTACTGCATACCCAATGAATACACATTCATAGGCTCTATTGGCTAGTTTAATTCGCTTGGGATCGGGGATTCTGACATAAGCCAGACAACCCCAAGTTTGAAAATAGGACAAGTTCGGTTGTCTTTTCTTTTCTATCTCATAAGGAGATGTTTTGTTTTTAGATTTAGGAACTCTATTCAAAACATAGCAAGTAAGCAATATATTTTTCTCACACCAATGAGATGCAGCGCAAGAGTTAAGCATACTAGCAACAACTAGTTCAATAAGAGTTCTATTCTTTTTCAACTTTACCATTCACTTCAAGCAATTATGTTGCAGCTGTTCCAGGTGTAGTTCCAGACAATTTATAAAATTCATTAAACAAACTAAAATCATACTTAGAACCTCTTAATCTTTCAACTAAATTGATTTTCAATTTTAGTTACAAAGATCCTTAACATGTCAAGCGTTTCACTATTATTTTTCATTTCTTGTTAACATTCCATCAAGTTCACATATATCATAGTGTAATAAATCTAAAGACTCAGATTCTCTAACTACACGAAGGGATTACGGCATAACAACCGCTCTAAAATATGAAGGGACTGCGGCATAACAACCGCTCTAAAAACGAAGGGACTACTGCATAACAACTGCTCTAAAAATCAAAGGGACAACGGTACAAAACCGCTTTAAAATATCGAAGGGACACAAAGAGGAGAAGTGGCTCGAAAAATAGGTGAGCAGAATAAAAAAGAGAGAAAAAAGAAAGTTGGGAAATATATCCAACTTTGGTGTTTCAAAACCGCTTCATTATATAGTGATGGAAGCAAACTCACATATGATTTCTAACCATTGTGAGACTTTAACATATTAAGAGTTGAAAACTACTCAAAACATGAGAGTTTTACAATGTGGGATTTCAAAAAAAATTATTTCCAATGTGTGACTTGAATTTTAATAAACATGTTTCTTTCCACTTGAATTTACAAAAACAAATTCTTTCTAATGTGGACTTCAACAAATTTTTTAAATTTACACAATAACATACTCTATGTTCCAACAGTAACAAAACTAAAAAAGAATTATATTTTGAGAGTAATTTTTGAGTGAGATATGAATTTTTTTGTACTTAGTGTGAGGGAATAAGAGTGAATGAAGGATATTTATAGGAAAAATGAGGGAGTCAGCCATCAGTATTATGGCCATAAGCCATGCCAAGTGTCATTAACGTAAAAGGCCATGTAATTTTTGTGTGAAATAAATTCATTAAATATATATAGAATGGATAAGATCAAATCCTATTCTAAGATTTTGTGGATAGATAAATTGTACAAGTGCGCTTTTATTATTATTATTATTATTATTATTATTATTATTATTATTATTATTATTATTTTCTTTCTAACTTCCGTAAACACTTACTTCGGTGGATATTCTTCTATATAAGATTGCAAGTTTGTAATTTTTCATTTTTTTTTTTCTACAAAATATAAATAGAATGAGATTGAGAATGAGAGAGGAACATGAAAGTTAAGGTTGTTTCATCTAGTTACTTGTGTTCTTCTTCTTGTTTGATATATGCGGTGAATAACATTTGTTATCTTTTTGCAAAAGAAAAATATCATTAGTTAGAGAAAATGGAGTTTAGGATGAGAATGAGAGAGAAAATAAAAGAAGAATCAAATGAGAGAAAGAAGAAAATTTGAAAGTGAAATTTGAAATTATGCAAAGAGAAAAATGAAAAGGAAGTTGATATGAGTTTTATTCTGACATTGATTGAATTTGTGAGAATATAGTTCACATAGTAGTTGTGACTTGAATAGCACATGCAATAGGCAGCCTGAAGAGGCTGAAATTGACATAAATGTCCTTCAATATTTACTTTATTTTCTCGTTTGTCCCAGTGTGTCATGTGATTATCTCATTTTATTGTTTTTAAAAAAATTCAAATTGTAAAAGGTTAGTTTGTCAACATCACTATTCATAAATCTTTATTGGTTGATAGAGTTGATGTAAAAAGAAAGGTGGATAGAGTTGATATAAGAAGAACAAGACAACATATTCCTACATCTAATGAGGTGTCAAAATTGTATTAAATACGGTTGAACGGTAAAATTATAAGTAATTAGTTTTCTTAAATTTAAATTAGATTGCACTTGAAATCATATTCCTTATTTGTAATTTTTATTCATATATATTTTATAATATATTATTTTAGAAGTTTAATTATTTTGTACTGATAGTGTATAAAAATTTACACCGTAACATCGCGACACTTAGGGATAAGTACCGCCTCATCACATTCCCACTACCAATTCAATTAACTTATAATAAAAATCAATGATGTCAAAATCAATTCTACCAAATTCAATTCTCACCAACGCAAAATCAAACACACTCTAAGTTGATTTTGTTTTTAAAATGGATATTGTTTCTTTCAAAACAATTATAATTTAATAAGGATTAAAAAACTCGCTATATTTCCAAGTGGCAAAGGGGGAGCGAGAAGGTCGTGACTAACATCGCCGATAGCTGTAAGGGTCGGGACGTTACATATAAGAATTAAATCCATATATTTTTTTTACTAATTTGTATACAATTATCATAAAATCACTTTTACGTGTATCTATCGAATTATAAATCAATTTACGTTCAAGTAACTTATAATAAAAATCAATGATGTCAAAATCAATTCTACCAAATTCAATTCTCACCAACGCAAAATCAAATACACTCTAAGTTGATTTTGTTTTCAAAATGGATATTGTTTCTTTCAAAACAATTATAATTTAATAAGGATTAAAAAACTCTGATATATTTCCAAGTGGGAAAGGGGGAGCGAGAAGGTCGTGACTAATATCGCCTAAGGGTCGGGATGTTACAAAAAAGCGTTTTTTTTTGTAGCTCAATTGGTGGTGGGAATGTGATGAGGCGGTACTTATCCCCTAGGTATCGGACTCGAATCTCACGGAAGACAAAAACTCGCTATATTTCCAAGTGGGAAAGGGAGGAGCGAGAAGGTGGTGTCGTCGTCGGGATGGTGTCGCCGTCGGGATGTTACATATAAGAATCAAATCCATATATTTTTTTTACTAATTTGTATACAATTATGATAAAATCACGTTTTTAAAATGGATATTGTTTCTTTCAAAACAATTATAATTTAATAAGGATTAAAAATGAAATTAGTCACCGCAAAATACAAGGAATTTGATTTTAGTTCCTGCAAAATAAATTTGTTAGTTATGTCCATGCAAAATGCAAACATTTTTTTTAGCCTAACACCGTTAATATTTTAACAGTTGATTAATAAATGACTTTAAACTTAAATATACAATTAGTCATTGCAAAATGCAAGAATTTTGGATTTACTCATAGCAAAATAAAAATAAAATCATTTTAGTCCTTAGAAAAATGCAAGAAATTTAATTTTAGTCTATGCATGCTAATAAAATTCGATTTAGTCTATGCAAAATGAAATAAATTTGGTTTTAGCCCTTGCAAAAAATTCACATTGTACTTTTTTTCTTCAATTAAATCAACTAATAATAAAACCAAACCAATCAATAAAAATATATGTTTTGCACCGTACATTCCATTAACTAGTTAAAATAAATTTCATTACAAACCAAAAGTGGCACAAAAAATTTGCACCATTGTTATATATATATATATATATATATATAGGACCATAATCTTACACCTAAACAAATCAAAAAAAGTGGCACCAAAATGTTGCACCATTACATAGCATAAATTTAACCAAAATATTGATTATGTACTATTTTGGTTCCCATTTTTATTATAAAAATCATATACAATACAAATTTTAATCATTAAAGAATTTGTTAAAATTAATATTTTATTAATAATGTCAATATAAAAATGAGATCAATTATAATACACTAACAATAATTTTTTAAGACCTTAATTTTTCACGTTTTTTTCTTATGAAAATGAGTCGTTAGAGAAGCCGTTAGAGCGTACAGTTCATACTTGAACAAATGTTTGTCTCTAATCAATTATTTAAATTTATTATTTTTATATATCTTCTAAATAAAAATGAGAATAATTATAATATACTAATTACAATTTATTATTAAAATCATTCATGAACAAATGTTTGTCAATAAATAATTAGTTAAAAATTAGTATTTTTTTTAAAATATCGTCAACATAAAAATGAAAACAACTATAATACAATAACTATAATTGTTTTCATGTTGTTTTTTTAGAAATTAGTTGCTAAATAAGTTGTTGGAACATATAATTCATACAAGGGATAAACATTTTTCATCAATCAATTAATCAAAATTTAATATGTTTTTATATCTTCTAAATAAAAATAAAAATTATTATAACACACAAATTGTAATTTATTATAAAAAACAGTATACAGGACGAAAACATTTTTTATTATGTCATGACTAAAGTCGATTTTTTTGCATTTTGCAGTGACTAATAAAACGAAGTTTTTATTTTGCATGGACGGAAATCAAAATTCTTACATTTTGCAAGGACCAATTGTATATTTAAGTTTAAAGTCATTAATTACTCAATTGTTACAAAACTAACATAATATATTAAAAGAAAACCCCTAAATTATTATGTTTATACATCACATTATATGTCATGTAACACTAATTATACCACATCATTCAATAATATGACGTGACATATCTAGAATTCATTAATTGTTTAATCCTCGTTCTACTTTTTCTTTGTCTGTATCTCTAATATATGATATGGTTAAAAAATAAAAAATATAACTCCAATTATAAATTTAATTTTATTGCATTACTTTTTTTTAATTCATTACATATAAATATATCACAATATTTTAATAATTAAAATATAGCAACCATTAAATTACCATAAAATGTTTAAGAATATAATCATCGTATATAAAATTGGTCATTTTTTTTTTGCAAAAGACTTGTTATTGTAAATTGATTTGTTTGTTTCAATTTACATTAGAAATATACGGTTTGTGTACATTTTACTCTTATCA
>JBBPBP010009778.1:16404339-16563234 GCA_037974735.1 Cicer chorassanicum | reverse complement strand
TATAAATTCAATGTTTACAAAATATATATTCTACTTTTTATTGGAAGAAAGAATTATAGCTATAATGATTGAATATTTAAAGCAAAACAAAATGTATACATCCAACTACTCATCTTTTTTTAATAATATTTTTTAGAATGAAAATTACTTATATTCCATTATAAACTTTTCAATTTTCATTTCATTTATTATACAGTCAATTATTCTTATAAACTTGGAAATTTATAAATATTGAAATCTTCTTTAGGTCAAAATAATATATTTATGCACAAAAAATATCACCTTTAAACTTTTCTAAAAATTCACATTAAAAAAAAATTATATGCTATTAAAGATTAAAACAAAAATATTTGCATTTTGCATGAAGTTAAATTAAAACAAAAATTTGGGAACAAAAATTTAGGACTCTGGTCTATGATAGAAAGTAGCAAAAAGTCTACTTTCCTATTTATCAAGGACATTGTTTGGAGGAAAATAAACTATTGGAGCAGCAAAAACCTCTCTGATATTGGAGGAAAATGGCGCAGTTGAAAGTTATCAATTGGTTATCTTGAAACAAATGCCCAAGAACGGACCTTAAACATCCAAAAACTTTTAACATGACTATACTTGATAAGCAAAATTGGCGTCTTATATCAAATTCAAAAAGCTAGTTCTCTCTTCTAACCTCCTTGACCGTAATATTAGAGTTATGTGTGGATAAACATTTGAAGCGCATGCAGAAACCTTTATTGCTAACAGGGTCTCGTTTTTGTTTTATAGTAACTAGTTTTGTATAGACCATAGACTTATTGCATATTTATTTAAACTAAATAACAAAGAAAGGAAAAAAAAAAAAAAGATCAACCTGCATTTGTCACTAAGAATTAACGCTTGGGATATGTGAGTCTACCAAAAGAAAAAAAAAAAAAAACGATAAAGAAAGAGTCTCTTACATTCGCGAGACAGGAGCAGTACGATCCTTCGTTCCCGCTTTTTGTGCCACATGTTAGTTTTTATTGTTTTTTGCCACTTTTACTTGTATATATGTATAACAACAACATGCACCCTTCTCGCGTCTTTAATTTGCTACCTATCGAACCACACACTCACTTTTTTAATTTCTTTCTATTTTCGATCGAGTGAATTAACATGACGGACACCACCGATGACATTGCAGAGGAAATCTCCTTTCAAAGCTTCGACGATGACTGTAAATTGCTCGGAAATCTTCTCAATGACATTTTGCAGCGTGAAGTTGGTACTGCCTTTGTTGAAAAACTTGATAAAATTCGAATCCTTGCACAGGTAATTATTTCATTTTTGTATATAGTCCAAACCATGCTTTTAAATTCCGCGTTTATTTTTGAATATGTTAACAGAACCAAAATGTGTAATGTAATTGCTTTTTGAGACATTGGCTGTTACCAAGGGTGAGAATTCCTTAACAGTTGGTTGTGTTTTTTTCACTACAGAGTGCTTGTAATATGAGACAGGCAGGAATTGAGGAGATGGCTGAGATTTTGGAGAAGCAGTTGGCTTCAGATTTATCAAAGATGACATTGGAAGAAGCTCAAACACTTGCACGCGCCTTCAGTCACTATCTTACTTTGATGGGCATAGCTGAAACCCACCATAGGTAATTTGCACTCTCTTTGGATAAATAACTTATTTAATAGCTTGTATCATAAGCACTTATGTATAATCTATTTTTATAACATGAGGTAAAATAAATTCGAATTCTTTTTATATAAGCTATAAGCTGTTTTCGTAAACTAGTTTGAATTGCTTATGAAAATTAGCTTAAAACAGTTTATGGACATGTCATAAGCTATTTCCATAAGCCCTCTCAAACAGACTCACAAGGGCTTATGCCAGTAGATAAACTCAATTAAGCCAATCCAAACAAGCCTTTAGTCTATTATCCTTTGTTCTACAAGTTGGCAATTTGTGTGCCTCTTTGTTTTAATAATTATTATTATTGTTATTACTAAAATCAGAACAGGAAGACTAGGAAAAAACATGTTCATATTCAAGTGGTCTAGTCTTACTAACGAATTAGTTTTGTGCAGGGTTCGAAGAGGAGTGAACATGGCATTATCTGCAAAATCTTGTGATGACACCTTTCACCAGCTGTTGCAAGGTGGAGTTTCCCCAGATGATCTTTATAATACAGTTTGCAAGCAGGTTTGTTTTGTTCTTTAGTCTGCATTGTTTCAGAACTAGTATATAAGCAAATGGCTAGAGATTCATTACTATGAGCATTTTTTGGATCTTAAAAACCTATGTGGAATGCACGTAGCAAGCTGAGATTAAAATCTGTTATCATTTGATTTTTGGACAATAACATTCTGTTCTGTTATTACTGATGTAGACTCTTTCATTATTAAAACTCCAATATTTATGATGCCACAGGCAGTTGAAATTGTTCTTACGGCTCATCCCACACAAATTAATCGACGTACCTTGCAATACAAACACGTTAAGATTGCTGTAAGTTCATTTCTCTATTTTAGAAAAATTGTTTACCTTTGATATGATAGTCTTCTTGAGGCTTGAAACTTTAAACCTCAAATATCAAATGTGATGTTTTGAACTAATTTATTTGTTTTACCCTTCATGCAGCATCTTTTGGATTATAATGACCGACCTGATCTCGGTCATGAAGATCGAGAAATGGTGATTGAAGATCTGGTACAATTCATTAACTATATTTTCATTTGAAATTTTGAATGAACTTAACCACCAATTTTTCTAGTACACTTCTTTTCTCATTATTCTTATTTGATTTGGTAGGTGAGAGAGATAACTTCAATTTGGCAGACCGATGAGCTTAGACGCCAGAAACCTACTCCAGTTGATGAAGCTAGAGCTGGTTCACTATCATACATTATTATACATGTGAGCTGAATTGATTAACTGTAACATATTCCTTAACTAGTTTTTTTATTTATTTTCAATTCTCCTAGGATTGAATATTGTGGAGCAGTCACTCTGGAAAGCTATTCCTCATTATTTACGTCGAGTCAGCAATGCTTTAAAGAAGGTATGCTTGTCTTTATTTTATGTCAATCAACTTGTATATCCTTTCCCTTTTCAATGCAATTTATTTTATCTCTCATTGCAGCACACAGGGAAACCACTTCCATTGACCTGCACTCCCATAAAGTTTGGATCTTGGATGGGAGGTGATAGAGATGGAAACCCAAATGTGACAGCAAAGGTAGGCTTTTCAAATATACTTTGATTTTAATGGTCAGTATAAAACTGTTATAGACTGACATCCAGCGAAAGGCCACCATGTTTCCATATCACATTATCAGTTTCAAAATAACCATACAAAGGTGGGGTGATGTGGAAAAATAGTGAATTCTCATTGGATGTTAGTGTAAAACTGTTTTACACTGACAGTGCATATTTTTAATTCCATATATTTTTACTACGTGCTTTTGTTTTTTTCCCATAACTAGACTAGTCTTATTCAACAGGTGAGATGTTTATTGTAGTGAAAGCATAGTTTTATCTGTGTTACTGTTATATTGTTGACGATCTCAACATTTTGTGTCCTTTTCGAAATCTTAAGTTCAGTGATGATTGGACTGAGAAAACTTTTATCGATATGTTAAATATTTCTTTGTATAATTTTCCTTTTTGTAATCTTTTCGCAACTTTTCCTTTGTCATACTCTCATGATAAATTTTACATGGCAAATGCAAAATTTTGTAGAATTTATTTTGCAAGGATGAACAAAATGGTTTATAGAAAGTATGGTTTTTGACAGGACCAGTGGCATTAATTATTCCATGTTGTTATTGTTATAGTTTTATTCATGTGATGACAGGATGTGCATTTCTGTTTCAATTGTTGACAACTATTCGTTCAGATGCAAACAATATCATTAGATTACAAGAAATTTTCCGTGTTAAGATGATCCTATAAGTCTTGACAGAATATAATAATTCGCAAATTGGTTTTTCTTTTGTTCTATAGGTTACAAAAGATGTTTCACTTTTGTCAAGATGGATGGCAATTGACCTCTATATTCGGGAAGTAGATAGTCTAAGATTTGAGCTATCCATGAAGAGATGCTCTGATAAGTTGTCTAGATTGGCACATGCAATTCTAGAAGGTTTGTCAGTTCTGTTTTGTATTTGGTGATAGCTTCCAAATGTGATATATGGGGTTTGTTTTGTTTTTCGTTAAATTGATTATTCCACATTTTGAACCGTGACCTTTTTATGTTTGAAGTTTTTATTTGGACCTAATTTTGCTGGTTTTTATATTTACCTTTAAAAATAATTTTTTCAGGGAAAGGGTGTCACATTTAGTTGTATCAATGTCTTGCTTTCTTCGATCTTGTTAGAGTCCTTTTGAGTCTTCCTTTGTTTTCTTAGATAGTAGTCTAGATTTTTCTTTAGAGATTATCTAACCGTCTGTTCTTTCATTGTTAGAAAGAGATGACTAATAAAGAGAGCGTAACGCTAATGATTGTATTAGTTGTCTTGCTGTGTGTGGTTCTATAAAAGAATCAGAGCCTTCGTGAACCGCTACCTGGTCACTCTACTTTTGTTAAATTTCCGAGGAGTTGTCCTATTGCTTTCAAGGGTGCCTTTGACACTGATGGTGCTTTTAGGCAGATGAAGAGTATGGAGAAGATTTTCACGACTATGGAGTGCACGAACAAGGTTCAGTTTACTACCTACAAGCTGACTGACGTGTTTGAAGCTTGGCGGGAAAATCTTCAGATCCATTTAGAAACCTGAGAGACGCCAATTACTTGGGCGATTTTCAAGTAACATTTTCTTGAGAAGTTCTGTCCAGATGATCTTCAGGACAATAAGTAAGCAAATTAGCCCTGAAGCAAGGAAATTTTTTGTTGTAGAGTATGTTGCGATATTTGAAGAGATGTTTCATTTTTGTCCTCCTTATTGAACTGCTACAATTGACCGTTCTAAGTGTGTGAAGTTTAGGAATGGTCTTCGGTCCTAGATCAAGAAAGAAGTGATGACCTTGGAACCAGTGAATTTGGATCAATGATGTACACGAGGAGACAATATGAAGAGGCTTATAATAAGAGAGTTAGCTCATTTAAGTATAATCGGAAGCGTGTCACACCAATGAAAGAAAAATCAGTGTTACCACCGATTGGTCGCGATTTTATGAGCCATGGTGGAAAGAAATCGAATGCTTATTCGAAGCCTGTTCTGGAGATTCTACAACTTCGAAAGCGATAAGTGTGGAAAGTGTCGTAAGGATCAGTACACTATCCAGTGCAAGAAAATGATGATCATTTGTTTCAAGTGTGGTTTGTCACTTCACATCAGTTGTGAGTGTCCAGATAGAAGGAATAAAGCTATGGTTGAGGTGGAAAAGATACCACAAGCCAACTGTTTGAAGACTAAGCCTCGGAATCTAAGGATCTGATTCAAGGTCTGTGTCTCATAAAAGGATAACCTTTGGTTGTGCTTTATGATTCGGGCGCAATACATTCAATTATTTCTTATGCTTGTGTTAAGTGATTGGAATTTCCTCTGTCACATTTTTCCCTTGGTTTGTCTTTGGATATGCCAACGATTAATACTGTGACCACAAACTTCATGTGTCATAACTGTGATTTAGTAATATACGGTAGAGATTTCATAGTAGATTTAGTCTGCTTGATTACCTTGGAAGGAGATAGATGTTATCTTCGAAATGGATTGGTTAACTGTCAATCAAGTTCTTCTCAATTGTTTGAATAAGATAGTTGTGTTTGGAACAACAAAAGATAGAAGTTTATGTAGCTTATCTACTAAGCAATTCAGATCATCTTTGCAAGATGGAGCACAAGTCTTCGTGGTGTTCATGGCTGCTTCAATCGGGAAATACGAAGGAGTGAAGGAGAAACCTGTTGTTAGATAGTTTTCTGAAATATTTTGAAGTACAAGGATTGCCTTTAGAGAGGGAAGTTGAGTTTTAAATTGACTTAATTCGTGCAACTACATCCATTTCCATTGCGCCATACAGCATGTCTCCAAAGGAATTGGCAGAATTGAAGCTGCAGTTAAAAGAACTTTGGCAGAAGGAGTTCATTCGAACTAGTGTATCACCTTGAGAAGTGCTTGCTCTCTTAGTAAAGAAGAAAGAAGGGGCGATGAGGTTGTGTGTAGACTATCATTAGCTGAACAAAGTAACGATAAAAAATCGTTATCCTTTTCCCAGAATAAACAATCTGATAGATCAATTGAAATGAGCCTCTATATTTTTGAATATTGACATGAAGTTAGGATATCACCATATTAGAGTGAAGGATAGTGATATTCAGAAGACAGCCTTCAAGACGTGTTACAGTCACTACAAGAATAAAGTTGTGTCATTTGGAGTGACTAATGCACTTGTAGTATTAGTGGACTATATGAATATCATATTTTGTCCGTATCTAGATCAATTGGTTATCTTTATTGATGACATTCTGATTTATGATGAGAACATAGAGAAGCATGAAGACATCTCAGTATCACCTTTCAAGTGTTGCAAGACTAGTGCTTGTCACCAAGATCAAAAGTTTCTAGTGATTAGCAGGTTATTATCGAAGATTCATTGAAGGATTCTCTAAACTTGCATTACCCTTGAATTATTTGACAAGGAAAGATAAATTTTTCTTGTGGGAGTCAAAGTGTAATGAGAATTTTCAGATGCTGAAAGAGAGGTTCACGACAACACCTGTGTTAGTATTTCCAGATTTGTCTAAATGTTGTGGTTTATTGTGATGCTTCTAAATAAGGTTTGAAAGGTGTTCTGATGCAAGATAAGAAGTTAGTTTTTTATGCTTCGAGGTAATTGAAGGGGCATGAGTAGAACTATCCAACTCATGATTTAGAATTTGGAGTAGTAGTGTTTACGCTTAATTTGTGAAGACATTATCTCTAGGGAGCAAGATTCAAAGTGTTCGGTAATTGAACATGAGGCAACGTAGATGATGTAATTTTTAAAGGATTATGATTTTGAGCATATTGTCACCTTGGTAAGGCAAACGTCGTGGTAGATGCTCTAAGTAGGATGAATTTGCTTTGTGTCAACCTGATGATCAAGCAGATGCAAATGTAAGAGGAATTCATAGATTTAAGTTTGGATTTTGAGTTAACATCTTCAAGTGTTTGACTTAGAATGTTGCAAATCACAAGTAATTTGATGGAGAAAATCAAGAAAGGTCAATAAGATGATCAATATTTGAAGGATCAGAGAAAACTTACTGCGAAATGCAAGGTAGGTGAATTTATAGAAGGAACTGATGGAATCTTAAGATTTAGGGATAGAGTGTGTGTGTGTCTACCGTTCCAGAATTTAGGAAGGTAATTCTAGAAGGACATAGATGTAATTTGAATATTCATTCTGGATCTACCAAAATGTATCAAGAATTGAATAAAATGTTTTGGTAGTGTGAAATGAAGAAAAATGTGGCAAAGTTTGTGTATTCTTATTTGACTTGCCAACAATCAAAGAATGAACACCAAAAATTGTCGGGAATGTTGCAATCATTGAATATACATTTTGGAAGTGGGACGGTATATATTATATATAGATTTTGTGGCAGGAAGACTGAAAAGTCCTTCTCGATGTAATGTTATTTGGATCATCGTGGATCGATTGACTAAGTCGGCACATTTTATTTTGATGAGTATGAAAGACCCATTGGAGAGACTAGCTCGACTGTACATCAAAGAGATTGTGAGAGATTACTTGGTTTACCTTTGATTATCATGTCAAATAGAGATATGAGGTTTACGTCTGAATTTTGAAAAAATTCTTCAAGAAGCATTGGAAACTCATATAAGTTTAAGTCTGGTTATAGACCCAGACTGATGGTCAGGCAGAAAGAAGAACCATCCAAATGTTAGAAATTTTATTGAGAGATTGTGTTCTGGAAGAAACTAAAAGTTGGGAGAAGTTCTTACCGTTGATTGAATTTACTTGCAACAACGATTTTAATTCTAGTATTGGAATGGCACTGTATGAAGCTCTTTGTGAAGGAACTAATGAACTCTACTCTATTGGTTTGAATAAGGAGATAATATGGTACTTGGACCACAAATAGTTCAAGATACTACAGAGAAGGTCAAATTGATTCAAGAGAAGACGAGAGCTGCCCAGAGTAACACCTACTAAAGGAGTTGTTAGAGTGTTGAAGGCAAATAAGTAGATGCCTATATTTATTAGATTGTATGAGATTTTGGAGAAGGTTGTAGTTGTGGGTTATATAATCACTTTCCCACCATTCCTGTCGAATTTTCATAATGCGTTTCACGTGTTGCAACTTAGGTTTACGTGCATGATCCAATCACGTGGTGAAATCAAATACAGCTCAGTTGAAGGACAACCTTACTTGTGAAGCTTTGCTGAAAGGAATTGTAGCAGAAGAACAATAATTTGAGAGGAAAAGAAATCTCTGGTAAAGGTGGTTGGGGGTTGACCATTAGATGAGAGTTTCGTGGGGGGTTTAGAAGACAAGATGAAGATCTTGTACCCACAACTGTGTTTCCCCAGGTTAGCCCAATTCCAAGGACGATTTTTTTTTTAGAGGGGAGAGTCTAACACCCCAGATATTGGTATATTAATTTATAGGCTTTGTCTGTTATTTGGAAGATGTTTGAATGCTTAGACATCAATGTATAATAATTAGAAATTGTTTGTGGTTGTTTAACAACATCTAATCAATTAGCTCTATTATGCTAACAACATCTTATCAATTAGCTCTATTATGCTAATCGATTATCGTGCAATTTTTACACTACTAATTGATTAGGTCATCTACCTAATCCATTAAACTAAAACAAATAGATTATAAAATTCTTTTCAAATTTTTTGGGATGAGATTTCAATTTTAAACATTAGCCTATCTTCGGCATAGTTTTAAAAATTGGACCGACCGGTTGGACACATTATCGATCTGATAAGTGTGTTGGACGGTTGGTCTGGTTAAAAAAGGAAATGGCATGGCCAAGATCCAAACCCCATCAATTTTCAAATAAGCTCTTTTGCCACTAAGCAAGTAGATCTTTGTTGATATTGTTGGTGCTTTTAATTATTATATCAAGAGTAAATCTGATTTTAGTGTGTATTTTTTTTTTTTTTTGATAAAGTAAATTTAGGATGAGGGTATGGTGTCCTAGCCCAAAGGAGAGAAGACCTTATGACTCATTGAACACTTACAAAGAGATTTTTACATTTGCCTTCCTCCAATAGCACTAGCGTGAGTGTGTATTTTATTGAACCACAAACATGAATGTTGTATAATTACCTAGTTTTATGCTCAATGTCTTTTTGTAATATATCATAACCTCACACCTCATTGATTTTTTAAAAAAATATTTATATGTTACAAAATATTATATTTTATATAAATAAAAGTATAAAATGTTTATATTGATTCATTTAGTTTAATTAGTAACTCAACGTTCTCATAATAAGTTTTTTTTTTACTAAATACTTATAATAATTTTTTTTTAGGTGAAATATATATATAATAAGTTAAATTTTATTGTTTTTAATGTATGATTTTTTATTAAACTTTATAGATATGAAATTTATGTCCTGGATATTTTTTAAATTTTTAATATAGACCGGGTCAATTGTCATGGGGTTCAACTAGTGACCCGCTAGTTCGACCAGTGACCCAATACCATGACCAGATGGATCACTGGTCTGGGTTTTAAAACATTGATCTTCGGAACGAACCCTAGCCCATATATGGATCTGTTAAAGATCAATAACACTTGTATACTTTGAAAAACCCTACTCTTTGAGAAATCGACCCTAAACCTTTAAACTCGCATAACTTATTCAATCATTTTCAATTCTTTTTGTTGATATAGAATCATAGGAATGTGGAGAATCATCCGATCAGATTCAAAAACTAATTGGTAAATTTGTAATTCTGTTATGTTTATATCTACTTTTTGAAAATAAAACTCTATTTGTAAGACCTTGCTATTTATTACCTATAAGTCAATAAATATTAATGGTATTAATGGATGAGAATAACTATAACTCGTTTTCTAAGACCTTTGCTATTTATTGGCTATAAGTCAATAAATATTAATGGTATTAATGGATTAGAGTAACAATATTAATAGATTAGAAAGTTGATAATCGATTAGGGAATAATGGTTAATCGATTAGGTGAGGTAGAAAGACTTGGTAATGATTGGTTATTAATAGATAATTTTAATTAGGATTGATTAATAAGTGTTAAACTAATGAGAATTAGTTAATGGCCTTGTTTTGTTGATGATGGTGATGATGATATTACTTCATTATGATATATATAGTTATAAATATGACGTGTGTGATGTCTAATAGTGATGTTAATGATTATATATCCAATATGTATGCACTCATATAGGTAGATATGTTGATGGTTGTGCGTAAAAGAATCGGAGATTGACAATTGAGAAGACCTTTGAGGTATTATAGGTAGGAATGACCTTATGTAAAGACGAGACATTGGTGAACAATCCACTAAAAACTACTTAACCTTGACTAGACATTCAATTCGTGGGGTAGTAGGTGGCTTCTCTACCCGTATCAACCCAGAGAAGTCAGATCCAATCGTGAAATAGTTGATGATTAGGTTTCATATTGTGTTATCACACATCATTGATATTATATTATATGTTGATGTTATGTTGTATGTTAATATGGTGTTATGTGTTATATTGTGTTGTTATGTGTTTGTTATGATAGTGCATATGAGTTATCATACTCCGGCCATTTTATGCTTTTTAGTATGATGATTCACCTTCGCTTGTTTGCTTTGTGGCTACTTGCACATTGTTTGTGCATGTAGATGACACGTTGGGATGGTATAGATGAAAAAGGTGGGGAGTAATCAATATGCCGTTAATTCAACATATAATTTATGTTGTGTCACCATGTTGGCTGGCTCTTGGTTATTTCATTTTATTTTGAAATTTAGGATTGGCTCTGAGACATTTGACGTTTGATCTGTTTTCGTTAATTTGGTTATTCTGCGTTATGAACTGTTAAATGCGAAGAAAAATATTGAGAGACATGTTGAATAACCCGTGTATTTCAACTACACAACATAAGTTCTTTATATAGACTATGAGTATTAAACAAACATAATGACAAGAATACTTACAGACAGGAATACTAACAGCCTATCTATTTTATTTACATACTAATATTATTTTTTAACACTTCCCCTCATGTTAGAGCATATAAATCAAATGCACCCAACTTATTACATATATAACTAATTCTAGGACCTCGCAATGACTTTGTAAAAACATCTGACAACTGATCATTGGAATTGACAAAGCTAGTGATGATGTTGCCCAATTCGATCTTTTCTCTAACAAAATGGCAGTATATCTCAAATGCTTGGTCCTCTCATGAAAAACAGGATTTGAGGCAATGTGCAATGCAACTTGATTATCACATATTAGTGTCATTGTGCTAGCCTCTTCAAATTGAAGTTCTTTCAGTAACTGTTTCAACCAGATGAGTTCACATGTTACTAGTGCCATGGCCCTGTATTCTGCCTCAGCGCTAGATCTTGCCACAACATTTTGTTTCTTACTCTTCCAAGATATTAAATTTCCTCCGATAAGTACACAATACCCTGAAGTGGATCGTCTATCAATAGGTGAGCCTGCCTAATCGGCATCTGAGTAACCAACTATCTGAGTATGTCCTCTATCTTCATAAATGAGACCTTTTCCAGGTGCACTTTTGATGTATTTAAGAATCCGGATTACAACATCCATATGTTCTTGGCAAGGAGAATTTAAGAACTGACTTACCACACTGACAGCGAAGGAAATGTTAGGACGGGTGACTATGAGATAGTTTAATTTTCCAACCAATCTCCTATATTCCTGAATCTGATAAAGGCTCCCCCTAATTAGGTAGGAGTTTGACATTTGGATCTATAGGAGTATCAACTGGTTTGACATTTAATAGACCTGTTTCTTCAAGAATATCCATAACATATTTTCTTTGTGAAATTACAAGGCCATCTTTGGATTGGGCTACCTCAATACCCAAAAAATAACGGAGTTGATCGAGGTCTTTAGTCTGAAACTGATTTGAAAGATGTTGTTTCAACTGGAGTATTCCTTGTTGATCACTACCAGTTATAACAATGTCATCCACAAAAACAATAAGATAGATGCACCCTTGGGCCGAGTGACGATAAAATACAGAGTGATCGGCTTCACTAGGAGTCATACCAAACTCTTGTACTACCGAGCTGAATCTGCCATACCAAGCTCTGGGAAACTGTTTAAGACCATAAAGGGACCTATGTAGCCGACAAACCATGGTGGAAGACTCCCCCTGAGCAACAAACCCTGGTGGTTGCTCCATATAAACTTACTCTTCAAGATCACTGTGCAAAAAGGTATTTTTAATGTCAAGTTGATGGAGAGGCTAATGTCGAATAGCTGCAATGGAGAAAAACAGTATGACAAATGCCATTTTGGCAACATGTGAGAAGGTATCGTTGTAATCCAACCCAAAAATATGAGTATATCCCTTGGTCACCAAACGAGCCTTAAATCGATAAATCTTACCATCAGGGCCAACCTTCACCGTATAGAGCCAACGACAACCGACTAAAGACTTCCCATGAGGTAAAGGAACCAATTCCCAAGTACCACTGTTTTGTAGAGCACACATCTCATCAAGCATTGCTTGCCTCCACTTAGGGTGGGATAATGCTTCACCTGGAGTTTTAGGAATAGAAACAGAAGACAAAGAAGACAAGCAAGTGTAATGCAAAGGAGAAACACGGTGATAACACAAATCAATATAATGAGGAGATGAATCACGGGTTGTGCGAATATCCTTAGAAAGAGCAATGGGAAGGTCATGCTCATGTGGCAGGGTCGGATCCGGAGGTGGTGTCGGAGGAGAGTTTGTTATGGGAATAGGAACAGGCACAACAGTGGGTGGACGACGATGCTGATATGTTTGTAGTGGTCGTGGAGGTTGGGGGGCAGACTCGACAAGTTCGATAGGAATACGAGTGGGCGGAATAGGGATAACTACCTGAGGAGATTCAGGATTAATGTCCTTATGGGGCTCAGTAGCTATATGGGTAGATTCAAAATATGGTACATATTCAAAAAAGGTAATATCGGCTGATGTAACGTATCGGTGTAGTGGAGGAGAATAACAACGATAGCCCTTTTGAGACCGATGATATCAGAGAAAAAAACACTTGAGTGATTGAGCTGAAAGTTTGTTCAAACCAGGAGATAAATTGTGAACAAAACACGTGGACCCAAAGACACGAGGTGGTAGTGAGTGAAGAGGGGTATGGGGAAAGAGGACCGAATGAGGGATATTGCCATCAAGGATAGAAGACGGCATACTATTGATAAGATAGCATTCCGTTAAGACTGCATCCCCCAAAAACGGAATGGAATATTACCATGGAGAAGTAAGGTTCGTGTGGTTTCAATGAGATGCCGATTTTTGCGTTCGGCTACCCCACTTTGTTGGGGTGTATGAGGACACGACGTTTGGTGTAGAATACCATTGGAAGCCATAAAATTTTGAAATTGATGGGACAAACTTTCCTGGGCATTATCACTTCGTAAGGTACGAATAGAAACACCAAATTGAGTTTTAATTTCTTGATAAAATTGCTCAAATATGGAAAACAGTTCAGCTATATTTTTTATTAAAAATAACCACGTACAATGAGAGTAATCATCAATAAAAGTAACAAAATACTTAGACTCTAAAGTAGATACAGTACGAGAGGGACCCCAAACGTCAGGGTGAACTAAAGCAAAGTGAGACGAGACTCTTTTATTGACTCGATCAGGAAAATTATTACGGGTGTGTTTATCTAACTGACACGACTCACAATGTAAATTAGACAACTTAGACAAACTAGACACCAGTTTTTGAAGTTTGGTAAGACTTGGGTGTCCTAGCTGAGCATGGATAGTATGAGGGGACTCTGTGGCAGAGCACGTCTTGGAAGATGGAGAAAGGTAATAAAGGCCTTGAGACTCACATCCGACGCCAATCGTCCGTCCCGAATTTCGTTCCTGCAGGGTAACATTATCATTAGTGAAAGTAATAATACAGTCATGGGACCGAGTCAATCGACTAACTGTAAGTAAATTAAAAGGGGATCTAGATACATAGAGAACAGATGCAACTAAGATGGAAGGGAGAATTTGGACAGTGCCAACTCCTTGAGATCGGGTTTGAGTATCATTGGCAGAAGTTATAGTAGGTAAAAAACCAGATGTAGAGAGAGAAGAGAAGAGACCTTTATTATTAGTGACATGATTAGACGGACCAGAATCAAGAACCCAAGGGTCGAGAGAAGATGAGTGAGAGAGGTAAACAAATGAATTACCAATGTGTGCAACCAAAGTAGGAGAACTAGAGTTCGGATGACTCTGAACCGATCAGATGAAATCTTCATAATTTGCCGGGGAGCCTTGTGGAGATGGTGTAGTCTGAATAGTGGCAGAAGGATCAAGCTGAGTTGCATTTATCGAAGGTGAAGGCTTACCATTCAACTTCCAACAGCGATCAATAGTTTGTCCAAGCCGATTACAATGCTCAAATTTGGGACGAGGCTTAGAGTTGGATGGTCCTCCACGAGTGCGACTCTGGTTATGTCCCAAAGATGCAAGGGCAACAGTGTCACCTGTAGCTAAGGTAATAGAGTGCTCAACTGGATGTTTTGCTGGTACTCGAAGAAGGATCGTTGAGGTAGTAGACATATCCGAAATAGTAACATACCCCAAAATTTGATCACGAGTTGCAGAGTACTCCTAGGGTAGGCCATAGAGTGCAAGGAGCATGAAGAAGGTGCTGCGTTGATCCAACTCCTTCTTTTGTTCAACTGGATTACTTGCAGTAGGAGGGAGAAACTCATTAAAATCATGAAGTGCACTATGAACGGTGCCAAGATATGAAGAAATAGAGCCATCTATCGTCTTCGGAGTAATGATATTTAGCAAGCGGTGACAAACTCCATAGAGACGTTGAGTGTCGTTAATATAGAGTGCCTTTTCCTGACTCCAAATCGATTCACACGTGAGATGTGGACGGAAAATTGGTTTAACATCTGGATGAAGTGTAGACTTAATGACACTACACAACTGAGCATCTATCGATTTTCATTTTGATGTTTCAGTCATAACCACCTTTTCAGGATTTTGAGTGAGATGGTCCTCGTAACCTTGACCAAGCATCCATAGTTTGATGTCGGCGGCCCAACTATCATAATTTGATCCATTCAATTTTTCGACAGAGAGAGGATAGGTGATGTAGTTGGTGAAGATGCTCTTTGTTTCAAATTGAGACGTCATGGTTGGTAACGAGTGCCAGAAAACGCGTCTAAATCGGGAAAACAGGGGTTGTTTGAATTGAAACTCGTATATCCGTGACTCGAAACTAAAAACTGAGGGCAGATATGGAATCAGAAGCCTGAGGCGAGTGCCACCGAAGAAGCGGCGCCGTGAACGGCTGCCAGACGCGCCGTCACGCGCGGTGGTTGCAGGCGGCGCGTGGACCTCACGCGCGTGAAAAGGGGCGACACGTGGATCTCACGCGCGTGAAGAGGGGCGGCGCGTGGATGGCTTGCTGACAACGCGCGCAGAGGGGTGGGCCGATATGGGGTGTACGACGCTACTGGAGTAGTCGTTCGTCGAAAAAAATCGTCAGAGACAACGGCGGCAGAGCGTGGATGGATGGACAAAAATTGAGGGAACAACGTAACGAAGGCAGGGAGGGGGGAAACCGGAGTTGAGAACACGGTTTGCCGAAAAAATAATATTTTCACCGGAGACAATGGATCCATCGGGTCGTTGACGATTAGGGTTGTCTCTCAACAGGCTCTGATACCATGTTAAATGCGAAGAAAAATATTGAGAGACATGTAGAATAACCCGTGTGTTTCAACTACACAACGGAAAATACTATGAGTATTAAACAAACATAATGACATGAATACTTACAAACAAGAATACTAACAGCCTATCTATTTTATTTACATACTAATGTAATATTTTAACATGAACTATAATATTTTTATCCTCGGGGTTTTTATTTGAACCTAATTTTGATGTGTTCTTATTTTTACTTTTTAAAATAATTACTTCTGGACATAGGGTTTCACATTGGTGATCACTTATTTTGCTTCAGGTGATAACAATGAGACTCACCGTGAGCATTGGAATCAATCAGAGAGTAGGAGTCAATCAAAAAATCAAAGTCAGACGACGTCATTACTTCCATCTAAACTTCCAGCTAGAGCTCATTTACCTTCTTTTGCTGGTAGTCATAATTTTGCTCAAAATTGTTGCCCAGTCATTTACTTGCATATCATGTTTAAATTTCTTCATGGGTCTCAAATGTCTAATATTCTCTAATGAATTCCACTTGCTGATTGCATGAACTATGAACTCGAATCCAACCACATATAAATCTTGTTGTTCCTTCATGCATGAGGAACAAGGTGTACTTTCAATGTTTTTGCTGACATATGAATGAAATTTTGTCTTACCACTAATGTTTCTTGGGAACAGGGCCGGCCTAAGGGCCAAGCAGTACAAGCTAGAGTTTAAGGCTTCAAAATTTTGGACAAAAAAGGCTTCAAAAAAATTCAATTTAGTTATGAGTATATAATATAACAGAATAGATATCAATGTTCATCTACTTTAGATGGTCAAGATAAAAGTTTTATATTCGTCTTGATTTACGTTCGAACTTGGATACACAGAATAGATATCAATGTTCATCTACTTTAGATGGTCAAGATAAAAGTTTTATATTCGTCTTGATTTACGTTCGAACTTGGATACAACAAATTTGATTCTTTTTATAAAGCTAGTCATATTTTTTTAATTTAAGATGGCTTCACTATAACATTTGCTTTAAGCCTCTAACATGTTGGGTCGTGCTTGGAAAGATCTCACTCTCTATCCATTCATTTGCGTATCTTTCTGCATATATCCATTTACCTTCTTATTTGAAAATGATCTTTGGTAGTAAATGGTGAATCTGATCATCCAAGACTTGACATCCCGGGACCTGATTACAATCAGCTCAATCACAAGGTAGATCAATTCAGTAAGTGTAGGGTTTGTGAATTTTCCTTTGAACCTTACATAATATATTGGACATATTTTCACTGATAGGATGGTAAGAGTTCAACTTCAAATGTGAGCAATGCCAGAAGTTCCAAGATTCGTTCATCTCCAACAAGTTCAGCGAGTTCTAATACTTCATCAGTTTCAATGTCACGCTCTCCTTCTTTCAACTCTAGTCAACAACTTCTTGCTCAGAGAAAATTATTCGCAGAATCCCACATAGGAAGAACTAGTTTTCAGAAGCTTTTGGAGCCAAAGCTCCCTCATCTTCCTGGAATTGCTCCTTATAGAGTTGTCCTTGGGAATGTAAAAGATAAGGTATCACTTTTGATCTATTTTAATAATGTAGTTGACAGTATCTTTCTGGACACTAGTATTCCATTTCTGCTTTTGTACTTTTTACGATACCATGACATATGTTTTATGTGTTCTTTGTATGTTCTTTAAATCCAAGGATTCTGATATTATCAATCTTAGCAACCGAGGCAAAAGTCTCTTGGTAGTCTATACCATGAGTTTGAGTAAAACCTTTTGCTACTAGTCTTGCTTTGTACCTTTCCACACTTCCACCAGCCTTGCATTTCACTGTAAAGACCCATTTACATCCTACTGCCTTTTTGTCCTGAGGTAGATCAGTGATGCTCCAAGTATTATTTTTCCTCAGAGCATCCATCTCTTCTTTTATTTCTAATTTCCAATCCGGATCACCTAATGCTTCCTGAATAGTTCTGGGCACAAAGAAATTAGAAATCCTGGACACATATGCCTTGTGTGTGTGTGATAACTTATCATATGACAAGTAGTTAGACATGGGGTGTTTAGTGTATGCTCGGGTATCCTTCCTCTTAGCAATTGGGATATTGAGGTCCGGAATATTTTTTTCTCACAGAAATTGGAAGATTAATGTCAGGAAAAGACAAATCAGGTAAATCATTAGAGGAGAAAGGTGAGTTACCAGATGAAGAACTAGAAGATGAATTATCCGTAGGACCTTCACGTGGCAAATCTGATTGGAATTGTAGTACCTTTGTGAAACTTTTTTGGGACATACACTTTAAGTTCAAGGTTATGATCCTCAATCAATGTTTCTCCCCCTATTTCAGATACTATATTATCTGGAAGTTCAAGGTTAAGCATTATTGGTTCCATTATCTTAGCATTTGGATGATTTGTAGTCACAACATCATCTAGGGTAGGTAAAGTTTTCCAAAAATTATCTTCTTTATTACTACAATGATTCTCCCCCTGAAGAGAATTTTTCTCAAAAAATGGTTGATTTTCAACAACAAAATGGACATCCATACTTTCAAAATATTTCTTTGGCTGTGGTCTTGGGAATGACTTGCGATTGACTTGAGAAACAGCCAAGGCTGATCCTTCGACTGCTGGAGGGGCAACAACTGTCTTTTTTCCGAGCATCACATGCCTACGACTATCTTCGTGACGCACTTCCGCAAAGACTTCACCAATTGGAAGAATAGGATTCCTGTCGAGAATCCGGCGACGAGCCTCATCAAACTCAATATTTAAACCTGCAAGAAATTTGAAGACACGACTAACATCCACCATCTTCTTGTAGTGCCTGCAGTCCTCAGGAAACTTCCACTCATATTCATTGAAGAGATCCAGATCATGCCATGCACTTGAGACAATTGAAGTATTTGGTGACTAAATCTTCAGCTTTTCAAATTTCTCCAAGCTGGAGAGTTAATTCGAAAATTTAGGATTGGTTTTCCAAATCAGAGTACATTTGAGAGACACCTTCCCAGAGTTCTTTTGCAGTAGCATAACAGAGAGAATTTGCACGTATCTCTTCAGTCATGGAATTGACTAGCCATGTCATAACCATGGAATTTTCAGCATCCCATGTATCATAATCTGCACCAGCCTTGTCTGGTTGTTTCTTGTCTCCAGCGATGTAGCCAATCTTTCCTCTACCCTAGAGATACATACGGACGGACTGCAACCAGCGAAGGTAATTAGCACTGCTCAGCTGAATTGTTGTGATCTGAACAGGGTGGTTTTCATGGTATGTTCAAACAGGTTGAGTTATTTCAAGTTTGGGTGAATGCTGCGAATCAGTATCAGACTAGGGGTCAAACATTATGTGGGATGGAATAAAAAGAATGGAAGCAAAAAGTCCTATGGAATTCCTGCTGCGTCTGATACCATAAAGAGAGAAACACACCACGATGAAAATTGTATTTTCTTGATTTTGTAAATAATACAGAAGAGGTATTTATATAATACAAAGGACAGAAAATTAATATTAATTTAGCCTGACAATCAGGGGAATTATTCTCCCTATAAATGCTAATTCTAAATATGGTAAAGACATAAACAACAGCTAAACGACAATTGGCTATTAATTACAAAACAGAATGATAGGAATGGGCTGGGCCTCACAAGTGATGAGGAGGATCTCTTAGTTAAAAGAGATGAGGTGAGGTCTAAGCAATGGCGAGTATATGTGAGAAAGAATAAGAAAGGGAATGCAGGAAAAGTGTGATTGCCTAGCTGGCATAGTGAGTTAATATTCCACTAATAAATAGGAGTGTGTGGGGAGGTAGTTGGATGGTTTTTGAAAACGCCGGCAATTCCACCTTCTTTGCAGCTAAACGGAATTCATCTAACTGTGAGGGGACCGCTATAATGTTGCCCTGAGACGTGTCACGCAGGGCTAAAGCTCTCTGAATTTCAGAACCAATGAAGTCACGTAACGACTCAATGCTGGCCTCCACAGGTCTCAAACACTCCTCCGGTGATTCTTGCGTCCATTCTGGTTTGCATGAACGTAGCAGGTCGGACCAATTGATAGGGCATAGGTAAGATAGAATTAGATGAAGAGAATTATTGTATTAATTGATATGAAAACATAAAATGATTCCAGAGCTAATGCTCCTCAGTTAGAGAAAACAATTATCTCACTGCCCAACCTCTAAGGTGTAACTGAAAAATGAAAAAAAACATCCAACTACCTCCCCACACACTCCTATTTATTAGTGGAATATTAACTCACTATGCCAGCTAGGCAATCACACTTTTCCTGCATTCCCTTTCTTATTCTTTCTCACATATACTCACCATTGCTTAGGCCTCACCCCATCTCTGTTAACTAAGAGATCCCCTCATCACTCGTGAGGCCCAGCCCATTCCTATCACAGAATCTACTTGATTCTGTGTTGATTTCTAATAACTTCCAACAGGTTTATAAACTATACTGTTGAAACTAGAAAGAGGTTTAGAAACTATATAGTTGTGATTTTGAGACGAATAGTGAAATCACACACAATGTGGGGACTAGACATAGCTCATTTATGAGTGAACTAGTATAAAAATAACCTATGCACCTTGTTTCTTCCACCCTTTATTTTATGCACATTTAAATAAATATAGGTTAAGTCAAGAAGGTTCTTACTTTACTTAAGAAGCTTCTATACCTATACCTTCTTGAACATAATTTTTGCACAAACCTTCTTTAAAGGATTTCAATCTTATCGGGAGTATATAAACTTAAGGAAAACCTTTTACTTCAAATAATATATTAGAAGTAGGCTTTAAAGTAATCAGATTAATCTTAGAAGCTTGTTTGTTCAAGAAACTTCTCAACTTTTTGATTAACCTTGAGTTAGACAGGGATAAGTAAGAAAGTAAAAAATGACCCATAATTCAAACTCTCATTTCTCGTGGCTTTTAGACACTTCGATTACAAGGATAGAGGGGATTCATTTAGTATTAAGTATTGTAAACACTTTGTGAATATAGAATGATTCTGTGTAGAAGAGGAAAACCTTGGAGGAGAGATCTCTTTCCTATATTCTTTTTCATTCTTTCAATTTTTATTCAAATAATTTTCCATAATGGCGTTGTTTTTTACGTGTGGTAAAGAATGATTCATATCTACATACCTTACTGCACTTATCTATTTTGATGTCCTGTAAATTGGAAATTTTTTGTTGTGCTATGTGTTGGTAATGTTAAATTGTCATTTGTTTAGCTCCAAAAAACTCGTAGGCGATTGGAGCTGCTTCTCGAGGATTGTCCATGTGAATTTGATCCTTCTGATTACTATGAAACAACAGACCAGCTTTTGGAACCTCTGCTCCTTTGTTATGAATCCATGGTACTTTTTCTCCCGCTCCTACCCTTTTTCTACAGAAGCTTTTCCATAATGACTATTTAACTCTTAATTTCCTCTAGCAATCTTGTGGAACTGGGGTGTTAGCTGATGGTCAACTTGCTGATCTGATCCGTAGAGTTTCTACCTTTGGCATGGTGTTAATGAAACTCGACTTGCGTCAGGTCTGATTTAATCTGTTTTGTTCAATACTAGTGTCGAAGTTTATTGTTGCCTGAAACTGGTAGTGCGACAGGAATCTAGCAGACATGCTGAAACAATTGATGCAATTACAAGGTATTTGGATATGGGTACATACAGTGAATGGGATGAAGAAAATAAGCTGGAATTCTTAACCAGAGAGCTTAAAGGGAAGAGGCCACTAGTTCCTCCTAGTATAGAGGTGAGATGTACACTAAGAAAAAACCATGATTTAATGGATGCTTTTGACATAATATAAGTTCTTTCTCTATTCTATGCCACTAAGATTTTACTTTTTATTGGCATTTTGATTGATTCTTTTTTAGGTTGCTCCAGATGTTAAAGAAGTCCTAGATACGTTTCGAATTGCTGCTGAGCTAGGGAGTGATTCACTTGGAGCCTATGTGATCTCTATGGCCTCAAATGTACATCCAGTGCTATTATTACTCTTACATATTATCCACGAAAATTATGTAACAAAGTTACAGGAACAGCTTGCACAACATGAATATAGATGCCTACTACACCTGGCCTTTTGACATTTAGTAATTTCTTGAAGACTTCAACAATTATCACTGCCTTCCTTTGTAATCTGTTATTTTCTTCTTGGTGTTTGGTTTTGCATGAAAATAGTTATTTTTGCCACATAAACGTTGCAGCTGAATTTGATAAATTTTAGGTACTTCAAATCATTTTTTCACTGTAAACATAATAGATAGAGTACAACAATGAAAGAAAGCATCTTAGGATATAGTAGTGTTTTAAAAATTGTTGTTTTGGTTATTACTAAAAAATTTGGTCTTTGGTTGATTGTCAGGCAAGTGATGTCCTTGCAGTAGAACTTTTACAGAAGGATGCACGTCTTATAGTTAGAGGGGAGTTAGGAAGAGCATGTCCTGGTGGAACGTAAGTCCATCTTTAGATTTTTGTATTACTCTTGTTTTGCAACAACCAATGTTAATGTTGTTAGTAATTAGGTTGGGATCGAACATGCGACCTCCATATCACTCCACACCCTAACTGCTCCACCTCCGTCACCAAGGCAATCTGATACCCTTGAGATGTTTGTATTACTAAAGTGGAACTTATCAAAGCTATCTTTATTCTTATACGATAACAAGGGTGCATGAGATGAAAAATTGTACATATAAATTGTATCT
This sequence comes from Cicer chorassanicum, assembly GCA_037974735.1. Classification (NCBI taxonomy): domain Eukaryota; kingdom Viridiplantae; phylum Streptophyta; class Magnoliopsida; order Fabales; family Fabaceae; genus Cicer; species Cicer chorassanicum. The sequence continues at coordinate 16,540,648 of JBBPBP010009778.1, read as the reverse complement.
TGAATTGTATATTACTTTTCAATTAAGAAACTGAAATAGATGTGTGAATCATGCATATTACCGGTTACCTATATACATATTTACTTATATACATACATTCATGTTAGAGTTTGGAAATTGAGTAGCATACCATGACTTGCCCAATCTTATAAAATTCGATTAGAAGAATACAAATGGTTGTATTGTTTGCACTAATATTTTGGACAACTTGTGTAAAGATTTCCCCTTATACCGAAAAGAATATTGCAATTATGTTTGAATTTTAACATCATACATACATGTGTTCAACATAGGCTTCGGGTGGTTCCACTATTTGAAACTGTAAAGGACCTGAGAGGAGCTGGTTCAGTTATCAGAAAACTTTTATCAATAGATTGGTATCGCCAACACATCATTAAAAACCATAACGGACAGCAAGAGGTTATTTATAATAGCAGATTCATTTCATTTACAGTATAGTATATAATGGTGAATTCAAGTGGTAATATTATCAATTCCTATATGCAGGTTATGGTTGGGTATTCTGATTCTGGTAAAGATGCTGGGCGCTTTACAGCTGCTTGGGAACTTTACAAAGCTCAAGAGGATGTAGTGGCTGCTTGCAATGAGTTCGGTATTATGGTTACCCTGTTCCATGGTCGTGGAGGGAGTATTGGGCGTGGTGGAGGCCCAACATATCTGGCTATTCAGTCCCAGCCACCTGGCTCTGTGATGGTGGGTTATGCATCTTTAGTCCCACATATCTGGCATTTTTAAAAAAAAGTTAATAATAAAAATTAGACATTATTTTGTGATTATCTGTCATAGTGAAAATTGCTTTTTTTTAAAAACCAGTTATAAAAAATAATTTTTTTAGAAGCTACTAAAAACAGCTTCTCATTTGAAGTAATTTTTAGATTATTTTTTGGGGTCCATTTGTTACATATTCTAAAAAAAAAGTGAGTTTTTACAGAAAAATAACAGTAACAAACGAGCCCTAGATCAGATCATCTTTCCATTGAGTATGTGGAAACTAGTTTTGTTTTTGATTAAGTTGTTGTTATCTGCATTGACATTAGAAGCTCAATCCCCACCAAACAAAAAACTTCATCAAGTTATATCAATGCACTAAAATAAGTGATGCTCCTTATATGGCACATTGCAGGGAACCCTTCGGTCAACCGAACAAGGAGAGATGGTGCAGGCGAAGTTTGGGTTGCCACAAACAGCAGTTAGACAACTTGAAATTTACACAACAGCTGTGCTACTTGCTACCCTTCGTCCACCTCTCCAACCCCGAGAGGAAAAATGGCGTAATCTCATGGAAGACATTTCAAAAATAAGTTGTCAGTGTTACCGCAGTGTAGTCTATGAAAATCCAGAATTCTTGTCCTACTTCAATGAGGCCACACCTCAAGCAGAGCTCGGCTTCCTGAACATAGGTAGCCGCCCTACGAGAAGAAAGAGCAGTACAGGAATTGGACACCTTCGTGCCATTCCCTGGATATTTGCATGGACTCAAACCAGATTTGTTCTTCCTGCTTGGCTCGGAGTCGGAGCAGGTTTAAAAGGTGCTTGTGAGAAAGGTGAAACAGAAGAGCTTAAAGCCATGTACAAAGAGTGGCCTTTCTTTCAAAGCACTATAGACCTAATTGAGATGGTTTTGGGAAAAGCAGATATTTCTATCGCTAAGCACTATGATGAGGCTCTTGTGTCAGAGAATAGACAAGAACTTGGTCGTCAACTTAGGAACGAGCTCATTACAACTGAGAAGTTTGTCGTAGTTATTAGTGGCCATGACAAACTTCTGCAAAGTAATAGGACATTGAAGAGGTTGATTGAAAATAGACTTCCTTTTCTTAATCCCATCAACATGTTGCAAGTGGAGATACTTAAGACGTTAAGATGTGACGATGATAACCTTCAAGCCAGAGATGTTCTACTTATAACCATTAATGGTATCGCCGCTGGGATGAGGAATACCGGCTAATTTCTCAGCAACTATAATTTTCACAAGTTTCGGTTCTTATTTAATGACCATTTCTATAATCAAGGATGAATATATGCATAACCATAATTTTATGTTTTGTACTCTGGACAAGATGAATACATATATATAGTATAGTATCCAATTATGATGTAAAATTGTGATCATGATTCTGCATTAGGTATAGTGTGATTTGGGTCATTCACTTCTGAGCTTGGCACCCTTGTGTGCTTTCCATGTCCAAAACTCTTTTAAGCTTTATTTATTCGAATCACACAACAATTTCTCTTTGGTCATTGGTATGAAAATTATAATTCCAACAATAATAAACTGTGTTCCGCAACTGTGTAAATGTTTTTGAAGCTGTGATGGAATTTTGGATCAAGGAGGAATCCAAGAGACACCAATACTCAAATAAAAGGAATTCAATATCTTGAATGAACACCACGCCGGTGTAGAAGAGTGTTTTGTGAAATGTAAAACAAATGCATAGCGCTATAGAACAATTAGAGGATGATATATAAAAAAAAATCAACTAAATGAAATAGAGTTGATGAATATGATACATCAACTTGAATAACGAATCAACTTCCTGGAACAAATTTGAGATATGTACAACACACTCTGTAGCTTGCAAATGTATTCCCATCAGATCATGCATGAATTGACTCACAACATTAATCAAGTAAGCCAAATCTAGTCTAGTGTGTGCCAAACAAATCGATTTTTCCACTAAGTCATTATGTGATTTTTATTAACTTTGACACTTTCTTCCTCAAAGTAATTATGTGATTTTGATCAATTACAACACTCGGAAGTTTGCATCCAAGCTTGCCTAGTTCCTGTAAAAGATCAAGCACATACTTTCTCTAAGAGATACACATTCCTTGCTTTGAGTAATCCACCTCAATTTTCAAGAAATACTTGAGTTGTCCAAAGTTTTTCATCTCAAACTCAGTTGATAATTTATCCTTGAGTAGTTGTCTCTCAACCAAATCATCTCCTTGTTGAGACAAAATCCCTAAATGTTGTTTTGAAGATAACAAACTTTTATGATTAATGATAAAGAGATTTTGATTCATGTTATCTAATGTGTGCTTTTGAATTACTTATTTAAAATAGATTATGATCTAGACAACATCAAGAATCACAAGGCAAGTCACATCACGGCAATATTCACAATCAAGAAAGAAAAATAACTCTCGCTTAGTTCAGAATGATCATTAGCTATTGCATTCAAGAACTAAATTAAAATATTACACTTATATCATCAAGGGAATCTTTGCACTTAATTCCAACAAAATATTCTACAACAAATAATCACAAGAATAATGATATAAATGCAAAAGGAGTATTCTCCTAAAAGATCATCTTAAATATCAAGAAAAAGGTTTTCCCAATCATTTTTTCCTATTCAAGAACTAATGACAAAATAGAAGTCAACCTTAAAAGATCAAACAATCATATAGATCATGTTCATAAGGTTCAGCGAAAATCAGAATGTTTGCGCTAAAAGATAAAAATGAAAAGTACTTTTGTAAAGTTTCAAGAGAAATGACTGCTACAATAAAAAGGAGTTTCCCAATTGCTAAACTAGTCTCAGATAACATGCACAACAATCATCTCCTCTCTAGTACAAAAAGCAAAAAATGGTCATATCAGAACGTTCTAAAGTCATAAATCCCAACTAAATCTTCATGGCAAGCAAGAACAACAATTGTATTGCATTGGACATCGTGTCCAATGGTCATATTGTCTCTCATATAAGAAAATGTGGAGTTTTCTCACTCCTATATATAGAAGAGACATCAGAACATTGAAGATCGAGAGTTTTGCATTGAATCATATCTCACTTTCCTAAGTGTTCATCAATCAAAGAACTCTTCAATTATCAAACACTTTCAAGCTTATTACTATATTTGTGGATCAATCTTTCTAAGTGTATTTCTATGCAAATCTTTCATACTTTAGTTGGTTTGAAAATAGATCCCAAAAACAACCATAGACTTGTAAACATTCTCAACTTCTTTTGAAGTGGAAAAAAGGATTGAGTGATTATAATTTTGTATAATCCTCAAAGAATATTGTTGTAAGTCTGTTGTGGCAAAGAAAATGATGGTTGTATAGTGCAAGTGACTAAAAAGATTAAAGGTGTAGAAGTTGAGAACGTTCTCAAGCACCATAGTGAAAAATTGCACTAGTTGTGAGGTCTGGTTGTATCATTGAATGAACTAGGATACTTTTAATGTGTGAATAATTTTATCCCTACTCTTAATTATTTTGTCACCGCAGACACATCGTATTTACTGAAGTAAACATACATCTACTTTGACTTAAAAATCCTTTAACATTTTGAAATATACAGATTTTCATTTATTAACTCATAAAATATTCAAGTTTATCTTGAGATCATTTTTTCATTAATACATATTTTAAAAGAGTCACAATTCAAATCTCCCTTCCTTGTAACTACTATTTCCACTTACTTCTGTCACAATAATGTTATTAAACATAAACAAGAAGTACAATCAATTTTCCTCCTTATGAATTTTTGAAGAAAGAAAAATGGTGTGATCTCCTTGGCTTTGCTTATAGCCTGAGCACACCACGCATGAGGTGACTACTTTAGTCCATATAAGGCCTTTCTTAATTAAAAAACCTTGTTAGCTCCATCTATGAGACAAAAACCTGGGATAATCTCAACATACACCTCATTTTCATGCAAGAAAACATTTGTGACATCAAACTGGTGTAGTTTCCATCCAGAGTGAGAAGCAAGAAGATTCAAGCAATAATCATCTTTGCCGCTAGAATAAGTGTCTCATTATAATTGATGTCATATCTCTGATTATATCATTTTGTCACTAGTCTAACCTTGTAACGATGAAGGGTTTCATTAGATTTGTGTTTTACTATATAAATCCACCTTCTTCCAACCGGCTTTCTTCCTCCTTACCTCTCAAAAATCTCCTAAGTCCCACTACCAATTGAGCCACTAGCTCAATTGGTAGTAGGACTGTGTGGAGGCGGTACTTATCCCCCAAGTACCGGGCTCGAATGGTCGGGGTGTTACAGGAAACCTCTTTGCAATCCAATTATTTTCAAAGAAGTAGATAGAGTTGAAAAATTCTTTTTTTGCACAAATAGTTTTTGAGTAAGTGGTATTACGTAACATATTATACCTATTTGCTCATTTTTCTCAAAACTTTGATTGATATTAGTTAGAGCATTATTTTTGCAGGCATATTTGATCTCATCTACGACATGAAAGTATAGTGGCTCCCCAAAAGACAAAGAAGATTGTCCATATTCAGCTTCATAATAGTGTTATTGTTGTGTTTTTAGGAGATTTAGAACTATTCGCCGTTTATAGATAAAATAGTAATGTTTAATATTTAGATTAAGAAACTATTTGTTGTTTTTACATAGATGTTTTATGTTGTCGAATTTTTTTAAAATACTACCTACTTGAAGTTTCTACATCTATTTTACTTCTACTCAACTGTGCATACGTGAAAACTCTCAAGTCAGGTTGTATAGAAGTCTCATACTCAAGATATTGGAATTTAGATTTGTCATTTCTTTGACAGAGTTAGAATGAAACGAATACCAAATAACAAAATCATATATATATATATATATATATATATATATATATATATTGACAATAAATTTAGATTTGTTCTTCCACTTTTTCTAATAAGAGGACAACTAGAGTTAAATTAAAATGTTAGTTGCAACCATTTTTACTCGGATTAAAATAACACTCATTTTATCTTGCCATTTTTAATTCTATTTTTACTTTGTATTCTCCATTTTGTGTCCTCATCTGAATGTGTCAACTTAGATCAATTTTGTGCTCAATCATTTTAAATATATAATTACATGACAACGAGTAAAAAAAGAGCATGACTAATCTGATTTACTAAATATAATTTATGGGTTTTGTTTGTAGGATGATCTTCACCATGAATTTATTTGAAAAATTATTATTTTTGGCTTTATGAATCTTAACCACACATTTAAGAGAGTGATTTATTTCTTGACTGAACATTTGAGAGATGGATCAATGTTTAGCAATTAGTATTTCTTTAAAATAATGTTGTAATTAAAAAGATGTAAACTTTAAAAGATTATTGATTAACATATTAATTTTAATAGATTATTGGTCCATTATATAGACCATAAATGATTAATGGTTAATATGATTAATGGTTAATATACTATTGACTTTATATTTATTACTACATTTTAATACTTATATATTTTTTACATAATACTATTTTCGTTCCATTTCTCATAATCTTTAATGAATGAAATGTGATATAAGACATTAAATTATAAATCGGTTGATCAAACATTTAAATATTTTTTTATTAGTTTTAAATCTTATTCATTCATTAAAATATAACTAAAATTTTAACATAATAATTCAATTGATAAAATTTAATATATGAATTAGTTGCAATTACGCTCTCCAAAATATTTTACATATTCTCAAATGTGTGTTTATAAACTCATATATAATAATTTCTCAAATAAATTCACTTGAAAAAAACACTCTACAAACAAAATCAATAAATTATATTATTTTTGAAAATTTAAAACCTTATTCACAATAATACTAATATGTTAAAGTCTATATATCTCGTATAACGTGCGAGTCATATTTTAGTTTAGAATTTAATATATTCACAAGCACAACTCAAAAAAAGAGTTTCTTTATTGAAGGAGGATCGGCAAAGTCAAATATATTGCTGAATGAGGATCCTCAAATGGACCACCCTATTTTGATGGATCTAATTATGATTTCTATAAAGGAAAGATGCAATTGTTCCTTCCATTCGAAGACACAGAAATGTGGTGCATAATTACAAATAGAAACTTTGTGCCAAGCGTAGATCAAAATGATCCAGCTTCAAATGAAAAACTTGAAGTAGATTGGACAATAGATGAAAGATCAAAGGTACTCCTAAACTCTAAAGCTCAATTATGTTTATCTTGTGTCGTAAACAGGGAAGAAAGTGAAAGAGTCACACTACAAAGAAAACATGGGACACCTTGCAAACTCAACATGATGGATCAATCCATGTGAAAGAAACAAGGATAGATATTGGAGTTAGAAAATTTGAAAGGTTTGAAATGAATGAAAGATAATGTCATATCACCTTGAAGTGATTTTAACTGGATATGTGAACGAAACATTATAGTGTGATTTATGTATATATACATGTATACATGGTTTTAAAGTTTCATTTTGTATGACAATTGTGAATTCTATTAAAATTATGTTTCTGCTTATTTTGAGTTGATTTATGATACATGGAATGAATCATGTTGATTGATAACTTGTGACCACCATGATTTGATCATATCAGTTTAGTTAGAAGAGATGATAAATTCCACCATTAATTCATACAACTACGAGATCTTGAATTTGAACCCGAAACAAGACGTTAAATCTAACAATATCGGAATTTGCTAATTGAGCTAGTAATTAACGACTATTGTTAGATTATTTTAATAATATATCAATGTGGCTCATGTAATTAATAGATCAAATTTAAATAACAGATGACATAATGTAATAGTTGTTTGGTCTAATGGTAATTATTATCTAAAGTCAATGGTAATTAAAATCAACGAGGCTTTTATTTTGAATTTCTATCCCTCTACTCTCTTTTTGTTAGGTAGTTATTAGTTACAAACTTTGTAACTATAAAAGGAAATTGAATAGAAGGAAATGCTCTTATGGTATTGTATTCTTACCATCAATGATACAAGAAAGGATTTGGAATAAGAGGAAGAACGCTGAAAGAAATATTTATGACAGATTCAAGTATGTTTTCTTATCCTCTAATAGAAAATCATAGTATAGTGAGAATCATAACATGATGGTGAGATCCCATCAGTACCTTTGTCGCTTCAATCTCGTCGACCCCAATGCGATTCCGTTGTGACGGTGCCACAAAAAGCTTTCCTTCTCGTCGGTGAATCTCACATAGTTTGCTTCTACCACCTCGTGAAGTGGCACCCTGTTGCACACGACTTCTCCTTATTCTTTTTCTCTCTCAAGCAATGATACCACTATCACAATGCACCCTCCATTTTGATTAGATCATAAAACTTGTACTAGATTTATAACCTTTTTCCCGTATTGAATAGTTCTATTATAAAAACCAACTAAATGCTAATATGCGCGTTGCGCGGGTATATTTTTATTTATTTAATTTAAATAGATTTTAAAAAAATTAATATGAAATTTTTTGTTCCAATTGTTCAATGATTTACAATTTAATAGTTATATCAATAATATATATACAATTGTACCAATGTAATTTATAGAAGAGAAATATCGTTGTTAGACGAATGATTTGAATAAATAAAGTAACGTATTAATATTGAGATCAATAGATATGCCAAATGTTGAAGTAATGTATTTGATAATTGAAATTAAGAGATAGACTTAATTGATATACAATTGAATTATAAAATGTATTACTTTATTGCTGAAACTAAAAATGATTAAAGTGAAATAGTTGGAAATACATTCATCTTGTATTCCCGATTTTAAGTTTTTCATTTTTTTTTTTTGAATTTTTTGGATTAATCAATTTCATTACACCCGAATTATTTTTCTTTTGGTTTATTCTTTTTGGTTCTCCTTTTAAGGTATGTAGAAGGACGGGCTCTTCGTCAGAGGATATAATATGCTCGACCACAATCTTTTTTTTTGTAAATGTTGTCTTGATTGTCTTTCATCTGATGATGATATGTGAATGTTTTTATTGCTCTATTGTACCTTGATTTTTCGTTTGGATAATGAGTTGTCATCTTTCTCCTTATCATTAACTTCATCTCCACACTTCACTTATTTATGTATTTTACATTTTTATTTTATATCCCCTTCGTCATTTAAGTTGGACTTTGTCGGTTGCGGTGACTTGGGTTCCTAGTTATCTTCATCTCCAATGACTCTAGTCTGAGTATTTTTGTAGGCTTGTCAACAACATAAATTTGCTCTTCATGTCCAACAACATGCAGTGTTCCAATGATGTCTGCAATCCAAAAAATAGTTAGTACCAAATGATATTTCTTTGATAGTTTAGAAGTTGAATTTTGTATTGAAAGAATTATTACCCGTTAGATTTACTTTATCTCCCAATATTTGTGCTAGTGATTTGAAGGAAGTAAACTCAAAGTAATGGTTTTGAATGATAATTTTTTGGTCTTGGATTTTGGTTACAATAGTTGTTGTAAAAAATAATGTCTTCTTTGTAAGAATCATTTGTCGGTGATATTTTTAGATTTGTTATGTTGTATATATCACCTTCTTGTATACTATTTTTGAAATTTGAGAGAAGTTCTTTCTTGAAAGTTGCATGCAAAGGTGTTTCTTGTGAGTTAAAGTCAAATAATTTTAGAGTTGGTCATTCAAAAAGATTTAAATATATTTGATTTTCAATAAAATAAAATATGAAAACAAAGTTGATATATATATATACACACACACGGAATTGAATGCAAATAACAATCTTCAATCATTGTGATTGTATACCTTTTCATCCAACAAAATCATTTCTAAAGAGATTGATTCATCCTCACTTTGTATGGTGTAGACAATACACACGTGAACAACTCAAACTTTGATACTCCAATTATCGCGCTGATCATTAACATGTTCATGAAATGTATAATCCATTTGAATTTGTTTTGCAAAGTTTGTATTTCAGAGATGTGGAGTTTTTTGTTCTGTAAAGTGAGTGATTTTCTGCAAAGTGAGAGAACAAAAAATATTTGTATTTGAATATTGGTAAATAATATATATAGTATATAAATATTTAGAAATGATGGATAAAGTCATATCTCTTTGAATTTTGGTCAGTTTTATTTTACTGAAATTAATTAAATTTAATTTGTTGTTTTATAAGGTTAATTGACATGAAATTAAAGTAATTCATTTGCAATTATTTGTATTTGATGTATACTTATAAGTGTTTGACAATTAATATTTTGTAACCGAATTGTTATAAATTTTGGATTTCGGTTTTGAAACCAAAATGTTAATGATTATGATTACTCTGTTATTATTAAAAATAGTTTGAATGTTTGTAAATTAAAATTCTAATATATCCGATTTAAAATAAAAAATTTCACAATTCCCACAAAGATCGTTAATTAAAATGATCGAAGTCATTAACTTTAACATTTGAAATTTGAAAATTTTCCACAATACCTGTAGATTTGTCTTCGTGAAATTTAAAATGATCGAAGCCAATAACTTTTTGAAAGTTAAAATGATCCAATTTGTCTTTTTTGTTCATATTTTAATTATTTCCCAATTCAATGGCACATATGTTTTAAACATGATTATAATTTACTTAAGTCAAACTTTGTCTTACCTAACAAGTGATCATCTATCTGATAAGAAGAAGTGAAATGAATGTTGAGAAAGCAAGAACACCTCCAATCAAAGCTGAGGAGTAGAGTGATGCATCTCCCTCCTCCACCCCAGTGAAAGCATTTGCGGAAAAGAATTAGTGTCTTCTGGCCAATTGTTGTAGTGGTCTGCATCAGTAGGGTTTGTGCTTCCCTAATTGGACTTATTCGCAGCTTCGACTGCAACTTGTAAGCTACTCAACATATACTACATTGAAGTAAAACTAAGAACATGAGACACACAAAGCAAAGTGACACTTAAAAACAACTAAAGAAGGAAAAGAGTTCAGAAGGTGAGGAAAAAAATATTGATGTATAAATATACCTTGTCATAACATTAAGTCACTGTGAGCCAGACTGATTTCAAAGATTGCATAGAACATAATTGAATTTATGGTGGACAAAATCTGAGAAGCAGCAAAATTAGAAATGAACAAAGAGAAGGAAATTTTTTGTTGCAACGATCAAACCTATACCTCTTTCGAGGTATCTTTGGAGTAGAGTTGGTCAGAGTATCTTTGGAGTAGAATTTGGTGATTTCAAAGAGTTACCGTGGAGGGACGTCGAAGTAGATGATTTCGCAGAAGATGATTTTGAGAGGATGACAAAGCAGAAGTGGACATTGATTGAGACGTACACAAGAGGGAAGAAGAAACGGTTGGAGGAAGCCATTAAAAAAATTAGGGATTAGAGGGATTAAAAGAGAGAAAAATTATTTAGAAACTAAGTATAGGAAAATGAGGTGAAACATAAAAACACAACTTACACAAGACACAAGAGAGCTCTCTAACAGAGGCGTATACATCAGTTTTTTTGTTGAGGTGAAATATGTTTGCATGTGGAAGGAATTACTATGAGGTGGCAGCAATAGAGTGATTGAGTTTGTTTTAAATATATATAATAAGTGGTTAATTGTAGAAATATTCTTAAAAACTTCTTGATTTCACTTCCTTAAAAGCTCATTAAAACCAATTTCTAAAACATAAAATGACATTTAAAATGAAAACATAAAATGACATATTTAAATTGAAAATAGATAAACAGCGCATTATTTTTTCTTCAATATAGTATGACACACTTGTTAGATAACAAAATATCTGAAACATGTAGTTGTGTAGTCAATGTGTATGAAAGAACATGTGTTGAAGACGACAATTTATTAAATAGATATTAGTACCTCGAAAGATTATTTAACAATTGATTTCAAAAGGCTAAAAATTGATGTTTTTGTAATGAAACATGTATTTAACCATAAAATAGTTCAAAAATGTTTGATGGACAATAAAAAAATATGATATTTGCTATGAAAATTATAATACCTAATTTGTAGCTAATCTTTAGCAAATATATTTAGCTAGACATTAACCACGGAGTTGCTACCAAATTGAAGATAGAATTGAGAAACTAAATAGCTAGAAATTTTTTCTAGCTAATGCCTAGTTGATATTTAAAAAATCCTTGCTAATTTGAAGCTAATTCATAGTAAAAAAAATTGTCAACAATTTTCCCTAGCTACATAGCTATGATTTGTCATGGCAATTTCATAGCAAATACTTTTTAAGCAATTTTGCTGTTTTTCCTAATTAATTCATTAAAATCTATTTTGAGAGAGAGATCCTATATGTTATATCAATTGACATTCTATTTGATAAAATTGAGATTAAATAACAATACATTTAAAAATATTTTTCTAATCGAAAATAGAACCAACAACCGATCACCATAAAATTCTATACAAGTAGAATATAACATATGTCCGGAGTAATAATTAACTATTCTAATACATATATAAACAAAAAAAAAAAATATTCAAGATATTAGAAACTCATATAACTGGCGTGAAACTCCATAGTAATTAGACTAGTAAATTTAAGAATTAAGCAATTGAAGTTTATTTCTTAATGATTCAAATCACAACACATTCTCTTTTAAAATGGAGAAACATAATTAAGTGAGAATTTCACCACAGACTCAAACTCTGAACTCATTCTCAATTCTATTACCTAGCCCTAAACTATCTCCTCTCATTTTCTCATCTCCCTCCACAACTACTCCGGCGACGACAGCCTATCAGGCACCGCCACCGGCCACCGGCGACCGCGCGCGACCTTGCGACCCTGCGTGAGTGATTTCCAGCCTCAATAGTGAAGAAGTTCAGCAAGGTAAATACGTAATGATTCTTTATTTAAGGATTTTTTTAATTAGGAATTTTGTGACCGATTTTCTGGTTGATTTTGTACTGTTTGTCCGTTGAGATTGCTTCTTCTTCAGTTCTTTTTTGCTTGGTTGAAATTGAAAGTGTTGCGCTTCTTCAGTTCTTCTTTTGATTCATGCTTGTTCTTCTTCAGTTTTTTTTTAATTATTTGTGATTTATGTTTGTGCATTGTGTTTGTTCTGGCCAGTCTAAAGGTTTTGTCCAATTCGACACTGAGGTATCTGCATCTGCTCCACTTTGAATGCAATTGACAAGTTACTATTTGATACTGTCCAATTTTAATTGTCTGTGGCTTTGATAAAACACCTATATCTCATATATATAATACAATAATTTGACTTTGATTACATGACATACAACAGCAAACTGCCTCTTCAATTCAACATGTATATTTCAGATATTGCTTACCCACTACGTGCATACTTGGTTTTGAAACCACTTTGAGTATGTCTGTTTTAGTACTGTTTCGGTTAGAGTATTGCAATTTTGAATTGAACATTTTTTACTCAATCTCTTATACTCAAAGCTAACTTTTTTTTTAGACAAATTATAACCTGTGAATTTTTATTTTTTCTAAATTAAATAAAACATTACTCTTTGCACAAAATTACTCTGCGCATTGCACAAATAGATGCACTAGTTATTAATTGTACTTAAATAATTTGCACCCCGTGAATCAGGATTCTGGATCTGTCACTGTGTATACACCTTGGTTCTTGAGAGAATAAGAGATAAAAGAGAGTGTATAATATATGTGATATGTTGATGATGTAATAGGAAGAGAGATAGAGATAAAATAAGATATTGAGAAATATAATGTGTATGTGTATCATTACTCAAAATAGTTTATTCTTTTTAAAATATAAAGAACTCAAATAAAAAGAAGATAAAAGATAACTTTAAAGGATAGTTTTGTGTCCATGTTATTAAAGGATAAATTTATCTTTTTCAATAATATCTTAATATAAAATATTTTTATACTAATCAATAAAAAATCACTATCATTTTAATGTCAAACTACTAATTTATAGATTAAATTATTCTTTTAGTTTTTTAATTTATTTTCTGGTTTCACTTTAGTGTCCTAATTATTTTTTGTTCTGCTTTAATCCCTTAAGTATACTTCTGTTAGTTAATTTTTACAAAAAAACGTTAACTTTTACTAATGTGTCATTTAAGGTGAATGAAGTCAGACTAAAATGAAACCAAAAAATAAGTTAAGGGACCAACAATGAAAAATAGTTATCCTTTTCACTCATTTTTAACCTTATTGAATTTGACTTCCTTATGCTCCTCTCTCTCTTTCCTTCTCTCCATGCTCAACCAATTTCTTACTTCTTTCCTTGTTCAGTAAAACCACACAAGATATGTTCATTTTACCTCTTAAGCCAGCATAGATTATTAACAAAACATGTCATTAACAAAATCACCAATCAACAAATAAACAACAACACCAATAACACCAATAATTGAGGTCATTGTTCTACAAATTGTTACTGACATTACAACTTACAAGTATCAATTTTGGGAAAATGTTTTGGGGATGTAGAAATTATAAAAACAATAACGATAAAGGTTGCAATTTTTTTAAGTGGTTTGAAGATGATATTATTGATGAAAGGGATTTGAAGATCAAAAGGCAGAAGAAGAAAAATGTGAAGCTGAAAAATGATTTCTGTAGTACAAGAAGATGACCGAAAATTCAATTATGTTTGAGTTTGTATATTTTGGGATCAATTTGTTGCTAGTAACAATGCTTTTGTGTGGTGGTTGAATATATTGGAGTCCAATGTATTTGAAGTTGTCAAAGTATTATTTTTGTAATAAATGTATTTGTGTTGTTTTTGTTGAATCAATGAATTGTGTTGTTTTTTATTTGTGAACTCATGATATTGTTAGTGAAATGTGTTGTTGTTGTTAATAATCTATGTTCATTTATGAGTAAACGGAAGAGAAACTATAAGACATTTTCATATATGGAAAATTGCAAATGAAGAATAATTAAGAAGATAATAATGACGATAAATCTTAAATTAGAGAAGAAGAGGAAAAATATAAAGTAAATTTTTTAATTTATTTTAGATCCCTTAATTTATTTTTTGGCTCCATTTTTAACAGAAGTATAATAAGGAACCAAAACAGAACAAAAAAATAATTAAAACACCAAACTAAAATAAATGAATAAATTACATGATTAAAAGAGTAATTTAACCTAATTTATAATTATACATAAAACAAAAGGTGATGTGTCTAAAGAGTGGATGTTTATCAGAATTCAATGTAAATATTTTACGTTGTTTCACACCAACAATATCACTTAAATCCTTTTAAAAGATCAGTTTTTTCGTTAAAAAAAATAGCTTTCTTTTTGGTTTAAATTCATGAATTCATTGAGCAGTTTCTGAAAGGCCAAACCATCATTCTGTAATGGCGGCAAGCACAGTACTCTCCAATTTTCCATTGCATTTTACTTGTCGCCCTTCCTCTGCTCACAAAAATCCCCAACCTAATCTCTCTTTCTGCTTCAACCCTCCTTTGAATAGAGCCTCCAGGTTCAGTTCCCACTCTCCTATTTTTCGATTTGGTTATAGTTTCTGCGTTTTCAGTTCATTCTATATGAATGAATTTCTAGTTACAGTAATCTAAATTGTAACAGCCATAATGTCCTTCTTTCAGGTCAAGATTTTGTGTTGCCGCAATAGTGCCACAATGGCTTCCCCGTCGAGTATTTAGAGTACATGGCTTGGTAGGTGATGATGATTCTCTCACTTCCCCTCTACCAGAATTACACAATTCTGAAGCGGTTAGTATTTTTTCCCCTCTCTCTCTCTCTCTCTCTCTCTCTATATATATATATATATATATATATATATATATATATATATATATATATATATATATATATATATATTATTTTATATATAAATAGTAGATTAGTGAAGTAGTTAGAATCACAAAATGGTGTAGACTGCAAACTTAGAACAATGGTTTGTTAAAAAAGACCTATCTCCTTCTTTGCAACTCTATGCGATCATTCTCCTTTTTCCCTGTCCCTTGTTTGTTGTTTCCTGTTCCCTACTCCCCGCAAATTTGTGCCAATAGTCCTATCTATTTTGGCATCATCTCAGTCTCAGCCAACACAAACAACACCTTTAAACAACCCAACCTCTTATGGTATAAAGTGCTTGTATTATTTCCCTAGACTTCAACGTTGAGGCCATACCGCTACCTTATACACCACTATAGCATTTTGAGGGTCGACCACTGTGCTATCCGCTATTGACTACATCGAAAGAATTGAGCTTGAAAAGCTGCAGCTAGCTATAGCCTGTTAGTCAACTAATATGCATAGGCCACCAAAATGATAGGATACTCTGTTGACATATAGAAATCAAATCTGATATGATTGTGTTTATTAGTTGATTTTCTATTTAAGTTTATTTGTATTTTGGGAAAGAATCAAATCACTCTTATTTGATTTATTTCCTAATTTATTTTTCCTTTATTCTCTGCATTCATTAGATAGCTGGCAGCATTGTATATATATGTTTGTACTGTTTCAGTTTCAATATAATAAGAAATGTTCCTTCCCTCCTGTTTTAACCTAGCTGCATCCTAAAACACATACTCCTAATGTATATGATTTAGAAACAGTACACAAACTATGAGTTAACTGCAAATTTAAGTGCAATACTATCTAACAGGTGAAGGGTCAAACCCGCATGAGCTTCCTTGCATTTCATTTATAATGGAATAAATGAATCATATCCAAACTACAAATTGGATTTATTGGCTGTCAATAGAACTTACATGTTACATATAAAAACAGAAAAAGTGGGAATTAGGATTCTTTATACATGTTCTAATTATTGAATTAGTTAGTCAGGTATATTTCAAAACCAATGCTATCCCAATCTATTGCTCTCTTCGTGGACAATGTTGTGTAATAGGACAATTCAACAAGGTATTGAATCATACCAAGTGATAAGTTGAATATCTTCCCAACCCAACAAAGATTGCATTAAATGTTGGGTAACATAACCAACAAAACACCAGGAACTACATTTGTTCCTTTCATTCATATAAACTATTGATTTTGTCATTGTTAAATCACTCTTTAGTTATTCAAAATAATTTGTTGATGGATTAAATATTTCGGGACTCTTTCTCCCAGCCCCTATCCCACTTTTGCACTTCATTCATATTTGGGTCAAGAATAAATTTTGGTCATCTAATGCCTACAGTATTCATGTGAGTATGAATTCTTTGTATGTCTACATTTGTATGTTTGTATGCATGCATGTATTGAAGGTAGAAACCAAGCATCGTCTTCCGTAAAAATATTTGCTTTTCGATAGCTCTTTTTTGTCTCAGTATACAATTATGCTCTGCATATGCAGGGTGCTAGTATTGACTTAAATCTTCCAAGAAGAAGTTTACTTGTACAATTTACATGTGACTTGTGTGGTGAAAGAACAAAGAGGCTTGTAAACCGATTAGCTTATGAAAGAGGTGCCATTTTTGTACAGGTATATATTACTTGTTGATTCCTGTTGTGAACTTCTACGTTGAACGCGTATGTTTAATCATTTTTTCTAAAGATTATTAGTATGATTTCTTCCTTTTTTTTTAATATCTATTCATGGTTGGGGATTGATTTAGGCCCAATCCAATTTTTCAAATGATTACCAAAGCCTGTCATAGATCCGCTGGTTCATCCATTATCAGGCCATTATCGGTCCACTCAGTTCACGCTCTAGTTTTTTATACAGTCCTAGATGTTAGGGGTGTGTGATGAGCCTCACATTGGATAGTGAAATGGCCTGTATTGTGATTACATTACGGGAAGCCCTCACTTTATGCACTAATTTTTTTAGGTTGAGTTAAGCTTGAAACCCAAATTCTAAGAGTTTTTATATGGTTAAGATAGGACCTCTCTAACTTAGCAAAGTGGGAGAGTAGGATCATAAAATTGTATGATTTCACATTTAAAATTCCATTTTTTATAACATAGGATAGAGCAATAAGGATCTCTCTATGAGGGAGAGGGTAAAGCACATGTAGCACAGGACTTTTGTAGATAGAGTAAATAATATTATGGTATACATAGTTCATGTAGCTAGTTCTTGCTCACCTTTACATCTTTGCTGCTGAAATTTATATTTTTGCTTATAAAGCTATGTAGAGAGTAGATATAGTTATGTTACGCATAGTTAATGCAGTATAGCCTTCGCTTATCTTGACTTTTATTGCCTAAATTTAACTTTGTTTATGCTCTTGTCCTTAATATATTAGTAATATTTTTCCATTCAATAATTGTCACTTTGTCTTCTCTTTTTATCTCTTCCCTCACATGCAATAAAGACAAAGAGAGTATGTGTATTATAGTATGTATGTACGTAGTTTTCTTTAACTATGTTATTGATGATTGCGTGAATTGCTTTGACCCGGTGAAAGCTTTTTCTTAAGCCCAAAAATTTGGGTGTGTTTTGTATTTTTATCGACAATGACCTTTCACCAATTGCAGACTTGCTGATGGAGTAGAAATACTAAATAGAGATAGAACACTAATATAGATGAATGAATATTATTGATGATGATGGGATATGGAAAATGAAATACAATTCCAGAGTAAAAGCTCCTCCACAGAGAAAATGGTTATTCTCTCACCGCCTAACCATAAGATTTAATGATTAGTTAATTCTACCATTCACCCCACTCACCCTCTTTATTTGGGAATACTTTAACAGTCACACACACATTTTTTCCTGACTTTCTTTCTTCTTTCTCCTCTCATACACTCTCCATGTTTTGGGCCTCTCATCACTCAAGCCCACATTAAGACCTCCTCTTCATTAGGATTTGGACCATAGTGCCTCCTATCACTTGCCACATCCCCCTGTTTTTGTATATATAACAT
This sequence comes from Cicer chorassanicum, assembly GCA_037974735.1. Lineage (NCBI taxonomy): Eukaryota > Viridiplantae > Streptophyta > Magnoliopsida > Fabales > Fabaceae > Cicer > Cicer chorassanicum. The sequence goes on along the minus strand of JBBPBP010009778.1, from coordinate 16,522,108 downwards.
ATTGGCGTGCAAGTGCAACCATATCTCTATTCTGTAATATGTTGAAATAAGAAAGCAAATTTTTTTCTGGAAAGCAAAGAAAGATACATTCCGTGCTACCTACTGAGTGTTTATTTTGGTGCTCATTGTACAAAAGAAGTAACTAGATTGCATTGCACGTTGGCTTGTTCTGATTGTGCATCATATCTCAAATACGTAAAATATTGAATTAGAATGTGGAATTTTTCCTGAAAGATATAAATTTTAACCCTCTTCTATAATTTGATTTTGTTCTATATCAAGCTTGTTCTGAAAGTTCAATAAAATTCATGGAATGGCTGGATTTTTGGATTCAGTATGCATGTGTATTGAAGATTATTTGTGTGGTTTATATTGCAGCCAGTTTTATAGTTTTCTTTTATCTTTTTTTGCTAAGTATGGTTTTTAGGTACCTTATCCATTCCATTGTTGTTTACAAACATATGTGCAACATTACTATTATGCAAGCAATTATTCTATTTTAAGTAATTAGAAGTTCCTCTTACTAGTGTGCAGGATGTAAACGACATCACAAACTAGTTGACAATCTTGGACTCATCACGGAGTATGACTTTCGGGAGAAAATGAACACACACTCAGAAATTGATCAAAATCAACAGTAATAGCAAAACCAGCTGATGCCCATATATTTCTCCCTTGCTGATGGTTTGATGGTGTGCCATTCTGTGAAGTAAAAAACATAGGATGTGATCAGAAACATGTGACGTTGATGACATGTGTTGGTAGTAGATTTGGCTTATATTTAATCTCGGTGAAGTCTAGGTTACCCATTTGAAAATTATGAGTAAAGTTTACTCATGATGATGTGCAACAAATGAAAATTAAACATGTGCCTTCCATTATCTATATCATACTTATTATTGTTTTTTTGCACATTCTAATATATATATTTATTATTTGCGTATCACATAGCCAATATAAAATCAACTTAAGTAATAATCAATTATATGTAGTGAAGTTAATTAACGCATTAATTTTTTTTATATAACTTTATATATTTCAATAATTTATTATATTTTGGTTTCTCATGATATAAAAATAAAATAAATAAATTTATTATAGTATATTATTCAAGTATGAAATTTTTTCTCATGAATTTTTAAAAGTTTTAAATATATATTGGATCATTAAAACATTAGTAGGAGCTAAAAAGATATTAATGATGAAAAATAAAAATACAAGTGTGTTTTAATTAACATATTATATAATTAATATATTATATAATTAATTTATTATATTAAGGATTAAATAGTCAGTCTATTAATTTAAATTTATTAGTTAATTTTTTTTATAACATATATATAATTAAAAGTAAAAAGGTCCAAGCTCGACACAAGTCATGTCAAGCATAGACAAGAAATGGTAACAAAATCAAACATAAATGAAATGAAAATCACAACCCCACAATCATGTTTCTCAACACCAAAACACATCAATACACAATCACCTACAACCTAAATAAAGCAAATGATGATCATAATTGAGAAACTGCGACGATGAACTTTCAACCACGAAGATAAAATCTTGATACGCTCCAAAAGCAAAATAGTGCTGCACTCCTTTGACTTAAACACTAAGAGATTTCGAATTCACCAAATGGACCACACACATGCCAATTAAATAATAACACACAAAGTCTCTCGACACATCTTTCCACTCCCTAGAAAACTGACAAAGCGATGTGCTAAATCACCAACATAATATGGTTAAATAGCTTGAACACCTAGCCACTGAAAGACTAATATCCAAACGTTGGGCACATAAAAAAAATATGAGTCTCGATGCTCCCACATCCCGTTGCACATAATTGTTTTTCCGCAGATACAACTCTCCTACACACCAAGTTTCTCTTCAATGGGAACCTATCAAGCAAAAGCCTCCTTGTGAACAATGAAACTTTTGAAAGTACAACTTTATCTCAAACAACATCAGTCAATAAGTCTTTTAAGATGTTCGAATTAAGAGTCAACAATTTGTATGCTTCTTTGACCAAATAAGCACCCTCGTTCCATGACCACCTGTCTGAAATATTTTCATGCAAAAAAATGTTATCCAACAAAGATATACAATCACATCACATCTCTTCCTCCCACTGGAAAAACCTCCTCCTCTACCTTCATCCATTCCCATTAACCCTACCCTTGCCTACACAAATCAGACACCTAACTATTCTTGTCTATACCAAGTTAAACAACCTAACACTCAACACAACACCACCAACCCGAAAATCTCGTCACAAAAGAGTGTTACAGCCATCACCCACTTCTACGGATAAATGAAACACAAACAAATCCCCCCTCTCACCTTATCTACCCCCACAAATAGTCTGGATATCTTTCCACCAAAGTGATTCCTTACACATCCCTACCTTAAACCACAATTCATTTTGCTTCGTCCTAAGTCGTCACCTCCATTTTCCTAACAAAGCTAAATTAAACGTTTGCATGTCACACACCCTTAATCCCCCTTTATTCAACTCAAGACAAACCATATCTCAATTATTCTTATGATTCATCTCACAACCACCAAAAAAATCTTAAAAAGGGATTTAATTTTAGAAATAATACATGTGGGGGCCTTAAACAAAGACATGAAGTAACCCAGTAAAGCGAACAAGACATATTTAAGGAGAACAAGACGGCCTCTTATAAAAAAATTCCTCGATTTCCAACCCTACAACTTTATGTTGATTCGTGCAATCACTAGATTTGAAAAGGACAACCGTCTAGGATTACCACCCACCGGTAGTCTCAAATATTTAAAAGGAAATAGGCCACGTATGCAATTAAGCACATTAACTGTCTCATCTAACCAAGACAAATTTACGTTTACATTTACAATCACCCTTTTGTTAAAATTTACCTTAAAAAATGCCACCAACTCAAACAATAACAAATAGTCTTTATTTCTCAGATATTTGCCATCACTTCTCCTCCAGAATCAAAGTATCGTAAAAAAACTACAAATGTGACAAACAACATTCATTCCAACCTCCAATCTATACACCACGAAATAACCCACAAGCAACAAACACATTCATCATAGCATTAAGACTCTCACCATCGGTATTCAGGAAAAGGAACAGCAAAAGCGGATCCCCTTGCTGAAATCTTCTATGCATCAAGAATTCGGATGTCATACTCTCATTAACTAGCATCGACACATAGGCTGAACTAAGGCACTCCATAATCCATCTTCTCTACTTCGGTGGAACAACATCAACTCCATCACAAAATCAAGATAATCTCATTCAACCGAATCATAAGCTTTTTCAAAGTCTAGTTTAAACATTATTATCTCCTTCTTTTCCCTTTTAGCATAATCAACCACTTCATTTTCCATCAAAAAATCATCAAGGATTTGTCGACCTTTAACAAAAGTTGTTTGGCATTCTGAAATTACCTTCCTAATAGCATGCTTCAACATGTTTGCAAAACTTTAGCTAACACCATATACATACATCCCACCAACGAGATAGGACAAAATTCTAAGAGCTATTACATATTATCTACTTTCGAGATCAACACAATAGAGAAACGAATTAGGCCTATCCACGTCATAGTTAGACTAATTAGTTAAGATTGAACATCTTGATCATCAAAATTAGAATTTATATGTCATAGTTAATCTAATTAGGTTAGATTGAACTATTAAATCGTTTAAATTATAATTTATAAGGCATTATTAGTCTAATTAGTTTAGATGGAATAGTCGGATCATCAATATTCGAATTCCTAAGTCATTGTTCGCCTAATTAATTAAAATTGAACCGTTAGATCATCAACATTAGAATTTTTAAGTCATTGTTAGTCTCACTAGTTAAGATTGAAATGTTGAATCATCAAAATTAGAGTTTGTTAGTCATTGTTAGTCTAATTAATTAACATTGAACTATTAGATCATCGAAATTAGAATTTATAAGTCATTGTCAATTTAATTAGTTGAATTGAACAGTTGGATTATGGAAATTAGAATTTGATAGTCATAGTTAGTCTAAGTAGTTACTATTTAACCATTAGATCGTCGAAATTATAATTTATATGTCGTAGTTAGTCTAATTAGGTTAGGATGGACAGTCTAACAATCGAAATTTAAGTTTGATAGTCATTGTTAGTCTAATTAGTTAATATTGAATTGTTGGATCATCAAAATTATAATTTGTAAGTCATTGTTAGTCAAATTAGATACGAAAGAACCGTTGGATCAACAAAATTGCGATTTCTACATCACAATTAGACTAAATAGATTAGATTGAAACATTGGATCATCGAAATTCAAATTTGATAGTTATAGTTAGTCTACTTAACATTGAACCATTAGATCAACGAAATTAGAATTTCAAAGTCATAGTTAGTCTAATTTGGTTAGATTGATCTGTTGGATCAACAAAATTATAATTTATAAGTCATTGTTAGTTTAATTAGTTAGATTGAACCGATAGGTATCGAAATTATAATTTCTAAGTCAATTTTAGTGTAATAAGGTAATATTTAACCGTTTGATCATCGAAATTAGAATTTTTAAGTCAAAGTTAGTTTAATTACATTAGTTTGAATTGTTGGATCATCGTAAATACAATCTATAAGTCATAGTAATTCTATGGATGTGTTTGGCACAATTTTTATGAGGGTAGGAAAGGGGGGAGTAGGGGAGGAAAGGGAATATTTATGAGAGGTGTGGGGGTAGGGGAGGGAGTCAAAATCCGTCATATACCTCATTTTGTTCTCCATTTATTTTGGTTGGATTTGGAAGGAGTGGAGGAAACCAAAACAACATAAAAATAATTTAAAATGTCTCTCATCCCCTTGAACCAAACACAAAATCAATGAAAATCCATCCCCTTTCCTCCCCTCTTTTGAATCAAACATATTTTTGCTTCTTTTCTCGTCCCCTCCATTAAAATCCCTCCATCATCTCCCCTCTGCTGAACCAAACAGATCTTAATTAATTAAGATTGAATTGTTGTTCATCGAAATTAGGACTTTTGAAGTCATAAATTAGGTTAGATGAACCGTTGAATCATGAAAATTATATTTTCTAAGTTATAGATAATGTGATTAGTTAAGATTGAATCATTGGATCACCTAAATTAGAAATTTCAAAGTCACAGCTAGTCGATTTTGATTAGATTGATCGACTAGATTATTAGAATATATTATGTATTCTTTATTGAGGTTCGATGGAGGGATTTCAAACGCCACTAATTAAATGAGTTCAGTAATGACCAATTCAGTACATTTTTTCAAACAGTACACAAATGCGTGAATTTAGAGTTAATGATAGGGATGGTTTTCCATTTCAATAAATAAACGAGATTTTAGTAGGTAAATTAGTACAGAGTAGCCAAATATTTTGTCAATATTATAATGCATGAATTTAGAGTTACTGATAGGTGCGACTTTCCAATGCAATAAATTAATTAGGTTTTTGTTTGTTAGTCATTAAATTTTTACGGATAAAATATTAGTTTCATGTCAATTAGGATTTGATCAAGTGGTTATATTTTACATTATTGAATTACAAGTTTTATGTTCCACAACTGCATACTACAATTTATTTTTGAAATTATTTTAAAATGAATGTAAAAGATCTCAATAATTTGATGTATGGAAACATAAAATATAATTAATTAAAAAATACAATCTCATTAATTAAAAGTGAGGTGAATATACAAATAATAAAAAACATATATTAGAATATATATAAAACAATAAAGATGACACAGATAGTCAGAAATTTAGGTTTAATTTTTATTGGTTCACATTATTATGGATAAATTACCTACAATTCTTCAATAGACAACCTAGAATTTACCAAATCTAAGTGGCTATAAAACTATCGTAATTTGATCGGAGGCATTTCAAACGCCAGTAATTAAATGTGTGTAGTAATGACCAACTCATTACATTTTTGTAAAATTGTTCACAAATGTGTGAATTTAGAGTTAATGATAAGGGTGGTTTTCCAATGCAATAAGTAAATGAGATTTTAGTAGGTAAATAAGTGCAAAGTGCCAAGCATTTTATCAATAGTATATCATTGCATAAATTTATAGTTATTGTGATATTTTCCAAAGCAATAAATTAATTATATTTTTGTTAGTAAGGCATTGTAGTTTGGTCAATTAGGGATTGGTCAAGAGAATATATGACACACGCTGAATTATAAGTTCTATTTTCAACGGCAACGAATAACGATTTATTTTTGAATTTTTTTAAAAATGAATGTAGAATATCTCATTAATTTGATGCATGGAAACATAAAATCTATCTAATTAAAAGACACAATCTCATTAATTAAAAGTGAGGTGAATATACAAGTAAAAAAAAATCATACATTAGAATATATAAGATACAATAATACAGATGGCATAGATAATAAAAAATACATTTTTAATTTTTATTCATTTCACACTGTTATGTATAAACTTCACACTGTTATGTATAAACTACCCACAGTTCTTCAATGGACAATCTATAATTTACCATATCTAACTAGCTATAAAACCATTTTAGATATTTATATAATTGCAATTTAATATTTCAATGGTTAAAGATATTACCAAATTAAAACTTGGTGTTGCTAGAGTTATTAGTTGGTGGTGATGGGACTTGGGGGATACTTGCAAATAACAGTTGGTATTGGAGCTCATACTTGATATCTCATGTGCTTGCCTATGTGTCTTCTTCTCTTGTGCACGGGGGATTCAAGTGTTGATGTGGGTACCTCAACTGCACATATTGATGGCAATGTGGGAATTGAGGCAACTAGGGAGTAAAGGAAGGTTTTGGTTGGATTTGAAAGGAGTGTAGGGAACCAAAATTACATAAAACCCATTTAAAATACCTCTCATCCTCTTTAACTTAACACAAAATCATTGAGAATCCCTCCCCTATCATCCCCTCTTTTAGATCAAATATATCGCCACTCTTTTCCCCTCTCTTCCATTAAAATTCCTCCCTTCTCTCTTCCGTTGAACCAAACATACCTTAATTAGTTAAGATTGAATCGTTAACTAATCGAAATTAGGTTCTTTTAAGTCAAAAATTAGGTTAGAGTAAACTATTGGATTATGAAAATTATATTTTCGAAGTTATAGTTAGTCTGATAAGTTAAAATTGAATTGTTGGATTACCAAAATTAGAATTTCAAATTCATAGTTAGTTTAGTTTGGCTAGATTGATCAGATGGATTATCATTCTATATTATGGGTTCTTTATTATCATTTTTCTTGGAATGGAGACATTTCAAATGCCACTAATTAAATGTTTACCAAATCATTACATTTTGTCAAATTGTACACAAATGCGTGAATTAAGAGTTAATGACAAGGGTGGTTTTCCAATGCAATAAGTAAATGAGATTTTAGTAGGTAAATTAGTGCTGAGTGGCCAAGAATTTTATCAATAGTATATCAATGCATGAATTTAGACTTAATGATAGGTGTGAATTTCAAATGAAATAAATTAATTAGGTTTTTGTTTGTTAGACATTGTAGTTTGGTGGGAAAAAATAGTATAGATATTAGTTTCACGTCAATTAGGGTTTAGTCAAGTGGTTATATGATACACACTAAATTACAATTTATATGTTCAACAACTGCAAACTACAATTATTTTTGAATTTTTTAAAATGAATGTAGAAAATCTCATTAATGTGATGCATAGAAACATAATATCTAAGTAATTAAAAGATACAATCTCGTCAATTAAAATTGAGGTGAATATACAAATAATTAAAAACGTATATTAGAATATATAAAATAAAATAATAAATATGACCTAGATAATAAAAAATACATGTTTAATTTTTATTTGTTTTACATCATTATGTGTAAACTATTCACAGTTCTTCAATAAACAGTCAAGCATTTAGCCAATCTAACTAGCTATAAAACCACTTTAGATATTTATATAATTGTAATTTGATATTTAATGGTTCGAGATATTACCAAATTAACACTTTGTCTTGGTGCCTAAGATGTTTCATTGTTTGTAGAATTATTAGTTGGTGGTGTTGGGGCTTGGGGGACACTTGCAAATAGCAGTTGATATTGGATCTCATGTTTGATATCTCATGTTCTTGTGTTTGAGTGTTCTTCTCTTGTGCATGGGTGATTCAGGTATTGATGTTGGTACCTTTATTGCACACGTTGAGGTCTATATTGTGGCGAAGGAACAAATGTAGGATCTGGCGCTTGCTTTGTAGGTGGCGATAATGATGATGATGAAATTAGGATTTTGTAAGTCATAAATTAAGTTAGAGTGAAATGTTGGAACATGAAAATTATATTTTCAAAGTTATAGTTAGTCTGATTAATTAAGATTGCATCATTAAATCATAAAAATTAGAAATTTGAAGTCATAGTTAGTCTAGTTTGGTTTAATCGATTAATTCGATTATCATAATACAATGAATTCTTTATTATGGTTTGATTCTTGAAATGCATGAAATTAGAGTTACTCATTAGTGTGATTTTCCAATGTAATAAATTAATTAGGTTTTTGTTTGTAAGGCATTGTAGTTTGACAAGCAAAAATAGTCTAAATATTAGTTTCATGTCAGTTATATTTGGTCAAGTGGTTATATGATACACACTGAATTACAAGTCCTATGTTCAACAGCTGCAGACTATGATTTATTTTTGAATTTTTTTTAAAATGAATGTAGAACATCTCAATAATTTGATATATAAAACATAAAATATAATTAATTAAAAAATACAATTTCATTAATTAAAAGTGAGGTGAATATACAAATAATAAAAAACATATATTAGAATATAGAAAATACAATAATAAAAATGACATAGATAATGAACAATACATGTTAAATTTTTATTGGACCCATAATTCTCCAACAGACAACCTAAAATTTACCAAATTAACTATAATTTGATATTTTAATGGTCAGAGATATTACCAAATTAAGATTTGGTCTTCTGAGTGCCCCTTCTATTTACAAAGTCAATTTTGATTTTGAAATACATTAATTTGCAATTTGCAAGATGGACCAATTATCGATTCAAGATTGACCAATCAAGATTCAGCACCAAAATTTTATTTGCATCAATAAAGTTTTTTTTTGCATCAATTCATTTAAGACTACCACACAAAATGCGCCACTTCCATGGTATGTTCTTCATGACTCAGAGCCTGCAAGGATCGTTCCTCCAAATCTTTCGTCTGAGCTCTCAAGAATTCTTGTACCATTCCTTTGAGCTAGTTACCAAAATTTTATATCAAAAGATATGCCCTCGCAATCAAAATTCCAGAAGATGAATATTTATTGGGTTTTGCATGTTGCAAAAATAATATACATGGTCGAGTTGCCATGTATAAAGGCGATTCACGAATTACGATGTCGGTTATTCATGCAAAACTTTTAAAAATATGGCAGCTGATTGGTTTATGGCGGATTATTCCCCTTGGAATGATTTTTACGAGTTCTCATTTGATTCCCATGTGAATTTACAAACGATTTGAATTGTTGGAGCTTGGAGTTTAAATTAAGGTCTTCTTCGTATTTTCTCTTCGACGAAACATTTCAATCCACCATGAGTTTCCCAACAAGGCAGCATGTCATATGCAGGAAAGTCGTTAATAGTCCACATCAAAGCCGCCCTCATTGTGAAATTCTCTTTGCAAGCAATATCATACATCAATTTTCCACTAATCCACAACCTGTTTAGATCATCAATCAAAGGTTGTAAAAATACATCAATGCCCTTTGTTGAATTCAACGGACCCATTTAAGACAAATAAAAAACATGTAAGGTTTTGTCATGCACATCTCTGGAAGGAGATCGTAAGGGGTGACAATAACTGGTCAACAAGAATAAAGGCGACGTCGACGCTTAGATGTACGAAGTAAAGCCATCATAACATAATCCAAGTCTCACATTTTGTGGTTCTGCTGCAAAGTTAGGATGCATCCGATCAAAGTGCTTCTATGCCACACCGTCAGAAGGATGCCCAACACGCTCAAATTCAATTTATTTTTATAATGCCACATCATTTGTTCGGTAGTTTGCATTGATGCAAACATTCTTTGTGTAACGCCCCAGATTTTTTGATCCTAAACGTTACTTGAAAACATATTGTTTAGAAAGATTTACGACAATTTTTTTTTTCTAACTACCTAACATTTATTCATGCAAATAATTATAACAACCACGTTTATTTAATTTTATTAAGAAAATGTTTATTCAAGACTATAACAAGAAAAACAATAATTCTTAACGGAAAGGAACTCATTTCTGTATTTCTAGAATCCTAATGCATTTTAAAAATTGGTGACAAAAATTAAAAATAAACTTAGAATTATCTAGCAACTCTATCATTACAAAATTGCATTGAAAACCAATTTTTATCCTCCGTTCGTCGCACATTAATACTCATCAACTACACTTGAATCTCCTCGAACTCATTAGTACTTAAAATGTTGTTGTAAGGGTCAGTTTTATCCATCATCCACATCAAACCAAAGTTAAACATATAGAAGAATAACACAAAATATATAAAAGTAAAAACTACCAATTTCAAAGAAAAAAAATACACAAACCAATAAATTGCATAACAAAAATATATACATGATGCATGCTCCTAAAACTATATGATTCGGATATACCTGCCACTAAGGCAACTTCCACACAGAAAAATCACCCATACCAATAGGGAAAACCTGCCACTAAGGCAACTTCCACACAGATCACCCATACCAATGGGGAAAAACCTGCCACTAAGGCAACTTCCACACAGATCACCCATATCAATGGGGAAAAACCTGCCACCACTACAAAAAAAAAAAAAGATCTACTGTGACACTCAACTTTTAGTGATATCTTTTTATTTGTCACTATAATTACTTTTAGCTACAGACAAAGTGTCACTTATTCTCATTTAATATAATAGGTTATGTTAACTTAGAAAAAAAACTAAAACATTGACATCAAAACTAATTTATATATAATAACTAAAAAAAACTGAAATATTTTTATTCAAAAATTCAATTGACCCCTTCACCAAAAATCATTCACGCAGCAACATAGTGAAAATCATTCACGCAGCAACATTTCACTCATCCCTTCAAAAATCGCAACAACATATCACGCAGCAACATTCACGCAGCAACATTTCACTCATCCTTCAAAAATCGCAACAACAAATTCAAATTCAGATTTGTTATCATTTTTTCATCATTCGATTTCGTCTTCAGATTCAGATTCAGATTTCTTCATCATTTTTTCGATTGCGTCTTCAGATTCAGATTTCTTCATCATTCGATTTTGTTTTCAGATTCAGATTTCTTCATCGTTTCCCGATTTCGTCTTCAGATTCAGGTTTCTTCATCATTGTTTCATCATTGGATTTCGTCTTCAGATTCAGATTTCTTCATATTTTTTCGATTTCGATTTCTTCTTCAGATTCCCGTTGAAGAAGCTTTTCCCGATTTCTTCAGATTTAGATTCAGCACGAGTAAGTGGAAATTGTTTTTCCTCAATTTGTAATTTGCATTGGTTGAATGATTTGATTGATTTTAGTATTTTATATTTTAAAATGTGTTTAGGTTAACAAAATGTGTTTAGGTTAGCATTGTATCAGATAAAGGGAAAATAGTTTGAAATCAATCACTAGAGACAAATAAACTCACAAAATATAATAATAATTGCCTACTTGATGGTAGTGAAAAGTAATTAGCAATCAACAGTAAACACGCATTGAAATAAGGGGCCTGTTTTCAGCAACACAGATAAATAATAAGGTCATACCAGTAAAAGAAAGGTAACCAACTCAAAGAACAATTGTACCTCATCTATCAAAGGTTTACTTTCTAAAATAGCATGCACAGGTGACCATTTTATAGCTTGTAAGTTTTAATTTTTTTTTTAAATTTTTTAGCATTAACATTTAATGTTATATTTACTTACTGTATGTATATTAGTATAGCAGCCTCATGTATGAATTGCAGGGAAGTTTATTTTTATATGGTTTCCCATTTGGGTATTGGGAAAGGGGGATTGTGCTTTGTAATCTTACATCTCTTCGCCCTAAGTTTCAGGATTGTTCCATACTTAGTCATTGATCATAGCTGAATTTTTGGGCTACTTGACTTTGATTGAATTTGATTGTTGATTGCTTTTGTCGTATAGTATCAATTGCTTGTTGATTACTATGTTTGAATTACTGGACCAAGATTCTAACTAGTTATAGAATTTGGTGATTTAACTTATGTTCTTGAACTTGAAGAATGGATGTTTATAGAATTGGGTTGTTACAATTGCGAATAGCTGAAAATAGTGTTCTGCTGAAATTCCGCAATGCTAAAGTGATATCGTGCTGCAATAGTGGTTATTTGTCAATACTTTTCATCGTTGCATGCTACTAGTACCCCAACTATATCAGTAATACAAGTATAACTATAGTAAGGTATACAAACACATATATACATTGTACAGTTTGAAAATCTTAGCAATGTGGAATGCAAATGCAACTTCATTAACTAGCATGCTTCTAGATCTTGTTTAATTCTAAGCATTGCTCTAGGGACCTTATTATTACCTATGCAATTGAGTCACAAAGTTGTAGGAATTTGTCATTTTGAGATCACTTCAAAGACGAAATTGATTGATCTAAAAGAATTAATGTCCTCAAGTATTTTCAATTTCAAAAACAATTTTTAAATTTTGTTAGCCATTTTTAATGTATTCATTTTTTTATTACTTTATTAAGGTAAAGTACCATTTGAGAATTAACAAATGATTATCACTTACAAAAACAGCATTCCAATACGTTGAGTGATGACATACCTCAGCTGACAACATACCATGATGACAGTGAATGCTGTCTTTGGACTGTCCAAACCCACAACTAGCTTCAATGTACACACCCTTATTTGTAATACCAACTGTTTCAATCAGTGACTGCTTAACTGCTTTCTTAAGTGGAACAAAAATTGTGTTCATTGGATTATCAACCATACCCTTCCCAACAAAATGGTTATCAAGTACCACAGGAATGTTCATGTTCTTAAGTTCTTCTTTTGGGCCAATTCCATTGAGCAATAGCATTTGAGGAGTCCCAATTGCTCCACTTGACACAATCACTTCACTCTTCCTATCATTTCCTAGAATTGCTTTATGTTGTTTCCCATTTTCATCCTTGAAAATTACCCCTATAGCTTTTGCTCTTTTTCCTGCAACAATATTTAGCACTAACATATTACCATTTTCATCCTTGAACTGCTTAATTTTCAATTAAGTTCAATGCTTCTTTGCATGTTCATTTTAAAGGCAACAATGCCATATATCTTTCTACCTATAGAAGCAGACTTAGTGACCAATTTAAGAGACAAAAAAAATCTAAATCTTTTACTTTTTTTTATACTAAGCATTAAAAGGCTAAACTACTCTTAGTACAACTTTATAACAATATCTAGTAATATTTAGTTAACTCTATAAGAAATATAAAAAATGTAGTTCATAGTGAATTTGTAACTATATATGTGTGTGTACCTCTTGTATCAAAAACAATATTTTGGACAGTAGCATAGATCAAAACAGTTCAAATATAGTTATACATCATATTCCTTACCCCTTGGTAAAATAAGGTTTGATGCTAATGCTGCAATACTTGAAGCAGATGATGATGTGGAGTTATTGGAAAAAGTGAAGAAAGATAGAAAGAAGAGACTTGAGAAACAAGGTGTCATCAATTCATCCACCAAAGAAAAAGGTTTGATAATCCTGCAAATATTATATTTTTATTTTTATGTGCATTATTGATTTGTCCTATTATGTGTTTCTAGAAATATATGAAATTCATTTTCATGTTAATTCCTTAAATTTAATGATTTTGTTCACCTTCAATACAAATAAATTGGAGATTCTGCACTGCAGAAGCTAGTAGTAAGTAATTGAACACAATTCTTGAGCGTTTCTGACTATGAAGCACCATAGAAACAAATATCCCACAATGTGTATCATGCATATTCATGAATCAAACTCACCTCATCATCTGGCCTAGTTCTCGTAACTATAAATTTACTTTGTCATATTCATCCTTGCTCTGTCAATACCAGTTCCCTTCTCACAGCCAGGTTTTTGTCTATTGCTTAGATTCTGCATAAAACATGTTCCAATTAAATAGTTTCTATTTGCATTTAAAATTGTCTTTTTTATCCTTTTTCATGTTTTTATCCTTCTGGTGATTGGTTGTTGTAGTACCTCAATTTTGTGTCAATTTTGTTCGATTAATTAAAAATGCCCAATAATTATTTTACCATTATTATTATCAAAAATCTAAAACAAAATCATCATTTGTAATAAATAATAAAACAAATAAATTACAACAATTTTTTAAGCCCTGTCACACAGACACATCAACACCCCAAACTCTGCCAATAGCCACCCAACTCATATCCTGCATCCACTTCTGCAAGGCAGAACTCACATCCACTTCTGCATCCTTCTACAAGGCAACTTCTGCAAGGAAAAACAACACCAACGCTTTGCTTCTTCCTAAAAAGGGCAGGGCATGAACACTTTTATTTTCTAAATCAAACATACTACAGACCACTTTGTTGCCTAATCTGGTTTATTTTTTAGCCTAATAAGGTATTGCTTGTAACAACACTCAATTAAAAGGTATAAAACACTTTTTCTTTAATTATACATTGCTTCAATTTTTTTATAAAAACAGTACAAAATCCAGTAAAACAATGTAAAATCCAGGACTCAAATTTGTCCACTAATCAGAAACATTCATCATTTTACTTATAAATTAAGACAAAAATATCAAGATTAAAAAAGAAGAGGAGGAGACAACAACTCAAAGAGGCAGAAAAATTGTAAAATTGTTAGAGAAGCAGTAAAATTGTTGAGAACCTAAACCCATACAAAAACAAACAAACACAAGTAAAAAACCGGATCAAAACACTAACAAGCAGCAGAAGGCAGAAGAAGAAGTAAGGTACTTTTATTTCATTTTTCCTTTTTTTTCATTCTAGAAAATGTAAATTTGGGATTACTGTATGTGAAAATAAAGATAAAAATTGTGATAAGGCAAACTTGCATTCTGATAAAATAAAAATAAGGATTAGGCGTGTACCATTCAAGATGAGTTTAAAAAAAAAAATTTAATTTGTAAAAATAAGATTACATTATAAAAAAATAAAAGAAAACCAAAAAAATCGAACCTGTATGTCGTCCTTGCCGTCACCGTTTCCTTGTTCCTCTTCATGTCCGCCATCGCCATATCTGTAAACCTTGTGACACTTGCTGGCCAGCCACTCTTTTTTAAAATCGTGTGAATATGACTGGGCATAAGAGAGGAAAACAGGGAATGAGTTGAGATTGGGAATGAACAGAAACATGTAAAGCTTTCTTTTTTTTTTTTTCAGAACCGTGTGAACTTTTTTTTTCCAGAACCATGCTGAAAGCGGCCGCCCCTCTTTGCCTTTCTAGGGTTTTTTTTCCAGCCGTGCACCCCTCTTTTTCCAGGGTTTTCTTCTGTTTCCTGGGTTCTCCCTTTTTGGCTATTCACACATTAGGTTTCGGTTAAAAAAGGATTTGGACCTTAAGCCTATTAGTTTTCTAGCCCAATTGTTTGTTTTTTTAGTTTCCTTTTCTTTTGTTAGGTCCATTTTTTTTATTTTTTTATTTTATTCAATCCTTTTATTTTAACAAGTTATATCCTAATTTTCATCAAATAAATATCAATCCTTATAAAAAATAAATATATTTTATTTTTTATTCTTAAAAGGATTAAATTAGATGTGACATCTTTTTACTCCTTAAATTTTTAATACTACCTGATATTTTTAAAAGCTTAGTATTTAAAACCGAAAAATGATAATTTATTCTTAAAAGGATTAAATTAGATGTGACATCTTTTTACTCCTTATTGTTTTGATACACAAGTTGTATTACTTGACAAATTTTAAAACTTATATTTAAAATAAAAAATGATAAAAACATTCTTAAAAGGATTAAATTAGATGTGACATCTTTTTACTCCTTAAATTTTTTGAGACACGAGTCGTACGACTAGATAGTCTTAAAACTTGCATTTTTAAATATTATTCAAATCATATCAATTACCTTTTTTTCAAAACTTTTTATCAACAACAAAACACAATTTCTTTAAGAGTAATAAACACATCCGCATTTTCTACCCAAGAACTACGTAGCTTTGATTTCTCCATCGCACCAGGAGATACGTAGGAGCAAAATCGTACTCTTGTCAAGCATAATAACAAAAACTTTTTTTTTCTTTCTCTCTATATTTTAAATGTCTTTTTATCATTAGATTATTTTTGTAAAAAATATTATATTTGCATTTTAAAAGGAGAAATAAATATATTTAAGTTAATATTAATTTTGCACAATTAATTATAGGTAACCGTTTTTTTTACGGATGTCGTAGGGTGCTAATACCTTCCCTACGCATAATCGACTCCCGAACTCAAAATTTGGTTTCAAAGACCATTTTTTTATTTATTTGTATTTTTAAGGGTTTTTCCAATATTTTCCCTTATTTTAAAATAAACTTTGGTGGCGACTCCATTGAATTCGAGAAACGCTCGAAATTTTAGGCCGCGACAGCTAGCGACTCCACTGGGGACTATTAGAGAGTCAAGCCTAACATAATTAATTGTGCAATTTTATTTTTTATTTTTTATTTTTTTTTATTTCTTTTATATTTATTTCTCCTTTCATTTTCTTTATTTTATGCCTTTATTGTTTAATAGTTATTTTCTTGTAGTCATTATCTTTATATATATATTTATATATGTGTGTTGAGTATTTTACATCTTTTATTGGATTGTGATTCTCGTCACACACTACACATTCACTTACACACACACTTATGAGTGAGACCCTATACCCGGGCCTGAGTGAAGCTTAAGTTTAGTTAGGGGTTTAGTGATAATCATATTGGATGTACATCCTATTTGGTTATTGCGAAAATCTCGTCTAAAGTGTGACTCTATTGAAAATACCTACATTTTGGATGTACTTCCTATTTGTAGTGATGTTTCAATACGAGTACTTGGTTCTAGAGACCAATGAATTTTAGGACTATAGAACCCGCCCAGGAAAGAATTCACGAATTTAGAAGCTTAGAGACTTTAAAATTTCTCTAATTTTGGTTAGAATGCATCTAAGTCATATCCTAGCTTTCTTGCTTTTAAATGGTAGATTTTTTCTTTTAATTTTTATTTTTTTTACTTTTATTTTTATTATGTTTATTTTTATTTTTTTGTTTTTTCCCCACCATCCGTCGTTAGTATACCTCTCAATTTTTTTTATTGCATCAATACAACTAGCTTTCATCGTTAATGTTAAAGTTAGATTCTTTTTAGTACCATGCATTCCTTTCCTGCATTAAAAATTATTTTCAACACCATACCATACATTATTCATAATCATTCATTTTATGTAGGTCCATTAGAGAACCATTGAATTCAAAGCTAGGGTGTGGATATCTTTGATTAAAAATGGGATCCAACAATGAAACTGCAACTCCAATGCTAAGGAAAACTATGAATGTGAAAGCCAAAAAGCCTCAGGTTGACAGTTTAAAAGAACTTCGTAGCTTGTTGGAACTTAATCACCGGTCAACATTTACTAAGAAATATGGAAAAATTCTTGATTTATTGGATGTGGATGTACAAATAGGGGCTATTACCGCTTTGTCTCAATTCTACGACTCTCCTTTGAGATGCTTCACTTTTCAAGACTTCCAACTTGCGTCTACTTTGGAAGAGTTTGGACCAATTTTAGGCTACTCCCTAGTGAAAGGGAAACCTTATCGTTACATGGGAAATTATCCATCCGCAACCAAAATAGCTGAGGTACTAAAGGTTGAAGAGGAAATATTGATTAGCCAAAAGAAGAAAGGGACTTATGGTTTCCTAAGAAGTTTTTTTGAGAAAAGAGCACATCATTTAGCTAAAGCCCAAGATTGGAGTGCTTTTATGGAGGTGCTAGCTCTCACCATCTATGGAGTTGTTCTATTCCCGAGTGATGAAGAAATTATTGATTTAGCAGCAATCGATGTCTTCCTAGCCTTGAAGAATAGAGGAGAAAATCCTACAACAGCCGTCCTCGCTGACGTGTACTATACACTTAACTACTGTCATGAAAAAAAAGGCAAACGAATTTTGTGTTGTTTACCGGTTTTGTACGTCTGGTTGGTGAACCATATGTTTGATAGTGGGTGCCAAAAGCGTTGTCCTATCAATGATTTCAAGAACTGTTGTGTTGACATAAAGGATGATCGAGAATGGGCTCAGAGGTTGGTAGATCTTAATAAAAAAAGAGTTCGATGGTATGCGAGATGGCGAGAGGTAAAAGAAGTAATATACCAATGTGGAACATTCCCTAATGTGCCACTTATGGGGACTAGAGGTTGTGTGAATTATAATCCAGTATTGGCCTTGAGGCAACTTGGGTATCCTATCATAGGAGAACCAATGCAAAAATTAATAACCCCTTTTATTCTTTATGACATGGGTTTAGAAAACATTGAAGATTTGAGGAGAGTACGTCAATCTTGGAAGACGATAATCAGAAAAGGGAAGGAACTTGGAAGTAGAAGTTGTGGTGCAGATGATTGCTACCGACAGTGGGTCAAGAATAGGGTCCAAAAGATCAAGCTGCCTTTTCTTCGTACATCTGAGGTGGTCGATGAAACACCAATGCAATCCATTATCGTTAGTGAAGAAATTGAGAAGTTGCAAGCATCAATTCTAGAGGCGGAAGAGGAAAAGAAGAATATGCGAGAAGAGTTGATGGTAGTTCGTCGAGCATATGAGTTCTCCCTATTGGAAAATGAGCAGAAGACGATTTCTCTTGAAATATCAAATAAGAGAGCAAAGGTAGAGGAGGATTATAAACTCAAGCTTCAATGCAATTTAAGGGCTTCAGACGAGTCTTTATGTTTGAGAAGACAAGAAAGAGACCAGGTGCGAGAGGAGGTTGAAAAGTTGAGAAAATGGTTGAAAGATTCAGAAAGCAGTGAAAGAAATGCGAAGAGACAGTTGGAAGATTTGAAACAACAGTTGGAGAGAGTGGTAGTAGAATATAAAACAAGGATAGAAGAAGAAAAAATTGAGAAACAAGAAGTTGTTGCTATGTACCGAGATGCGTGGTTGAAGGAACAAAAGGAAGCAAATATCTTAAGAAACCGAATGATGGAACAAGTGGAAGCAATAGAGATGCTTGGGCAAGAAGGGGTAATGTGGATAGATCGTTGTGAAAAACTCACTTCCATAGCCAACCAAGCCATCGAAAGGGTTCCCGTACTCTTAAGGAAAGCAGAAACAAGCATAGTTCCATTTGTCACACCTGCTGAGATTATTACTTTCATTCAACATTGTAATAGTTTGATAGAAGCAATGAATAGTTTAATTCGCCGAGAGCGATAAAAACAATGTATTTCAGATACAGAGAGAAATGTTGCACTTGTACCATTGTTAATTATCAATGAAAGAACTTGTTTTGAGTTTTCTAAAAAGATGTTTGTGCCTAGGTTGCGAAGTCAATGGTTCTCTAATACCCACATGCATGCATATAAATCTTCATTTTTTTAACTAGCATCATATGATCTTTCAGAAAAAAAAATCAATAAAGCTGTTTCCCCGACACCCTTATCTGACTCGCGCAAACTCCAAGTTCATGGACGAACTTGAACAAAACCAAGAAGAGATGAGAGTGGATGTTAGCCAATTGAAGGACAAGGTTGATCGAATCCTAGAGGCTATACAAGCTTTAACAACGAAGGATAATACAGATGGGAATCCTCCAACTACAAATGAAGAACACCGAGCTACTCCGTCTCACCCACCAGGCTTTACCCCAACTACCCAACAATTTCGCACGCCAACCATGCAATTTCCTATGTATGGTCTCCCACATGGTTATACTCCACCCTTAATCATCAATCCCATGGACAATAATCCAAACCCCTCAAATATCAACTCTCAAAGCCTAAACCAACCGCAAATCCCATCTCCTCAGGGCTACGTGCCACCCTAAAACACTATACCTTCAGAAAATATTCCATTTAGTGCACCCGATGTACCCCATTTTGATGCTAATTGGCAACAACCTCATGTTGGTGATGATACACAGTCGAAAGAAAAATTTCATGTTTTAGAAGAACGAATAAAAGCAATTGAAGGAAGTAATGCCTATGGTCTCGAAGCTTTTGATATATGCTTGGTTCCCGATGTGGTGATCCCTTCAAAATTCAAGACGCCTGAGTTTGAAAAATACAGAGGTGTCACATGCCCTAAAAACCATTTGACCATGTATTGTAGAAAAATGGCTTCTCATGCTCATAATGACAAACTTCTCATCCATTTCTTTCAAGACAGTTTAAGTGGGGCATCATTAAATTGGTATATGCATCTCGAGCGAAATCGAATCCGTTCATGAAAAGATTTGGCTGATGCCTTCCTGAAACAATACAGGTATAAAATTGATATAGCCCCTGACAGGATGCAATTGCAAAATTCGTCAAAAAAGGACAATGAAACATTCAAAGAATATGCACAACGGTGGAGAGAATTGGCATCGCAAGTAGATCCTCCTTTATCTGAAAGGGAAATGGTTGGTATGTTTATGGATACTCTTCAGTCTCCCTTTTATGATAAGATGATTGGGAGTATGTCATCAAACGTTTCTGACATGGTCATGATAGGAGAAAGAGTTGAAAGTGGCATGAGAAGTGGTAAGATCGCATGTGCAACGAGTGGTGTGAAGAAACCCCAGATGGGATTCACAAAGAAGAAAGAGGGGGATGCTAACATTGTAATGGCAAACCCAAGGGTTTCTTATTCTCCAGCCATGAATTCTTATCGACCTCCAAATTTTCAGCCTCTAATACCCCAAATTCCCTACATTCCTTATCCATATGTGGCAGCAACCTCACAAACTCCATACCCGCAATATCACCCTTCAAGGCCACCTTATTATCAACCACCTTTGGTCCAACCACCACTTGCTGCTTTTTCGCAACAAAACCAATGGAACCCAAATCCAACCCCGAATCACTACAGACCACCAGTTAATCGAGAGAAAAAGATAAACCGTTTCGACTTGATTCCCATCACATATAGCCAATTGTTGCCTCACCTACTCCAGAATTCAATGGTAGTTCTAAGGCCAATGAAACCTATGGAACCACCCTTCCCAAAATGGTACAACCCAAATGCCAAATGTGAATACCATGCAGGAGCCGTAGGGCATTCCATCGAAGATTATCAAGCCCTAAAATCTAAAGTGCAAGAACTGATCAATGCAAAATGGCTTACCTTCAAGGAAGACGGTCCCAACGTAGGGAGTAACCCTTTGCCGGGCCATGGGGATACCTCTGTCAACGCCATTGAAGATTGTGCAAAAGATGATCGTGTGTTGACCATAAAGTCGCGCATGGAAAATAGTACATCTTTCCAAAGACCATTGGAAATCCTATATAGAAAAGAGAATCTCAACCCAACTCTTCACAGGCCCAATGCAATACTTGTCCAAGCACCAACTCCTTTTCCTTATAAAAATACCAAGGCGATACCATGGAATTATGAAATTACCTCCCACTTGGCCAATCATAAATTGAGTGATAGCTGTGAACCTAAGGGTACTGATGTCACAAACATTTCAGGGATTGGCAGGATGACTCGAAGTGGTCGAGTATATGCCCCCAGTCAACCTAAGGAAAAAGAGGGCCATGGAGGAAAAGGCAAAGAAGTGACGAATCATGCTATAAAAGGACCAGAGACTAGCAAGAGGACGATGCCTGAAGAAGAAGCTAATGAATTTTTGACATTTATCAAGCAAAGTGAATATAAAGTGGTGGACCAATTAAATCATACTCCTTCCAAGATATCTGTTCTCTCTTTGTTATTGAATTCTGAAGCACATAGAGGGGCACTAATGAAGGTTTTAAATGAGGCCCATGTTAATCATGATATCACTGTCGACCAGTTTGATGGGGTTGTTGGTAACATCACCGCTAATAGCTGTCTGAGTTTTAGCGATGTCGAATTACCAGCTAAAGGGATATAGCATAATAAAGCACTACACATCTCTGTGAAGTGTCATGATTATATTCTTGCACGAGTGCTTGTTGATAATGGTTCATCGTTGAATGTCATGCCGAAATCAACACTATCAAAACTATTTGTTGATGGAGCTTGTTTGAAGCCGAGTGCTTTGGTGGTGAAAGCGTTTGATGGATCCAGAAGACAAGTTGTTGGTGAGATTGACCTGCCAATTCAAATCGGACCCCATAACTTTGGAATAACCTTCCAAGTGATGGATATTAAACCAGCGTACAGTTGCCTTTTAGGGAGACCGTGGATTCACGTTGCTGGAGCAGTAACATCCACTCTCCATCAAAAGCTAAAGTTTATAGTGAACAATAAGCTGGTGATAATATCTGGGGAAGAAGATATGATAGTTAGTCATCTGTCTTCTACGGGCTACATTGAGGACACGGAGGAAGCCATAGAGACTTCCTTTCAAGCATTAGAAATCGCCAATGTTGTCTTCATGGGTGAAGAATCTCCTTTAAAAGAACCAAAGTTGCCTACCACATCCTTAAAGTCTACCAAATCGATGTTGGAAGGAGGAGTTTTTGCTAAATTGGGAAAATTGTTAGATATACCCGAAAAGAACGATAGGCACGGTTTGGGATATGTACCTACTGAAGCTGACAAAGAAAAGGCTGTAAAAGAAAAAAGGGAAAGCAGGATGGCTCGTTTGAAAAATCAGACACTAAATTCACATAAGATTTCTATTTGTGACATTCGCCAAACATTTCAGAGCACGGGAATAGTATATGCTGACCATGTGGCTGCTGCGGAAGAAGATGACCATGTTGATGATGATACCCTCAAATTTGTGTACCCTTGTCCTCCAAACACGAGTCTCAACAATTGGAAGATCATCGAGTTCCCCGTGTTTGTTAATTCATGTTCAAAGTAATTATGTATTCTAACTCCTTTTGCTCTGCCCAAGGCTATAAGGATAACTAATTAGGGCGCATGTATTTCAATTTCGTACTAATTATCAATAAATGCATTTTTGAATTCTTCAACTGCTTTTGATTTTCTCTTTTCTTTTTTGGCAATCTTTATTCATATTTTCTTTTTCCTTTTTCTTCTTAATTTAAACAATACATTTTTGAATTCTTCAATTGCTTTTGTTTTTTTGGCAATCTTTATTCATATTTTCTTTTTTCTTTTTCTTCTTAATTCAAACAATGCAGAGTCGAAAACAAAAATGTTGAAAATAGCAGCGCTAGAACCCATTCTTGTAATTTTGAACGCCCAATTAATCACACTGATGAGGATTGTGAAGACGATTGTGAGCCTCCCCCAGAACTAGAAAGGTTAATTGAACAAGAAGCTAAGATAATCCAACCCTATCAAGAACCTTTTGAGGTGATCAATTTAGGGACTGAGCATGATAAGAAAGAAATTAAAATTGGAATGTCTATGAAAGCAACTGAACGAGAAAAGTTGGTTAAACTTTTATTTGATTTTGTGGATGTCTTTGCATGGTCGTACCAAGATATGCCTGGGCTAGATACTAACATAGTTGAACACAAGCTACCACTCAAGCCTGAATGTGCTCCAATTAAACAAAAATTGAGGAGGATGAGGCCTGATATGTCACTTAAAATTAGAGAAGAGGTCAAGAAGCAATTTGATGTTGGTTTCTTAGCAGTAGCAAAATATCCTCAATGGGTTGCTAATATTGTCCCAGTTCCAAAAAAGGATGGAAAGGTTCGAATGTGCGTTGATTATCGGGATTTAAATAAAGCTAGTCCTAAAGACAATTTTCCTTTGCCTCATATTGATGTCCTAGTGGATAGCACTGCTCAGTATTCTCTTTTTTCCTTCATGGATGGTTTCTCAGGTTACAATCAAATTAAGATGGCTCCCGAGGATATGGAAAAAACCACATTCATCACACAATGGGGAACTTTCTGTTATAAAGTGATGTCATTTGGATTAAAGAATGCTGGGGCAACCTATCAAAGATCAATGGTAACTTTGTTTCATGACATGATGCATAAGGAAATAGAGGTTTACGTGGACGATATGATTGCCAAATCTCGGACTGAAGAAGACCATGTTGTTAACCTTCAAAAGTTATTTGTGCGACTAAGAAAGTTCAGACTCCGTTTAAACCCTGCTAAATGCACTTTTGGTGTAAGATCAGGCAAGTTACTTGGTTTTATCGTTAGTGAAAAGGGATAGAAGTGGACCCAGATAAAGTAAGAGCAATACAAGAAATGCCCGCTCCACGCACGAAAAAAGAAGTTCGTGGCTTTTTGGGTAGATTGAATTACATTGCCAGGTTCATATTGCATCTCACCGCTACATGCGAGCCAATTTTCAAATTGTTGCGCAAAGACCAAAAGGTTGAATGGAATGAGAATTGTCAAAAAGCTTTTGAAAAGATTAAGCAGTACTTGTCAAAACCTCCAATCTTAGTACCTCCTGTTCCTGGGAAACCGCTTATTATGTACTTAACAGTACTTGACGAGTCAATGGGTTGTGTATTGGGGCAGCATGACGAATCCGGTAAGAAAGAACATGCCATCTATTATTTGAGCAAAAAGTTCACCAGCTGTGAAACAAGGTATTCACTTCTTGAACGAACATGTTGCGCATTAGCATGGGCTGCTCGTCGGTTGAGGCAATACATGTTGTGTCATACAACTTGATTGGTGTCTAAAATGGACCCAATTAAATACATCTTTGAGAAACCTGCTCTTACTGGGAGGATTGCCCGTTGGCAGATGTTGTTATCAGAATATGATTTGGTATACGTTACACAAAAAGCTATCAAAGGAAGCGCCTTGGCAGAGTACTTGGCCCAACAACCTGTAGAAGATTATCAATTAATGCAGTGTGAATTCCCCGATGAAGGCATAATGACTTCATTTGAAGAGACTGAATCATCTGATAGAGAAAAATGGACATTGGTGTTTGATGGTGCTTCTAACGCGTTAGGACATGGAATTGGAGCCATTTTGATGGTGCTTCTAACGCGTTAACTCCATTTACTGCTAGGTTATGTTTTGACTGCACAAACAATATTGCAGAATACGAGGCATGTGTTATGGGCATTAAAGCTGCTATTGAATCAAAAGCAAAAATTCTCGAGGTGTATGGAGACTCATTGTTGGTCATCAATCAAACGAAAGGAGAATGGGAAACGCGAGACTCCAAATTGATTCCGTATCAAACCCATATCAAAGAATTGACAGAACAATTCGAGAAGATTACTTTTCACCATATCCCTCGAGAAGAAAACCAATTAGCTGATGCCCTGGCCACATTGTCGTCAATGTTCAAAATAAGCACCAGGCAGGACATGCCAGTCATAAAAATTCAACCAAGGGATAAACCTGCATATTGTTTATCAATAGAAGAAGAGTCTGACGGCAAGCCATGGTTTCATGATATCAAATCCTATGTCAAGAATAAGGAATATCCATTGGGTATTTCAGATAACGACAAAAGGGTGTTAAGGAGGTTGTCAATGAACTTCTTAAATGGTGAGGTGCTTTACAAGAGAAATCATGATATGGTTCTCCTCAGATGCGTGGACCAAGCGGAAGCAGAGAAAATCATTCAAGAGGTTCACGAAGGTTCTTTCGGAACTCATGCAAATGGGCACGCTATGGCGAAAAAAATCTTAAGGGCTGGCTACTATTGGTTGACCATGGAGTCCGATTGCTGTTGTTACGTAAAGAAATGTCATAAATGTCAAATCTATACTGACAAAGTACATGTACCGCCCACCTCTCTGAACGTTTTAACATCACCATGGCCATTTTCAATGTGGGGGATGGATGTTATTGGGCTCAACGAGCCTAAAGCTTCAAATGGGCACCGATTTATCCTAGTAGCTATTGATTACTTCACAAAATGGGTTGAAGCCGCTTCTTATGCCAATGTGACGAGAAGTGTGGTTGCCAAATTCATCAAAAGGGAATTGATTTGTCGATATGGCTTGCCAAATAAGATCATCACCGACAATGCGACCAATCTGAATAATAAAATGATGAAGGAGTTGTGTGATAATTTCAAAATTCAGCACCATAATTCTTCTCCATATCGTCCAAAAATGAATAGGGCTGTAGAAGCAGCAAATAAAAATATCAAGAAGATCGTACAAAAGATGGTGGAGACATATAAGGATTGGCACGGAATGCTTCCCTTTGCATTACATGGCTACAGAACTTCTGTCCGAACCTCAACAGGGGCAACCCCTTTCTCATTGGTGTACGGAATGGAAGCGGTACTTCCCATTGAAGTTGAAATTCCCTCGATCAGAGTCTTGATGGAAACAAAACTAGAAGAGGCTGAATGGGTTCAATCACGATATGACCAATTGAATCTCATAGAAGAGAAGAGAATGATAGTTTTGTGTCATGGCCAACTATATCAAAGAAGACTTAAAAAAGCATATGACAAAAAGGTTCGTCCTCGAGAGTTTCAAGAAGGAGACTTAGTGTTAAAGAAAATATTGCCCATCAAAAGAGATTCTCGTGGAAAATGGAACCCGAACTACGAGGGACCATATGTTGTGAAGAAAACTTTCTCTGGGGGAGCTCTAATACTTGCAGAAATGGATGGAGATGAGCTTTCACTTCCAGTAAACTCAGATGCAGTCAAAAAGTATTATGCTTGAAAAGAAAAAAAAAATGAAAAATGGGCTCGCTAGGTTGAAAACCTGAAAAGGCGACCTAGGCAAAAATTAGAGCATCCCGATGGATTGAAAACTTGAAAGAGCGGTCCATGCAAAAGTTAGGGATAACAAACAGATCAAGTGGTTCAAACTGGAGCATTTTATTATTCTTAGAAGTCCTAAATTATAGGAATGACTAGCGTTGTTATCTCTCCAACTAAAGCTAAACACATTCATCCCTACATTGTAACTTTTAGTTCAATTGTATTATTCTCCAATTAATGAATGTACATTTTTCAATCTTGTCATTCGATGCTATACATTATCCTCTTTCTAAGTTGATTCAGCCTCATGTTTTTTTGTTCAAGTATTTTTTTATAAAAAAAATGTTATTTTATGATAATAAATTTTTGGAATCTGAAATATGTGTAAATATAAAATAAAATAAAAAACATTTTAATTATTTTGACACTTGAAAAATATATACACGGGAACTCGATAGATTCTCAACATATATGTGGTATAAAAAAAATAAAAATAAAAAAGAAGTAATTATTTTAAACAATGCATTCTCTTCGGAAAAGGGGAAGTCATACAAGATATACTAGAGTCATCACACAACGAACGATTGTTATCTCCATTGAATCTTGTAAGTGTATAAAGTCGCGTAAGGATCGGGGAACCATAAAAATAAAAAATAAAAGAATTTACTTACATTGCATGCATCTTACATTTTCCATGTAGTCACACATGATCTATGGAATCTTCATTCATATTTTACATATACTTAAAACCAAAAAAAAAAAACACCAATTTCTCTCTCTTTGATCATTTTATTTACATTCGTTTTATTAATGTCGAACTACGCATCGGTAATCAATCCGAAGACGATCATTTTATTTTTGTCGATCTACGCATCGGTAACCAATTCGAAGACGATCATTTTATTTATGTAGATCTACGCATCGGTAACCAATCCGAAGACGATCATTTTATTTAAGTTGATCTACGTATCGGTAACCAATCCGAAGACGATCATTTTATTTATGTAGATTTACGCATCGGTAACCAATCCGAAGACGATCATTTTATTTATGTTGATCTACGCATCGGTAACCAATCCGAAGACGATTATTTTATTTACATCGATCTACGCATCGTTATCCAATCCGAAGACGATCATTTTATGTCCAAACCATGGATCTACGCATCGATATCCAATCCGAAGACGATCATGTTTTTATTTTGCCAATCATCAACTTTTTACATTACACATCATAATTTATACAACATTTAGGTCCTTATATTTAATTAACTTTTACTAATAAAAAATAATTAAATAGGGGCAGCTGTAGTACCTCAATTTTGTCTCAATTTTGTCCGATTAATTAAAAATGCCCAATAATTATTTTACCATTATTATTATCAAAAATCTAAAAAAAATCATCATTTGTGATAAATAATAAAACAAATAAATTACAACAATTTTTTAAGCCCTGTCACACAGACACATCAACACCCCAAACTCTGCCAATAACCACCCAACCACCCAACTCATATCCTGCATCCACTTCTGCAAGGCAGAACTCACATCCACTTTTGCATCCTTCTGCAAGGCAAAACAACACCAACGCTTTGCTTCTTTCTGAAAAGGGCAGGGCAGGAACACTTTTATTTTCAAAATCAAACATACTACAGACCAGTTTGTTGCCTAATCTAGTTTATTTTTTAGCCTAATAAGGTATTGCTTGTAACAACACTCAATTAAGAGGTATAAAACATTTTTTCTTTAACTATACATTGCTTCAAATTTTTTACAAAAACAATACAAAATCCAGTAAAACAATGTAAAATCCAGGACTCAAATTTGTCCACTGATCAGAAACATTCATCATTTTACTTATAAATTAAGACAAAAAAATCAAGATTAAAAAAGAAGAGGAGGAGACAGCAACTCAAAGAGACAGAAAAATTGTAAAATTGTTAGAGAAGCAGTAAAATTGTTGAGAACCTAAACCCATACAAAAACAAACAAACACAAGTAAAAAACCGGATCAAAACACTAACAAGCAGCAGAAGGCAGAAGAAGAAGTAAGGTACTTTTTTTTCATTTTTCCTTTTTTTTCATTCTAGAAAATGTAAATTTGAGATTACTGTTACACAAAATAAAGATAAAGAAAGGGGTTTTCTCTTTCAAATTTTCGAAAACCTCTACTCTAATCTAAAATAAAAAATGTTTACTCTTTACTCAAGTTCTCACAAATAACATTTCATTGATACATTCTTCTTTTTTTCGGAATTTTTTATCCAATTCGAAATTACGACAGAAATAGAAATAGAAATGTCAAATTCTTGAGTAGTCTACCTCCCTTCGAACAACGAATCCTCTAAAATTAAATTCTTAATAAAAAAAGGAATATCCTTGAATTCATAAGGGATTTCTTTGTCGTCGACGTTGTTTTTCAACCGGAAGACCGAGAGGTAATTATCGAGACTTTGGATTATCTGGACACATACTTCGTGAAATGGTTCACGAAGGTTTGTTGCCCGGTGCAACAAGATCCAGTAGGTAAGAATTAAAAATTTCCAAAATTTTATTTTCAATAGCAAAAAATATGGAATAAAAATAACTATTACTATCCCTAACTAAAAAGGTTTTATTAGATAGGAAATTCTGTATGTTGCTGACATCTACTAAATAATCAACATCACAGTAACTATCATTTTCACTATTGTTTTTGCAAGTATCAATGGTATTATCCATATCAGTTAAAATAGATGGGTCTTCACTCTTATTTTCAATAGGACCAAAACTATCTATGGATTTACTTAAACCACACCTGTATTCTATCTTCTTATTAAATAGCATTGAATTGAACCACCATTTTTCCATAGAACTTTTTCCCATTATTTACATGAAAATACAATAGATGAATAGTCATTCGATGAAAAATATAAGGATTAGGCGTGTACCATTCAAGATAAGTTTTAAAAAAAAAATTAATTTGTAAAAATAAGATTACATTATAAAAAAAAATAAAAGAAAACCAAAAAAATCGAACCTGTATGTCGTCCTTGCCGTCACCGTCCTTACCGTAACCGTTTCCTTGTTCCTCTTCATGTCCGCCATCGCCATATTTGTAAACCTTGTGACACTTGCTGGCCAGCCACTCTTTTTTAAAATCGTGTGAATATGACTGGGCATAAGAGAGGAAAACAGGGAATGAGTTGAGATTGTGAATGAACAGAAACGTGTAAAGCTTTCTTTTTTTTTCAGAACCGTGTGAACTTTTTTTTCCAGAACCATGCTGAAAGCGGCCGCCCCTCTTTGCCTTTCTAGGGTTTTTTTTAGCCGTGCGCCCCTCTTTTTCCAGGGTTTTCTTCTGTTTCATGGGTTCCCCCTTTTTGGCTATTCACACATTAGGTTTTGGTTAAAAAAGGATTTGGGCCTTAAGCCTATTAGTTTTCTAGCCCAATTGTTTGTTTTTTTAGTTTCCTTTTCTTTTGTTAGGTCCATTTTTTTTTTTTTATTCAATCCTTTTATTTTAACAAGTTATATCCTAATTTTCATCAAATAAATATCAATCCTTATAAAAAATAAATATATTTTATTTTTTATTCTTAAAAGGATTAAATTAGATGTGACATCTTTTTACTCCTTAAATTTTTAATACTACTTGATATTTTTAAAAGCTTAGTATTTAAAACCGAAAAATGATAATTTATTCTTAAAAGGATTAAATTAGATGTGACATCTTTTTACTCCTTAAATTTTTAATACTACTTGATATTTTTAAAAGATTAGTATTTAAAACCGAAAAATGATAATTTATTCTTAAAAGGATTAAATTAGATGTGACATCTTTTTACTCCTTATTGTTTTGATACACAAGTTGTATTACTTGACAAATTTTAAAACTTAATATTTAAAATAAAAAATGATAAAAACATTCTTAAAAGGATTAAATTAGATGTGACATTTTTTTACTCCTTAAATTTTTTGAGACACGAGTCGTACGACTAGATAGTCTTAAAACTTGCATTTTTAAATATTATTCAAATCATATCAATTACCTTTTTTTCAAAACTTTTTATCAACAACAAAACACAATTTCTTTAAGAGTAATAAACACATCCGCATTTTCTACCCAAGAACTACGTAGCTTTGATTTCTCCATTGCACCGGGAGATACGTAGGAGCAAGATCGCACTCTTGTCAAGCATAATAACAAAAACTTTTTTTTTTCTTTCTCTCTATATTTTAAATGTCTTTTTATCATTAGATTATTTTCGTAAAAAATATTATATTTGCATTTTAAAAGAAGAAATAAATATATTTAAGTTAATATTAATTTTGCACAATTAATTATAGGTAACCGTTTTTTTTTACGGATGTCGTAGGGTGCTAATACCTTCCCTACGCATAATCGACTCCCGAACTCAAAATTTGGTTTCAAAGACCATTTTTTTTTATTTGTATTTTTAAGGGTTTTTCCAATATTTTCCCTATTTTAAAATAAATTTTGGTGGCGACTCCATTGAATTCGAGAAACGCTCGAAATTTTAGGCTGCGACAGTTGTGTTTATCAGGTATGCAGTGGTGACAGGGGCAAACAAAGGAATTGGATTTGAGATAGTAAGACAGTGAGCTTCATCCGGAATCAAAGTTGTGCTTCAGCAAGAGATGAAAAAAGGGGTCTTCAAGCATTGGAAACACTCAAAGCTTCTGATTTATCTGATTTTGTTGTGTTTCATCAAGTAGATGTGGCTAATGCTGCAAGTGTAGCTACTCTTGCTGATTTTGTCAAATCCAAATTTGGCAAACTTGACATTCTGGTAACATGCATAAAAATTAGTCCTTTTTGTTGCAAATGAAAGTTTGTCACAATTCAATTGCACGATAGTGTGTGCGCTCATCTTGCTACTTTTTTTATTGAGTCATCATACAACGTTAGCCTTCAAGAGATTTTTGCCATCAATTTAATTTCTTAAATGATATTTAGATAATCAATTTAGAAGTTTACTCCTTTTTTTTAAAGTACCTAATTTTATTTCCATTAAAATCTTGTAAAATTAAAAACATATCTCAGATTATCTGTAAAATTGAGTTAACACATTGTTTATGGTATACTTAGTTGGAGCATGTTTTATTAATTTTGTTTAGTGCTTTCGTTTATCTTTATCTTACGATATATATTCATTTGAATTAATTGATTAATGGAGGTACTAAAGTGATTGACATTCTTCAATTTTAAGGACTTATTTGCAATTTTGTAAATTCAGAGACTTGCAATTTTTAGAACAGCATGATGACTCACTCTTGACAATAATGTTAAAAAGTATCCGGTTTTGAATTTTGTCAGGTTCTGGTCAAGAATGCTGAAATGAACACATAGAGAATTGCAGAGACCATTGCTCTAGACCCTCCTAGCAGTGACACCACTACCCTTGATATAGTTCACTCACCACCCTCTACTTCTAGAATAATGCTTGTTTTTCCTTCTTGCTTATTCATAAGTTGGGAAATATATCACTTTTGTAAAGATTTTATGATCTAATTAGTGGAGATACTCATAAATGGAGAAATATATCACTTTTGTAAAGATTTTATAATCTAACTAGTGGAGAAATATATTTTTTTATGATCTAATTTCATTTCAATATTACCACAAGGATATGATACTCATGTTAGGATATAATTAAAATGCTAGGAATGCAAGTAACATGCATTTAATAGAATTAGTAAAATTAAAATATATTTTATTGTATGTTTCAATGACATTAGTTAATAGAAATAAATTAGAAATTTAAATTTAATTTACTGGTATTAATAATTTAGAATTACAATTAGAAGGGAGATAAAATAAATTTAATTTAATAGGAATAGATGAATTCTTTATTTATATTTTTTAGGTTTTAGTGACGGACAATACCGTAGGCATAGATTAATTTTTTATTTATATATTTTTAGGTTTTAGTGACAGACAATACCGTAGGAATAGATCAATTCTTTACTTGTATTTATGTAGTTTTTAGTGACAGTCATTATTGTAGGTAGAAATAAAAAACATGTAGTGACAATCGTCAGAACATGGAGTGACACTCCTCAAAGTGTAGTAGGACGCCCCCTTAAAATTGACACTTGATTTGGGTGTCACTCAAAGTATTATTGACCTTTACCTACAGTTTTTAACATTTAGTGACACACTTTGTGTGTCACGATAAGTCAATTTTTTTGTAGTGCACTAAGGTAACTTCCACGAAGATGCATATGCCATGACATGATATGATGATATACTATCAAAGAGATATATTTCCACACAGCCCACTAGGAATCATGTCATAAGCATTCAAATCACTTTTCAAAATCATCATCTTATTCACATATCACTAAGATCACATATCCATAACAAATAATCATGAAAATCATAACTTTCACCACATACACACAAAAATCAAGATTTGGGATCATACACACCATAAAGATTAACACGTTAACATATATAACAACAAGATTCAACTCCAACTCATACATCATCATAAAACTTTGTCACATATAACATACAAATTCAACTCTTCTTTCATATTCATTATAAGAATTAAAACTTTATTACTTATAACATAAAATTCATACTTTATTTCATATTCGCCATAAAAATCACAACTTTATCATATATCACATCAAAATTCATACTTTACTTCTTAAAAATCATATATTATATAATAAACTTAACACAAAGGATTGAGGTTTCATTATTTTAATTTATTAGTCTACATATTATTCCTTTCAAAAAGCAAGCAATCACAATTATTAATTTCATCTCATCCAACCAACGGTCTAACTATAATTTGTGTGGGGAAAAACCCTTACCTTGGACGCTTTTCTTCCTAGTACAAATCTCTAAGCCCCACGAAGTTGTTCACAAGAAAAAAGAAGTTTCAAGCTTTGATACACGAAGAAGGGAAGGTGATGGTGGCTATAATTTTGGTATTCTTTACAGAATCTTGTTTGTAAAGGGTTTTTGAAATAGGGTTTGTGATTGTGGCTAGGGTTTCAGTATTCCTTTCAATTTAAAGTGAATACTATTGGGTAGATAGTATTGGGCCTGAATAAGAAATAGAAGAGAGAAAATATTATTATTATTATTATTATTATTATTGTTATTATTATTATTATTATTATTATTATTATTATTTTTATTATTATTATTATTATTATTATTATTATTATTATTATTATTATTATTATTAGCAATCTGATAAGCTACGAGACCCACACGTCGGAGGATCTGGTACGGGCCAATGAATTTAGCAGTTAGCTTTTTAGAATTTAGTGCCCTACCAACTCCAGTAGTAGGCGTCACTTTTAAAAATACATGTTCACCCTCTTGAAACTCCAACGGTTTCCTTCGTTGGTCGGCATAACTCTTTTGTCTACTTTGCACTATCTTCATCATTTCTTGGATCAGACGGACCTTATTTTTGGTCTGTTGTACCAATTATGACCTTACAATTAGGTTCTCACCATCCTGATACCAACACAAAGGGGTTTGACACTTACGCCCATACAGAGCTTCGTACGGTGCCATCCCAATGCTCGCAAGGTAGCTGTTGTTATAAGTGAACTCAACGAGAGGCAACATGTTATCCCAACTTCCTCGCTCATCCAACATACACGCTCTTAGTAAATCCTCCAAGGTCTGAATAGTTCTTTCTGTTTGCCCATCGGTTTGAGGGTGATAGGACGAACTCAATCTCAACTTAGTACCCAACGCCTCATGTAATGCTCTCCACAAATGAGAAATGAACTTCGGATCTCTATCCGACATAATGTTAGACGGCACCCCATGTAGTATGACAATCTCGGTAATTTAGATCTCTGCAAGCTTAGTCACATCATAAGTAGTCCTCACGGGTATGAAATGGGCAGATTTGGTCAGCCTGTCGACAATTACCCAAATAGAGTCAAACTTCCGTTGAGTCTTAGGCAATGCTACCACAAAATCCATGGATATAATATCCCATTTCCATACTGGTATATCTAATGGCATTAGTAGTCCCCCTGGCTTCTGATGCTCTACCTTAGCTTTCTGACAAGTCAAACACGAAGCCACATATTCTGCTACTTGTTTCTTCATTCCCGACCACCAAAACTTCAGCGTAAGGTCTTTTTATACATTTTGGTGGTACCAGGGTGAATAGTCAGCTTGCTTTTGTGGGCCTCATCCAAGATTGTCCTCCTTAATTCGGCATTGTCGGGTATACAAACACGTCCATTACATCTCAAAATATCGTCGGGGCCCACCTTGAATTCAGGTGCCTTGCCGACCTCGATCAACTTCCTTTTCTCTTGAGTCGACACGTCTGTAACTTGGAGAACTTTAATCTCATTCATCAATTCACTATTTATAACGATCATTCCACAGTGTAGTTTCTCCAATGCAGAATCCAAATAAAGATCCAAGTAACAAAACTTCTCTAATTACTCCAACCCTTTCATTGATACAAACGAGAGATGAACTCACTTCTTGCTTAGGGCATCAGCCACCATGTTTGCTTTCCCTGGATGGTAATGCAACGTGAACTCATAATCTTTAATGAACTCCGTCCATCTCCTTTGTCTAATGTTAAGTTCCTTTTGATCAAATAAGTATTTCAAACTCTTATGGTCACTGAATACATCAAAACTACACCCATATAGATAGTGTCTCCAAATTTTCAATGCGAAGACAATTGCAGCTAACTCTAAGTCATGAGTGGGATAATTCTTTTCATGCACCTTCAATTGTCTTGAGGCATAGGCCATTACTTGTTTGTTCTACATCAGAACACAACCCAAACCCTGGTAGGAAACATCACAATAAACCTCGTAAGGCTCTTCTGGTTGTGGCAACACTAACACTGGGGACGTAGTTAGCTTCTCTTTCATCAGTTGGAAACTTTTCTCACACACCTCAGTCCAAGCATAAATCTGGTTCTTCCCCGTAAGGTGTGTTAATGGAGCAGCAATCTTGGCAAATCCCTCAATAAATCTCCTATAGTACCCGACCAAACCCAGAAAACTCCTAATCTCTATGATTGTTTGCGATTGTTTCCATGCCATCACGGCTTCTACCTTGGATGGGTCGACAACAATCCCTTCCTTAGAAATTACATGTCCCAAAAACTTCACTTCTTCCAACCAAAATTCACATTTTCCTAGATTGACATATAGTTGTTGATCCTTCAATATTTGTAGAACTTGACGCAGATGTTCCTCATGTTCCTCCCGACTCTTGGAATAGATCAAGATGTCGTCAATAAAAATCACCACAAACTTGTCTAAGAACGGACGGAAGATACTGTTCATATAATCCATGAAGATAGCTGGCGCATTGGTCACTCCGAAAGGCATCACCAAGTACTCATAGTGCCCATATCGCGTTCTAAAGGCTGTCTTGGATATATCATCTTCTTTCACTCGAATCTGATGGTATCCCGAGTTTAGATCAATCTTAGAAAACACCTTTGCCCCTCTGAGTTGCTCCATTAAGTCATCAATGCGGGGTAAGGGGTATCTGTTTTTTATTGTGACTTTGTTGAGCTGTCGGTAATCAACACACAGTCTCGACTTTCCATCCTTCTTCTTAACCAATAATACGGGGGCTCCCCATGGTGACACATTAGGCCGAATGAATTGTTTAGACAAAAGGTCTTCCAGTTGGTTCTTTAGTTCTGATAGCTCTAAGGGGGCCATTTTGTAAGTAGCCATAGAAATGGGTCCCGTACCCGGAATAACGTCAATAGAAAATTCGACGTCGCGAACTAGGG
The DNA here is from genome assembly GCA_037974735.1 of Cicer chorassanicum. Taxonomy (NCBI): domain Eukaryota; kingdom Viridiplantae; phylum Streptophyta; class Magnoliopsida; order Fabales; family Fabaceae; genus Cicer; species Cicer chorassanicum. The sequence goes on along the minus strand of JBBPBP010009778.1, from coordinate 16,485,543 downwards.
GTAGTCCTGGTACGTCTGGTGGAAAGACTTCAGAGAAATCCCTCACCATTGGGATATCATCGACAACAACCTCTGGATTCATACTGCTTGAGTTGAGAAACACATATTTTTGGACTCCTCCCTTCAGAGAAAACTTTAGTCTGTTGGTTGAGAGAAACTTCGAAATATAGGGATCCGAAAATATCACATTCCGTCGAGCACAGTCTAATAGGACGTAGTTGTTAGACAACCAATCCATTCCCAAAATTACTCCTAGATGTTTTAGAGGGATACAAATTAAAATCGTAGGGTTGTAAGGAAATATTTTATTCACGGCTATACGATAAGTTCAGGTCACACCGTAGGTCGTGCATTAGAGGGGTCCCTAGGAAAGAGAGGTGGGTCAAAGGACCACTTAATAACCAAGTCTTTCCTTAGCCAGAATCCCGCTAATACAACTTTTTACGGTGTTACCCTTCCATTCTCTTTTGGGAAACCTAAAATTTTAAATAGGTTAGAGGTTTAAAACATTGTCTTTATTACAAAAATTTAGATCATAAATCAAAATTTAAGTAATTACAGAATATTCATTTCATTATAAATTCAATTGCCATAATTAATAACATCATTAAATCAAGAGTAGTAAATTAGTAAAAATTTCAAATCCAAATCACGAGTAGTAAATTCATGGCGAAGTAATTATTGCATTGAATCAAATTAAATCATGATCAGTCCAAATCATAATACAAAAAAATTATAATTCATACCATCATAATTAGTTATTGCATTGAATCAAATTAAAATCATTTCAAATCTAGGATCAAGAATTCAATGCATATCATAATTGTAATTAATAGAAAGAAAACTTTTGTTTTTGAGAAAGAAAATAAATTTTATTAGCATTAAAAGAAATCAAGTAATCAATTCATAATGTTAATTTTCCCTATATAAATACATATATAACAAAATTATTAATGAATCCTAAAATAAAAATACAACAAAGTCAAGCATCACACATAAATCAAGGCATGAATCAAGACACAAATCAAGGCATGCGTCATACAAAATCGTCCCACCCCAAAATTTCCGAGGATTATTGCTCTGATACCAATTTTAACGCCCCAGATTTTTTGATCCAAAACGTTATATAAAAGTTAAAAATAAACATATAGAAGAATAACACAAAATATATAAAAGTAAAAACTTCCAATTTAAATGAAAAAAATACACAAACCAATAAATTGCATAACAAAAATATATAAATGATGCATGCTCCTAAAACTATATGATCCGGATATACCTGTCACTAAGGCAACTTCCACACAGATCACCCATACCAATGGGGAAAAACCTGCCACTAAGGCAACTTCCACGAAGATGCATATGCCATGACATGATATGACGATATATTATCAAAGAGATATATTTCCACACAGCCCACTAGGAATTATGTCATAAGCATATCACTAAGATCACATATCTATAACAAATAATCATGAAAATCATAACTTTCACCACATACACACAAAAATCAACATTTGGGATCATACACACCATAAAGATTAACACGTTAACATATATAACAACAAGATTCAACTCCAACTCATACATCATCATAAAACTTTGTCACATATAACATACAAACTCAACTCTTCTTTCATATTCATTATAAGAATTAAAACTTTATTACTTATAACATAAAATTCATACTTTATTTCATATTCGCCATAAAAATCACAACTTTATCATATATCACATCAAAATTCATACTTTACTTCTTAAAAATCATATATTATATAATAAACTTAACACAAAGGATTGGGGTTTCATTATTTTAATTCATTAGTCTACATATTATTCCTTTCAAAAAGCAAGCAATCACAATTATTAATTTCATGTCATCTAACCAACGGTCTAACTATAATTTGTGTGGGGAAAAACCCTTACCTTGGCCGCTTTTCTTCCTAGTACAAATCTCTAAGCCACACGAAGTTGTTCACAAGGAAAACGAAGTTCCAAGCTTTGATACACGAAGAAGGGAAGGTGATGGTGGCTAGAATTTTGGTATTCTTTACAAAATCTTGTTTGTAAAGGGTTTGTGAAATAAGGTTTGTGATTGTGGCTAAGGTTTTCAGTATTCCTTTCAATTTAAAGTGAATACTATTGGGTAGATAATATTGGACCTGAATAAGGAATAGAAGAGAGAAAATATTATTATTATTATTATTATTATTATTATTATTATTGTTATTATTATTATTATTATTATTATTATTATTATTAGTTAACCTTCATCAAAAACAAGGCACAGACTCCCAACCCAACTTTCTACTCATACAGATGGATTGTGTGATATCAAGACACAACACTTAGCCCAAATTCTTCTTGCCTTAGAGATAAAAATACATCTACTAAATAATTCTTACTAACAACTTTACCACAATAAGTCGAACAAGGCGAATAATTACCACACCAAATTTAATATTGAAAAATATATATATTTATAGATCCAAATTTTTTAATTAATAATTTTAGAGGATGTTACATTTGCAATCTTGGTATTATTGGTAGGTAAGACAATGACTTAAATGGAATTTGTTTCTACTTACGATCAACAAAATTATTGCGAACACAATATCTCGATGCATTACAAAATTTACGTGCCTCTAGTGGGCCATCATTTGTACCGAATTCGTTGTCGTAAACCACACTCCTTTTAATGCAAGAATCAATCTTTTTAACTTCTAATCCCAACGTCGACACCAACTGCTTAGCATCATAATAACTTCTTGGAAGATTATCTTTTATAAGAGTCTCATGCAACATCATTTTCGAAAAGAATTCCAAGCATTGATCAAGAACAAGCCAATTTGACTTGGAAACTAAAAGTCTCACATACATAGATGATAATTTAGAGTCATATGACCCTTCAAACAACGATTAATTTATTTCTTTTAACAAGCAATTAATAGCTTGCGTTTTCTTGTTCGGGAGTATTTCCTCGTCGTATTCAGGTTCATTGTAAGACACGTTCATTGTAAGACACGTTCACGCCAAGAGCATCACCAGCCATATCGTCCATCAACTCAAATTGTTCATGACCGTAGTCGACATTCGTATGTGCTCCACTGTTTGAAGCGACGCTGGTATTAACATCTAACATCTCAGAATTAATATGCGGCAGTTTTTCACCATGATTAACCCAAATTCAATAAGTCTCCATAAAACTAATTCTCTTTAAATATTTTGAGACTTCTCTGTCACTCTTAATTCTTTTACACTCACATTTAAGACACAAACATCTTATCTCCGTAGACAATATTAATTAAGTAGTTAGTTGTCAATAACATTATAATATAATGTTATAAAATAAATTTAGATATAATTACATGTTTTTTAACAATCTCATTATTTACAAATTCATACGAATTACACATACTTTCGCATGTATAAAATATTATACTAATACATTTTTTTTTGGTACACTAACTATAAATTTGCTAACATATTTTCTACTACATTTTTTTTTAATATTTACTACTACGTACATTTAATTCCCTAACATATCTTTAAAATATACACATTTAGGTTAACACATTAAAAGTTTGGGAACAAATGAAACATATATCTAAAGTCACAATAAATTACTAACACATAACATTAAAAAATAGTATTTATTGCGATAAATTTTTTTCTTCATATTTAATTACACTTAAAAACAACATTTAAAATCAACACTTATATGTAACTAAAATTTACTAATAAATATTTATTTTGTAACAATATAATATTACTAATACTGAAATTAATTAGAACAAGTTGTATATTTATCAGCGTTAACTTTATTAGTGAAAGAAACAACATATTTAATCTATATATACACTGACACATATTTATCTAAATATTATTTTATCAATATTCATACATGCACATTTTAATTAATAAAGTTATAATAAAACTAATTAACATTAACTCTATTTAATTATATACAGTCAAAAAATTAATATAAAAAAAATTCAACTTATTCATATATGTTTTATACTAACACATATCGAATCATATTATATGAATTATTAAATTAGCAACATATAGATAGTAGTTAATAAAATAAAATAATTTGAATAACTAACTGATTATAATAAGCAGAAACAATTTCATCAAAAATGATGACAACAAGACATGTGCCATAGAAGCAACATTGACATTAACATTGAACAGAGGTGGTTGTAAATCAACAGAAAAAAAATACAAAATGAAGATTTGTAGTAGTTATAAAAGAAAATGAGAATTTGTGGTTAGTAAACAGAATGAGAATTGTAAAAGAAGATAAAAAAAAATAAAAAAATAAAGAGAGAAATATATATAAGGTTAAATTGTCCCCTTAACTTAATTTCAGTTAACGTTTTAGTCTTTTATCTTTTTTTTTCTTCTTGATTTGGTCCTTTATTCTTTATTTAATGTTGTTAGAGATGAAAATATGAATTTATTTAAAGATTTAAGTTATGAATTTGATGAAATTTGCATAATATTGAGGATGATAATTAATTTTATGGATTTTGTTTGAAATTTTTGATGAATTTTTGCAAAAAAAAAATGGATAACATTGTTGACATTTTAAAACATAAAAGACCAAATTGTCACTTAAAATTAAAATAAAGGACCAAATCGGGAAAAAAAAAAGATAAAGGACTAAAATGTTAAATTAAATTAAGTTAAGGGACTACGGATACAATTTAACCTATAGATAAAGAGAGAGGTTGTGATTGTGTTTAACGGTCACACAATTTGCGAGGAAATTTGTCCTCGGAAACTACCTTCCATCACCGGTTAAATCATTTCTATCGCGAGTTGGTCTGCTCAACGGTCACATGCAACAATTTACGAGGAACTGGTCCTTAAAAACGATCTGACAACAAAAACGATCACATGCACACCAATTGCGAGGAACAAGGTTCTCACAAACTACCTTGGCCTTTGCAATCCCATAAGTCATATGCAGCGTTTGTCGGACTTTCATTTCCTTGGACAAAGTTCCTCATAAATTCTATTTTTTTTGCAAGGACTCTTATCTCTCCAGGAAATTTGGATGGAAAACTCAATATTTCTTGTAGAGATTCTCCTTTTATTGATCATATCCCCAATGTTGAACTGAGAGGCACCACTATTATTCACGAATCTCCATCCGATCGGGAAAAATTGATAAAAATCATGAAGAAGCTTCTGACTCGAATTAAGTTGATTTAGGGGATTCAAAAATCGTTTGAGAGACACTTTTTGAATCTGGTATCCAGGCTACGCGGGTCATCTACAAGAGGATCATCAATATCCAAATATGTATATTGTTGGTTCTTGGAGTGATGCAGTGTTAGAGGAGAAAGATGTTCAAAATCATAAAAGCTCTCCTGATTTTGAAGTCAATTTACATTCAAAAGTTGGGGTCCCAAGTATGAAACATCCAAATTTTATTTTTATTGACTATAATTTACACCCAAGATTGCTGATGATCAAGGCCGACTATCAACCTGTGCAACCAGAAATTGGCACCGGGCCTCTAATTAGGGAGGCCCCAAATTTTTGTTATAGTATACCCCAACCTTTGAAAAATTGTATTGATATATTAATTTTATACGTTGAACACTCTAAAATTTTATATTTACAACTTATGCATAGAATAAATATTCAGTTTTCCACCACTGTGAGTCTATGGCAGCGGCTGCAATCTATCAGGCACCACCACCCACCACCAAATGTTATAATCTTGAATATTGATGTTAGGGTTTGTAATTTTATGGCCCCAATTTTTAGATTTGAACATTGAGACGATCTGCTCATGATTTAGAGGTTTTTTGGGGGGTTTTAAAGATAGAGATGCTAGTGAAGCACATTAATCTACTGCTAGTGATGAACCTTTTGTGGATGTAATTTCTAAAAATAATATGCCCGAGAAATCTATATAATATAATTTTTGTCCAAGGGCCAAAAACACCTGCATGATTTTAGCAACTTTTTTAACATTTTATTTTTTATTGGATAAGGTATATGTTCCCCATTTTTATTTTTGCTTTTGTTTTTAATAAATTTTTAGCTTACAAAAAGCAACGCATGGGTGGATCACATGTGGAAGGAGGAAAGTAGCCTCCATGTGATTGTGACATTATTCATTGATCGTGTTATATGAAACTTTAAGCGTAAACAACCACTCTTGTCTCTAAAAGTGATAAGTAGTGTTATAGTAATATCTGAAAATAGAAAAATTATTTAAATATCTCTAAATTTAATTTCGTTAGTCATTTTGGTTCTTAACGTCAATTTTGACTCATTTCTCCATTAATTATGTTGAGTTGTCACTAATTTTAATATGTCTGATGTTGAATTTACATAAAATACCCTCCAAATGTCCTATGCCACGTGATAATATTATTTTAGTCTCTCAATATTACAACTTATTGCCATAGAGGTCCATATATAATTAGTTTTTTATACTTCACACACCTAAATCACTCTACTCTTTAAATAAACACACCATATTAAACTTTTTTCAATGAAACTTTCACATTTCCTCACTCCCAGCTCATAAAAAAAAAGATTTAAATAACGACTCGATTTTAGAAATGGTACTTATAGATTCGTTGAATAATAAAAGAAAATAAACTGGTAAAGCGAACGACACAACTTTAAGAAGAATTGATCGACCCCCAAGGACAAATTATGAGATTTCCACATTAATAATCTAGAGTGGATCCTCTTAATCACATGATACCAAAATGCCATCATTCTTGGATTTCAGCCATTAGATAAACCGAAATGTTTAAAATGTAAAGAGCTCATATGAAAATGAAGCACTCCTAGTGCATCATGTAACCACGATAAGTTCACATGAACACCCCTTAACAAACTCCGAAGAAAGTTGACGTTAAGACCAGATATAATCACAACCAAGAACAAATCTATTATCTATCTATTATCTATTATCTATTTATTATAATAATTAAAATAGAACCCCAAAATTCTTCATCTATGCCACATCCTCCAATATTTGCCAACTCACTAAAATTTTGATGTGGCACGTTCCAAATTCATCTTCTATTCTATTATGTTTTTTTTCTTCAATATATAATGCAAACATTTTTCACTTGCTGAAGTACAATTATTTCATACATTATATAATTTAAGTTTTAATTTATCACTCAATGACTCATCAATACACTTAAAAAACTCTAATTACTCATCAAAACTTTCATTTCAATAACTCATACAAAAAAAATACAAACCATCTAATATCTTCAAATCATCACAATGAAAAATTTTTGGGTTTTGTTTTAATTATTATAATAGATGTTCAAGTTCATATATCAATATTATTGCCTAGGAAATAAGTTTTTTCTCTATGTTGAATGTGTCTCCCATAACATTTTTTCTTTTTATAATTAAAAAAACACAAATCATAATTGAAACAACAAAAAAATGAATAATATTAAATATTTGAAAATAAATAATTTCTAACTATTTCATTATTCACTCGAAACTTTCTATGTCTTAAATATTCACAAACTTTTTTTGCCTATAATTTTTTTCAACCACTCTTGAAGTTGTAACATTTTTTCTTTTTATAATTAAAAAAACACAAATCATAATTGAAACAACAAAAAAATGAATAATATTAAATATTTGGAAATAAATAATTTCTAACTATTTCATTATTCACTCGAAACTTTCTATGTCTTAAACATTCACAAACTTTTCTTGCTTATAATTTTTTCAACCGCTCTTGAAGTTTCTTGACCGTGTCAAATAATTATTTGAAAATTTCAAAGCACACACGAATGAATTGTTTCAATATTTTGGATTTAACAAACTGTCACTCATGAATGAATGTTATAATATATCACAAAGCACAAAATATTATTTAGTGCATGCGTAGGTCGACAGTGAGATTGACAGAATTACGATGAACAAATAAAATTGAAAACGTGAAAAAGTACATAAATTTATAAATCTAATGTTTCAAAAATAATATAAATTATATAAAATGAAGAAATATTATACCTAAATGTATAACTTTAACAATAAAGAAATACATAACTATTTAACAAATATATTATTAGAAGAACCACTTCAATGAAATCAAAAAACTTGAATAAACCAATTCCACATTTAAATATATTTTGCATGAATTGTATTAGTCAACAATGTTTTACTTTTTCTTTTACTAAAACAAACTTAGCTTATATATAATTATTCAAAAATATATTTACCTTTAAGTACATAAACATTTGAGTATATTTTACTGTAAAACAAAATTAACATTACTTTTAAATTATATATTATTGTTATTTATATTCGGTAATATATTAAATTCTACCGCATACCGCGCGGCTAATATTGGACCAACTCTTTTCCCCTATAATCAACATGTCAGTTGCAAATTGAAAATACAGCACCTGAAATCAATAGAACCCACTACGAAGCCTTTGAAATTTATCACTCTAATAGGCGCATCATACAAAGAATTAAGACCTTGTATCACAATTAAAAACAAACTCTTTAGTAGGACTTCTAATAACTATGATTAAAAAAGCTAAAGTTATACAAACAGATTCCATAATTCAATTTCTCCATATACATGAAAGTTCATTCTCTCCATCAAAGGGTGCAGAAAATCCCAATCCACTAAATTGCATACCTTTTTAAAATTTACTTTAAACATAATTAACTATTTTTTTTTTCTTTTTTACTTCATCTACCACTTCATCATCAATCAATATACTGAAGAAAAAATTTATATGTCTGCAAAGTAGATTATGATTCTAACATAAAAAAGACATGAAATTAATTTTCTTCATATAAAATAGTTGTATTAAGGTTGGTAATTAATTAATTAGATAGAAACAGAAAATCCTCATCTTGACTTTTACTTATTTTAATTTTTCTTTTCCTTTTTGAAGTGGTCAATTAAAACAAGCAATACTATGTAAACAACGATCAGATATGAAAAAACTTATAATAAAGTTGACATTATTATATTCCTTTATTAAATTAGATAGGTATTGTATATAAGTATTTTTACTATACTCTCTTATTTTTCTGTCTATATCTAAATTTATCATCAATATTTTATGGAAACTACCTCTAGATTTAAAATGTTAATATTTAATTTATCATGTATATAGGTTTTTATACCTTTTCACACACACAGACACATGTAAATTATTTTATAATATCACAAAATACAAATCAAATCTTGTAATTTTATATAAATAAACCTTCAAACCAAATCTTTTGATTTAAATCAGAGAGATCTAATTTAAAAAAATTCTAATTGTTAGTATCTATATATGTTTAGGTGTAATTTTGCAAGAAATCTATAAGGCAAATCCATATTTTATTTTTGTTTTCTCCTATTAATACAGATTTGTTTAAAAAATCATTCTTTCGGTTACTATTCTTAGGACCGTCGATCAACTCGTGCAATCAGAATATTAACACAAACCCCCAATTAGAGAGGGTCTTAATTTTTTTTATAATATACCTTAACATTTGAAAAATTACATTGATGTCTTTAATTTTGTACGTTGAACATTATAAAATTTTATATTTGCACTTGTCTCAATTTTTCACCACTGAGTTTGTGATCGTGAGTGCAGTTTATCAGACGCCACCATCCATCATCTAATGTTTGAATCTCGAATCTTAATGTTAGGATCTTGTGGTTTTAAAGTCCCAATTTTTAAATTTGAATGGAAGCTTCAAAAACATTAAAACAACCTTGACTATTATAAACAAAAAAGTAACATCAAAATCTTGATGACTATTATAAATAAATATTAATTATTTTTAATTCATTTAATGTTAATATTTCTAATATACCTTAAATAAAAATATATAATGTCAATAGTTAAATATTTGACATTTAAATGGATGGTTTAATAAATTTAAACTATGTGATTTATTTTGTAACAAGAAAAATTACCACGTTATTATGGGGTTCATTTTGTAAAACAAAACATCATATCATTATTATTTTTTTTTATTAGTAAAACACCACATTATTATTAATTATAAATGCTTACATTGTTAAGTTAGATGTAACAAACCACATTGTTATGAATAACATATAAAATTAGTTTGTTTTCTTCATCTATTCTTTGATACAAAAAACTAGTTGTTGTTTTCTTAATCTATGCATTAATTTGCTGTGATGTTTCTCGGATAAAGAAATAGGGAAAGACTTCTCTGACACCATTGACAAGCTCCATAGCTTTCCCGCGAAACAGAGAGAAAAATACCGAGAAAATAGAAAAAATAAAAATAAAAATAAAGTCATTGTTTTCTCTCTGTCTCTACCTCTGCAATTGCAATCTGTTTCCTTTCATTCATTCATTTTTTTAATTTACTTTTTTGATATGAAACTCAAAACTTTATGTTTTTTAGACAAACACCAATTTATTTTTAATTTAATTTACCAAGTTTTCATCTTTTTTTTTGTTTCTCATGGAACTGTATGCTACGTGAAAGGAACAAGCATTTGAAAATTCATGAGAAAAGAGAAATGCGCGTCCATAACAAAGTCTAATCATCATGTTCTTTTTCTTCTTTTCGTTAAAGAAATCATCAAAGTTGATGAATTTTTTTATTCCTTTTTGTTAGCTTCGTCGAACATTATTTATGTTTCGTTGACCGGTTTTCTAGACACATTACAACGTGTCTGCTTCTTCTGGGGTGTTTGGTCTTTCAACACATATTTCACGTTGTTGTTTTTCATTAAAACTTTTTAGATTCTCTTATTGCAGGCTATTTATTTTGTATCAGCCTGCATCATAATCATTATCTTCTTCAATAGCTACCTTTTTCTTTTCTTTTTTGTTGTTGCTTTGTTTAGTTTTTTTCCTTTTTTTTTTGTCATTCCTTGCTGGGTTTTGACCCTTTTCTGAGATTCACCTGTTTTGTTTAAAAAAATTATATTTATATCCACTGTGATAAAAGTGGTTCTGATTCTGAAGTTTGAGCCTTTTGGGTTCTGAGTTCTGTTTGGCATTGAGGAATTTACACTCAACCAAGGTTTTAAAAAGTTCAGAGAAGCTCAATCTAGACAGAAAACATTAAGGTTTTAGAAGGCTCTACAACATTATAAGCCGTATTCAGCTGTGATTCTTTATCGCAATTGTGATTTAAAACCTTGTTTGAAAGTTGAAAAGTGAGGTGAGAAAAATGAGGGGTAAAAGAAGGAGGAAGTTACATCTTAGTAAGATGTATTCATTTGCATGTGGCAGACAATCGTTGATGAAAGGAGCTGAACATTCACAGATTGGAGAGCGTGGATATTCATGGGTGGTATTGTGCAATGAAGCAGAGAATTCTTCTGAGGAAGGAATTAAGAACAAGTATGCAGATAATAAAGTGAGGTCTACAAAGTATACTGTTGCTACATTTTTGCCTAAGTCATTGTTTGAACAGTTTAGGAGAGTTGCTAATTTCTATTTTTTGGTAACTGGTGTTATGTCATTCACAAAACTTGCTCCTTATACAGCTGTTAGTGCTATCCTTCCTCTTGTTATTGTTATTGGGGCTACTATGGTCAAAGAGGGCATCGAAGATATGCGTCGCAAAAGGCAGGTAAACATTCTTGTTCGAGGAAACAGTCATTATGGTCCCTGAATGTGTGAGACGTCTTTTGTTAGTCATTTTGATCATCGAATATGTCTTTAGTTAGTCAGTTTAATCCTCAAATATGTTTCCTCTTACTTTATGACAGTATTGTTATAATTGTAGTTAACAAAAGGGGCATGTTAGTTTTCATGCTGATTCTATCTTTTTTGTTTATATATCCTTGGTGCGACTTGTTTGAAACGAAATCAATAGAGCACAATAGACTTGTCTGAATGTAGGTTTTTTGGAATGTTATCATGTCTATAGTGTATAATTTAGTTAGTTCAATACTACTTGCACAGGATATTGAGGTGAATAATAGAAGAGTTAATGTGCATAAAGGAAATGGAACTTTTGAATATACTGAGTGGAAGAATCTGAAGGTGGGACATATAGTAAAGATAATGAAGGATGAATTCTTCCCTGCAGATCTTATACTTCTTTCATCAAGTTATGAGGATTCAGTCTGTTATGTTGAGACAATGAATTTGGATGGAGAGACAAATTTGAAGTTAAAACAAGGATTGGAAGTAACTTGTTCTTTTCATGAGGATTTTGAGTTCAGTGATTTTAGAGCTTCAATCAAATGTGAAGATCCAAATGCAAATTTATATTCATTTGTTGGGAGTATGGAGTTTAAAGATCAACAATATCCCTTATCTCCTCAGCAACTTCTTTTAAGAGACTCAAAACTTCGTAATACGGACTACATATTCGGTGTTGTCGTCTTCACCGGTCAGGACACAAAAGTCATTCAAAATTCTACTGATCCACCTTCAAAGAGAAGCAAAGTGGAGAAGAAGATGGATAAGATTATCTACCTATTGTTTTGTATATTAATTTTTATGGCACTTGTTGGATCTATTTTCTTTGGAATTGCAACTAAAGATGACTTGGATGATGATGGTGGGGTGATGAAAAGATGGTATCTAAGACCAGATAATTCCACAGTTTTCTTTGATCCTAAAAGAGCTTTTACAGCTTCTGTATTGCATTTTTTGACAGCATTAATGTTATATGGTTACTTCATTCCAATTTCATTGTATGTATCAATAGAAATTGTCAAAGTTCTTCAAAGCATATTCATAAATCAAGATCTACATATGTACTACGACGAAGCAGATAAACCGGCTCATGCACGTACTTCAAACTTAAATGAGGAACTTGGACAAGTCGACACAATACTTTCTGATAAAACTGGAACTCTCACTTGCAACTCAATGGAGTTCATTAAATGTTCCATTGCCGGGGTAGCTTATGGCCGTGGTGTTACCGAGGTCGAGAGAGCCATGAGTAGCAGAAATGATGCTCCTTTGATTAATGACATAAGGGATTCTCCCAATAGAACTCCACCCATCAAAGGTTTTAACTTTACAGATGAAAGGATAATGAATGGAAACTGGGTTGATGAGCCTTATGCAGATATTATCCAGAAGTTTTTTCGCTTGTTGGCAATCTGTCATACAGCCATACCAGAAGTCGATGAAGTTGAAGGAAATGTGTCGTATGAGGCTGAATCTCCAGATGAAGCAGCATTTGTGATTGCAGCGCGAGAACTTGGTTTCGAATTCTATAAAAGAACTCAAGCTAGTTTATCCATTTATGAATTGGATCCAGTTTCTGGTGACAAAGTCGAAAGGTCAGTTCTTATTATTATTTTTGTTTGTTTTGATTACTACTGATTCAATAGCTGAATAACTCAAATTTAGACTAAGTAACTTGTTTTTGCAGGATTTACACACTTCTGAATGTGTTAGAATTCGATAGCTCAAGGAAGCGAATGTCAGTGATCGTGAAAGACGAAGGGAGAATTTTGCTGCTGTGTAAAGGTGCTGATAGGTATGTGGTTAACTTTCCTGTGTGACCTTGGTATTTTGTATCATATCATGTCTCAATCGAGTGTTTGATGAGACAACGAACTCTGAAGTTCTTGCCTTTGCATGCATTTGACACTATTGACTTGTCCTGTGTCATTTTTTCATGCAGTGTCATGTTTGAAAGACTTTCGAAGGATGGGAGGGAATATGAAGAGAAAACCTTGAAAGATGTTCGTGAATATGCTGATGAAGGACTAAGAACCCTGATATTGGCGTATCGTGAACTCGACGACGAGCAATACAAGAAGTTCGATACTGAATTCTCTCAAGCGAAAAACTCAGTTAGTGCAGATCGGGAAACGTTGATAAACGAGCTAACAGATAAGATTGAGAGGGAGCTAATACTTCTTGGTGCCACTGCTGTAGAGGACAAGCTTCAAAATGGGGTGAGTTTGGGAGAAAAGAGATTACACGTTGTGAGGATTTATTAATTTATGGGTTGGAAACAGAACTTGAAATTTGATGCATCTCAAATTGTTTTTACTAGGTTCCTGATTGCATTGACAAACTTGCACAAGCTGGAATTAAGATATGGGTTTTGACTGGTGATAAAATGGAGACTGCCATCAATATTGGGTATAATACTGTGATTTTGAATTAACTTGAGCATTGGAGAATTACTTGTCAAGATGTCTGACATCGATATACAATTGCAGTTTTGCTTGTAGTTTGCTTAGAGAAGGAATGAAGAAGCTTATAATTCAGTTGGAGACTCCAGAAATTCATGCATTGGAGAAAGCTGGAGACAAGAGGGCTCTTGCAAAGGTAAAATAAATATGAACTTGTTAGTTTCAATTAATGCATGTTAACAAAATGGTTGTCTTTTACCATTACAATATCACATCATGAATTTTTTCATTGCTGAAAATTTGAACTCATTTTCATGCTGGTTATTATGCAAACAAAGTAACTTGATGTTAAAAATTGGAGTGTTTATATCTCTATGATGATTCATGTTTCATCAGGCTTCAAAGGAAAATATCAGGCATCAGATATCTGAAGGTGCTGAACAGCTTGCTGCCTCTAGAGGAACTTCTGAGCAAGCATTTGCTCTAATTATTGATGGAAAGTCACTTGCTTACGCTTTAGAGGACAATATGAAGGACATGTTTCTAGCTCTTGCAATTCGTTGTGCATCTGTTATCTGCTGCCGATCATCCCCAAAGCAGAAAGCGCTAGTATGTTTCAATCTATTCGACATCATGTCGTCTTTTCGTTTTAATTACAATTTTGCTTAGATTTTAAAAACAATATTCTTGTTATTGGTTCTTCTCTTAAAGGTTACTAGACTGGTCAAATCTGGAACTGGTAAAACTACATTAGCTATTGGTGATGGAGCTAATGATGTTGGAATGCTTCAAGAAGCAGATATAGGAGTTGGAATCAGTGGCGTTGAAGGAATGCAGGTAGGTTACTCAGAAATTTTGGTTTCATGTATTGTTTTGTTACAACTTACAACTTTTTTGTTCCTTATTTTCTCTCATTCATTAATATCCTCCTCAGGCCGTTATGTCTAGTGATATCGCAATCGCGCAGTTCCGTTATTTAGAAAGATTACTTCTTGTACACGGACATTGGTGTTACCGGAGAATCTCATCAATGGTACATTGATACTCTTGTATGGAACTATCTCAATAGATTATTTCTTTTGGTTTTGTTATTAACTTGTTCATTCTTGTGACAGATATGCTACTTTTTCTACAAGAATATTACATTTGGATTTACTCTATTCTTGTATGAGGTGAATGCATCATTCTCTGGACAAGCTGAATACAATGACTGGTTTTTGTCTCTATATAATGTCTTCTTTTCATCACTTCCTGTGATTGCCCTTGGGGTCTTTGACCAGGATGTATCTGCTCGGTACTGTCTGAAAGTAAGCTCTTGTTCACCATATAAATATATTTTGTGACGTTTCTGATTGTCATAGTAAAAGTTATGCAATGAAAGTTTTCAATATTATAAACAGTAATGATACGTGGACACTCATTTTTTGTACATCGGCATGACATCTGGTTAATCACATGCAAAAATGTGGTTAATTCAGTTAAGTAAATTGTTAATTCGAATCATGGCAAAAAATGTGGTTAATTCAACTACATGATTAACCAAATTTTTCAATGTGATCTAAATTAACCATTTACTCATTTGAATTAACTACATTTTTCCATGGGATTAATCAGGTGTCGCAGGTGTACGAAAAAATGGTTGTCCACAAAACATTTTTGTATTATAAATTAGTATGCTGGATTGGGGAAGACCATAGAGAACCCACATGCATTGGTTTGCTTCATTTGATGATATTAGGAATCACATGATAAAAGGGATTAAGATTAATCTCATAAGAAAAATAAGCTCTCAAGCATGAGAGCTTGATGGATAATAAAACTCATAAGGTTTCGTATTGAATAAAAGATAGGAAAAAAATTTACACTTGCCTCTTTATACAGAGTTTATTAGCTAACTAACTAAAACTCTAACTAACTTTATAATTCTAACATCTAACTAACAAAAACTCTAACTAACTTTGTTGTTTGTGTATAATGTGACAGTTTCCTATATTATATCAAGAAGGTGTACAAAATGTCCTGTTTAGCTGGAGGAGGATATTAAGTTGGATGTCTAATGGCTTCTTCAGTGCCATAATAATATTCTTCTTTTGCACAAAGGCAATGGAGGTTCAAGCCTTTGATAAGGCGGGAAGAACTGCTGAGAGGGATATACTTGGAGCAACTATGTATACATGTGTTGTTTGGGTTGTGAACTTGCAGATTGCACTTGCCATAAGTTACTTCACCTTGATTCAACACATTTTCATATGGGGAACCATTGCTCTTTGGTACTTTTTCCTCTTGGTTTACGGTGCAATATCTCCTGGAATTTCAACAATTGCTTACAAAGTCTTCATTGAAACTCTTGCACCATCTCCTTTTTATTGGATTGTCACCTTTTTTGTGGTGATCTCAACACTCATACCATACTTCTCTTACTCAGCACTCAAGATGCAGTTCTTTCCTTGTTATCATGACATGGTACAATGGATAAGGTATGAAGGGAAGACAAATGATCCTGAATTCTGCCATATGGTGCGGCAGCGATCTTTGCGGCCAACTACTGTCGGTTCAACAGCTCGCTTAGCAGCTAAGACTAACAGCATCAGACAAAATTCTACTAACCAAAGATAATATATACTTTCACATGGTTTTTTTTCGACCTTCGGGCGATGGAGATTTTGTTGTGTCTCCTCTCAATTCAAAAAGCTATATTGTAATTTGGATCCCCGCGATGGAGATTTTGTTGTGTCTCCTCTCAATTCAAAAAGCTATATTGTAATTTGGATCCCCTACAACTACTGCACTGTGCATTGTATAGATGTTTTTTGGAATTGAGGTTGTACAGAAATTACTTTTTTGTCTGCTTTTTGTACCATAGTTAGTAGCTATATTTGTGTATAGCAAGAATTCTTTTAGGAGTAATTATATCATAACATATTTCCCATGTCCATAAAAAGACAACAAAAATAAAAATGTACATATTTTATTCATCTTTTTTGGAGGTTGTAACTTGTAAGAATTTTTCATACGTGGTTCTTCACAGTTCTCCGGCAAAAGAAAGAACACTTGGGAGAAATGAGTTGTATCAATCGATTTTTATCATGAGATGGTTCAATGGATAAGATATGAGAGGAGGACAAACTATCCGAATTCTGCCATATGGTGCCCCGTCGATCATTGCAGCCAACCACCGTTAGTTCTACGGCTTGTTTAGCACCTAAAGACTAACTGTATCAGAGAAAGTTATACTAGCAAAAGATAATTATATATACTCTTTTTTGTTGTGGCACCTCCCAATAATAAATTTATGTTGGTTGAAAACGTTCATAATTCAACAATATTAGTGGAAAATCTCACACAATGTGAGGAATAAGAAATTGCCTATGCAGAATAAATCTAGTGTAATTCTCTTACTCTTTACTGTTTTATTTTCTGTATACACAAATCACTGGACTTACATTTACTCTTAATTTGCATAGTAGAGAAAATTCTCTAAGAACATTTTTACTAACTACTTACCTTTACCCAATGCTTTGGTCTAGCAGTATTTAATGATTGGTATCTCAAGTCAATTTGACCAGCTTCAATATAATCCACAGTTTGTTAAAGCACGTGTCATGTTGTGAGATAGAACTGGGTCAATTTTATACATTCAATACTAGGTCATCTCAAATGTGATTTCGTGCCATATCAATATATACCATAATTGTTGCCCATTCTACAATTTACTACCTTTCAAATGCCAAAGACATGTAACTTCTTGCTATCCCTTGATAAAAGAAATTCTAAAGAATATGTAAAAGCCATGCCAAGAGCCACACGTGTATTTTATCACTATGTTACAAATCAATTTAATATCTACATTATAAGTAATATTTTACAAATTCTAGTTACAAGCAACAAAATTTCTGTCAAAGAACAATAATTTTGGTCATAAGAATGGTTGTTTGAACCTGATAGAGTCCAGTCAGCAGTTTCAGAATCAATAGCAGCAATGCACCTTTGCCATATCTACAATCTTGGTCTAAAATAAACCCTTCCACTACATACAAACAGTGTGCCATTTCATTTACATATGCAAACTAGAGTGATTAAAAAAATCTGAGCTATAATTTTGACTACCAAATGCCATCCTCTGAAACAATCTTATTTCTTCAGATTGCTGTGCAGAGTCAAATGCCTGGCTTTGCCCGACTCGCATTCCGTTGGTTAGATCTGAAGTTGCTAAGCTTTCAAAAGCTCTAACAACCTATGAAATAAAATCAAGAAAAAATCATGTCAGTAGTTTGAAGCACGGACACTGACAAGGACACGACACTGACACTAGTAATAATTTGAGAAAGAGAATTTATTGAATGTAATCAAGATATCGGTGTCCACGACACGTATCGGACACCGGGACACATCTTCAAACAGATGTGTTGGTGCTACCGGTTTTCTTGTTGATAACCTCTCAGATTCATTTTTGCTATTTATTTTCAATATTTACCTGTCCCATGCGAGGTCTCTTAGCAGCTGAATGTCGAACACAAGCAGCAGCAACTTCAATCATGCAAAACATTTCACTATCAACGTAGTTCTTTCCTAGCTTTGGATCTACCAAACTATCAAATTCCTCAGTTTCAAGTGCATCACTTAGCAAAGGTCGAGCCTGCAATAAAGGTAACATCTTCAGTGACAAAAGGTCAAAAACCTGAGTCAGAGCACTCAACGGCTATTCAAGTGAAGATGTTACTTTCCGGAAATAATAGAATAATTGCCAAGCAATATTCAGGGAACTCACTCTAAATCAGTTTTGGCCTTTAAGATTAAAGATGATACTCATTAAATGATCAACTACCTCGAAAGCTTAATATACAAGGGTATGGACTGATTTATGCATACTAAAATTAAGACCAAGACATGATTTTCCTGAGTCGTGAGCTAAAAGAAAATAAATACCAGAAACATTTCTCAAGTCTGTAAAATAAATTCAACGTGTGATCATAAAATTGGGAGCCCCTAATATGGACCCCTAAAGAAGGGACCAGTATTGGACCTTAGAAATGACTAGCAACAGCTAGTCACCCTTTTTTGGTGTATTTTTGGGACATGGATTTCAGTTTTTTCATTTTGTACCTCTCAACTATAATCCATATGGAGAAAAAAATGGAGCCTCCATAAAATGAGGGTGTTCTAGTTGCCTATGCAGACAGAGATAATAAATCACAGGTACCTTCAGATTTTGGTGGTATTTTGGTAATTTCTTAGTCCACACATTGGCCTCTCTGAACTCACATGCCTATACTTCTTCGTCTAAGGTTCACATTCTCACATGCACAACAAACAACAACAACAGCAGCAGCACTATCTACACTACACCACAATATCTTAACTCTACATACACTCTGATAATATCTTAAAATTTAAATTGCGTCTAATTTAACTCTACAAAACCTACTTGTAAAGTGAGAGATGCCTCCAACTAATAAACACATTTTTAGGCCATATATTATCTAATGTTGGACTGTCAACAGCTGTCGCTTCTCAAGTCAATAATTCAAAAGAGTGAGCATTTTGTTGTCATTTTCATACAGGAGTCACTGTAATAAAAGATAAAATTTCAAAACAGAAGAAAAGCAGATCATGAAATAATTTTTTTATCCCTATCCATCATTCGATATAAACTAATGGCTTATCAGCCACAAGGTTAGCAAAAAAAATAAAATAGCAAAAGAGTTGCATCTGTATGTACCCATTCAACTAGACTCTGATCTCCCAGTTGGGATGGATCTACAGGCATCCGTCCGGTAATGAGCTCCAAAATCACAACTCCAAAAGAATATACATCAGACTTGTCAGTCAATTTTCCACTTGATACATATTCAGGAGCAACATACCTTTTCAATAGAGAAAAAACGCAATCAATATTGACACAATTGGTTGTAACGATAAGTTGTTCGTCTAAATTCAAAAGTAAAAAATTGAATAGTAGGTAGACATATTAATATATGTACCCACCCAAAAGTTCCCATGACACGCGTGGTTATATGTGTATTTGCATCCAGAGCTAATTTGGCTAGGCCAAAATCTGAGACCTATAAAATTAAAAATAGGAGTACTGATTTGGATATAAATTGAACAAACAGTAACAAGAATTGAATAAGTGGAATGGCATATACACGAGCTTCATAGTTGAAATCCAAAAGAATGTTTGACGGCTTAATATCTCTGTGAATAATCCGAGGATTGCCTGAAATGTGCATAACATTCAACATAGTTGGTGTCAGCTCAATTGACTCCATTCTGTTGCAACATTGATCCATATCTGAAAGCATCTATATTTGAAAAACTTTATATGCATAAATTCTGATTCACTTTTTTAACTAATTTGAAAAATTGAAATTTCCAAAATCAAAGTAGACTGGTTGATAGGCCTTTATATGCATGCCAATACCAAAGAATAAAAATGAGGATCGGTAATTACAGTCTTCATGTAGATAAGCTATTCCTCGAGCCGCACCAGCTACAATTTTAATACGATTTTGCCATTCCAGCACAGGTTGACCTTCCCCTGCAAATTCCAATTTCATTTAACACAACATAATCAAAGCTATTCAAAAACTGAATCTTATGTATGAAACAAAACAATCTTGTACCAACTGAGAAGTAGTAGTTTTATTTACCATGTAGATGAAAATGAAGGGTATTGTTAGGGACATAATCATAGACAAGTAGTTTTCTGTCATCTTGAATACAGTATCCAACTAAAGAAACCAAATGGCGATGATGTATGCGACTAATAATTTCAACTTCAGCTTTGAATTCTCTCTCCCCTTGACTTCCACCAATTTTGAGCTGTTTCACTGCTATCTCTCTCCCATCAGGTAAACATCCTTTATATACAAAACCAAATCCACCCTCTCCCAAAAGATTCAGAGTTGAGAAACCATTTGTGGCCTTGAATAGTTCTTCATATGAAAACCAGTTCCTTGAGTGGCCCATTCCACCACCAGGGTCAGATGGTGTATGCACAACATCACTGTTAGAGCCACTACTTACAAGAGGAGCAGAGGCAGCATGTATCTTAAAAAAGGATGAATCTGGACAAAGTTACAAACATTAATTGATTCAAACTCATTTTTTTTTATTTAGTTTGTAAGCATGAATATTATAAATTTAGAAAGTCCCAAACTGAGTCAACAGATATATATATATGCACAATAAGCTACATAGCACTGAAATAAATATGGATACAGGACATGACACTAATACTAGCACGTAGATACCAATAGTAATTTGAGAAACACATACGATAGTGTCGTGTGTTAGTGTTGGATATGGTTGAAAACCAAGAATTTTATTCCAAGCAATTAGGGGAATAACACATTTGCTTAAAAAAGATAAGAAATAATAAAAGAGAAATCTCTCCTCAAAGGTTTTCCCCTTCACATTATAGACATTATTCTATTCAGCAAATGTTTATAATATTCAATGATATCAAATCCAACTACATAACTCCCTATTTATATACAATAACTAAACTAAACACATAACAACCTAACTCTCCTATCCTAAAAGATACTAGTCGTCGTGTGAGACACAGAACATGCTTTCAATCTAAAGTGTTGGTACTACATTGCAAAAGTAGAATGAGCCAATGAGGTACCAAATAAGAGGGCCACAGAAATATACCTGATTCAGTTGAGGAGGGAAGAGTGAAAGGCATAACATAACCATCATTAGGAGGATCTTTTTTCTTGTTTCTCCTCAAGCACCATATAGCAACTCCAATGAAGCAAAGCAATAGAATTCCACCAAACACAGCAGCAATAGCCACTACAGCACCAGAACCAATTCCACCACTGCTTCCAATTTCAGGGCTTGAATTTTCTGATCCATTCTGCGATGGCGGCAGTGGAGGAGGAGACAATTGAATGATTGAGGGTGATGGAGGAGATAGTCTTGGCGTTGAATTTGAAGGTGGAAGTGATTGTGAACTAGGTGTAGCAGGAGGAGGAAATGGTGTTGGTGGTGGTGATGGTAATGGTAATGGTGGTGATGATGATGGTTGTGATGGTGATGATGGTGGTGGTGGTAACCTAGGCGGTGATGCTGGTGGTGGAGTTCGGTTTTTAGAGGGTGGTGGTGGTGAACGTCGGGGTGGCGTCACGGTGGCAGGAGGGGGTGAATTATCCGGTGGAGGAGATGGCTGTGATGGCGGTGGAGCTGACGGTGCTAGTGGTGGTGAAGGTGGAGGAGGGCTTTTTGACGGAACGGGTGATTGCGGTGGCGGTGAGGGACGAGGTGGAGAAGATGGTGGTGGCGATGGGGGAGGGCGAGACGGCGATGTTGGAGGAGGTGGCAACGGAGGTGATGGTGAAGGCGGAGGAGGCGACGGCAAGGAGGGAGGAGGAGGAGCAGATTGGGTTGCCGGAGGTGGTGATGTTTCTGGCGGAGGTGAAGGAGAGGAGGGTTGTTCCGGTGGAGGAGCAGTGGATGAGGACTGCGGTGGAGGAGAAGTTGATGAAGACGGCGGTGGAGCTGTATTAGAAAGTGGCGCGGCGTTGGAGGTTGCCGGAGACGGCGACGCCGCTGACATCTTTTAAAACAATGTCTTTCTTCTACACTTGAAACTCACATCATGTACACATACATAAATCTCTTAACACAAACCAAAGTTTCATACACTAACCATATAATTAGATCTTTTAATTAAATGAAACTAAAAGCACAACTTAAGAATGAAGAATGTTTTTCTCACCAACACCAACCCAACCAATGTCTCAAAGTGTCAGTACCAAACTAAATTCTTGTAAAAGCCACACAACCCAGATCACAGAAACTGTTATTTTAACAATTTTCAAGAACAACCAAGCAAAAATCCTGATTCAAGAACTCAATTTCTTTTTTTTGGTTCTCAATTTGTTACCTTATGCAACAGTATATGAAGACAGAGTGGTTCAGAATCTTTGATTGATGATCGACATTCAGCACCATTGACAAGATCTACACAACTCAAGTAACTAACAGCCTTGTTTTCTTTGAATAGTTCGATTGACTTTAAAATGATTTTGTGAAGTAAAGCTGAAATATTTATTCATTACTGAATTTTCGTCCCGTGACTTTGGTTGTTTGATGGAATGTCTTCTTTGCATAGGCTTCACTAACACGGATTGTGTTGTGGGGTCCAATTACTAAAGCAAAACGATCCCAAAGAATGCTACCTCACAAGTCACAACAATTGAATAGTGCGAAAATTGAATTTTTCAATTATTTTCTTTTAAAGAAATTTTTGAATCATTCTCTCCTTGGACCGTCATAAATTAATGTCAAAAACACATATTATTTTTAGAAGGTGAAAAACACATATTTAGTATTTTAAATTTAGTCTAATTTTGGCAAAAATAAATAAAATTTTGTCAAAATAAAATAAAATTTAGTCTAATTCCAACTTAAATTTTTTAAATTTTTTCATTAAATTCTTTAAGTTACGCTTTTAAATTATATTAAATTATGCACGTGGTCTTTTAAATTTAACAATTTTCTTGAATTAATGTTATAAAATGTTTTCAAATCATCTCACCAAGAACTACCTCATTCACTTCTACTTCTTCCTCATTTATCATGCTTTTGGGTGGAAGTTTCATCTTTCTCACATTTTTGTGGTAAAAAATTGGGTCGAATAAAATTTTAACATTCTTTTGAGCCTTTTCAAAAATATTGGACTTAAGTGTAGGAATGATTTGAGTTTGTTCTAAAACTAACAAAATTAGTCTCCTGTAAGAAATTTTTTTGATTTTACGTAGTTTGAAATTTAAGATGGTTTTCTTTAAGTGGTCATAAATTAATGCGGGGAGATTCATGATGATTCCACACGATGCATTTATGATCCCATCTTATGTCATCCACTGAACCTGTCTTACAAACCATTCATCCATTGATGATTTTGAACAATACTTTATAGCGAGACTTGAGGTCTTTATCCGTTTTATCGACTAAAGAGTCTCCTAACAGTTCTTTGTGGATTGTTTCTACCTCAATAGTTTGTTGCCACGTTGGAATGATAGTTGCACATTTTTCTTCACGTCTATTAACGCCACAAATTTTCAATCCTAGCATGATGCTAGAAATCCTTCACCAGTTAATCATAAACAGATCTTTCATCAGGTAGAAATGATTGAACCATCCTATATCTATGAATTTATTGAAGTGATCGAAACCATTTTCAATGAAGTTGTCGAAAGTTACTCTTAGTTCACCTTTAATTTTGAGTTCTTTTGTTTGAAACATATATTGTAGTAGCATGAATGTCATTATGAGATGCCATTTCTAAAGTATGAAGAAGACAAGCACTTTTTGATGAGTGAGGGTTTTACGATTTTAAAGTTGTGTGAACTCAAAGAAATAGTTTTTATTTTAAGGTTTTCAAATTGTTTCTAATTCTGAAAATTTTAAAGTGACATTGTATCAAAACAATAAGTGCTGTTTGAAACATTTTTGCATTTTAGTTTTTAAAAATTGTTGTATAAATTTGATTATAAAAATTATTTTAAAGAATAGAATTAAAGAAAAAACTTGTTTGAGATACTTGTTTTTAAAAACAGTTTTAGAGATGAGAAAAAGAGAAAACCTATTTGATAATCTAATTTTTTAAAACAGATTTTGAATAGAGAATTAAAAACACTATTTGGTAATACAATTTTCAAAATTTGTTTTCAATTATGAGAAAATTTAAATAGTGAGGTAAAAACAGAAATAGAGTTATGTTGACATGTCGTTAAATATGCAAGCAAAATAAAGCTTACATGTGTTAATTCTACATATTGAGAATAATGCCAGAAAAGATACATTAGTAGTATTATAAAATCAAACCATCTACTTTATGAGTTAGTGGATCTCGTGCTCCATCAGTATCATTTTGAAATGCTATGAAATGCTTCATTTTGATTTCTATGAATAAAGGCTTGGAACCAATGCTACATTTCATTTCTTTGATGAGAGAAATCACCCCTTAATTAAACTCAAGTCAAGTTTTTTAATTAAACATACACCCCTTAAACTTGAAGGAACCTAACACGCATTTCTAACATTGATATTTTTGTCTCCTAATTTTGCAGGTGTTTTTTGCTCTCAGCATGGCATCTGTGGGAGTCTCTCAATATGGGACCCTGGTCCCTGATTCAACTAATGCAAAAAGTGTTGCTGCTTCCATATTTGCTATTCTTGATCAGAAGTCAAAAATAGACCCTAGTGATGAATCTGGAATTACACTAGAAGATATCAAGGGAGAAATTGAGTTAAACCATGTTAGTTTTAAGTATCCTACTAGACCTGATGTTCAAATATTCAGAGATCTTTGCTTGAACATTCATAGCGGCAAGGTAGTTTCCTAATTTCACATCTTATCCAGTAGACTATTCTAAATTGTTCTTCCTAATTAAAAATAGCAACAAACATATTGATATTGATATAAAAAAACAGACAGTAGCACTAGTTTGTGAAAGTGGAAGTGGAAAATCAACAGTGATCTCATTACTACAAAGATTTTATGATCCAGACTCAGGTCATATTACACTTGATGGGATAGAAATTAAAAGGCTTCAAGTGAAATGGCTGAGACAACAGATGGGACTGGTAAGCCAAGAGCCTGTTCTTTTCAATGACACGGTTTGAGCCAATATTGCATACGGAAAAGGAGGAGATGCAACAGAAGCAGAAACTATAGTTGCGGCAGAACTTGCAAATGCTCACCAGTTCACTAGTAGTTTGTAGATGGTAACTAAATTGCACATTGTCCTATCCTCCACTCATCACTGGACACTTAAGGATGAGAGAAACAAGAATGAGAGAAAAAAAAAACAATGTATTCCAAACCAAAGCATAAACTGCTTACTGTGTATATCATCTTAGAACCACAACATAAGTTTAAGTCATCGTATAAAATACTATCCTTTATCAACCTACTATACAAAAGGACCAAATAAACATGCCTCAATATGAACAAACAGCCATTTATAAATTGAATTATTAGGTTCAGTAAGATGCTACCTAATAAATTCATAATTTTAGTCTAGAAGCATATTCTATAAATTGAAATACAGGGTTGCGATTTATCTATTTAAATGATATGGGGCCTAATTTTCATATTTAGTTCCTGGGACACTTATTGTATAAATCCTAGAAGAATACTAATATGTTCTCAAGCAATGGGAAAATACATTAGCGAAATTTTATTGAAAGACCAGTTGATTGTCCTCTATTCATGAAGAACGATCCATTGCCATTAACCTCATAAATTATTTATCCTACTATGCATTATCGCATTAATCTTGAAATGGGAACATCCAATGGTCCTACGTCCTAATATCAATGTTCATAATTGCTATACTATTAGTAATTTAACATAACTTTCATTTAGATTTCACTTATGTACACTTATGCATTCAATTTAATTAAAGTTAAGTTTCTTTTCCTTCAAATTGGATTTTTCGGAAAAGGATTGACATTCAACAGTCATCCATGAAGATCACTAATTCATAAAACAGATTCTTATGGCAATGAAAATAAACAGTCAACTAATCAAATCAGTGAGCATTAATTATTAAATAGTACTTGAAGATAATTTCGCCAGACCTCTTCGCTTGCAGTAACAGTGTTGGTGTCTGCATTCCACCCAAATCCAGTGTTCTGCAAAAGTGAATAAAACTCGCGATACATGGCTCGTAGCCGGTGCATTTTTTCCTTTAGTTGATGCATTTTAAAGGAACGATTAGTTATAGAATTCAGCCTAGTAGTCATTGAGTTCCATGTTCTAGCATGAAATACACCATTTGGCATATTTCCTTTTGTAACTTCATCAACCATAATATCAATAAAAGCTTTAGTTACAAAGTCGGGCCAAAGCTTTGATTCAAGACTGTCAACATTAGTTGCCATCTATAAAAAAATAAGCAAACTCATAATCATAAAAAAATGTTCAACTATAAAACAAAAAGGTTAAAGAATTAAACAAAAAATTGCAATTGATTCTTAAAGAGAAATGTGATAGAATAAACACAAAAGGCATACATTCACGAATACACAATTCAGTCACTCAATGAAAGAGTTGATAAAAAAAATTCATAATCTACAACATTCTATATTAAGATAATGGATAAGAACCAACCAAACTCATGATCCCAACTTTTCTTGACCAATTTTTCACTTGGTAAGTAGCTAGGTTACCTATGCAGTAGAGGCAACGCGATAGCGGGTGCAGGCGCAGCAGGGGGTGCATCATGTGTGGCGGAAGAGAAGGAAGTCGTAAGGAATTGCGAACGAAAGCTTGAATTCTTCATGCTAAAATTATTTGAAAACACATAAACAAAAGATAATTTTATAAACACCAAATTAATGCTAAAACTGTTTGAAAACACATACCCAAAATTTATGCACAACCGCAATCTCATATATATGCTAATTTTAATTACAAATAGACCATGATTCAGAACACAAAGGAAACGAAGGAAATCAACAAATGAAACCAATTTAATTCAAAAAAATAAAATTCAATTTAAAACTCAAATTCAAAAAAAACCGTATATGAAAGAAAGGAAAAGAAAAACTAACCAAAGAAAATATCAGAGAGAATGGAGAACACAACAATAGTCAAGAAGAGGGCAAATTTATGCTAAAACTGTTTGACAACACATACCCAAATCGTTAACACATACCCAAAATTTATGCACTTCTGCGATCTCATATTTATGCTAATATTAATTACAAATAAATCAAGATTCATAACACAAAGGAAACCAAAGAAATCAACAAATGAAACCAATTTAATTTGAAAAATAAAATTTAATTTAAAACCCAAATTCAAATAAACCGTATGCGAAAGAAAGAAAAAGAAAAACTAATCAAGGAAATTATCAAAGAGAATGGAGAACACAACAATTGTCAAGAAGAGGGCAAATTTATGCTAAAACTAGTTGAAAACATATACCCAAATCGTTAACACATACCCAAAATTTATGCACAACCGCGAAATCATATATATGCTAATATTAATTACAAATAGATCATGATTCAAAACACAAAGGAAACCAAGGAAATCAACAAATGAAACCAATTTAATTCGAAAAATAAAATTCAATTTAAAACCCAAATACAAAAAAACCGTATGCAAAAGAAAGGAAAAGATAAACTAACCAAGGAAATTATCAGAGAGAATGGAGAACACAACAATAGTCAAGAAGAGGGCAAATTTATGCTAAAAGTGTTTGAAAACACATACCCAAAATTTATGCACAACCGCGATCTCATATATATGCTAATATTAATTACAAATAGATCGTGATTCAGAACACAAAGGAAACCAAGGAAATCAACAAATGAAACCAATTTAATTTGAAAAATAAAATTCAATTTAAAACCCAAATTCAAAAAAACCGTATGCGAAAGAAAGGAAAAGAAAAACTAACCAAGGAAATTATCAGAGAGAATGGAGAACACAACAATAGTCAAGAAGAGGGCAAATTTATGCTAAAACTATTTGAAAACACATACCTAAAATTTATGCACAACAGCGATCTCACGTATATGCTAATATTAATTACAAATAGTTCATGATTCATAACACAAAAGAAAACAAGGAAATCAACAAATAAAACTAATTTAATTCAAAAAAAAAATTCAATTTAAAACCCAAATTCAAAAAAACCGTATGCGAAAGATAGGAAAGAAAAACTAACCAAAGAAATTATCAAAGAGAATGGAGAACACAACAATAGTCAAGAAGAGGGCAAATTTATGCTAAAACTGTTTGACAACACATACCCAAATCGTTAACACATACCCAAAATTTATGCACTACCGCGATCTCATATATATGCTAATATTAATTACAAATAAATCAAGATTCATAACACAAAGGAAACCAAGGAAATCAACAAATGAAACCAATTTAATTTGAAAATTAAAATTCAATTTAAAACCCAAATTCAAAAAAACCGTATGCGAAAGAAAGAAAAAGAAAAACTAACCAAGGAAATTATCAGAGAGAATGGAGAACACAACAATAGTCAAGAAGAGGGCAAATTTATGCTAAAACTGTTTGAAAACACATACCCAAAATTTATGCACAACAGCGATCTCATGTATATGCTAATATTAATTACAAATAGATCGTGATTCAGAACACAAAAGAAACCAAGGAAATCAACAAATAAAACTAATTTAATTCGAAAAATAAAATTCAATTTAAAACCCAAATTCAAAAAAACCGTATGCGAAAGATAGGAAAGAAAAACTAACCAAAGAAATTATCAGAGAGAATGGAGAACACAACAATAGTCAAGAAGAGGGCAAATTTATGCTAAAACTGTTTGAAAACACATACCCAAAATTTATGCACAACAGCGATATCATGTATATGCTAATATTAATTACAAATACATCATGATTCAGAACACAAAAGAAACCAATGAAATCAACAAATAAAACTAATTTAATTCGAAAAATAATATTCAATTTAAAACCAAAATTCAAAAAAACCGTATGCGAAAGAAAGGAAAAAAAAACTAACCAAAGAAATTATCAGAGAGAATGGAGAACACAACAATAGTCAAGAAGAGGGCAAATTTATGCTAAAACTTTTTGACAACACATACCCAAATCGTTAACACATACCCAAAATTTATGCACTACCGCGATCTCCTACATAGTCTTCCCAAACTTCTTTTGTTGTTTTTTTCTCCTACATAGTTAAATATCTCTTTTTGTGAGTTAACCATATAGATAGAATTTTGCTATGTGTTTTAGCAAAAATGGTTTTTTTATATCTACCGCCTTCATACATATGATCACATATGTCTGATGGACCTAAATATCACTAGAAGGGAGGGTTGAATAGGGATTTTGGCGTTTAAAAATAATTTTAAGAGTTTTTTGAGTTTCTGTCCTCTTTGAGAGGATACGAACTGGAAAATAGATTTTCAAACTTTTTAAGTGAGAACAGAATAAATGCAAGGAAATATAAAGAGATAGACACACAACTTTTATACTGGTTCACCCAAAGATGGCTACGTCCAGTCCTCACAACCTTGTGAGATTTCACTAAAGATCAATCAGATCAGCCTCTTGCAGAGTATGATTACACTTTGTGTATTCTCAAGCTTCACCAAGCTTACAATCAAGTTTCAAATATTTTCAAGTACAACTTACTTGAAAATTACAGAGTGATATGAGTATGATTTCTTTTCTCTTTACTTAAACACTTTCTAAAAAGATATTTCAAAGATCTAGTGTATGGATGTAGAAAGTATAAATAGATGATGAATATTGCTTATGATAAACTTAAGATTCTTGATCTTTTTCGGCAATATTGTTGTGTGTTGAATGATGAATAGCTTGCTGCCTTTTATAGAGGTCTTGTGATGTTCTTTCCATGAGACAAGCTTTTGTGACCGTTTGGAATCAATTCAAAACAATCCATGGCATTTCATCATATTTACGAAAATGTCATCCAGCTGTCCTTGGACTTATGCAGTCCATCCTCAGCCTGGAAATTGACTTGCATTGGACCTTGGTCTTATGTTGTCTTTTTCTTATCTCATTCTTCAAGACCTGTAGACTTCTATTTTGAGTTTGTTTGAAGTTGCCTTTCTGTAGATTGACTTTGCTTTATTTTTCCAATCATACAAGGATGATATATAGGTCTGCCCTTAGCCTTTGCATATAGGAAGGTAGTTTGCAACATGTGACTTCTTGAAAATCCAAGCTTTAAGCCATCCTCGTACCTTGTACAACTGGCCTTTTGATTTCTTTAGATCAAATGCTTTATATATTTATTTATTCATGCTAGTTTGACCTCTTTTGATGAATTAAAATCATTATTTCAGCGAGGATGGAAAATTTCATCTTGAAGACCCATCCTCTCAAGGTTCTGTCCTATCCTCCAGCTTGAACACTTAATGAATTAACCCAGATTTTTCTCCCTTTTGATCTAATTGAAGATTAACCTGTTTTCTTATAATAATTCACTCAAAAGCACAAATTAGTCATAAACCACAATCATAATCTTTAAACAATTTTGTTATCATTAAAATCATTTGAGAGATTTTGTCTCAACAATGTCTATATCTTGGGAATTATTAACGGCTTGAAACAAGTGTTTCCAAATATTGAAATCCATATTTTCAAACATTGGGGTACAAGATAAGACATGTTTTCACACATAATATTTTTCTCTAACATTGTTAAGGGCTCATTCAAGAGACGGATCTCTAACACCAAATGAAGTAGTAAAAAAACACAAGGAAATAGAGTTTGAATTGTGTTTTCGAGAAACTTTTGAATTCGTTTTGCAAGTTAATTTACTAAAGGTAAAGAAAGTAGGGAAACAAAAGATCAACACACAAGATTTATATTGGTTCACCATCCACCTGATAGCTACATCCATTCCTTTCAATCACTAGAATATACTTCTGTCAAGTGACTATATTCAACGCACTTTGAAGAAAATGTCACTACCAGGGCAAAGTTACAATGGTTGTGTAACAACACAAGAAATAGATAACTATTTGTAGGAGGATAAATAATTTAGTGCATAATTAAAAGAAGAAAAAGTTTTCTAATATTGAGTTTGGGCTTTTCACTTGACCATTTTTCTTCTTGTCTTCTTTTCTTAGCTTTTGGCTCTTTATCTTTTCTTTTCTGCTTCTCTTTTCTTTTCTACTCCTCGTTTCTTATATGCTTTTCTCTTGCAATCAATATGAACTTCTTAAATATCGAGTACTTTGACCTTTTTCCTAAAATATATTTATTAATTTTTCTTGAATATGAACCTAGAACCTCCTCATGGAAAATCTAACAACATAATTTTTTTAGAACCCAAAGGAACCTTCATCTCATTGATAGCCCTCTCCTCCTAAGGGTGACCTTTCCCTTAGGGGTGGCTCCATCTAACGAATACATCTCTCCTATCAATTCTGCAACACATCATAGCGCATCAATTAGGAAGATTATATCTCGTTGATAGCCATCTCCTCCAAAGAATGACATCTCTCATAAGGGTTGTTCCATCTAACGGGTAATTCTCTCCAATCAAAACGATGTAACTAGGTGCACCTACCTCCGCTAACGATTTCATAATTATAACAACAATTTCCAAAACATGTATTTAAAAATCATTTATCATTTCATCGTAACTCATGAAAAACATAGTCAATTGTACACCAATTCAATATTTAAATACTTTATAACTCATAAATAAATACAACTATAAACATATTATATAACAAATAGACCAGTCAAAATGGGCTACCCGGCCCATTTAGGGCCGGCCTTAACGAGTTGCGAGCTTTTTCGGACCGGACTAAAAAGCCCTATTGTAATATGGGCTGTTAAAATACTACCCGAGCCAAACCCTAGAAGAGCTGCGGGCTGGGCGGGTAGCCCACTTTTTTTTTATTATATTTTTAATTTTCTTGCGACTCTTTTAATTTAAAAATTTTCTTCATGCCCATTTAAAAACAACTTAGTTCGAAATTTCTTCATGCCCATTTAAAAACAACTTAGTTCTACATGCCTATTTAAAAACAACTTATATGATATTCTAGATCATTAAAAATACACAATAAAATAACACACAAACTAAGTTCGAAATTCGGATTTTCCAATTAACTCAAACTCGATTCAAACAACACATTATCCAAACAAGACACAAATTAAAATAAGTTCAAATTGCCAAAAACAACTTAGATTTGTCTAGCATGGCACAAATGAAAAACTCAAATCGAATTTAAATAGAGTGCTAAATAGTTCTAATGTGACTTTGAAATAAATCTTTTTAGACTCTTTGAGCAATGTTCACATTTTCCAAAGTGTTGGATGATTGTCCACTTTGATCATTTTGATTCATATCATTGTCATTGTCATATTCTACAAAATAAAAAATTGTTTGTTAAAAATATATAACCAACTAAAGATAATATTCTATCACAAAGGATAATATATATATATATATATAACCAAGTAAAGATAATATAAAACTTGAAAAACTTACCTTCAAAACCATATAACCAACTACGTGTGCACAAGAGAGCTTAAACTGATTCATCTTTCAATGAACTTCTATACTTGTTCAAAACTCGGGAGCCAATACTAAAAGCAGATTCAGATGCCACTGTGGTTATTGGAATACTCAATACATCGCAAGCCATCCTTGCAAGATTATGACATCTACGACTTTTTTCTTTCCAATAAGCCAATATTAGAATTTGCTTGGCTTTCATGTTCTTCAAATTCCTACAAGTTATTTAATCAAGTTACAAATTATTCAAACAAACAATGACAATATTCTATTTTCTAAAAATTAATTAATCAAAAGAAAGAAAGAACAAATGACCTTACCTTACATATATATAATGATGTATCTATCTTTTCTCTTCCAAAAGTAGGTTGCATTTGTGAGCCACTTGGATTAGAAGGAATCCCATGTTTGACATACTCGGTGTAGAGATTACGCAAGCTCTTCTCAACCCTTTCAACCTTCGTCTTACTAGTGAGTGGATCAAGTTTATGATACGCAAATTTCAAAAAATTTAGATTTTTGGTTGGATCAAGAATAGCCCCAAATGCCAAGATCA
Source organism: Cicer chorassanicum (assembly GCA_037974735.1). Classification (NCBI taxonomy): domain Eukaryota; kingdom Viridiplantae; phylum Streptophyta; class Magnoliopsida; order Fabales; family Fabaceae; genus Cicer; species Cicer chorassanicum. The sequence goes on along the minus strand of JBBPBP010009778.1, from coordinate 16,451,877 downwards.
CACTATACTCACTCCAATACTTGTCAAATTTCTCTCTCCTTTTTATAGCCATTTCTTCAATAACTTGATCTTCACTTTTCAAATAAACATTAAAAAAAGACACTTTATCTTCCATATTTCTCCAAAGTACCAATTTGATGTAGGATAAGAAGATCTAGATATCAAGTTTGTAATATTATAAAATGGCTTCAAAAGCTCACACATTATTTCAGCTCGTCTCCATTCATCACTTGAAGGACAACACTTAAAATTTGTATCATGCAAACTTAAGCTATAAAAGGCACAAAGATAGTTAATCGCACTCTTAAGCATTATAAAAGTGGAGTTCCATCTAGTAACACAATCCGATCTCAACCCTATTGTTGTATCAATCTCACCAACATTCTTAACACATTCAAAAAATTGTAGTGTTCTACTTTCTGTTACCCTTACATAAGTCACACTTTGCCTAATTTTATGCAATGCATCACTAACTGTCTTCAATCCATCTTGCACAATGAGATTCAAGATATGAGCACAACATCTTATATGAAACAATTCTCCATTAAGCAACAAGCTATTTGACAATCCTAAGAGTTCTTTCAAAAAGTTTTGCATACTATCATTTGCAGAAGCATTATCCAAAGTGATGGAAAAAAACATTTTTTTCTATGCTCCAATCATTCAACATTTCAAGCACCTTTAATGCTAATTCTCGCCCTGTATGTGGGGGTTCCATGTGAGCAAAGGCTAGAATCTTATTTTGCAACTTCCAGTTTACATCTACATAATGACCAGTTAAAGAAATAAAACCTTCATTGATGCATGCAGTCCAACAATTAGAAGTCAAGCAAACTCTCCCACAAATTTGAGTCAATTGTGATTTTAGCTTTTGTTTTTCATCTTCGTAAATTTTCAAAACATCTTTGGAAGAAGTATTTCTTGAAACAAAAGGACAATCATCATTCAAAAATTTCTGATATTTTCTGAGAACCCTCCACTCAACCATATTAAATGGTGTACCATGTGTGATTATCATTTCAGCTAAGGTTTCACGATTAACCTTAGGGTCAAATTTTTTCCTTTTCAATTTTCCTTCAGCGCCAATAAATATATCACCCACATCATGATACTTATGGATCCTTTTACAATTATCAACATGACGACATAAATGAGAAGTTCCATTAGCTGAAACACAACTCAATAATTTTCCACACCCCTTACATCTACATCTTTCTTTTCCATCTATAACACCAACTTTTACAAGATATTTCCAAACTGCAGATGTTAGTGTCTAACTTTTTTTGGTTTGTAGTTCAGAAGACACTTCATGATTAGTGTCATCATCAATAGCAATTACATTAGGTTGAGTTTGAGCTGACAGTGGTATTGTTTGAGGTTCCTTAGCTTTATTAGCCTTATTATCAAGTATTTCAACACTACCACTACTATTTTCCATATTGCTAGCAGATACAAACTATAATCCCTAAAAATCATAAACTCTAATTAGAACAAACAAGCAACATGAAGATAGTAAATCAAAATAAACAAACAACATGAACTACTTCGAAGATCCATGGTAACATATTTCATAAAGAACAAATACACATATACACGTTAAAAAGATAAAATAATTATAGGTAGGTTAGTAAAAAAGTAATTAATGTTGTTAAAAATTAAAAGAAAAGGTCTTATACAAAGTTAAAAAAGAAAATTTTCAAGAGATGGAAATAGAATTTGACAATTTTTATATTCCTACTAAATTTGCAATAGGGTATCTCACATTGATCGTATTTAGAAGAGTGAAGCAGTAACTTGTATCAAATTGTTGGCAATTTTCCTTTTCGTTTATTACCCTCAACATAATTCAATCAAATTATTAGTGATGATAACATATAATTTTTTCAATCATATTTAAGAAGAAATATTTTTGTCAATAGTATTTGAGGAATGCAACAGAGTAAGAAAGCAAGAAGTAGAAATTGCAAATAATAAAAATGAAATTGAAAGCTCACATGAGGTAGCAAACAAAGGCATCTGATTCTAATAGAAACAAACCGAATAAAAAAAAATATTACAAGAAAAATAAAGTGGGTGATGATCATAGTGATACTTGGAGATGAGCTGAAATAGAGTATAACAAGGAGAAAGTTGAAGCAACACAATCATAGCAAGAACACAATTGCAAGGAGAAAAATCTTACATAGCAACAACACAATCAAATGTAGAAAGTTGAAACAGAGTATAACAAAAAGAACCTGAGTAGTAGTAACGATGAGATCGACGTATGCCGTATGCCGTGTGCCCGTGGAGTGAGATGAGTCAGACCGTGAGTTTGTATGTGAGAGTACCGTCATATTTCCCTTCAAAATAGAGTTTGTACTTTGTTGTGTCTTTGTGAATTCTTAAAAAAAATTGGAACCAGCCCAATTTAATTTTTGTTTGTTCAAGCTTTTTTTTTAAGACCAATTTTTCTCTTTTTATTTTTTTAAAATTGATTATGCGGGTTGTGGGCTACCCGATACCCATACGGGCTAACCCTAATGGGTAACGGGTTTATTCGAACCGGGCTCAAAAGCCCTGAAAAAATTTGGGCTGAAATTTTTAGGCCCAAGCCCTATGTTTTAGCGGGCAGGGCGGGCCGGCCCTTTCGGGCTAGCCCATTTTGACAAGTCTAATAACAAAGACCATGAAAATAAATAAAGGATGAAACCGATAAGAAAAATTCAAAGGTTGTGTTCTCCAATTTTTTTTAAAAAATAAATACTTAAACATAGAAAACGAGTAAAATAATAATTATAGCATAGTAAAAATATGTTATAATGATCGTCGTCTACTCACAACTATGAAGAATCGACTAAGGTTGTTCTTCAACAACTCCCAGAGAAGCATGCAAGACCTCAACTAACAGATTTGAGTATCAAGAATATTCTCAAGACTTTAGAAAAATCATTCTAAAGTTTTGCTTACTATAGGAAACCATAAAAAGTCCTTAAAATCTACTCTAAGCACCAAAATAAGATTTTTAAACAAAACTACATTTTTCTAGAGATTCATTGTTAGCATTGGAGTTGTGTATTTACCTCAAAGAGTCTCAATAAAGACCTTTTAAATAATGTGTACTCTTCTCCTTTCTTAACTGATTAACCGTAAAAATGTAGTTTAAAAAGATGGTGTAGGATAAGAAGTAATGAGAGAGAAAAAAAAAATAGAAGTGGGGATTGAGTGCAGTGTTGATGCCGAGAGAGAATGAGAGAAAAAGTTAAGTGGAAAAAATGAAGGTCTGGTGGAATATGTGTTGTTTTATTTATTTATTTATTTATTTATTATTACATGAGAAAGGTCAAGAAGATACTTCTGAAGCATCGAAATATGAAAGATCGGATGAACTCCCAAGAGATCTGGTGGAAGTGCCAAGAGATAAGCTACCAGTTTGACTCTCTTTAAAATTTCAAATGGTCTAATGAACCTTGGACTTAGTTTTCTTTTTTTACCAAACCGCAAAACTCTTTTCATTGGTGAAAAACATAGAAATACATGTTCTCCCACTGAAAACTCCAAGGGACGATGCCTCTTATCTGAATAAGATATTTGTTTACTATGAGATGTCACTAAGCGATCTTGAATCAATTTTATCTTTTCAATGGCGTCTTGAATCAACTCTAGACCGACTAGTTTAGCTTCTCCAACTTCAAACCATCTTATTGGAGACCTACACCATCTTCTATACAAAACCAAGGACTTAGTTTTAGGTATTTCAACAGGTTGAAGTAATCCTGCAGGCTTTTGGTGTCCAACCTTTACTGGTTGACACACTAAGCACGTAGAGACAAAATTTGTTACGTCTCTCTTCATCCCTTCCCACCAATATAATTCTCTCAAGTCTTGATACATCTTATTGGAATTTGGGTGAATAGTAAAGAAGAATGATGAGACTCCTCTAAAATTTTCCTCCTTAAGCCACCGGTCTTTGGAACACACAATCGAGACTTCAACCTTAGAACACCAACATAATCAACTGAAAAATCTGAAATTTTACCATTATGAACATTATTTACTATGTTCACCAAGTATGAGTCTCTACTTTGAGCTTCCTTGATATCATCAACTATGGTTGGACGAATTTGTACATGGGCTAAAAATAACCTCGAATGATCAAGTTCAAATTGAATTCCACTTTCAGCAATTTCTTGAAACTCTTTAACTATTGACCTATTTACTTTTGCTATATGAGCAAGACTACCCATGGATTTCCTACTCAAAGCATCTGCAACAACATTTTCCTTCCTTGGGTGGATAAGATTGTGCAATCATAATCTTTCAAGAGTTCCATCCATTTTCTTTGTCTTAAATTTAAATCTCGTTGTTGAAAGACATACTTAAGACTTTTATGGTCGGTATAAATCTCACAAGTTTTACCATATAGATAGTGCCTCCAAATCTTAAGAGAGAAAATCACTACAGCCATTTCCAAATCATGTGTGGGATAGTTTACCTCATGCCTCTTGAGTTGTCTAGATCCATAGGCAATAACCTTACCTTATTGCATAAGTACACAACTGAGACCAACTCTAGAGACATCACAAATAAACTGCATAACTTTCAGCACCTATGGGTAATGCCAAAATAGGTGCTGACGTCAAACACTCCTTAAATTTTTGAAAGCTCGCCTCACATGCAGCAGTCAATCGAAACTTAACTTTCTTCTGGGTCAACCTAGTCAACAAATATGCGATTTTAGAGAAATCCTTCATAAAACGTCGATAGTAACCAACTAAACCAAGGAAGCTCTGAATCTCGTTTGATGTGGTAGGTCTTGGCCAATTATGCACTGCTTCCACCTTACTTGGACCAACACTTATTCCACTCTTAGACACAACATGACCTAGATATGCCACATTGTCTAGCCAAAACTCACATTTAGAGAATTTGGCATATAATTGCTTATCTCTTAAAGTTTGCAAAACCAACCTCAATTGTTGTTCGTGTTCTTCTTTACTTTTGGAATAAACAAGGATATCATCAATGAACACAATCACAAGTTGATATAAGAAGGGTTTAAAAACGTGATTCATCAAATCCATAATGTCCATAACGCGTGCGGAAAGTTGTCTTTGTTATATCATCCCTCTTAATTTTCAATTGGTGATACCCCGACCGCAAATCAATCTTAGAAAAACATTGAGCTCTTTGGCGTTGATCAAACAACCACATAGATGTATCTTTCTTCTTTACAAATAATATTAGTGCTCCCCAAGGAGAAGAACTTGGGCGAATAAAACCCTTATCAAGAAGAGCTTGAAGTTTCTGTCTTAACTCCTTAAGTTCTGTTTGGGCCATACGATAAGGAGGTATGGATATAGGATGAGTGTTAGGAACCATGTCTATAGAGAACTTAATCTCCCTATCAGGTGACAATCCAGAATGTTCTTTAGGAAAAACATCTTGAAATTCAAACGTAATCAAATTTTTTTCCAATTTCTCCTCAGCCACTTGTGTATCCCTTACCAAGGCTAAGTACCCTTAATAACCTTTTCTCATTAACTTGATAGCTCTCAAGGCTAAGATTTGATTATGTGGTACCCAACAACGTTCTCCTTGAAACGAGAAGAATGGTTGCCCCGATATCTCAAATTTCACCACTTTGTTATGACAACCCAAGGTGGCATGATAAAAAGCCAACCAATCTCCCAAAATCACATTAAAATCTATCAAGTCAATAAATACTAGATCTACTAGCAACACCTTCCCCTCAATAGCTATATCACAAGAACAATACACTGACTTAGTAAACAAATTTCCTCCAACACGTGTAGCCACAATTAAAGCCTCATCTTGAAAAGAGAGCATTTACCAAGTCGAGTAGCAAACCACAAGGATACAAAAGAATGTGTAGCTCCAAGATCAAACAAAACATGAGCATCTTGGGAACAAATAGAAAGTATACCTGTAAGTACTACATTGGATGTCTGAGCATCCTAACGAGTCAAAGCAAACACTCGAGTCTGACCTCTTTCTGCTGGTGTCTGACCTCTACTATCAAATCATCTACCTCCCTATTGAGATATCCCTGAACCTTTGATAGAAGAATTCTCACTTTGTTGCACGGATATATAATGAGCATGAGAAGATGCCAAAGCTGATGGTGCCGATACCATCCTTGAAACAATTTCCAAAGTGAAACCTACCACAAATAGAACATCATGTAGCTGAAACACCATAATGTCTTCAGGGGAGAGTGGATTGTGACGTTGCTCCAGAATATGATCTACGACGTTGCTCCAGAATAATGTCTTCAGGGGAGAGTGGATTCTGATGCACCACCATCATTCATATAGTTAATGTAAGATATTTCAACTATTTGTTTCTTCCATGAATCTTGTCTATTACTCCTTTTTTCTTTCTATCACTGCTCAATTTGAAGTGCCAAACTCAAAACCTCAACAAAAGTATGACAATTCAACCTAGCCACATATCTAAAAAAGTAATCCCTTAATCCTATGATGAACCTCTTGACACACATTTAAGTGATAGGGTAAGGAGCGTGTCTAGAGAGCTTTGTAAAATGAGCATTATACTCTAAAACTGTCATACCCTTTGTTTGCTCTTATCGCTCCATCTCTAACACTTTCTGGAAGAAAGTAAGCCATGAACAATTAAGAGAACTTTATCCATGCTAACGGAGGTGACCCCACTTATTTACCATGTGACTCTATATCAAACTAATCACCTATCACACCTATTAGCTTAAATGATGTTAATTCCACCACTCTTACCTAAGAACAAAACAATGCTCTCCAAAGCCTCTCTAGACCATCAATGAATTGTTGTGGATCCTCAATCGCACAAGACCCAAAAAAGTAGAGGTTTAAGCTTCATGAAGTCTGGTAAAGTAACCTCAATACTTTTACTTGTAGTAGTCGTTTGTTACTCAACTTGTCTAACCTCTTTTTGACCGTTGAGATTTTCATGTCTTTGATCATCCTTATGTTGTTGTTCGACGACAACCCCAACAAGTTGTTGCACAACCTGTTGTAATCCTTGTAGACCAGCGGTAAACTCTTCCATGGCTGGATTTTCACGCCTCATCCTAGGCACCTCAATATCGGCATCCAAGCCATGTCCGCAAACATTAGCTCTATGTTGATCTCGAGCACGAACCAAAACACGTCCTCGTTGACGAGTGACTTAGGCTTGCGCAAATGACTCATCAACAGTTTCCCTTATAGTAGGATTCCTAGTCTTGGATGGCATTCTTACCTAATAAAAGAACACTGATAAAAAATTGAACAAGACGACAAGGAAATGTGAAAAGATATCGATGATGAATTCAAATACAGATTTGGACAACAAATGAGACTCTCATAGAGTGTTAATAGCCCCTTGCAAGTAACTTGTGCCTGGGTACATGTTTTACTAATCAAAATCTATTATCACCCTATGTTTGCACCTATTAGTGAAGATGCAAACACGAGAAGGGGGTTAAATTGTATTTGACTAAGTTGATAATTTTTTCATTATTTGATTAAACTGGTTGAAACTTGATGATTTACTTGAAGTAGAAGCAATAACGAAACTAAGGAATGCAAGAATAAAGTGACACAAGTAATTTATCTTGTTTCACCACTAACTTGGCTACATCCAATCTATTCACTTAGAAGGACTTAATCCACTAATTCAACAACTTGAATTAAAAAAGCACCTAACCCTCCAAGCCAGTCTTCTCACATAGCCTGATAACCCCAGACTTTTGAGGAACACACACACCTTGACTCTACCAGTCAAGTTTTCTCCACACAATCTGATAACCCCACAATATTGAAGGCACACTAACACCACTATTGGGTTGGCATACAAAGGTTTGGAACTTGAGTAGTTGCTTCTAACAAGCTGATTATAACAATGACTATCACACTCTAAGAAAAACACTTAGAAAATATTTATCATTCGAACAAGTGTTTCTCTCTCTAAACTCTAAGATGAATTTGGAATTTTGAGCTTGAGTTCTTCTACTTTTTTTGGACTTTTCGATGATATTCTTTTGTAGCCTTGAGTATCTATATATAGACAAAATTAGGGCTCATTATTTAATTATGAATTGTATCTTCATTCCTAGCTTGGTCAAAAATGATCTTATTTAAAAATAATTCTGAACAAGATGCTTAATGATAATATGTTCTTTAGCCAATTCTTTATTTCTGAATTCAATCTAAGTAGTTCTTCTAGATTGATTATGTTCATATTTTGTTCAAATTGAGTTTGTAATTTCTTCAGATTGATACTTTTTGTATTTTGTTAAGATTGAGTTTGTAAATTCTTCCGAATGATATTGTTCGTATTTTGTTAAGATTGTTTTTGCAAATTCTTCAAATGAAACTTCCTTCCTATGACTAAGTCCAATTCAGTATGTTGTCATTTGTCAAAATTTGAATCATATCTTTGCAAATAATAAATGTATCTTCTTGTAAGCAATTTTTGATCATATCTTCTTATAAATAACTCATATCTTCTTGTAGATGAATCTTGATCAAATTTTCTTGTAGATAATTCATATATTCTTGTATAAAAATCTTGATAAAATCTTCTTGTAAATACTTCATATCTTCTTGTGATGAATCTTGATCAAATCTTTGTGTAAATAATTCATATCTTCTTATAGATAAATCTTGATCAAATCTTTTTTATAAATAATTCATATCTTATTATTGATGAAATGTTGATCATATCTTCTTCAAATCTTGACCATATCTTCTTTTCAACTTGGTCAAAAAATTTCTTCAATTATAAATCTGAATCAAATCTTATTTTAGATTGTCTTCAATAACACGAGTCTTCTTATATACTGTGTGAAGTTAAATTTATTGTTCTCATAAAATACTTTTGTTAACATCAAAACTCTAAGTATAAAACCAACTTGGTTCCAACAATCTCCCCCTTTTTGATGATGACAAAATTGTATTTTTTACAACAACTTTTCTGGTAAATACTTTGACTCCCCCTTCCTTAAGGCTCCCCCTAAGTCTAAGTATTTTTCTAAGTGTTTTTTCTCCCCACATTATCAAACATCTTTCTCCCCCTTTTGTCATCAGGAAAAAAGACATGAAAGTGAAAATTGCCTTTTTTTTTTTTAATATAATGAAAATAACATAAACATAAAACATAATGAAATGGTGTTTGATTTCTATGTGTTTAGCTCTAAAGTGAAGTATAGGGTTTTTGGATAGGCAAATGGCAGAAGTGTTGTCACAATAAATGGGAATGTTGGTTTCTAGGATTTTGTAGTCTTCTAGTTGATTTTTCATCGAAAGTAGTTAAGAGCTACAACCAGCTATTGAAATGTACTCAACTTCTGTTTTGTCTCTTACTTGACCAAGAAATTAAGTTAACAACTAGAAATGTGTAGTTGAGCAACCTTAAAAGGGTCAAGAAAATCTAACAAGTAAAAGCATAAATTTTTTAGAACCAATAGTCGACTTCATCTCATTGATAGCCATCTCCTCATAAGGGTGGCCTTTTCCTTAGAGGTGACTCCATCTAACGAATAGCCCTCTCCTCTCAATTTCGCAACTCATCATAACACATCAATTAGGGAGCTTACATATCGTTGATAACCCTCTCCTCCTAAGGATGACATCTCTCATAGGGGAGGATCCATCTAACAGGTAACTCTCCCTAATCAAAACGATGTAATTAGGTGCACCTACATCCGCTAACGATTTTATAGTTATAACAACGATTTCCAAAACACGTATTTAAAAATTATTTCTCATTTCATGGTAACTCATGGAAAACATATTCAATTGTACATCAATTCAATATTTAAATACTTTATAACTCATAAATAAATCAAACTATAAACATATTATATACCATATACCATGAAAATAAATAAAGGATGAAATCGAAAAGAAAAATTCAAAGGTTGTGTTCTCCAATTTCTTTTTTAAAGAAATACTTTAACATAAGGATCGAGTAAAATAATAATTATAGCATAATAAAAATATGTGATAATGATCCGTCTACTCACAACAATGAAGAATCGACTAAGTTTGCTCTCTAACAACTTCCAGAGAAGCAGGTAGGACCTCAACTGACAGATCTGAGTATCCAGAATATTCTCAAGACTTTAGAAAAATCAATTCTAACTTTTGCTAACTATAAGAAACCATAAAAAGTTATTAAAATCTACTATAAGTACCAAATTTAGATTTTTAAACAAAACTATGTTTTTCTAGAGATTCATTATTAACATTGGAGTTGTGTATTTACCTCAAAGAGTCTTAATAAACACCTTTCAAAGAATGAACACTCTTCTCTTTTCTTAACTCACTAACCCTAACCCCAAATTCCTTACCAAGTTCACTTGTAGAAGTATGAGAAGTTATGTGTTTTTTAGATGTTAAATTCATTGTATGGGTTGGTGGTTTATGAGTGTAATTTGTGTTGTGGGTTGAGAAAATGCAAGGAGAGAAAAATATATAGAAGTGGGTGGTGGTGTAGTGTTGCAGCTGAGAGAGAATGAGAGAAAGAGTTAAGTGAAAAAAAATGAAGGTGGGTGGAATTTGTGTTGTTTTATTTATTTATTTATATTTTTAAAAAATGTAATGATGCATTTCAATCTCTTCCCCTTATGAAAATCGGTCCTCAAATTTATTTGATTTGTTTTTTTTTTTAACTACTATTGACTTTGAGTTTCAAAATAAGTGTGGGTATTTTGCATGTATGACTTCGAGTTCCCAATTTGTTTCTTCATCTGATGAACCACACCAAATAACTTTTATTGAAACAATATCCTTTGAGCATAAACGCATCACTTGATGATCTAATATAGCTACCGGATGCTCAACGTATGACATACTCTCATCTAAGTGCACATCTTCATGATTAATCACATGAGAAATGTCATGAAGATACTTCCAAGACATCGAGATATGAAAGGTAGGATGAACTCCTGAGAGATCCGGTAGAGTGCCAAGTGATAAGCTACCGGTCCGACTCTCTCTAAAATTTCAAACGGTCATTGAACCTTGGACTTAGTTTTTCCTCTTTACCAAACCGCAAAACTCATTTCATTGGTGAAACACGTAGAAATACATATTCTCCCACTGAAAACTCCAAAGGACGACGCCTCTTATAAGAATAAATTTTTTGTCTACTCTGAACCAAGGCACCATCACCACTTCTAATTTATTTTTTTTAATAAAAAATTACTATATTTTTATAGTTTCATTTATACCAATATATATATATATATATATATATACACACTATTTTATAATATATTATAAATATTTAAATTCTATATTATATGTATAAAACAGAGAGTGGGTAAACCAACAAAAACACCACCATTCATTTGAGCTCCTGAAAACGTAACTTGTTGTCACTCTGGTCCCAAGCTCAGCAAAAACCTCAAATGATCAAAATTGTTATCATTTTATTCCATGACATTAAGTTGATTGTTTGTTGGCGGTTAACTTTGTAAATTTGTTGATGTAGCGATTACACGTCACTCTCTTCCTACCACATGTCCAGATGATTTTACTGTGACTAAATTGATAGTATTTTATTTTTTGAAAAAAAAAATAACAGTAAAATTGAAATAGAAACATAATTTAATGTCAATTTGGTTCTTGCAAGATACAACTTATTTTGAAAATAGTTTTTAAAAGATACAACTTAGTATCAAAATAACCTTGAGCAAAAGCATAGTTTGCATCATAACTTGTATTAATTCAACATGTTCTCATTTGCAATATATCCTGAATTCGTTTCATACAATTAGAATTGATTTGATTCAATTGCAATTCAAACAAATACAACCAACAATGGTATGAAATATAATAGTGCTTTATTGTGTCATACTATTCCAACAAAATAATTAAAATAAAAAATTGGTTATATTTTTCCATCAATTATTTTAAAAATTGAAAATTCACTCATTTAGAACGAAGCGACGCGGCCACAATAAACGAAGCGACATCGTCTATATCACCTCTGTCTTCGCGCGACTGAAACATCTAAAAAACGCAAAGGCGCAATTCTCTTGATGGATAATTGATTTTTTTTTTCTTGTTTTGAATATGCATTACTAATTATCTTCTTTTTGCTTTGAAAATTTAATTTTTTATTTTATTTTTTATTTCAATTAATTTGTTGGAATAGTAGAAGACAATAGTGCACTAATTGTTATGCCTAAAATTTAACTATGAATCTTGAAAAAAATTGTACACAATGTAGATGAAATTGAAATTTTCAAAGCAACCTTCAAGTGAGACTTAATTAAACAACTTAGAATACAATTTTTTTTACAAACTTTAAAACAACCTTCAAGTGAGACTTAATTAAACTATAACTCTAATCTAGACTCAAGACGTGATCCGACCCCAATTCATGACATTGAAGGACTGGTGAACAATCCAGATACTCCTCAGACTTTCAACGTTTACCTATTACTTGAAAAACATCATTTCCAACATAGTGAGCGTAAAACTCATAAACTTAGATTTAATAAAAACAATTATAGATATTTCTCAACCATGTCGGTGTGCTAAGCATGAAAAATCCTCTAGAGAAACTATACTTCAATTTATAAAATACTATTTCTTTATAAGCTATACTCAAATATCTCTTCTACCTCTAGCCTCAAATCTTTCTAACACTTTAAGTCACTAGACTTGAGTAATCTAATGACTTAAACTCAACATAACAAGTAAATAATAAAGATTACATTATTTTCACTCAATGCCTTCTATTTGAACAATCTTTTTTAGTAGGATTTGACATAATTAAATTCGTAAGTGGCGTCCCACTTACCCTCACTTGTCTCTCTCTCCCGTCGTATATAGACGAATAGTTCATCTAGCTAGAATGAACTCTATATATAATAATAATAATAATAATAATAATAATAAAATAATAATAACAATAATAATAATAACAATAACAATAATAATAATAATAACAATAATAACAATAATAATAATAATAATAATAATAATAATAATAATAATAATAATAATAATAATAATAATAATAATAATATAGTATATATATCTAATCATAACATACGAATAATCATTTACTCTATTCACACAATTGAACATGCGTTTAACATAGAAATCGTATGGGTACACACACACACCATGTATTAGCATCAAACTTCCAAGAAAAAATTGTTATATTTAAGCTTTCAAACGCAATTGATTTCACTTGAAACTGATCTATATAACTCAAGTTATGGTATTCTAAAGTCAACAATATTGCCTAATAATCTTATGACAGAGCAACTGCGTTTACAATACTACTCAGCCATTTCTATGTTTAGTAAAATTATAAATTTTAACATGATAAAACTATTGTATGTCTTCTTTAAGACCCAACTAGTTTCACTCAAAAACAAGTTTCCTAGTTCAAGATATAAATATTTTAAGATGACTAATGCATAACAACTTTTAAAAAGCACAATCCACTTCATAAAATCATCAAAATTTGTAAATTTAATATAAACTTATAAAAATTTACAATAACAAAGTAATAGGAATAAGCTTTCAAGTCCAATTAATTTTACTCAAAACCGATTCATATTGCTTATATTATACCAATTTTAATTCAACTGCTCCATCATCTTTTTTTGTGTGTGGAGAAAACACTATAACTTTGATAATTTAATTAAAATATCAAACGATTTGAATAAACAATAACATTTTGGAATTCTTAAGATGTCTAGTTTATAAATAAATTTTTATTCTGCATAATATACATTCAATTAATATATTTTAATAAAATAAGGTATACCGATATAAAAACGGAGCAACAAATTATTTTCCAACGTGTAACTCAATTTTCTCTATCAATTCTCAATGAAAATTAGTGAAAGCAGTGTCTATTTCGAAGGTAATTACCTCTAGATTCTAATGGGACATAAATCAACTTAATACACTATATATGGAGAAAGTTATGAATAAAATACCAAAAGTATACCTATACGGGTTCAGAGACAACATTATACTATTTTCATTTCAAAATTTTATATTCTCAAGTTCATATGCTCAACTAAGTAAAATATATTCAAAATTCAACATAAAATCAATTAATTACCAATACTAAACAATTATCATCTCATCACCAACCCAACCACAACACTCAAAATCATAATGAAACAACAACTATTCATAGTAATTAATACAAACATCTAACATGCACTCCGCTCAATTGGTAGTGAGACTGTGTGGAGGCGGTACTTATCCTCAGGTACCGGGCTCGAATCCCACGGAAGACAAAAACTCGCTATTGGTGAGAAGATCGTGAGGTAGCATCGGTAACGGTAATGGCTGGGGTGTTACATAAAAAATGAAGGTCGTGAGAACGGTAATGGCTTGGGGGTGTTACATAAAAACTCAATATCCAAACATGCAAATCATGAACAGTTATTAGCAACATTAATCAGGATATCTAAGCACACTTAATATATGTTTTAAGAGAGTTTTCTAACATGCAATCAAGATTTAGCTTTTGACAAATCAACTACACTCGTGACGGCAAGAGAGTGACACGTCAGCAAATTCACAAACTTAACCGTTATCAACAAACAATCAATTTAATGTCAAATACTAATTTGACAATAGTTTTGATAAAATTAATTAAGAGTTTTTGTTGGATTAGAAAACAAAACGACAACACATTACAATTTCATAAACTAAAATGATGATTTACAAATCCATAAAATCCAATTTAACTAACAAATATCGATATTATTAAACTAAATATAGTCTCTTATTGAACTTAAAAACTCATATCTATATTATTAAACTAAATATAATCTCTTATTGAACTTAAAAACTAATGTGCGAATTTTTATACCATTTGTTAAAAAAATAAACAAAATCACATGCCGATAGAGAGATATTGAGCAGACAACCAAGAAACAACGACGGACGAAAACGCAGCAACTAAGACAGTATCCGAAGAAATAACCAAACCACAGAAACTGTCCCTATTTCTGTCGTCACCGTCAATACTCACTCCTCCCTCCCATCAATCAATACAAAAGCTTAGAAATTAAAAATAAAAAAAACATAAAATGGCGATTAATTCAGCCACTCGCTGTTGTATATCACCTCTGCATCGCATTTCACCTTCTCGCTCCATTCTTCTAACACCCAATTGTAAGCCCTTTCTCCTTCGCAACGCTCCGAACCTCAGGCTCGTCTTGGTTCGTTCCCAGTCTTCCGGTTCGGAAGGGTTAGGTTCTCCAAAGAAGCGAGTTAACTCAGAATCCTCTAACACTTCCATTGGTTCTTCCTCTGTCATCGATTTTCTCACTCTCTGCCACAGACTCAAGGTACCGACGTCATAAACCAATTACATTTTCAAAGATCCATTATTTTTGTGTTCAATCATTATCTTCGCAATTACAATATATGTGATCCTAAATTACCCCCTCTTTTTGCATTGAAACCTAGGCCTTTATGGCAAATTAAAGGCTTAAAACCATGATTCTGGCTGGTTGTTTATATGATGAAATTTGATGTATCTTTTTCATTTGTTGTTTGTTCTAAAACTCCTTTTACTTTTTGAAAATATTTGGTATTTTTATTTTCTAAAATGTGTGTTCATTTTACTTTGATAAGAGACTATTGAAGTAAACTATTGTCATTGAGATAAGATGAAACGCCACTAAGTTGTTTCTAGAAATGTAGAGAGTAGTTTACTTCACAAGTCTCTTACCTTCTTATTAAAGAGTAAAACTAACACAAATTTTAGGAAATAAAAACAGAACATGTTTTCATAAAGTAAATGACCTCTAGTATGCTGCATTAAGTTTCATTGGCAATTCGATATTATGTGAAATATGACCTGAAAATGTGTTTATGTAAGTTTTAGAAATCTCTCACCTTGTGAGCAAGTTGTGTAGGGTTGAGTAATGTTCAACACATAGCAAACTTTGGCTTTGGAAGCTTGAGATTTTATTTATATGTTTAATTATGTTTTATTCTTACTATACATTTGGATCTGGTTATTTCTCAAAATTAGGTTAGTTATATTGAAAGAAAATGATGGTTCTGCAATCCTGATTGAATGATAGTTTGGTCTCTTGTTGCCATACATATTATGTGCCTTGTAGACCACAAAGAGGAAAGGATGGGTTAATCAAGGGATAAAAGGTGCTGAATCGATAGCTGACCATATGTACCGCATGGCTTTGATGGCGTTGATTTCAAATGATGTTCCTGGATTGAGTAGAGAAAGGTTTGACATTGAGTTTCTCTTCTTGTTTGAATTAGTATGATGCTCATTTTTGTCTGTGTCTTCGTCCCTTGGTTTGTTCTATTGTGAATTTGTGAGATGCATTCTTAGATTCTATGATTTAATGAAACTTTGAAAGTAGAGTATAGTCATACGGCATATTTTGATCACATTACTTGGATCAATTTAGTTGGTTCCCTGATTTTAAGAAGTGTTGTCGATGGTGGATGGCAGAAGGCCAAAAACCCGCCATATAAATCCGCCATGGCGGGCATTCCTTCACAAATTGCCTATGGCGGTTTTCCAAAAATCCACCACGCCATGGCCGCCATTTAACAACACTGATTTTAAGGGATTCTTGTTATAAGATAGGGGGTAGGGGAGTTGGAGAAATCATTAAGAAAGTTGTTAGTAATTGGTTAGGAGAGATTCCTATCTGGTCTAGGAGCATCTTTCTCTGGATTAGGAGTCTAGGACTCTGGTTTATTTTCATTTTCTACTGTAAGAGCACCCTGCTCAAGTTTCCATTCAATAAACATACAGTTTTGTTGATATGTAATTTGTGGGTTCTATCATTGGTTCGATCTGCCAGATTGTCGAGAGAAAGCTAGCATTCGTGCCATTCAAGGGCGAAGGGATTATTAATAGAGAAGAAATTCTTGTTTCATGGGCGAAGGGATTATTAACAGCGAATAAATTCTTGTTTTTGCACAGGCTGACAGCCCCCACCTCCTTCGCTGTCAGACGGTAGTTTCCAGACATTGTTTAAGAGGTTGTTACGACCGCCAAGCACATGGGTACTGAAGATAGCATCACTATTTGTGCAAGAACTGGTTCAGGCGATGAAGATAGAGCACAGTGCACAATGGGCATTTCCCATAACTGCAGGCATTGCTTCCCTTTTGGACCAGGCCCACAGTGATATACTGTTCATTTCTACAAATATATTGATAGGATCTTCATCTTCTCAACAATGGGATCCTGGGGGAATAATTTTATTTGTGTTCCCTCTTCTTTTCAACAACTAAGCTACCTAAAGACAAATTTGTTAGATTGCAACTTTGAGGACAAGGTTGTTTTGAGGGGGTGTATATTGTTAGGATATAGAATGAGGATAATTGGAGTTGATAAGAGTCAGTTGAAGTTAGTTAGTAAGTTGACGAGTTAGTCGAGGGGGTGTGCATTGTTAAGAGTTAGTTAGTAGAAGTTTGTTAGTGTGTGTTTGGTTTTGCTGTGACGAGAATTGACTTTGATAGTATTGATTCTAACAAAATTGATTTTGGTTAAAAGTGAGTTGAATGTATATTGATTTATATTTGGATATGTTAATGTAAAAGTGGTGATTCTTATAAATCAAGTTGTTTGGATAATTTGGATCAAAATTGCTTTTGAATGTGTAATTACCAAAATGGATTTTAATTGTATTTAATCATAGATATTTCATTTCTATTATAGATAATGATTTAAATTAATGTTGCATTATTAAATTTTATATAATTGTATAAAGAGATTATATAATATTATTAACATATTTTTTATATAATATTTATTTAATACTAGATGTTTCATTTCTATTATATAATATTTATTAACATACTTTTTTATAATATTTCTATTATATAATATTTGTTATATATATTTTATTTATCAATATTTTTAAAATTTGGTTGATTTTTATTAGAAAAAGTGGTAGTGTCAATTGATTTAATATAATAGCGTTTGATGATAAAGATGATTAACGTTAAGAAAAAAATATGCTCTAAAGACAAATTTTAAAAATGTAATAAAAGCAAACAGGTAGAATCGATTTGGTTACAACGCAGAAGCTACAATTTCATGCTTCAGCTAGAATCAATAAATTGATTTTTCAAAAAAAATCCAAACATCTTTATAAGAGTGTCAGCTCATGTTTGTCTAAAGGCAACACAAGTTTGGGGCTGGAAATGCAAAATCAAACAATGGCTTAGTTGGTTTCTTAAGGCATTTACAATTTTGGCTAGAATAGTGGTACTGGAACTAGATCCTCAATTCAATTTCTTCACGTGGGTTCAAGGAAAAAGGTTCTTGGATAGCTTAACTCACGGATTAGTTTTGGCGTGTATAATCCAAAATTCGTCTAGCCCAAATCAGAATGTAGGAGCCTTAGCACAGGGTCTCTTAATTTGGGAATTTTTTGGTCTGATTCACTACAAATAGACTTGAAAACTTGGATTACACTCATAACTTGTGTATTGTTGGACAATTATTTTGAATGGTTTGACATGAGAATGACTTCTATTTTAGATTGTTTACTCAAAGGGAACTCTTCACTTTCTGTCAAGGCCTTCAGGTATGCAATAGATTGGGAATTAGATCGTATAGCTACTGAAGGCAATGCACACAGTGGTCTACCCCAAAATTTGCTTTTTACTTTGCTTGATGTACTTGGCATGTGCTTAATTGATGACACTACTGTCTTACCGCTTTACTCATGAAGTGGGGGTAAAAGGTGGATTAAATCCACGGTCCTCACATCTTTTTTGTTCCCGTTTATATACTTTGGAATAGGATTTATCTTAAACCCAACTACTATATTTTATGGGTCTCTAGCAGCTATCCCATTTGGCAAATGGTGGTTGTTTAGGTCATTTGGGCTTTCACCTCTTTCCTTCACAGTGAAGTTGGTGACCCCAAAACTTTCTACAATTTTGAAAGTTGCATTTCAGAATCAAGAAAATGATTCTTCATTAAAGATTAATGAATTTCATTTGATTCTCATGGCACACGTTTTATAACAATTTGATCATGGGTGAGAACTCATATAGAAAATTCTGTTTGATTGACTTGGAGGGAAGTGGAAGTTCAATAATAGAAGATGAAAGTGGAGAGCATGTCAGAGATTTGCTGCCTGTTATGAAGTCGTTTGCAGCAGTGGGAGGGGTTCGTCTTCTTTAACATCGAAGAAGGGAATTATACAATTCTTGATGTTTGCTTGGGGTTTCAAGGCTTGTTACTTGAAGTAGCTGTTTGATTTAGCCATGGCATTATCAGCATTGATGATACCATGGGACCTTGGGAAATTCAATTCTTATAGACTTTGCTCGAGGAATTCTCCCACAATCTACATTTTTCTGTAATTTGTTTATGATAGAGGAAACATCTGGGTGCAGTTGCTGTCCAGCTTTAGTGTCATGAGCGACCCGATTCTTATGTGTCTCAAGCGAATTGAAGGATCTCCTAACGAAAAGAAGGGCAATAGCAACCACTTCCAACTTGTGGACAAGGTTGTTATGAGAGGGTGGCATTGATAGGAGACCTAGACATATTCTACAAGAAAGTGGGGCCATGTGGAAGAGAATGAGTTAGTTAGTTGGTTTCCTGATTTTAAGGGATTTCATAAGATAGGGGGAAGGGGAGTTGGAGAAACCATTAAGAAAGTTGTTAGTAATTGGTTAGGAGTGATTCCTCTTTGGTTTAGGAGCATCTTGTTCTGGATTAGGAGTCTAGGACTCTGGTTTATTTTCGTTTTCTGCTGTAAGAGCACCCTGCTCCAGTTTCCATTCAATAAACATATAGTTTAATCAATATATAATTTGTGGGTTCTATCAGCGGCTTTTCATTTTTGCACTATAAGTCTATAACCTTTCAATTCTGTGCAGTTTGTGACAATTCAGTTTGGTATACCATATTGTATTTTTTTAAGATTTATGCTCTGAATGTCCATAAATCTAAATAGTAAATTGAATGTTTTTTTTTTGTACTTATCCAATATGGGGAACAGTGTACAAACTATTTATCAAAGTTAACTTTGTAAGCCTTTGGTTTCTGAAACATTTTAATGTTATGAACTTGCTTTTAGGCTTAAATTGCCAAACCTGCAGTAAATAATTTTTTTTTTCATTGCGGATATGAGGTGATGTTGGATCACGTGTTTCTCAGATAGAACTTGATAAAATTGAAAAACTTGTTGTAGTTAGCTAGAGACAATGACTTTAGAAAAGCTAAATCGTTCAACAGCTGGTCCATTCTTGAGCATAATCCACTTTTTCCTGATATTTTTTTTCCAAAAATGAAAATGACGTGGCATTACATTGTGACTGGACAATGAATTGTAAGTTTTGTAGTTCTTGTTCAATCTATCTAGCTCTTCTAATTATTGTTGTGAAGCTGCTAGGTTATTGTTGGCGCCACTAGCTACAGATCAGTCAGATGTTTTTGTACATGAGATCTTTAACTTTTTTTATTCATTCTGGGTGGTATAATAAGAGTCTATAAACTACACACTTTGATTATCATTTTGTTTACCTTGTAAACGTTATTAGTCTCATCGCATGAGTATGTTTATGTCCGATCGCATTGCTCTTGTTCCCAAACTTCCTTATCTTTATTAGTTTGCCTTTGTTTGAGTAATTTACTTTGTTTAATTGTCCCTCGTCTTGAGCTTTTTTTTGACTCTTTTTTCCTGCTGTGCAGATGTATTAAAATAGCTCTCGTGCATGATATTGCAGAAGGTATCTGTCCCTCTGATTGAATTGTTTCTGCACTTACATTAAATCTAAAGTAACATTTTGCATTGGATGATTTGCTAGCTGTGTTTGGTTGAGTGTTATTTTCATGTTTTGTTTGAAAATTGAAATGACTGGCTGGGGACTTATGTATGTTCTTGCAAGCTACGATACTTGGCAGTTTTCACCAGGCAATGTAGCATAAAGTATAGAGGATGTGTTCATTTTATATTGTGTGATCGTCCTGTACTGCCAGACAGAGCACTTTTAAAGCTTGATTAATTTTGTGTAATTAAGTTCTCCACTTTAATGATAATGTTAGGAACCCAAGAATTGGATTCCAAAGAAATAACACTTTTATTTAGAAAAACATAAGAAAAAGTAGGAGAGAATCTCTCCAAAAACAAGATACACAAGAGCGAATACGTTCTTCAAGGGTAAATGCACCCTTTAACAGAAATACTAGTTAAGAAAATTCTAATTTTTCAAAAGAACCCTTTGACAAGGGATGTAACCTTTTTTTATAGGTTCCATGTACACATAGGATAAGAGGGGGAAAGGATAAAAAACAATTAATCTATCAAAACAAAAAACATAACAAAACATGACACCCAACAAACTATCCACCCCATTAACTAATTACTAATTTCTAGAACTAATTCTACTTCAGAATTGGATTCCGAAAGAATTAGAGGAACCCAAGAATTGGATTCCAAAAGAATTAGAGAAAGAACACTTGCATGAAGTAAATGATAAGAAATAATAGGAGATAATCTCTCCTCTAAAAGCGGATACACTCCTCACTACTGGAATACCAGTTCATTTCTAAGTTTTGCTAAAGATCCTTTCTTAGGGAGAGGAAGTCTTTATTTATAGACTTCCCATACAAGAGATAAGGGGGAAAGGATTCAAAGCAGCTACCTAACAAACTCTATCTACCAAAACAGAAGCATAACTAACCTAATTAACTTCCTAATTACTCTAACAACTCATAACTACTTTAACTACTCTAATTTCCCTTTATTCTATATATCCTAACAGATAATCAGTGAATCAATAACATGTTTAACGTTGCTTGGTAATCATTATTGTATTGCTTATCAAATTAATGATTGAATCTAACTGGAATCTTGGATAAACGTTTTCAAAACCTGATTGCATTACATTTTTTTCAGTGGATGGTAGTGTTTATAACATGTACAAGGAAGGCATAATTCCATTACAAAATGTTTGATTATTTGACTTCCTTTCATGAATTGTAACTTAGTTATCTGTGGTTATGATTTTGGAATACTGAAGATAAGAGGAACTTGGCTAAGCCATTAAATCTTTTTCGATATATTTATAATTTATAATAATATTGAAATCTGCATTGTACTGAATAGCTATTGTAGGAGATATAACACCATCCGATGGTGTGCCAAAGGCTGAAAAGAGCCGAATGGAGCAGGAAGCTTTAAACCAAATGTGTGAAGTTCTTGGTGGAGGGATGAGAGGTATTGCAAAACATTTTTTCTTGTAAATTTATTTCAGAGCTTCCAAATTTGGCATCAATTATATTTGAGAGGACATTTTTTGTATTTGAAGCTGACGAGATCAAAGAACTGTGGGAGGAGTATGAAAACAATTCTTCTTTAGAGGCTAATCTTGTTAAAGATTTTGACAAGGTACACATAGATATGTTGTGATCTGCTTGTTCCTTCATAGAACCTTTCTCCGTTGACTATCTTGGATTAGATTGCACCCTTTTGTACCATTAGTTATCATTTTTTTTTTATTAAACCAACAAAAATCTATCATTGTAGATGTAACTGAAAGTATAACATTAAAAATTGGGTTTGATTTTGAAGATGATTTACATGAAATTCTCAAGTTCTCAGTACTGCCCCTTCCAAAAGCTGCCTTGTCCTCAAGGCAAAAATTAGGAAAATGGCTTCTTCGGCTTATAAAATCAACCATTTAGTAATTGTTTTCCATGTTTGTTTGCTTTTCTTAGTAGCCATTAGGGATTCAGATTTAATTGGAACACCAATTACATTCTTTAGGAGTGAAACATGGTAGTAAGAATATAATAATTGGTTTTCTCACTCTACTAACTATTCACTTTGTTTCATTATTTTTTTTATTATAACTTGGTAGTCTTTAAAGTATTCTATTTGGTCAAATCAGAATATATTTAGAAGCTATTGTAATAATTGAAATAGACAAATATTCACGAAAATAAAGTTTAATATTTATTCTTTATTATGGAGATTGGAGACCTTGTGGTTGCTTTCTAATTGCACTGCCTTGCTCTAAACTTTGATCAGGTTGAAATGATTCTACAAGCGCTGGAATATGAAATTGGTAAGTTATATAGACAGATACATTTGCATGTAGCCTCTGAATTCATACTACGAATTACGAAAGCACCATTAGTTTGGAATTCTTAAAACAATAATGATACATGGACATCTACTTTTTGTACATTCGCAGTGCGAACCCTAATCCTTAAATGGTTAGTTCAAATCACGGCAAAAAATGTGGTTAATTCAGCTATACGAAAAACCACAAATTTCAACGTGATCTAAATTAACCATCTACTCAATTGAATTAACCACATTTTTGTACGCAATTAACTAGGTGTTGCAAGTGTACGACAAATTAGGTGTCCATGAAACTGTTTTATTCTTAAACTGTGTTGAACTCCTCAAAGCATTTTAATGAGAGAATAACTTTTCTAAATGCCAAAGCTACTTTAACTGAATACTCTTTATAACATGCTTATGTAATTCTAAGTATCTCAAATTGTATTGTACCTTGTGGCAGAGCATGGAAAAGTGTTGGATGAATTTTTCATTTCAACTGCAGGTAGAATTGAAACTTTTCTTATACAGATGAAATGCACGAGTACTTAATGATTTTTTATAGTTACACCTCTAAAATATCCCTCCACACCCAAAATATAATTTTTGTTTGTGAACTAAATTCACGTAGGTTACGGGAGTTCAGTTCAGTAAGCTATTTGGGTGTGATTGGATATTTTAGGGGTGCAACTAGAAAAAATCATACTTATTTGGTCCTTTGTCAATCACAAAATATTTTTTTTGGTATTCAGGGAAGTTTCAAACTGAAATAGGTAAAAATTGGGCAGCAGAAATCATTTCAAGAAGAAAATCTTTATCAGCAAAAAATAGGTTGAATTAATATAATGGCTAACAAGTGGTGCCACGTGGTTCATTCTAGTTGGTCAGATTGGAAGAATGACTTATTGCCAACAAGTAAACCTGATTTGGATCCAGAACTTGGTTCTAGAGTGTTGACATAATTTGGGATGATTATTATTCCTGTCTAATAGTTTTTTTGCCCCCTTTTTGGAATGATATTTTCTTTACTTCGTTGTTGACGCATTTGAACTTGAATTTTCCTTTATGTTATTTTTTTGTCAACATTTAATGTAAATTATTATCAAATCAAATATAAAGGCAAATATTGAACTTATTGCAATTTTTCTCTTTGCTGGAGTTGGGAACTTATAGTCAGTGGAATATATTGTTATTTAGGAAGTCAATTTGGATAAGCATCATTATTATAATCAAATATATTCTGGCACAGAAGTTTGAATTAGTTATCAAAACATTTTGTATTTGTTAAGTTGGTGCCCGTTTTTAGAGGCTTTACTCCAAGAATCTACCCTGGGACTCAAGTAATGTTTGGGAGTTCAGGGTGGGGGTACGGAAGAGAGAGGTTTGAGAAACGGAACGAGGACATAGAAGGAATTTTACTCTCAGTTTTTATTTGTTTTGGTGAGGAGTCATTTCTGAATTGAGAGGATTTTAGAATATTTCAATCTTTGTAAGTGATTGAGTTATATAGCTAGGCCAATTGTCTTGACTGAACGTAATTCATACTTTAAAACTTTTGTCTTCTTCTCAATTAAAACTTTCTAATATTGTTTCATTTACTCTTCATTACCGTAACTCATTCAACCATTGAGTAAAGAATTTCTTGGTTAATCCTCGGAAGTCTATTTTACCTTCTCATCCATCTAGTTGGAGGAACTCAAAAAAATGTTTTGTAAGAGAATTTTGAAGGATTATGGTAATTTCTTCAAATCCTTTGTTTGTTGGTGTAATACTCTAAAAATTAAAAATATATTAATTATAACTATTCTTGTATCATTCTCTAAAAAACCATTGGATTTGTTTTAGTTGTCCTATATGTTTTCTCTCTGTAATGCTTTCGTGATGCACAAATTCATGATAAATATAATTTCTGTTAAATTAATAAACACATTCAAGCAAGAGCCAATACAAGTGATTATCACAGCTTACAATGCAGAACAATTAAACAAGATATAGAAAAGATTAATCCACCCATGTTCTGGTCTGCAAGCCTACATCCATCCTAACTCCACCCACCCAGGCCCCAACAAAACACTTCCAACCTTATAACAAAAACCATATCAACTCTGCCTCCATTGAGATTGAAGCACCTCTCCGTCTGCTCCAGTTTTGATATGTTTCCCGGAAGTTGACAGAACCAGCATTGTGGATATGTTTTATAGTCAATTATGTATTATTCGGCTACCATTAAGAGTCTCACATTGAATAAGATAAGGTCTGACAAAGTATTTTGGTGGATAATTTATCTTCTGATTTCTAGACACCTTTGTTAAAGCATGAGATTTGAGATGTTCACCAACAATATTGTGATCTTTTGTTTTATCTTGAGTGTTATTTTGTTGTTCAAGTTACTTCTGCATGAAGTATGGTGACCCATACTTGTTGGAGTGGTTTAAGACTTTGTAATCATGGTTAGGTGACAGACCACTATGTTGTCCTTAATCAAGCAAATGTAGGTTCTTTGGGAATGAAATAACCAAGCAAATGCAGGTTCTTAATCTCAAAAGAGAGTTTGAAGCCTTGAAGATGAATGAAGATGAAACCATAAATGATTTCTATGACCAAAGTTATGAAAGTTGTAACCCAAATTAGATTGTTGGGGGAAGAATTTCTTGATAGTAGAATTGTAGTAAAAGTCTTGGTGGTTTTACTCGAAAGGTTCGAATCCAAAATTTCTTCCCTTGAAGAGTCTAAAGATCTTTCTAAGATAAGCTTAACAAAGCTTACAAATGCTCTTCAAGCTCAAGAGCAGAGAAGACTTCGACAAAAGGAAGCAACAGAATCAGCCTTACAAGTCAAACACAAAGAAAAAGCAATAACAGTTAAAGATGAAAAGAAATTTGTTGGGCAACATTATGGAAAAGATACAAAGAAGAAAGAAAGGTTTCCAAAGTGTGGAATCTGCAAAAGAACTAGCCACAAAGAGAGTGATTGTTGGTACAAAGGAAAAACAACACCACCAATACAATGTAGATATTGCAACAAAATTGGGCATATTGAGAGGTTTTGTAGGCTGAAACAGCAGCAATAAAATCAACAAAGTCATACTTCTCAAAAGGCAAATGTGACTGAAACTGATGATAGCGAAGAACTCTTGTTCATGGCTAAGACTACCAGAAGTTTGGAGGATGGAGACACTTGGTTTCTTGATAGTGGATGCACACAACACATGACTAGCAAATCGGGTTTTGTTTTTCGGAGCTCAAACCTGCTACAGGATCTGTAAAGATTGGAAATGGAGAAAAAGTTGCCATCATGGGTAAAGGAACGGTGAAAATTTATACTGCAACAAGTATTAAATACATTTATGATGTTTTTTTAGTGTTTGAACTTGATCAAAAACTGTTGAGTGTGGGTCAAATGATGCAAAATGGCTACTGCTTGTTATTTAAAGAAGGAAGTTGTGTGATTGCTGATGTTAATAATCATGAATTATTTGAAATAGATATGAAAAAAGAAGTTTTCCTATTAACTGGAATTTAGTTTCTGAACATGAATGTAAATTGAGTAAGGCTGAACTTGATTCTAAGCTTTGGCACAAGAGGTTTGGCCACTATAATTTGAAATCCGTTCCATTTGCTCAAAAGAAAAAGTTGTTCAAAGACTTGCCTAGTAGTTAAATGTGCTCAGAAGTGTGTGAAGGTTGTCAACTTGGTAAGAAAAATAGAAAGTGTAACGCCTAGTTACGTGGGAATAAAAATAACGGAAAAGTTTTCATATTTATTAAAGAGAAAAGGTACTATAATAAATAAAGAAGTTCTTAAAAGAAATAATATTGTAAAATTCTTAAAATAAAACCTTACCGATGAAAATTCCTTAATAATCAAAATATTCAAATCTGGGCATTTAATAATTAATCCCGAAATAAACTACAATGTAGACACTATGTCTAGTAACTCTTGATCTACTAACCTAATCTAAGGAAATTACTCTTCTCAAAGGAAGTATGACTTCTCAACTCTCGACGTCTCCGACGGTCTTAGTCTCTGAAAACAACACTTTAATGAGATACTAAATCCCAGTGAATAATACACACATTTTTAAAGCAAGTATTGTTCTCAGCCGGCGTGGTGACCGGGAAAATCGATCATGGCACCCGCTTTCTTCCAATAATATTCTTTAGAAATATATATGATATAACTAAGATTTTCTATAATAACCAATTACTTCCAATAATTAATAAAAACTCATCAATTAAATTAACAATAATTCACATGCAGAAAATAAACCAATCAATTCAAGGATGTCTCATCATTATATGGAGATATACTACTTCCCTGAAGTGAGTATTATCTCATCATGTGGAGCACCAACTCATCCAGTGTGGGGTACAAGACCCATCCGTGTGAAGTTTAAACCTCATCTCTTTGTGAAGTTTAAAACTCATCTATATGTGGGGTACAAGACCCATCCGTGTGGAGTTTAAACCTCATCTCTTTGTGAAGTTAAAACTCATCTATATGTGGGGTACAAGACCCATCCATGTGGAGTTTAAACCTCATCTCTTTGTGAATTTTAATACTCATCTATATGTGGGGTACAAGATCCATCCATGTGGAGTTTAAACTTCATCTCTTTGTGAAGTTTAAAATCTATATGTGGGGTACAAGACCCATCCATGTGGAGTTTAAACCTCATCTATTTGTGAAGTTTAAAACTCATCTATATGGGGTACAAAGACCCATCAGTGTGGAGTTTAAACCTCATCTCTTTGTGAAGTTTAAAACTCATCTATATGGGGTACAAAGACCCAACTATGTGGAGTTTAAACCTCATCTCTTTGTGAAGTTTAAAACTCATCAATATGTGGGGTACAAGACCCAATCTCCAACACACACAATCAAATTCATATTTTTAACAATCATATTCATAAGATCATATTTATAATATAATATTCCATTTGAATATAATAACAACAATCATTCAGGAAAATATAATAGAACGATCTATTATATATATTTATAATATGATATTTTATTTGGATATAATAACAACAATCATTCTAGAAAACATAATAAAACAATCTTTTATAGAATATATATATTTATAATATGATGTTTCATTTGAATATATAATAACAACCATCATTCAAGAAAATATAATAAAACAATCTTTCAAAGAATATATATTCAAAAACAATCATAAAACGGTAATTCAACAAACGGTAATAAATAAATCAACTCATAATCTATTATTACAGTTCATAAAATTCCAATTTTAATAGAGTTAGATTTTCAACAAAATATAATTTTATAAGAAAGTACCATTCAAAATATTTAACTCTTTTTCCATCCCAAATTCCCAAAATAAATGTACCATGAAAGTTTAAAGGATGTGATTACTC
The DNA here is from genome assembly GCA_037974735.1 of Cicer chorassanicum. Taxonomy (NCBI): domain Eukaryota; kingdom Viridiplantae; phylum Streptophyta; class Magnoliopsida; order Fabales; family Fabaceae; genus Cicer; species Cicer chorassanicum. The sequence goes on along the minus strand of JBBPBP010009778.1, from coordinate 16,423,438 downwards.
ACCTCTTGAAGCGTTCTTTGATAAAAATGTTCCGTATATGTTAATCGTTATTAACCCATATTGCAACCGCAACCGTACTCTTTTTCCATCCCAAATTCCCAAAATAAATGTACCATGAAAGTTTAAAGGATGTGATTACTCACCTCTTGAAGCGTTCTTTGATAAAAATGTTCCGTATATGTTAATCGTTATTAACCCATATTGCAACCGTAACCGTACATTTTTGCTCCTCTTTATTTTGACATAGTTTTTCTCCTCTTTATTTTGGCATAGTTTTCTCTATTGAGTTTTTAATTCAGTATTTTTCTTTTTTCTATCTATTTATATTTAAATATTTATAAGATAATTTGACTAGGTATCCTATATTTGCTCCACTAAACTCTTGGTTGTTACAAATAGTACATATTGAATTCATTTATGATGGACTTTTTGTTTGATTTTGGTTGACTCCTTAATAATAGATAATTATATAACAAAAGGTTGTTATAATAGCTTTGTTTGTTATTATCCCTTTCACAAAAACCTTTAACAAACAAAACAAACTTCCTATTACTATTTATAAGTCTTTAACAAACAAAATAACTTATTAATATTACCTTATTTTAAGCAAATTGGTTATTGAAAACAATTACAGTATTAGTAGTAGTAGTAATAATAATAATAATAATAATAATAATAATAATAATAATAATAATAATAATAATAATAATAATAATAATAATAATAATATAATCATAATAATCTATAAATTAGAATATTTCAAATTTTGAAATTCTAATTATTTTTATTCCTTTTCTTTAGGATGTTACATATTGCCTTTTCCAAGTTAGGCTACACGGAGAGCAAGTAAAAAACTTGAATTGGTTCACTCAGATGTTTGTGGACCTATGAATACTACTTCACTCCATGGTAGCAAGTATTTTATTCTTTTTATTGATGATTTTACAAGAACGACTTGGGTTTATTTTCTAAAATAGAAATCTGAAGTTTTTTTTTTCTTCTGTTTTTAAGAAATTTAAAGTCTTAGTTGAAACCCAAAGTGGCTGTTTTTTGAAGAAACTTAGAACTGACAATGAGAATGAGTTTATTTCTATAAAATTTAATAAATTTTGTGATGATTTTGGTGTTGAGCGCCAACTTACAGTGAACTACTCACCCCAACAAAATGGAGTTTCTAAAAGAAAGAATAGATATGTCCTTGAAAATGGCTAGATGCATGATTTTTGAGAAGAAATTGCCAAAGTCTTTTTAGGAAGAGGCAATAAACACTACTGTGTATGTGACACCCTAAACCTCAAAATAATATATAATAATTTATACATGAATTTTTAACTTTAATTCCAAAAATGTACTAGTAATTATAAGATTTTCATACAAAAAATTGTTTCTCATTAAATAAATAAAAATATAACTTATTACTCTCATTCTCGGTATCACCTATCAGAGCGGGGCTTCTCCCTAACTTGAACTTCAAGACTCATTAACTTGTAATAACTGCGATTTCGCAAACGCAGGGCCAAACCAGTCAAACACAAACAACGAAGGAGGTGAATTTTGAAATCATGTTGATAGTATAATATAAGTATGAAGAACACACAAACAATCATAATAGACCGTATTATAATCACATTACGATATATCAAAATATTCAAGCAAATAGTACCATATTATAACATCAAAGTCACTCAAGTAAAATAATCATCTCATTATAATATGCATCAAATCATCTAAGAGAAATTATTATTACTTTTGAGACACATCAATCACAATAAAACAATGACAAGGAAATGCAATGCTACTTCACAATGTGGTACCATTCCTACTCTGAAGTACTTTGTTAGGAGGCTTGATACTATGCCACCATCCCGGTGGATGGACAATTCAAATTGACCCTGTCCTCAAAGATCCCTCAAGTCAACCCGAGATACATATACGCGACAGTCGAGGTAAACGTGTGTTTCATGGTAGCTCCCGACATTTGGAGTGCTACCTCCAAGTCACCTAGGAATTCCCCACTCGAATACCTCCAAGGTCTAACAATCTTGCCTTAAGGCGCAACAGCAGACCACCACGATCAGGCTTATTCAGTTGTACTTCCCCGGAATCACTAGGCTTGTCAGGCCCTACCTATATGATGACAAAATTGTTAGCGTTCAAGCTATTCTTAACCCAAGTGGAAGAAAGATAGAATCAATATAGAATGGAGTATGATTCTAGGACTTGTTTATTGACTGAATGGAATGAGTTATTTATACATAGGTCCTCTAGTTAACTAACTAACTAACTGAGAAGTTAGTTAGTTAGTTATTACAACTAACATATAAACTTGAATTATACAAACAGAAAATGAAGACCAATCTTCGTTTTCTAACACTGAAACGAAGATCAATCTTCGTTTTCTAACACTGAAACGAAGATCAATCTTCGTTTCCAACACTTTCCCTTAATTCAAGTTTCTCAGTGATTTTACATTGAGTAATCTCCTTAATTCTTCAAATCTACTTGTCCTCAATGCCTTAGTCATTATATCAGCCAGTTGAACTTCAGTTTGACAATAAATGAGTTTCAATTTGTTTCTTCCAACTTGATCTCCTAAGAAGTGAAACCTTGTCTCAATGTGTTTGCTTCTGCCATGAGACACAAGATTCTTTGCCAAATTTATTGCTGAAACGTTGTCAATCATCATTGGAATTGGCCTGCAAACTTCCATCTTCAGTTCTGTTGTTAGTGACTCCAACCACAATGCTGGGCATGCTGCATAGCTGCCAGCAATGTACTCAGCTTCGCATGATGAGAGTGCTATCGCTAGCTGCTTCTTCGAGCTCCATGCTATTGGAGATTTCATGAATTTGAACACATATCCTGAAGTGCTCCTTCTATCAATCTTGTCTCCACACCAATCTGAGTCTAAATATCCCACCAAGTCTTCAAGTCATGTTTTAAGTTTGTTGCAAACAGAATTCCATGTTCAATTGTGCCTTGAATATATCTCATGATTCTCTTAACTGCCAGCCAATGAGAAAGTTTGGGTTTTTCCATGAATCTGCTTACCACTCCCACACTATAGCAGATGTCAGGCCTTGAATTGCACAAGTATCTTAGGGAACCAACAACTTGCTTGAATAAGGTTGAGTCTGCCAACTCTTCTTCAATTTCTGTCCCCAGCTTTGCCTTGATCTCCATTGGAATGATTGTAGAGTTGCAATTAGCCATATTGAACCTTCTAAGGATTTCTCTAGCATACTTCTTTTGATGCATCAGTAGACCTTCCTCAGTTTCAGTAAACTCCATGCAAAGAAAGTAATTCAGTTTGCCCAAATCTGTCATTTCAAACTCCTTCATGATTTCCTTGAATTGTTCAATTTCTTGCATGTTGCTCCCAGGACTAATAAGTCATCCACATATAGGCAAATTAGGATCATGGGAGGTCCTCCATTTAGTGTGTAATGTCTCACATAAACTCCATATTCCACTGTGCACTTGATGTATCCAATGCTAATTAGGAATGTATCAATCCTTTTGTTCCAAGCTCTTGGTGCTTGCTTCAAACCATAGAGAGCTTTTCTCAATCTAAGCACTTTATCCTCCTTTCCCTTAATCACAAATCTTGGTGGTTGAGAGACATACACCTCCTCTTCCAGCCATCCATTCAGAAATGCAGATTTCACATCAAGTTGGCACATCAGCCAGCCCCTTGCACAAGCCAATGTTATCACAAGCCTGATTGTCTCAATTCTGGCAACTGGAGCAGACACTTCAGAATAGTCTATACCTGCTCGTTGTAGGAATCCCTTGGCAACATATCTAGCTTTGTACTTAGCAATTGTTCCATCTGGATTCAGCTCCAACTTGTAGACCCACTTTACCCCAATTTGTTTGTGATTTGAAGGCAAATCTGTCAAGTACCAAGTTTGATTCTTCTCAATCGCATCGATCTCTTCCATCATAGCATTCTTCTAGGCTCCCTTTTTTAATGCCTCTTCAATATCCAAAGGTTCTGCATTAGAAAATAAGGCAAAGTGTACTAAATCTCCACTGCTATCAACTTCATTGTCATTATGCACCTCAAATTCTTGTAAATGTGTTGGTAGCTTTCTTGTTCTCTTGGATCTGCTTGATTCAATTCTTTCTTCATCTCTGCTTCTAGTGGTATGCTGCTCATTCTGTACTTGTAAAGGAGTTTGTGGAGGTTGGCTCATGCTGCTGCTTGCTTGCTCCAATTCCAAGTGCTGGTTGCTGACAATTTGTTTTTGTTTCCAATTCTAGCTCTCATGTTCAGTGATCTTGGCATCTCTACTCACCACCACCTTGCCTTTGATAGGATTATACAGTCTGTAAGCACCTGTTGGATGATACCCAACCAAGATCATTTCTTCACTCTTGTCTTGCAACTTTCTCCTTTTCTGGTCTGGTATATGTTTAAAACATAAAGCACCAAAAGTTCTTAAATGTCCTACTGCTGGCTTTCTTCCACTCCAGATTTCTTCTGGTACCTTCTCTTTCAGTTTCTTTGTTGGACATTTATTAAGAATATAAACAGCAGTTGATGCAGCTTCTCCCCAGAATTTATGTGGCAATCCCTTCTCTTTTATCATGCTTCTAGTCATGTTTAGAATGGTTCTATTTCTCCTTTCAGCCAAACCATTGTGTTAAGGTGTGTAGGGGGCTGTTATCTCATGTTCAATTCCATTCTTGACACAAAATTCCTTGAATTCATGTGAAGTATATTCTCCTCCTCCATCTGTCCTTAACACTTTAACAGATTCTCCACTTTGTTTCTCCATTTTAACCTTGAATTTTTTGAATGTCTCTAATGCTTCATCTTTGGTTTTTATCAAGTAGATCCACAACATTCTATTGAATTCATCAACAAAGGTTATAAAGTATTTATTACCTTCTAATGATGACACTTCAAATGGTCCATATATGTCATTATGAACTACCTCAAGAACGTTCTTCGCTCTTGGTTGGACTTGTGATTGAAAGGAATTTGTTGATTGTTTACCTGCCATACATACTTCACACACCTTCTCAGGGATATCAATCATAGGAATTCCACTAATCATCTTCTTTACTCCCAGTTGCTGCAAGCTTCTGAAGTTGAGATGGCCAAATCATGAGTGCCACAGCCAGTTCTCATCACTTGAGCCTACTGCTTCAAACATTGAATATCTGCAACTTGTATGTTTATAACAAAGGTCATGTTCTTTGCAAGAGGAGCCTTGAGTATCATCTTCTTCTGCCCATCATACATTTCTAAGGCATCATTTTTCATGATAACCATGAAATCCTTTCTGAATCAACTGCCCAACACTCAGCAGATTGCTCTTCATGCGTGGCACATATAGCACATTTTCAATCATTGTTGTCTTCCCATTGCTTCTTTTGATCACAATGTTTCCAACTCCCTCAGTTTCCAAGGTTCTATCATCAGCAAACCTGATCTTGCTCCTTCTTGATGTATCAAAATCTACCTGCCATTCTTTGTGACTTGTCATGTGATTGGAACAACCAATATCAAGGAATCAGGACTGGGTTGAAGATTGATCTTCGTTCGTGGTAGAAAATGAAGATCGATCTTCGTTTGTAGTGGCCATCAATAAGACTGTATCTGAATCCGAATCTGAATTTTCTTGGGCAGTGCAGGCTTCTTCTTCTTCTTCTTCTTCTTCTTCTTCTTCTTCTTCTTCAAAATGTCCAAACTTCTCACATTTGTAACATTGCACCTTCTTCCTTGCAAGGTTTCTTGATTTTCCCTTTGATTTACCACTTGTATTGCTCCTTTCTGATGAATCTTCTGAATCCTCATCAGATTCCTTGACCTTATTCTTTTCCATTTCTTTTTCTTGTTGGCATATGCTACCAATGCCTGATTCCCAGAATCACCCCCACTCCTTTCATCCATTGTTAACTCCCTTGCTTCTAGAGTTCCCTGCAACTCTTCAAGACTTAATGTGGAGATGTCTTTGGATTCCTCAATTGCACACACAACATAATCGAACCTGGGATGCAAAGATCTCAATATCTTTTCACATAGTTTCTGTTCAGTAAGCTTCTCACCACAACTGGCCATCTGATTTGTGATACTCCTCAATCTTGAAATTAGATCTGCAACCTTCTCATGCTCATTCATCTGCAGCAATTCGAACTTTTTCTATATAGTCTGCAATTTCACTTTCTTGACCTTGGTTCCTCCATAATAACACTTCTCAAGAATGTCTCACGCTTCTTTTGCACTTCTTGCATCAGATATCTTGTCAAAGTTGGCCGTGTCAAGACATTGATGAAGAATGAAGGTGGCTTTGCAATCTTTCCTTTTATTTTCTTTAAAGATCAACCTCTGCTTTTCTGTTGGATTGGCTCCCAGGTCTTCACAACCGTTTTCTATGATTTCCAACACTTCTTGAAATCCAAACAGTGCACGCATCTGCACTCTCCATCTATCCCAATCTTTTCCATCAAAATGTGGCATGTGGACTGGAAAATTTCCATTGTTACTCATCTTCACTACACTCGTGTTTGATCCTCACACCTCACTCGTGTTTAATGACTCTGATTTGGTTTTGTGCAATCAAGCTCTTGATACCAATTGTTAGCGTTCAAGCTATTCTTAACCCAAGTGCAAAAAAGATAGAATCAATATAGAATGGACTATGATTGTAGGACTTGTTTATTGACTGAATGGAATGAGTTATTTATACATGGGTCCTCTAGTTAACTAACTAACTAACTGAGAAGTTAATTAGTTAGTTATTACAACTAACATATAAACTTGAATTATACAAACAGAAAACGAAGATCAATCTTCGTTTTCTAACACTTAAACGAAGATCAATCTTCGTTTCCAACAAAAATAATCTCCACTTCAAAAATTCTCAATATTTATTTTCTCCCCTCGTTGGCCTATGATACTATATTAAGACCACATCTCAAACACAAATTGAAATCACAACTATTTCACCAACTATGGGGTTACTTCAATATTCCCATCACAAATCCATACCATCACTATCATTAATCATATCTCATCACATAAACTCATCACAATTTTATAGCATCACAATCATCAATCATACATCATTACATAAAATTATAACATCACTATTATTAATTATACATCATCATAACCACATAAACTCATCAAAATGAATTCACCTTTTATTATCACATCACATAAACCCGTCTAATCAAATATATACATAAAATCCATTCGACACTCAATATCACAACAATATCAAATAGCACACATTTAACGAAATTAAATCAATCAACACCTTATAAATATTTCTATTCCATATTTTACTCTCACAATTTCCATATTTGCACATTAATTAATTTATCCCTCAAAGAGCTACAACCGTATGTAGCGAGCCCAAAATGAATCGCTGGGAAATACGGTTTTCCTGTTCATCTCACAATATATTATACCCATGAATTCAAATGTTCTCTTACCCCTTACCTTATTTCAATGCTTTTACACACGGATACAAGTCCACAAACAAAAAGCCTTTGTTCTTTGCTCCTTGTCCTTCAATCGATCTAACTCGACAGTTTATGGGTAAACGTCAAAAATAAATTAGGATAACAAACTCTAAAAACTAAATTTCGAAATTCGGTCAAGGAAACTTATCATAAATCAGAAAACCAATCAGTGGATAATATAACTACTTTTCACACGATCGTTTTGGCATTGGTTTCACTCATATCAGACTTACGGTGAAGAAGAACGATGCAAAATAAAGAATTGTAGAAACGGAGAAGTCGAGTATTTTAGAGAGAAAGTGAAATGGTTAAAAATCTGAGAAAGTGGGTTTATTTGATTAACTAAATGAGTGAAACAACATACTGAAATTTGGACGAAAACGGAGGAAGTTTTATAGGAAAGTTATCGATGACCGGTGCCAAACGATAGCCTAGTTTGTTGTGTTTCCTTTTTTCCTCCTCCTTCCAAGCGGCTGCAGCATCTCTTCTGTAACGCCCCAGATTTTTTTTATTCAATGCGTTACTTAAAAATATATTGATTAGAAAGATTTACGACAATTTTTTTATCTAACTACCTAACATTTATTCATGCAAATAATTAGTAACAACCACATTTATTTAATTTTATTAAAAAAAATGCTTATTCAAGGCTATAACAAGAAAAACAATAATTCCTAACGGAAGGGAACCCACTTCCGTATTTCTAGAATCCTAGTGCATTTTAAAAGTTGGTGACAAAAGATTAAAAATAAATATCGCGACAATCCTATCATTACAAAATTGTATTGAAAACCCATTTTTATCCCCTGTTCGTCGCACGTTAATAATCATCAACTACTCTTGAATCTCCTCAAACTCATTAATACCTAAAATGTTGTTGTAAGGGTCAGTTTTATCCATCATCCACATCAAACCAAAGTTAAACATATAGAAGAATAACACAAAATATATAAAAGTAAAAACTTTCGATTTAAAAGAAAAAATACACAAACCAATAAATTGCATAACAAAAATATATACATGATGCATGCTCCTAAAACTATATGATACGGATATAAACCTGCCACTAAAGCAACTTCCACACAGAAAAATCACTCATACCAATGGGGAAAACCTGCCACTAAGGCAACTTCCATGAAGATGCATATGCCATGACATGATATGATGATATATTATCAAAGAGATATATTTCCACACAACCCACTAAGAATCATGTCATAAGCATTCAAATCACTTTTCAAAATCCTCATCTTATTCACACATCACTAAGATCACATATCCATAAACAAATCATCATGAAAATAATAACTTTCACCACATACACACAAAAGTCAAGACTTGGTATCATACACACCATAAAGATTAACACATTAACATATATAACAACAAGATTCAACTCCAACTCATACATCATCATAAAACTTTGTCACATATAACATACAAATTTAACCCTTCTTTCAAGTTCATTATAAAAATTAAGACTTTATTACATATAACATAAAATTCACACTTTATTTCATATTCGCCATAAAAATCACAACTTTATCATATATCACATAAAAATCTATACTTTACCTTATAAAATCATATATTATATAATGAACTTAACGCAAAGGATTGAGGTTTCATTATTTTAATTCATTAGTCTACATATTATTCCCTTCAAAAAGCCCTTACTATAATTTCATGTCATCCAATTATTAATTTCATGCCATCCAACCAACGGTCTAACTATAATTTGTGTGGGGAAAAGCCCTTACCTTGGCCGCTTTTCTTCCTAGTACAATTCTCTAAGCCCCACGAAGTTGTTCACAAGGAAAAAAAGTTCCAAGCTTTTGATGCACGAAGAAGAGGAGGTGATGGTGATGGTGGCTAGGGTTTGTGATTGTAAGGGTTTGTGAAATAGAGTTTGTGATTGTGGCTAGGGTTTCAGTATTCCTTTCTATTTAAAGTGAATATTATTGGGTAGATAGTGTTGGGCCTAAATAAGGAATAGAAAGGAGAAAATATTATTATTATTATTATTATTATTATTATTATTATTATTATTATTATTATTATTATTATTATTATTATTATTATTATTATTATTAGTTAACCTTCATCAAAAACAAGGCACAGACTCCCAGCCCAACTTTCTACCCATACAAATAGGTTGTGTGACACCAAGCTAGAACCCGTAGCCCAAATTCTTCTTGCCTTAGAGATAAAAATACATTTACTAAATTCTTACTAACAACTTTACTTCAATAAGTCGAACAAGACAAATAATTACCACATCTAATTTAATATTGGAAAATATATATTTATAGATCCAAATTATTTTAAATAATAATTTTAGAGGATGTTACATCTTCAACTCTCTTTCTTATTTATTTTATTTTATTAACACTTAAACCCTTCACACACATGGACCAAACCCATTAGCCTCCCCATTTATTTTATGTTTTACTTTTACTATTTTTATGATGCTAAAACGAAATTAATAATTATCTAATCTAATTTTTAATACTCCTCCAAACATCCTTTAATTCTTTCAAAATACTATTAATATTTCAGAACTAATATATGATAAATTAGAGTAATTAAAATAATTAACTTTTAATTAAAAAAAATTACTTATAACCAAAACTCTCACATGCAAGGTAATCACTATAATATATATATATATATAAAAAATCACAATGTCATAACAAGTATATAAAAATAAAGAAAATCAAACACAATATTACTACTATCTCAAGATAATTATTTATTTTAAAATAAAATATGTTTAGAAATAATTAATTATAATTATGTGCACATTTAATATTAGTCAAACGCACAAGAAAATATCACACTAATTACCAACTCACATATACACGTAAAATCACCTAAATCTTATTCTCTAAATTTTTTACACTAAAGTACTATTATTTTTATAAAAATATATAAAATAATAAAATATAATATTTGTTACTTATATTACTTATTTAGTCTAATATGTACAAGGTTAGAATCATAGAAAACACATATATAAAGAAAATTAATCCTAAAATTAATCAACATATATTCTAAAATAATTTTAATACCAAATTAATTATTTATAATCTTATTTCATTAATAAACAGTTTATTATAACATTTGGAGTGTTACAGTGTACCTCCAAAATCGACTTCCTACAAAGGCTATAGAGAGGATGACACTTATTGAGGCATGGTGAGGCATCAAGCCTTCTATCAAGCATCTAAGGGTGTTTGGTTCATTGTGCTACACTCATATACCAGAAGTGAAAAGAACCAAATTGGATGAAAAGTCTGAAAGAAGGATTTTAATAGGCTATAGCTCAAAATCTAAGGGCTATAAAGTCTATGGAATAGATTCAGAAAAAAATTTCATTAACAGATGCTATAGTGGATGAAGATGCATACTTGAATTGGGAAACCTCTCAAGTTAGTAGACATTCAACTTTGCCTTCTCTTGATAGCACAATGGAAGATCTAGATGAAGAAGTTTGATGATGACTTCGCTGTAAGAGGTACCCGACCTCTTTCAGAGATTTATCAAAGATGTAATATGCAACTGCTGCTTCACACCTTCGGTTGCCACAATTACTTTGTTGTCGTCATGCGAAATTTGTCGCTTAGCCGACTAGCTGTGTGATAAGCTAATTAGTTGTTTCTTGCTTGATTTTTTGTTTGCTCAACTTATAAGATGATATTTAGGCTAATTTGCACTTGAGACAATGATACCCTATTTGGATCAAGAGATTACGCTAAGAAAAAAACTCTATTTCTCATATGAGGGTTCATAGACTACTACAAAGAGTGTCTAGTTTTGAAGGATGAACTACTATCTAAAGTCGCATGAATAATATAAAAAATCAATACAGGAAACCGAAAAGATATGTAAAGACTTGTTTATTAAATGTGTGTGCTGAATATAAGCTTTCAAATGGGCATTTATAAACTTATAATAACTAAGAAACCTACATCATACTCATCCACCCACTAAGTCTTTTGTTTCCCATTCAACATATTCAACATGAATGTTATATGATAACTTAGTGGGTGAAATGCACAAGATAGAGATGGTGGCATTGTTAACTGTGTTGCCTCAACACTTCCCCTCTGTAACCACCAGATTGTTGCTTGCTTTCTCTCTGTTGAATAATACTTCATTAGCCCAAATCTTATATGACCCAAACCAAACATTCTGCAAGACTTGTTCCATCTTCTTCTTATCCCTAACCCTCTAGAAACACACAAATGGAAACGTAGGAAGGCACCACATCTCCGCCTTCATTTTGCATTGCTTACCTTGAAATTCTAAAACTATAAAATCTTCACCCATGTTGATTGTAAGAGCACTATTACCGCGATCGAAACTGTCCCCGAAGCCGCTGTTTATAAGCCTTTCGTCATTGTTGTAACAACAAGGAATTTTGTATTATTCCTAATTCAATACAAAATTTAGTAACCAACTCAAATATTTCAATTTCTATATTTAGCACTCTTGAATGAATAAATTGAAACAAGACCCCTTCACTAATGTTAATCCTTCTTCTTATCTTTCAATTGACCTTAATTTAACCGCAATTTAATATTTATAACTCTAGATACACTTTTTATAAGCAAAGCTACTCAAATGATGACATTTATGCATCATCTAAAACTTCAAATGTAATTTTATCATGTTTAGTTTCAAATTAGCTTAAGACTACTTTTATCCTTATTGTAGGTGTTTCTCTTATATTTCCAACGTCATCAAGAACACATCAAAAGGACTCTTGTAGCTTAAGTTATAGTCCAAACAATGAAGCAGTGTAGCTGTTACGGCTGTAACAAAAACCTAGATTTGTGTGGTTTTAAAATTTAAATATGTCCCAAATTTATCTAAATGACTTGGATCCTTATTTGGTTCAACACAATCTACCTAATTAACTTGGAACCATTATTTAAATCTGGTTTGAGGCCAAATTCGTGTATCTTACTTTGATGATCAAAATTATTGAGATTTGAGAGATACACTAAAACGCTCATAACTTTTTCATCATTTACCTGAATTAGATTTCGTTTATTTCTAAACGTTTGTAGGAATTAGAGATGTACTCTAGAGACTTACTCATTGTTCATAATTCATTTGGTAAGTAAAAAAACACAATTTTTGTTCTATTTCTAATTTTTTTTCTTATAAATCTTGGCCTAACAATTGTTCTTGTTCTTACTTCATTATTTGAGGTCCAAATTTGAAGTGATCATTATCTTTCTTCCTTGATCACGAGTAATCGTTATCGACGTAAAGACCTTTGATTGATGTAGGATTCGTCGATTTGTTAGCTTTTGTGATCAACATCCATTAAGTAGGTACAAAGTTTACTATGTACGGGTGATCACAATTCTTGCATATAAGATATATAAAGTGTCGATAATAGTGCTAAATTATTAGTGTGTGATTACATGATATATTTGTATGATTATGTGTGTTGAAGTCTGGATTGACATGTTCCTTGTTAAAGAGTTATATTGTGTGTTTAATGCATGTAGTTTGTTTTAGTTGTGTATTATTTGACGTTAGTATGTTGTTAGGTGTTATGCTATGATTGTTGTATATTTTTGCTAAGTTTTGAACTGTTCCTGAATTTAGAAATCAATTTTTAGGATATAAGAAATCGATTTTTAGGTGATCAGAAGTTAAAAAGTCTTTGAAATTAATAGGCAGTAAATTTTTAAACTTATAGGCGGTGAATTATTAAGCTTAATTAGCTATAAATGATGAATTTAGACATTAATTAGGTAATCCATGGTGATGTTTGTGGGTAGTTTAAATAAAATAATTAATTAAATTATAGTTATAATTAATTAATTATTAGGTGGAAATTTAAGTAATATTCGTTTATTAATTACTTAGATTAAGAATGTTGAAGCTATTATGTAATTGATAAATTATTAATAAAAGTTAATTAATTACTTAGTAATTAATAGTAACATAGTGAGCGATTAAAATTATGTATAAAAATAATTATTGATGAATAATATTATCTTCGGTCTTTTTTATAAGATACACTATAATTATAATTTGATCAACAAAAATTGGTGTATTTGATCCATATTATAGTCTAAATAGATCAACTTTTATTTATCAAATTATGACCCAATTGTTTCTTATAAAAAGAACCGGAGGGGGTAATATATAGCTAATAAGTGAACATATTATAATAATATTTAACGATGATGAAATGATAACGTGAATGTTCTATTGTTGAGGATGAATGACTTATCAATGTTTGTGTTATATGTTTGTTGTTTACGTTGATGTTGAGTTAAACCATTATGACATACAAGTCGCAATATGGGCTATGTGTGATCTAAAAGTAGTTGTTGATAAGTTGATACGTTGTCACGTTCTGGCTGAATACTAACACCTCATCGACTAGACTCTCTAGTTTGTTGGGCAAGAGGCCGCTTCTCGGTAATTAGATAGCATTGCATCCTATATGTACTTGCATTAATGAAGTTATTAGGATATGTATTATATGTGCATTGTTGTTATATGATTATTTATGTGTACATGTTGTGTGATATATGTGTTTGATGATATGTTAATCGTATTGAACGCTAATAATGGTTGATAATAGACAAATTAATATTGTGTGTTGCGCTTTTGTTATGCTCATTCTATATATTTTATATGCTTGTGATTCTCACTTTGTCATATAACAATTTTAATATTTTTGACAATTTTGAAATTCTTTTGACAAAAAAATTTAGAATTTTTTCGATAAACAAGTTTTTGATTTTTTTCAGACCCGATTCAAGGGTTAAGTCCACTAAAGTAACCGCGTTCATACAAAAACAAATTTTTTAATTAATAAAAAGGCCTCACATTTTTTTTACTTAATAAAATTGACTTACATTCTACTATTTTGAAAACTAAAACTGATAAAATATTATATAAATTTAATATTGTCTCAATAAATATTAAATCAATTGACTTTATTATCAAATGTAAAAAAAATATCACACAATATTAATTTAATAAATAATCTAATATATAAATGTCAACTCAAATATATGAATCAGACTGAGCTGAATATTGAATCGCATAAAGGTTTATAGATAAATAAGTAAAATGAAAAATATATGTGATTGATCGTTGATAGATTTATGGGTAGAAAAAAATACCGTTAAACTTATTGATATAGATTTTACTAAAAATGAATCTTAATTTGTTTTTGTTGCAAAGTATTTAATGCTCTTTCTAGTACAAAATGAAGGTGGTAGGGATAGGAGAAATATTAGTTATAAATTGAGAAATCATGAGACAAGTAGTGCGCACATTAATAACTTGAGTGATACAACATACATACACACTATTTTCTTGAAAAATTCTTATGTTGTTGTAAAACAGTTGAAATGTGTTATTTCATTTTTTAAAAAATATAGAGAAATAGATTTGAAAATGTCATGATTTCAGTCAAAGAAATTTCTATAGTTATTAAATAAAATATTAATAATTTATTTATTAACTTTGAAAAGGTCTTTGAGAGTTTCGTTTTATACCTCATAACATGTCAAATCGACCCTGATTTTTTTTCCCGAGAGAAATAGATGTAAAAAAATTTCCGAAATTATTTTTCTCGAGATAAATAGTTTCCATAAAAATTTTGGGAAAAGAATTTCGAATTTCTTTTGAAAAATTATTTTCAAGAAAAATAAATGTAAAAATTTTCTAATAAAAGAATTTTCAATTTTTTTAAATTATTTTTCAAAATAAAATCGAAACTATTTATGTCAAAAAATTTCCATGAAAAAATGATTTAAACTTTCTTTTTGATTTTTTTCACAAAAAAAATCTAAATTGGTGTTTAAAAAGTTTTAAAATGCTTAAAGTGGTTTTTGAATTAAGTTTGATTAACTTATTTGTTTTAAATATGTAGTTTAACTTATAATCCATTTAATTGGTTTGATTTTTTTTTTTTTTTGTGTGTGTGCAGTGCAATCCAATCTATCAATCTAGTCCAATTAAGCATATATTTGTACACCCTTAACTGTAATTGTTGCTGCAAAATTACGGATTTTGAAGTCGTCGCACCGACATTACAAACACATTTTTCCATATTATAAAGGTTTGTATTGTAACTGCAATCGCAAGTGTAATTTAAAACGATGATCGAAATCCCACAAATCTAAATGAAAATTCTTTTTCCGGAAACATCTAATCTTATAAATACTTATTTATTTATTTTTTTAAAATTCAATATAATCATATAAAAAAAATATTAAAGAAAAAATAAAGTTACATCGTTATTACATAGTTGAATGTGAATAGTATAATTGAAAATTAAGAGTTGAAAGCTCACATATAAGAATAACAAATTAAAAGTGTGAAATATTGAGCATAAAACTCATGAATCACGAAAGAAAGGCGGTAAAGTAACCACAAGAGCGTTGGGTAGCCTGTGACAAACATTAATAAAAAGAGGTGAAAATGTGAGGTGGAAATTTAATTATCTCGAGGCTCTCTTTGTGTCATTTTCTGTGAACACCAACCAAGTCAAATGTCAACCCCAGCTCCCCCACACCTTAACTCAACTATATTATATACACATAAAACCATTACCTCCATCTATAACATTTTCGATAAAAACAGACATCTTTCTATCGTCCTCTTCTGCTGGTCTACTCTAGTGGGGTACAAAACCTTTCATGATTCTCTTCTACATAAGTCTTCAATACCCTATCTCACTTTCTTTCACCTTTGTCTGATTCCAAACAGATTTTTTTTTTAAATTTTATTATATATAATTTTATTGTCATTTCATTTGTTTTTTTTTCTATCTCGTAGATGAAATAGTAAGAAAAGTCACATATAATTGTGAGGTCTCAAATTCGAATAAAAAAAATCATGTATAATTGTGAAATCTCAAATTCAAATTTCGAGATATAGTATCTAGTTTAATAAAATCGACATTTTAATTATCAGATGAATTAAGTGTTACCGATGATTTGTTGTTTGTTTTATGTGTACATCACATAGAAAAAAGTCTTATATTGAAGTTACCATGATCATAAGATTATAGTTTCGTACACCTTTTTTTGGAGGTTTCAATTTTCGTCTTTTTTAATGTTGTCTTTTCTATTTCGGTCAACTTAACATAAAGTTGTATTGAGTTTAATTGCCTGTTTTTTTTTTTTTTTAATCTATGTATACATATAGTAAAATTATGAAATAAATACAATAATAAACATTGATTGAATAGTATATTTTATGATTTTAATCGATGCGTTTGTTCATCCCAATTATAATTATAATACAAATTTTAAAATTACATAAAAATGTGTGGAAAAAATTAAAATTGATGTATAATGTATTCACAATGATAAGTTCTATGCTAATTGTAAAAATCTCTAAATTTTTTTAGAGAGTAGATTGCAATTTATTATCATGATATTTTAACTTGTTCTTAGTGAGTTTAACAAAAGTAAGTTATATATTAGGTTGAGTAGATTGACCAATATTATATTTCAGGTAGGGGTCCTACAAGCATTGGTGGGACATTGTGTCTTGCATGAAGTGAGGTTGTTTTAGGGTTTGTTTCGATTAAAGTCATCTTCTACAAAATGGAGAAAGATAACGACTTTTCGGTATAAAACATACCCCTCTTCACTCAAATATTTCACATGTTATATCTTTTCATATTATCTTATTAGAGACCAACCATGTTGTTTTGCTCCAATTTTGAATCAATGCAGGCACCATCCATGCCTTCAAGTTTCAACACACTTGACTACTCTATTGATCATCATCATCAACAACAACAACAACAATACGAACAACTCATGAAGTATCGAATCGGCGAAACATCGTGCGAAAACAACAACGGAATGGTCGATTACATGCCTCAAACAGGAGGCAGCAGCTTTTATGGTTCAAATTCTTTTGATAAATTGAGTTTCGCAGATGTTATGCAGTTTGCAGATTTCGGACCAAAATTAGCCTTAAACCGCGGAGAAGAATCGGGGATCGACCCGGTTTATTTTCTCAAGTTTCCTGTGTTAAACAACAAGATGGAAAACCAAAACACGATGTTGAATAATGAAGATTGTGGTGGTGGAGGTGAAAATGATGAAAGGTTGAAATTGGTAAACGTGGAAGAAAAATCAAGAGAAGATCAACAGGAAGAAACTCGGGTTTCGGAAGAGAACAACTCGGTGCAGCAGATGCAGTTTAATGGACAACAGGAAGAGATACAAGAAGAGAAGAATTGTGGAGTGCAAGAGAACAACAAGAAGAGGAAGAGACCACGAACTGTTAAGACAAGTGAAGAAGTTGAGAGTCAACGTATGACTCATATAGCAGTTGAAAGAAATAGAAGGAAGCAAATGAATGAGCATCTTCGTGTTCTCAGATCCCTCATGCCTGGTTCATACGTGCAAAGGGTATGCAATTGCTTTTTTTTTTCAAGGACAAAAATAATATATAAATTTTACTATTTAGTTTAAATTTTTTAGACTAAATCCATCATAGTTTATAGTGCGACTGTGTCAAGATCTTTGATATTGTAGAGAATTTGATTACGATCAATACATCTTCAATCTCAATTTATTTCGATTTTGCATAGATATCATGAATCTTGATTTCAATGTTCAGTTCAGATCGCAATTGTAATGATTGAGGAATATTTGGATTGAGAGGATCGAAAGTTATTTTCCATCTTCATAATGTTTAGGATTGATTAACTATAATGAATATTATTATTATTTTTGATTTTCCAATATTTATAGGGTGATCAAGCATCAATAATAGGGGGAGCTATAGAGTTCGTGAGGGAATTGGAACAACTTCTTCAATGTTTAGAATCACAAAAGAGAAGGAGACAAGTTGGAGATTCATCTCTGACAACAACACAGCAACAACCTCCATTTTTTCCGGCTACTTTGCCATTACCAAATGATCATGACATGAAGCTAGTTGAGATGGAAACATCTGGACTTCGTGAAGAAACAGCTGAGAGTAAGACATGTTTGGCTGATGTGGAAGTCAAGCTTTTAGGGTTTGATGCAATGATCAAAATCCTATCAAGGAGAAGGCCTGGACAGTTGATCAAGACCATTGCTGCACTTGAAGATATGCAGTTGCTTATCCTTCATACTAACATTACCACCATTGAACAAACTGTTCTTTATTCATTCAATGTTAAGGTATATTTATTATTCCCTCCTTCCAATTGATTATGAGTACCACATTAGGTTCATTCACACAAATCAATTAAGGAGAAACTTTAAGCTTTATTTTATTTTATTAAAATTAACTCTATTAATAGAGTATGAAATATATAGTTGATTTAGTGGTTGATACCAAAAGAGTTAAAAATAAAGTGATAAGTCTTCAGATGGATTCCTATAATAATATCAAGTAATTAATAATTAACATACTAATTAATATTAAATATTTAAAATTTATTTCTTTTAATCCATTTTGTTTATATAAAAAAACGTTTTAAAAAAAACATTGACGTATTTACAATTAAGTTTTATAAACTATTTTTACTCTTTCGAAATTATTTTTAGATTTATTCAACACTATTAAACTTGGTGCATATATAATATTATGATGGTTGAATAATATATTAAGT
>JBBPBP010009778.1:16381077-16404020 GCA_037974735.1 Cicer chorassanicum | reverse complement strand
TATATATATATATATATATATATATATATATATTAAAACTAAAAAAGACAGTTACTGTAGGGCACCTATTTTGCAAATGCAATATTCATAGTGTGGGAGAGAGGAAGTATTATATTAAAATTAAATAAATAAATTAAGCCAATATTCAATTTAAGCAAAAGAAACATGACATTTGGAAGGCGATATTCCTTTGAGATATTATATTTATAATAATTGGAATGCGTGTGCAGGTTGCTAGTGATACAAGGTTAACAGCAGAAGATATAGCCAGCTCCGTTCAGCAAATTCTCAGTTTTATTCATACAAACACTAGCATGTGATCTTTATTATATTTTATGTACCTATTTTATATATTTTTTAATGGCATTTACCTATTATATATATGTTGTGTGGAACATATACTCTTGTCTTGATATATACGATTATATATATGACATTTTGATAGCCTTCTCCAATCTTTCAAATAAGTTTGATTCAGTATAGGATGGAGAAACGCATATTGTCATATCTATTGTTTTTCTTAAGCATTATGCATTAAAGTAATCATGTATCTTTAGGTTGAAGGTTCAACATTCTCAATAATTAAATTAATCAAACATTGGAGATACCATTGGAGGAGATAGAGAGAATCAAAGTTTGAATATATATATTAAATAAATTTTAAAATGTAATTAAATGTAGCAAATTACATTATTATATTATGTTTTTGAAGAAAATAAGCTATTCTATTATTATATTTGTCAAAAAATACTCTACTATTTTATACTACAAATTACTACTACTCCAATATCAAATTTAAGCAAAAGTATGATTTAATAAAATTGAAGTATGTGATTCAATATTTAAATCTGATACATTTATTTTTTTTTATCTACTTTGCTTATACTTGAGCTAAGAGGGAATACTATGTCTCAAAATATAATAAAAATAGGTCAAAGAAAGTGGACATCGACGTCTAAATTTTGAACTAAATACATTAATTTTTTTTCACAAAAATACATCTATAATTCTTTAAGTTTAACTCAATTCTCGTTTAAGTCTTTTAAATTTATTTTATCATGATTTGGTCTTTTAAATTCGCACGCTATTCCTTTATCTAAATTTCGACTACAATTAGTTTAATTGAAAACTTGCGATCATTTGAAACTTTACCAAATGCTGCAACAATATGTCCCTCATAAATTATATATTTCTTGATTTTCTCTACAACAATTTAAATCCACGTAAAACCTTAAAAACAAGATAATAAAAGTCTTGGACAATCAACTTGTTGCGATGTTTATATTAGATCTTGATATTTCATAACAGTAACTTGAGAATTTTTTTAAATTTAAAAAACTGTATGCGTAATTTAATATATCTTAAAGACTAATCGTATAAACGAATGTAATTTAAAAAATTGAATCGGAAAGAAAAATAAATTTATATCCAAAATTGAATTAAACTTAAAAAATTACAGATGTACTTTTGTAAAATTTTTTTAATACATTTTTGTTTATATTTTGTGATGGAGAAAAAATTAATATTCAATATTATTATTTGTTCTATAAAGCATGGACCCAATTATTTTAACCATTTTAAACGTTGCCATTAGCGATGACCTTATCTTAATAAGTTATTTTAATGCACTCCCTCAGTCGTCACCTCTTAGGAAATAAGGCCAATGGCAGAAAGATCTAGGAGACAAAATCTTCAATTTGGTGTTTGTTTCAATCCAATTTCAGAAGTTAAATTAGATTGCAAGTACACATGACTCTGAGGCGTAAAGTCAACGTGTCCCGTACCATCTTTGGTGTGTCCTTTATGTTTTGACTTGTCAGAAATGACTATCTATCTTGGTAGTATTAGGCTGGATTTAGATTTATGTCCACCTTTTGTAAGGTAGTCTCTAAAATACGATTCACCTGTTTGTTTGTTTGTTTCGTGGCTTATGAACAATCACTAGGATCTAGGATTGAGAGTTACTTATTCTTCTATGCGGTTGCAGTCACCAATTATCTGCCCAATCGCAATGTTACTAAAACAAACCTTTAAAGTCTCTAAAAAATAAATTTTTTCTTTTTTATAAAAAGGCTTTAATTTCTTTTTTTTACTAAAACTGATAAATCTTATATAAATTTAACATTGTCTCAACAAATATTAAATCAATTTACTTTATCAAAAAAAAAATTATATAATATTAGTTATATTAATTTAATAAATAATTTAAAATATAAATGTCAACTTGAAAATATGAATCAAACTATTCAAAATTACAAAAAAAAAATAAAGAGCGAAATATTTTATTGAATCGCAAAAGATATTACAAATAAATTTATCAAAAACAATCAAGTAAAATTGAAAATATATACTCGTAGTTTATAGAAGTTGAGAGATTTATGGGTAGAAAAAGGTATTTATTAAATTGATATAGATTTTTAAATGAATAAGAGACTTTTCTACATAGCAACGAATGCAGCTGGGATTGGAGAAATAGTAGTTATAAATTGAGAAATTATGAGACATTAGAAATATTAATAATGAATTGAGAAATTATAAGATTAAGTAGTGAGCACATTGTTAACATGACTTTTTTGAGTTCTTAATGTTGCGGTAGAACACTTGTAATGTCTTATTTTTTATTTATTTTAAAATATAGATAAAATGAATTTAAAATTATCATTATTTCTGTAAAGGAAATTTTTTATGATCGTTAAATAAAATATTAATAATGTATTTATTAAATTTTAAAAAAAAATATTTTCGCTTTACATTTCAACATGTACGTTGGGTCGGCCCTAATAATTACACTACAGATCTTTACATTAAACTTAAATATAAATTTTTTTTGCATGGTAAATTTTTTTTTTATAAGCAAACATTGTATTCATCTTGAGTACAAAGATTACTCGAAACCTTACAATGGAAAATCCAGATAACTAAAAATCTCAAACATTACAGATCAAAGACATGAAAGCGGACAATTCCACCAATCTTTGAAAATAAAATATGTATTCCTACCATCTCTGTTAATAAATTAAGTCAACGACAGCCTTTTGATTTGATTGACAATATCTTTTTTTTTTTTTACAGTAATATGTTAAGTACGAATTAGCTATCACTCATAAAAATATATAGATTGTTTTGAATTATAACTTGAAATTCTATTTATGAAATATTATTTTTAAGTAAAATTTATTCATAGAGTATACTTTGTGTTGAGAGGTGATGTACATTACTAGAAAAATTGGATTGATTAACTATGATTATGAATCAACACAATGAGAGAGAAGGAAAGCTTTCCTTATATACTATGTGACTGCTGCCTAATTAACTATCCTAAGAAGGAGGCTAACCAACTGATACTAACTTAATTAATAAAACAGAAAAAATTGATAGCAAGACTAAGTCGGTTAAATGTAAAATTAATTAATGAAATAATGTAAAATGAAATAATTAACCACATAATTTAAAATAGTTTACATATACTCATCTCCTTTTTTGAAATAATGAAAGTGCGGTCAATCAACACACATAGGTTCTAATATTTTGTTTATGGTATAAGGCTCTATAGGGATCTCAGGATGTAGGGGAATAGCTCCACTATTAGTACCAGTCATCGGCATAGGCATGAGAGATGGATCGTTAACAATAAGTGATTTAACAACTTTTTTCTTACCACATGATGTTTTGGATACTTTTCGTATTCCAGTTGGTCCCAATCCACCCGCTATCGATCCTCCTACTCCCGAATTAAGTTACTATCTTCATCATTTTCTAATTATTTTATTTCTTGTTCATCAACTTCTTCTCCAATGTTTGACTCATGATAAAGTCGACTAATAATCTCATCTCCAATCACATGATCCAAATTTGTCCCGATGTGCTTCATCTACTTCGATTCCACTCATTGGTCTT
This sequence comes from Cicer chorassanicum, assembly GCA_037974735.1. Taxonomy (NCBI): domain Eukaryota; kingdom Viridiplantae; phylum Streptophyta; class Magnoliopsida; order Fabales; family Fabaceae; genus Cicer; species Cicer chorassanicum. Next base: position 16,400,123 of record JBBPBP010009778.1, on the reverse strand, counting down.
GTTTTGATATTGCAACACACGAACCTTGTTTGTTTCTGATTGTTGATTGATAAGGAACATAATACACTTGTCTTACATTATGGGCCACGGGGAATGGATAAAACAGTGGATATCTTTTGCTCAAACGAATGTCTATAGTGTTGGATCCTAGTTTCTCTACTAGATGGATCAAACCACTTACAGTAAAAAAAATGCCACTGTTTTCACATAATCTAGAGATGCTCCTTGGAATAAAAAAAAACAAGAGGGAATACTTTCTCTAACTTACATAGAATCATCGGAATGTCATTTTCCATCTTGATGAGATCTTCATCTATGAGCATTATAGAACCCAAATTCTTGAAATATTGACTCAGTTCAATAAGTGGATTCAATACATGTGTCGGCAAAGGACTAAAGGCAATAGGAAGTAAACACTCTAAAAATACATGACAATCATGACTTTTCATCTCATGAATCCTCTCATTTTCTACATTAGCACATCTTGCCAAATTAGAACAATAATCATCAAGCGTCTTCAACTATTTGAACCAATGACAAACAGTGGCTTCTTTAGTAGATAAAATGTAATTTGCACGTGGTTTTAGAGTCTTTCTGTTGTGCTCAACCACCAACAAATCTGGTTGTTTGCAATATAGACCTATGTCTTTTCTAGCTTTGTCCTTATTTTTTGTTTTGCCTTTCGCATTCATCATAGTGTTAAATATGTTATAAAAGAAAATTTTCTCAATATGCATAACATTGAGATTATGTCCCAAAAGATTATCTTTCCAATATGGTAGATCCCAAAAAATACATCTTTTTGTCCAATTGCGCCATTGTCCGAAATCTTGTGGTTTACAAGCCACACCATCAACAACTTGTACCTTTGGCATATCTTTTACTTTATTCTAAACTTGTTCCGATGTCAATTTAAGTGGTGGTTCTAGTTTTTCTACATAGCCCTTGATAAATGCAATTTTATTCCTTCTAATTGCGTGATCAATAAGTAATAATCTACGATGCGAGTCAAACCACGACGCTTTCCCAGCAAATTTTATTGTAAATGCTTTTATGTCTTCCATACAAATAAGACAAGCCAATTTATCATGTGTCTCCCATCCTGACAACATCCTATAAGTGGAGAAATCATTAATGGTCCACATCAAAGTAGCTCTTCTAATTAAATTTTGTATTCAAACAATATCGTACGTCAAGACACCAGTTCACAACCTCTTCAAATCATCAATCAAATGTTGTAAATAAATATCAATACTAGTTATAGGATTAGAAGGACCTGGTATCACAACAATCAAGAACATCTAAGGTTTAGACATACACATATCAGGAGGAAGATTGTTGTAAGACCCATTGTCAGTTGTCTAGAATATGACAATTAGAGCCATACACCTTAATAAAACAGAGATAACTAATAATGAGTAATAAATTAGAATCACCAACATAACTGAAAACTACATTCATAAATATAGTTTACAACTTGTTTAGTAAATTCATAAAATATTACATCTTGAAAATAACTACGATTGTGTGATTACATCATAAAATAAACATCAAATCATAATTCCACAAGTTTGAAACTGATCTTCTGATGCTAACTTCATGTCTCATGTTCCTCCAGCGGCTAAATAAAAAAAAGTGAGATAAAAATATCTCAATGAGCTCTGAAAAATGAACGGGAAAACAGTCTCAAGGAGTTTTTTTCATAAAAAAAAAATATAAACGTGAAAACAATTACACATCTCAAGTTAAAAATTTCACTTTTAATTTTTATAAAATTTTTACTTATAAAAATATTATTATTATACATATTTTTTTTTCTTCTTAAAAACATATGCATGACCTGAAATCTTTTTCTTTGGAATAAGGAAAAGTCGCTCAATATCTTGATGTTCCATGCCTGAAATAACCTGAATGTCCCACCGTAAATAAGGCCATGCATGATCTGATTAATGATACTATACTAAACTTGTGATGTTTTATGAAATGTTTTTATTATATCATAAATAAAATGCATCCTTCATCCACAAGAATTATAAATAAATTATTAATATACTAAACCCATAATAATTTAATCCTAAGTCCTTCATTTAAAACAGAAATCATAGGCAGAAAAAGAGTCATGAAAATAGTAACAACGTCAAAGTCACGACAATTGTAACAATAACAGAGTCATGAAATTAATAACAACATAAGGGTCATGAAAAATCATTTGGATGCATTTTTAAAACACCTATATGCGAAAATTCCATTTCCTCATACTTTAATTCTCCTAATCTGTAATAACCGAAAACAATTTATTTAAAGAATTTCAGTGCCCAAAACCATCATACTAGAAGAGGTTAACGTAACAGAACTAACAATTTCACATACACATCAGAGGCAACATCAGTAACGAGCAGAAATCGTGCTCGACAAGCATACTTAACCTTCAATCTAGTTATGAGCATCTAATTAAATTTTTGCAACATAAATTTGATTCACAAATATCACAACCAGCAATTAACAACATGCACGTTCTAAATTAACACATAAGCTAAATTTTTCAATGGCATTCTTATGGGTCAGATTTCCTTTTTCTATATTTTAATTCTCTTCCTCCATTCTTATTTTTTTTTTCAAACAATTTCAGAATTTTGCAATAAAATTAAATCCTCAATCTCACATGATATAAAAAAAAACTTTAATAAACAGAACTCACCGTTTGTGTTAAAAGAGAAGATGAAGTTTTGATTAAATTGGGTTTTGAGCTCCCTTTTTTGTTGAATTGCAGTTTGGCTCAAGTTCTCCAATTTTGGGTCATTCTGCTTCGACTTTGATTTCTAGAAATGGAGAGACAAATTTGGACATGCAAGATTAAAAAACTGTTTTGTTTTAACGAACTTTAAGAAACTTTTGGGTTTAAAGGATTTGAAAAAAAAAATGAAGGAAAATGAGAGGTTTGAAGATTGGATGAAGCTGGGGTTTGGGGTTTGCTCACGGTAACAAAAAGAGAAGAAGACGGAGGAGTGTTTAGAGAAAAATGACAGAAAATGATATTTAAGGAAGTATAGTGGAAATTATCTCCTTGCCATTCATTTATCCAAATATTACATAAATGCCCATTTCTTAATTAATCAAAATTCAAACTAATTATTTTATTTTTAAATTAATAGTTTCATTAACTTAATTAAAAATAGATAGGTTGTTACATCCTCCAACTTAAAAAAATTTTGCCCTCAAAATTCAGATGATTACCTATTGGAAAAGATAAGGATACTCCTTGTGCATGTCTATCTCTGATTCCTATGTTGCTTCTTCTATAGAAGATCCTTCCCAAACAACCTTCACTAAGGGAATTTCTTTGCTTCTCAATGCTTTTACACTTCTATCTATAATTTGAATTGGCATTGGGTCATAAGTAAGGTTTGACTTGAGTTGGACGGACTCATGACTCAAAATTTGATGAAGGTTAGGAATGTATTTCTTAAACTGGGAGACATGAAAAACATTGTGTAGATTGGATAAACTGGGTGGCAAAGATATTTTGTATGCAGAGGGACCTATCCTCTGTAATATTTGAAAGGGTCCAACAAAACGAGGGTTTAACTTCTTGACCTTTAGCACTCTTCCAATGCCAATAGTGGCAGTAACTCTAAAAAACACATGATCTCCCTCCTCAAACTCCAAAGGCCTTATCCAGATATCAGCATAGCTCTTTTGCCTGCTTTGGGCTATCCTTAGTTTATCCTTAATGACCTTAATCTTTTCAGTGGTCTCTTGGATAACTTCAGGACCTAAGATCCCCTTATCCCCTACTTCTGACCAACATAAAGGTGTCATGCATTTTCTTCCATACAAAGCCTCATAAGGTGCAATGCCAATGCTGGAATGACAACTGTTGTTGTAGGCAAATTCTACCAGAGGCAAGTGCGTATCCTAGTTTCCCCTTTTCCTCTAAAATGCAGGCTCTTAGCATATCCTCCAGAGTTTGAATGGTTCTTTCAGTTTGACCATCAGTCTAGGGATGGTAGGCAGTACTAAGGTGTAGTCTAGTTCCTAGAGACTTTTGAAAGGCCTTCCAAAACATGGAAGTAAACTTAGGGTCCTTATCTGATATGATACTAAGAGGCACCCCATGCAACCTCACTATTTCCTTAATGAATAACTTGGCTAGTTTAAGGGTATTGTAGTTTGACTTTACTGGTAAGAAATGGGCTGACTTAGTTAATCTGTCCACAATCATCCAAATGGAATCATACCCAGTGTGGGTATGTGGCAAACCTACAACAAAATCCATGGAAATTGAGTCCCATTTCCATTCAGGTATTTCGAGAGGCTGTAGCAATCCTGCTGGCCTCTGATGTTCTATTTTCACCTTTTGGCAAGTCAAGCATTGGCCCACAAAAGTAGCCACATCAACCTTCATACCTGGCCACCAATAATTTTTCTTAAGGTCTTGGTACATCTTGGTAGATCTAGGATAGACGGTCAGGTTACTTTTTTGAGCTTCCTCTAGTATCAGTCTCTTTAATTCTAAATCCTTAGGTACACAAATTCGGCCCTGAAATAAAATTGTTCCATCTCTTGCCCTTGTAAATCTTTCTTGGTCTTTTCTAAGTTGCAACTCTTCATCCATCCCTTGAGATTGCCTAATTTGGTCTCTAAGTCCACTAGTTATTTCTAGCTTATTTAAAAGAATTCCCCCTTGGAGTATTGTTATATTTAGGTTCAAGTCCTTAAAGTTTTCTGACAATGCAAGTTCTTGGATCATCAGATGGGACATAAGTAGGGATTTTCTACTCAATGCATCAACCACTACATTGGCCTTGTCGGGGTGGTATTTCAGTTTAAATTCATAATCTTTCAAGAACTCTACCCACCTTCTCTGCCTTATGTTAAGTTCCCTCTGGTCAAAGAGATACTTTAGGCTCTTGTGATCACTGAAAACATCAAAGTGTGCTCCATACAAATGATACCTCCAGATCTTCAAGGCAAACACTATGGCAGCCAATTCTAGGTAATGAGTGGGATATTTCTCCTCATGAGGCTTTAATTGCCTTGAAGCATAAGCCACTACTTGGATGTTTTGCATTAATACACAGCCTAAACCTTTCAGGGATGCATCACAATACACTTCAAATCTTAAGGTTGGATCTGGTATGACTAGCATAGGGGCAGTGGTTAACTTGGTCTTAAGTGTTTGAAAACTATTTTCACATTTTGATCCCACCCAAAGGGTTGGTCTTTTCTAGTCAGTCTGGTCAGAGGCTGGGCATTTTGGGAGAATTTCCTAATGAATCTCCTATAGTACCCCGCCACTCCTAAGAAACTCCTAACCTCTGTCACATTCCTAGGATGTTCCCATTTTAGCAATGCCTCTACTTTGGAGGGATCCACCGCCACTCCTTCCTTATTGATCACATGGCCTAGAAACTTTACTTTTGACATCCAAAACTCACATTTGCTTGGTTTGGCATAAAGTTTTCTATCCCTAAGTACTTGCAACACTATTTGAAGATGACTTGCATGTTCCTCTGGAGTGTTAGAGTATATTAGTATGTCATCTGTAAATACTATTACAAACTTATCTAAGTATGACTTAAAAATTCTATTCATGTAATCCATGAACACAACTAGGGCATTGGTTACACCAAAATCCATAACCAAAAAATTCATAGTGTCCATACCTAGTTCTAAAGGCTGTTTTTGGTACATCCTCTGATTTTATTCTAATTTGGTGGTACCCTGATCTCAAGTCAATTTTGGAGAACACAGTAGCTCCCCCTAATTGGTCTAAAAGGTCATCAATTCTGGGAAGAGGGTACTTATTCTTGATGGTCACTTTATTCAATTTTCTATAATCTATGCATAGCCTCATACTGCCTTCCTTCTTCTTTACTAAGAGCACAGGGGATCCCCAAGGAGACACACTTGGTCTGGTAAACTGCTTGGTTATCAGGTCCTCTAATTGGTTTTTCAACTCACTTAATTCTAATGGGGACATCCTGTAAGGGGCAATGGAGATTGGCCCTGTTCCAAGAATCAAGTCTATTAAGAACTTTATTTCTCTTTTAGGAGGCAATGATGTCACATCCTCTGGAAAGACATCCTCAAACTCATTGACTATAGGAATACTGGACAAGTCCATTTCAGACCCTGAGTTAGAGGATAATATTAATAGTACGCCTTGAACCCCACTGGTAAGACATTGGAAGAGTAGAGAACTATTGGTCAAGGAGGGGAATTTGCTTTCCACTAGTTGGGGAATTCCTGGAGGAATTATGACATTCCCTCCATGGCAAATCAGAGTTACTGAATGGTCGGACATCCAACCCATTCCGAATATGATGTCTAAGCCCTTAAGGGGTAAACATACCAGGTTTATTAGAAAAACTCTATCATACAAGGTGATTGGACACTAGTGACATACTAAGGAGGTCTCTATTGAATTCTTAATTGTAGTGCTTACAACTAAGGGAGAAGGCATTTCAAGTACAGGGAGATTATGTTGCAAAATAAATTCAGAAGAGATGAAAGAATGAGATGGACCAGTGTCAAACATGACAATTAAAGGGATTTCATTTATGAATCTAGTTCCAGTTATTAGATTATGATTCGTACCTTTCTTTGCATTGAGAGCAAATACCCTTCCATTGTTAGGCTTGTTTGGGTTGGACTCTGCTTGTTTTTCGCGTGCCGGACAAGAGGGAGCCATATGACCAAGCTGTTTGCAGTAGTAGTAGATTGTTTTCCAACCAAGCACTCACCCCCATGATCTCTGCCACACTTAAGACACTTCTTTGCTTTTGGAGAACTGGAGGTCTGTACTTGTTTTCCCTTCCCTTGAGGAGTCTTTACTTTCAATTGTTGGCCAAATTTTCCAAACTCTCTCTTGTGTTGCCACTTAGCCTGCCTATCCTCTTGTACATTCTTTAAATTGTCTTCAACAATGTAGCTCTTGTGTACAAGAGTAGAATAGTTAGTAAGCTCCATATGGCCTATGTTCCCTTTAATTTCAGGCCTCAATCCTCACTCAAATTGGTTTATCTTCTACTCTTCAGTGGGTGCATACTGGGCAAGTGGGGAAAATCTGGCCAATTCTTCAAACTTAGCAACATACTCTGCAACAAATATGTCTCTTTGTTGCAGGTGCACAAACTCTAACTCTTTTTGTCTTCTGGCACTTTTTGGATAATACTTGTCCAAAAAGGCCACCTCAAAGTGTTCCCAATTCATAGGGGTTCCTTAAGTTTGAAGATAAGTACTTGCACTCATCCACCAATACTTTGTCCCACTCTTTAGTAGATGGGCAACAAATGCCACTTTTTGTTCTTCAGTACAAGGCACTACTTCAAATGCCTTCTTAATCTCATCTAGCCAAGCTTGGGCCTCAGAGGGATTGTGGTTGCCCTGGAATGTTGGAGGCTGCAACTTAAGAAAATCATAAAACACCCTATTGGCATTTCGAGTGCCATCTCTTTGCATTGCCATTTGTTGTACCAAATTATGGGTAGTCGTTGCTTGCATTTGAATAGCTTACATAACTCTTTCCCATGGTTCAACAGTGGGTGGTGGAGTAATACTATCTTCAGGGGCGAGGTTCCTCCTAGATCCTTCAGCCATAATTCTGCATACCATACACAAAATACTAAATTGATCAGACTGAATATTAGGTGAAATGATAATTAGAATGTATAGTAAAAGAAAGCTATTCTAATTCCTAACACATAACCCCGAGTCCTATTGAATCAACATGGCTTTGATACCAAAATGTAAGACCCATTTTCAGTGGTCTAGAATATGACAATTAGGACCATACACCTTAATAAAATAGAGGTAACTAATAATGAGAAATACATTAGAATCACCAATATAACTGAAAACTACATTCATAAATATAGTTTACAACTTGTTCAGCAAATTCATAAAATATTACGTCTTGAAAATAACTACGATAGTGTGATTACATCATAAAATAAAATATCAAATTATAATTCCACAAGTTTGAAACTGATCTTCTGATGCTAACTTCATGTCTCATGTTCCTCCAGCTACTAAATAAAAATGAGCTTTGAAAAATGAATGGGAAAACAATCTCAAAGAATTTCTTTCATAAAAAAATAAATAAAACGTGAAAACAATTACACATCTCAAGTTAAAACTTTCACTTTTAATTTTTATAAAAATTTTACTTATAAAAATATTATTATTATACACATTTTTTTTCTTCTGAAAAACATATGCATGACCTCAAATCTTTTCCTTTGGAATAAGGAAAAGTCGCTCAATATCTTGATGTGGGTCACCAAGATAATTGTGTCCTGATGGGTAAAGGTGGCCTGACCAAACTCCAACCAGCGTCCTGATTGTTCTCCTTTACCTGTTATTCCATGCCTGAAATAACCTGAATGTCCCACCGTAAATAAGGCCATGCATGATCTGATTAATGATATTGTACTAAACTTGAGATGTTTTATGAAATATCTTTATTATATCATAAATAAAATGCCTCATTCATCCACAACAATTATAAATAAATTATTGATATACTAAATTCATAATAATTTAATCATAAGTACTTAATTCAAAACAAAAGTCATAGGCAGAAAAAGAGTCATGAAAATAGTAACAACATCAAAGTCATGACAATTGTAACAATAACAGCGTCATGAAATTAATAACAACATAAGGGTCATGAAAAATCATTTGGATGCATTTCCCAAAACCATCATACTAGAAGAGGTTAATGTAACAGAACTTACGATTTCACATACACATCAGAGGCAACAGCAGTAACGAGCATAAATCGTGCTCGACAAGCATACTCAACCTTAAATCTAGTTTTGAGCATCACAGCCAACAATTAACAACATGCACGTTCTAAATTAACACATAAGCTAAAATTTTCAATGGCATTCTTATGGGTCAGATTTCCTTTTTCTATATTTTAATTCTCTTCCTCCATTCTTATTTCTTTTTTCAAACAACTTCATAATTTTGCAATAAAATTAAATCATCAATCTCACATAATATAAAAAAAAAAAACTTTAATAAACATAACTCACCGTTTGTGTTAAAAGAGAAAATGGAGTTCCGATTAAATTGAGTTTTGAGCTCCCTTTTTGTTGAATTGTAGTTTGACTCAAGTTATCCAATTTTTGGTCATTCTCCCCTACTTCGAGTCTGATTTCTAGAAATGGAGAGACAAATTTGGACATGCAAGCTTAAAAAACAGTTTTAACAAAGTATAATGGAAATTATCTCCTTGCCCTTCATTTGTCCAAATATTACATAAATACCCCTTTCTTAATTAATCAAATTTCAGACTAATTATTTTATTTTTAAATTAATAGTTTCATTAAATAACTTTTAGACTTCATAAAAAATAGATAAGTTGTTACAATTGTATGGAGTAACAATAACAGACCAACAAGAAGTTTAAATCCGTATAATCCAAGTCTTACGTTGCGTGGATCTGACGCAAAATTAGGATACATTTGGTCAAAATGTGCCTGACCATTAGACAACTCACCTGAATTTCTATTTATTTTTTTGGACAAATCTTCTAACATTTTGAAATATGAACCTTTTATGTCTTTTGAAAATAATTTAAAAATATTTTATACGTATAATATTACATATTTTATGATTAGATCAATATTATAATTTTTTTTTCATAAGTATTATTTTGTTGTTAAAAAAATTATAGTTTCTTAATAAAATTATATTTAATAACAAAATAAATCACAATAGAAAAAATAACTACAATAAGAAAATAACACTTCATCAACATTTTAAAAAATAACTACATTTTAATTTGAGTAAATATTTTACAATTTAAATATTTTACTAACACTTTTTTAACAAATCTTACTAACATTAAAGTTTAAAAATAATATTATAACCAATTTTAAAAATAATATATTCTACATTCTAAAATAAAATAATATCGCTCAAAAAATAATTTATAACCATATAATTTTTTTTTTCAATAATAGATATATAAATTACTATTATATATTTAAAATGCATTACATACTAACTTGATGCAATCTAGTGTCTCACTTGAAGCTTATGAAAGAATAACAACTCTTCGCAATCAACACAATAACATCATTGTCAAAATGAAAATTAAATAATATTCATTAAATAAATAACTTCTAATAAAAAATTAACATTAGAAAATAAAACATAAAATAAATTTTTACCGATACTCAAGAGAGAAAGTTTAGAGAGAAGAAGTAAGACATGAGAGGAAGAGTGATATATATATATAGAGAGAAAAGATAGCAGTTGTGGCGGCTAAAGCGGCCACAAAATGCCAACAACTCTATTGCCTTTGTGGAGGTCTGGGAGGTCAGAAAAGGTTGCCTTTGCCTTTATGGCGGCCTATGCCCTCACAATGCTGCAACGGTCTCATTTTTGTGACACTATATGCCGCCTAAAATGTTTGCTGTGATTTCCAATCCATCAAACCATACAAAGTCAAATAAATTTTTCCTCTAATAATTTTGTGACCGCTTTGTACCGTTACCAAAGTTACAATTAGCCAATTTTTTTTTGATTTGTGATGCCTTTTTTTGCGACAAATAACAGTCAATTTGAATTTTAGTATTTGTGAGAGATTTTTTGATCAATAATTTGTGAGGGTTTTTGTAATAACCATCACTATGTATCTAGAATATGTAAATAATTCATACATTCTAATGTTTCAGATACAATCACATAAATATCTCATTAAGTACAATAATTGAAATGTCATTGTAACTATATAATACATAGTCTACAAAGATCCTCTTATGTAACAAAATATAAAATAAATAACAGACTAAACAAAATCTGACTACAACGCTTTATCCTTGATGTCGAATCTTAGCCTTAAGCCCTCCTATCTGATCAGAGGAAGGAATGAATCAGAGGCGTCACAATAAGAGGAGGAAATAAATCAAAGGAAGCCCGATAAGAGGAAGAAATAAATCAGAGGCAGCCCGATTAGAGAAGGAACTGGACAAGAGAAAGTCTAATTAGAGGAAGAATTGTTTTAGTGGAAGTCTAATAAGAGGAAGAACTGGATCAGAGGAAGAATTGGATCAGAGGAAGAATTGGATCAGAGAAAGTCTAATTAGAGGAAGAATTGGATAAGAGGAAGTACACGCTTAGAGGGAATCTCAAAGGATACGTAGAACTTCTAGAGGGAAGGGTTAGAGGATACGTTAAAACAAATAATACACCAGTCCACTAAAATCTCACCCTCATTCATTCAATCCTTAACACATTATAAACATACACACCTATGCATAATGGATAAATTTTGAACAACAGATTGTAAGTTTCAATGGTTCCTACATGCCAAACCTCATTGTTTTCCACATTATCATTTTTAAAAATCCCATTGTTTCAAACCCAGAAAATGAATTCCTAATAGTATATGAATTTAAAATCGACCCCAGAAACCCACATGCAATTGTGAAAATTTGTTATAGGAAAAGAACTCACACTCTTGACAAGAAGAATTTCCTTTAGAGTCGAGTTGGGTTGTGGAAGTTATCTAGTTTTTTAGCTCTCAACACTTTTACCTCTATTGCAATGGTTCAATTATGAGATTCCTTAATCTACTCTTTATCTTCTTTTAGTGCTGCTTTGGACGGTAAATGACACTTAAGAGGAAGGAAATGACATGCACAAGGGTCGGATTGGAGGAAGAGAACTTCAGATGGTTGTTGCCATTGAAAGATCTTGAAAAGAAAAGGAAAGGCGAGAAATGATGATGAGGTGTTTCCTTCTTTTGACACTTGTACTTATTAATACTACCACTTTCTTATCCCAACCTTGAACATAAAACAAATTATTACTAAAAATGTACAATGTCTTAAAATTCTAATAATCTAATTACTATCTTAATCTTGTAATTATTTCTAAGGTAGTGAGAGGGCTGTTGTAGTCTTTTTTGCGGCCACAAAATCTTTTTTATGTTGGCCACAAATTGATGTTATTCTTATAGTTTGCTTGTTAGTCTTCCAACTTATTGAAGAATTTCCCGAGTAGAAACAACTTCCTAAAATAATATCTGAGTTAATATCTTTGCATGTCCCCCAACCAGCATCACTGAATCCACTAAGTTGTAGCTCTAAGTTCCTTTGAAAAATGAGACATTGTGTTGGGGAATTCTTCAAATATCTTAGAATCCTTATCGCTTCTTGATATTGTGTTTGTGTTAGTTTAGATATGAACTGGCTTAACTGTTGAACTGAATATGTTATGTCTGGTTTTATTGCTATCAAGTAGAGTAGTTTTGCAATTAGTCTTCTATAATCTGATACATTGGTCAATGGTATGACATCTTCTTTCTGCAATATGATGTTGTAGTCCATGGGATTGCTAGTTGGCTTGCATCTCAACATTCTTGTGTTAGTTAAAATATCTAAGCAATATTTCCTCTGGAAGATGAATATGCCTTTATGAGATTGCTCCGCTTCAAATCCAATAAAATACTCCAGCATTCTAATGTCCTTGATGCCAAAATTGTTGTGAAGAATATGTCCAGCCAAAACCACATTATCCACATAAATGGCAATGTGAGTAAATTATTTGTCCTTGTGTTTGACAAATAAGGAGTTGTATGAATGAGCTTTCTTGAATCTTGCCTTAAGAAGTGTTGTCAGCAGTTTCTCATGCCATTGTCTGCTTGCCTATTTCAAACCATACAAGGACTTTGCCAGTTTATTAACTTTATTTGAAGGCTTAGAAGACATACCAAGTGGGAGACATGTGTACACATCCTTATGCAAATCACCATGAAGTAAAACATTGTCAATGTCAAGCTGGTGCAAGTATCAGTTGTTGATTGAGGCTAATTAAGGCCAACAAAACTCTAACTATGGTTATTTTAGTCACTGGAATGAATGTTTCAGAGTAGTCCAAGCCGTCTCTTTTTTTGTATCCCTTAACTATCAACCTTTCCTTATATCTATCTATGTTTCCATTCCTTTCAACTTGTAAACCCATTTGCTTCCTGGCTATTGGATTAACTCTAGGTGGCAGATGATGGGGAATAAACACAGAAACACAGTAACAAGTAATACGCAACGGATATAAAATTCCCCCAACTTGCAAGAACCCGTGAGGAGCAACAACAAATATATGACAGCAAATTAATCAAAATAAAAGAGCGTAAAGAACACCGATATTTTAACGTGGAAAACCCCTCAATGCAAGGGTAAAAACCATGGGTCGTCCAGACCAAAGAAATAGCTCCACTATAATCAAATAAGGGTACAAGAGAGTCTCGAAAAAGATGCACCAAGTGTGCCTACAACCAGCCAAAATAACAAATCACTAAAGCTTACAAATGAAAAACAAGAACAAGTGAAAACACCAAAAACCTGCTACTGTGCGAGTCTGATTTCTCCCTCTCCAGAAGTCGTTTCGCCGATCCGACCGTTGAAATCGAAGCCCTGGATGTTGCGAACCTACTGTCCAAATTTCAGCCCGATCCAACGGTTAACAAATGCGCAATCGATGTTTTTCTGAGACTGATTTAACAAAATCGGGAATAGGGTTTACTCTTCTCTTTTCTCTTTTGGTGGCTGCCTTTTCTCTCAAAATAGTCTCTCTCTTCCAACCCTAATTAGACCACTCTCCACTTAAATAAGTGAGACATATGAACTACAATATTTGGACTTTTCTCCACATAGGATGGGAGTCCAATACCCAACACATTTCCCCCTCATAACTATGTGGAGATAATCGCCAAACCGGCGATATCACAACAAGTTTCAAACTTTCCTCTTGGTAATGCTTTAGTCATCATATCAGAACCATTATAATCAGTATGAATTTTAGCCAACTCCAACAACTTAGCTTCCAAAACATCACGTATCCAATGATACCTCACATCAATGTGTTTGGACATGCTATGAAACGTCGAATTCTTACCAAGATGAATAGCACTTTGACTATCGACAAATAATACATATTTATCCTAAATAAACCCAAGCTCCTGCAAGAATTTCTTCAACCAAATCAACTCTTTGCATGCTTCGGTAATGGCAATGAACTCTGCCTCAGTTGTAGACAATGCTACACATTTCTGTAATCTCGACTGCCAAGCCACAGCTCCATCTGCAAATTTAATCATGTAGCCTGAAGTTGACTTTCTTGAGTCAATATCTCCAGCCATATCTGAGTCGGAGTACTCCACCAAAATAGGTTTGTCACCTCCAAAACAAAGCCTCATACATGTAGTACCACGAAGATACCTCAAAATCCATTTTACAGCATTCCAATGCTCTCTACCTGGATTTGACAAAAATCTACTGACTGTACCAACAGCATGCGCAATATCTGGTCTTGTACACACCATTGCATACATCAAACTACCCACAGCAGAAGCATAAGGAACTCGTTCCATGTCTCTTTTCTCATCTTCACTAGAAGGACTTTGTTTAGAACTCAACTTAAAATGAGCAGCAATAGGAGTACTTACAGCCTTAGAGTTTTTCATTTGAAACCTTTGCAACACTCTCTCAATATAGTGTTCTTGTAACTTAGATATAGAGATTAAATTAAAAAATAATTGACGTGCCTGTTCTAATGCCTCAATCTATTTATTCCATTATCATAGGTTTTAATCCCACTTGTAATGAAATTTTCACATGATTTGCAGCATGGCCTAATCATTTGGTGGCTTGCCAAATAAGATTCATTATTCTCTTGACTTGTTCTTGTGTGATGGTGATTGATATTTGTATGCTTCATTCTTTATCAGAATTTTGTTCATCGTCTGATTTCTCATCCTCACGATCACCACACAAGCATCTTAGAATAGTTTTTACTCTATGGTTTTGGTGGAAAACCATACTTTCTAAAGCAAGTCTCTGTAGTATGCCTAGTTCTACCATAGAAAGTTCAAGACTTACTTCCACTCTTACCTTTTCCATACCCACTTTTATCATCAACAATGTTGGCAAAGAATGTGGATTCTTTGTAACATGTTGCCTTGAGAATTTAGCATTTCGAACTAATCACCTAATCCAGTTAGGAAGGTGATAACCCTATCTTCTTTGTTGTATTTTGCAAGATCACAGTTGAATTGAAGAATAGGCCTTAGATTGTCCAACTCTTTCCAAGTCACTATCAAAGTATTGAGATATTTGAAACAATATAGAATTTCCTTGTTCTAAAGAATGCATTTCTTTTTGCCTTTCTAAAATTTGAATCAAATCACTTTTTGAGGACCTATCCTTGAGTTTCATTCCACACATTGTGAGCATTATCTTTGAAATCCAAACTTTGTGCAATTAAAGAAGAAACATAATTTATTTCATGAAAGAACCAAATTTTTGCATCGAAGCCAAAAACTTGTGTGTTAGATCAAAAGCATCAACAAGAGGGATTTGGTCATCAAGAAAATTCAACTTGTTCGTTCCCAGCATTGCTCGAGTCTTGCATTTTTCCCAGGTATGGTAATTATTGTTATTGAGTGAATGAGTAACTGTAACGAACGAAGGACTTTCTCTTGGATGAATGTAGTATGGGCTATGATTATTTTGCGCAGGGTCAAGATTTCCTTAAATCGAATTCTTTTGATTTTTGTTGTTGAAGTAACATTAAACGTCACAAGAAAGAGGAATTTGAATTGTGACCAATCTTTTAATTTTTAATTCATGCGCTTAATTTAATATACTCAAGAATAGTTATGGTAATTAGAGATTGATTAACCTAAACGTTCTAGATGAGTTAAGATTAGAAATAAAGAAACTAAGTGCAATAGCAAGTGAAGTGTGATATATGAATACTGAATAATTAAAAGAGAAAGAATAAGAAGATCACAAAAAATAAGTATACTAGTTCCCCCAACACAGGCTACGTCTAGTCCTCACAATTTGTGAGATTTCCACTAATATGCTCAACACATAATGCTCTGTTGTTGCACTTTCCTTCTTGGTCACACTTGATTAATTAAAATTTTCACCTTTGAATCCAGAAAGGAATTTTTACATCCACATTTCAACCCATAAAGGATTTTTGCAACCACCTTTCAAACCAGAAATGCTTTTTACATTCACCTTTCAAACTAGAAAGAATTTTTACATACACATTCAATCTAACATAAAAGATAGATTTAAGTTACAAATAATGTGTATGAAAAAGAAATTTTTGGATCTAATGATTCTCATCTATTTGTTTGCGATTTACTGAAAACAACAAATCACAAAGAATGATCCACGAATATAGTGAAGAGAGCTTGGAGTTTTGCTTGAGAGAAGAGCTTAGAACTTGTGCTTTGATGAATAAGTATAAATATATTGTAAATTGAACTCTTGCCTTCATCTTCTGATTGATCTTTGTTTTATAGATAAAGAGAGGCTTTGAATATTCAATTTAAACTGAATATAGCCGTTGGAAAGTTTTGCCAACTATCAGTTGTTTTCTTTGAAACTATCTTCTTATTTGCACTTCTGTCCAGAATGTTCTTGTTCAAATCCAACACGTTCTTCCTTGAATCTTGAAGGAAACTTGGACACGAATCTTGAATATGTCCGTTGGAATAGTGATGTGTTAGAATCATGCACAGATGAAGGAAACTCTTTGTTTCATATTTACTTGAGTGCTTTTTGTACTTGCTTCCATGTCATCAATTTGGAAATTGATCCTACATATCTATCTGCATGTGTTTTTGCAAGTGGACCTTCAATATTTGTCTTCTAAAACGCTCATTCATTTTTGGGTGGTCTGCTACGAATTTTTTCATTGTAGGACATGCAGTTAGTTTTCTCAAATTGTCTCTTGTTTTTTAATAAGACAACCAGAATGTTCTGCAATCATTCTATCATCAATCTTGTTTTACATTTCTTAGAGGAATCTTCCAAATCATTTGATTCTTCACAAAAATAAATATGTTCTTATCTTGTTGTGTATATGACATGGTTCCAAAATTGACGATGAAAATGACCACGTGATTTTGCATGTATATGCATACTTCAACATATCATGAATTAACTTGTTTTGATATTGTCTGAATAAATACACTCAAAAAAATAAGTTAATTAAGAATCATAATTAACAAATATAATTAAATGTTTGATTATCTTAAAAATATCAATTAAGGATTTTGCTTTAACCATTGTTAACAACTAGAAAAACCCATTTTAGCTGCCATATTTAGCGTTGGCCCCAGACTCCAACGCTAGTTTAGCGTCGTTGTAGCGCCGGTCCAGGAACAATTTTTTTTTCTTTTATTAATAATTAGCGTCGGCTAAGCCAACGCTAAGTAAAATAAGGCATACGCTAGTTTAGTTTTTTAATGTTTTATTTTTTATTTTAATAATTAGCGTCGGAGTTGCCGTCGCTAAGTTTATGATTTTTAAAAATTAAATTTTTTAACAATATCAAATAAAATTAATAATATATTTTGTAAACCCTCCCTCAGAACTCTCACTTCATCATCATCACTCTGTATCCCTCATGTAACCCTAGCTTTTGAACCCATCACCGACTCTCAACCCTCTCAACGCCGTCAATATCGCTGCCGCATCACCGGTTCCATCACGGCACCCACCCGGAACCCTAGATCTCAAACCCGTCACACTTTCGAACCCGTCACCCTCACTCTCAGTGTCGCCGTCTCGCGCTCGTCTCTGGTCCATTCTCAATGTAAGTGTCGTTGTCTCACTCTTAGTGTCGCTGTTTAGGTTTTATTGCATTTCAGTTGTGTATTTGTTTGGACAAAATGTGAGATCGAATTTAGAAAATGTGACAGATTGTTGATTAATGTTTCGTCTCTGGTCCAGAATTTATGGTAGTTTGGTTAATTATAGTGGCATACTGTTGATTAATTAAACGGTAGAACCAAATTTGATTATATAATGGTTATGTGCCACTGCCATTTATAAGCATTTGTCACTTAGTTTGCTGATTACGTCCTAATATAATCAAGCTTCCCAGTAATCATTGATTAATTAATCCAATCAAATTAAAACATGTTGTGGTTGAATGTTGTAAAAAGATATGAATATTTTTTACACAACCTTTTTTGATTTCTTATATGTGTATTTGGCATTCAAGGTCCAATTAGAGTTATACTCATTAAATTGACTTGATTTTTTTATTTGTAAGCTTAACTTGGCAATATAAAGCTGTTGGAAAAGGTTCCATTCCAAAAACCATTATGGTTTAGGAGTTTTACTCATCTACCCCTTTTTAGCTTAAGTTTGCTTCATTTTGGAGCCTAGAGGTCAAATATAAATAATACTACTTGGGTTGATCCGTAAATTTTCATCAAAGTCTCTTTTAACCTATATGTAATGGTGGTAAAGGGTTTGTGAAATATCTACATTAGTTTTGAGAATTGATCTTGTAAACCACTTACCACTTATTGAGGCCTTTAAATTTAAGATTGTGGTTCTAGGGGTCCAAAATGAGTTCTAGAGATCTAAATGAGCATATTTTTTGTAGGGGTGTCAGATTTGGTATTGGAAAGTTGTAGAAGAAAACTTCATCTCAATATCTATTTTGGTTTGAAAATGTTACATGTGTTAAGTTGACCTTTCTACTTGGTTTTGGTATTTGTTTATTATAAGTTGAGCATGTATTAAGCATATTCAGTTACACTTTATTGAAAATGTTGTTAGTTTACTTGTTTCTTTTCAAATTGATGTATAGCTTGTAAATTTTGAGTTTATTTTGAATTAGAATATGACCCGTGCTTTGCGCGAGTTTAATTTAAATTTTTTTTATAAGGTGATATATATAATATATTAATCTTGTAAATTTGCATAGTTATAAAAAAATGTGATAAAAGATATTGTAGAGTGTATAATTAAATGAATATTTTTACTCTTAAAAAAGATTAAAAAAACAATGTCTTGCAGAAGTTTAATCATAAAAAAATTAACAATCTTACAACTATTTCAAGTTAAATTTGAACTATGTTTACAATATCAAATTTGTACCATTTGATTGACATTTGATGGTCTATGGACATAAAATATTAAACATTATTTTAAAGATAAATTATATAATTGATAATTGTAAATTCTATTTTTATTAAAGTATATAAGTTATGC
>JBBPBP010009778.1:16313955-16371908 GCA_037974735.1 Cicer chorassanicum | reverse complement strand
GGGGGGGGTGAATTAGGTATTTAGAAAATTTTCTTGTTTTCAGCGATTTCGTGATAGATTTTTCTGCTTTAGAATAGTATGTGACAATAAGTAAATTGCAACAATTAAATGAACACATCAATATTATCCTAGTTCCCCTTATGACCAAGGGTACATCCAGTCCTCTTGCACACTACAAGAGATTTCTCCACTATTGTCAGAAAATGTACAAATCGCACCCTAGGATCTTTGTTACAAACTTCTAACAAAAACTTCTAAGATAGCACACCACTATCTTAGATTAGACTACTTTAAGAAAGTACCACTTTCTTTTACAAACAATGTAATTTGATTTGGAATAAGAATATACGAGAGGTATAATGATATCAATCCAATATTGCTTCAAGTACTTTGAGAACCTTTCTCAATGATATAAAAATGAAATGCAAGTACTTGAATTATGAAAAATAACTTTGAGAAAAAAATCAGAAAATTGTTCAATGTTGTTTAAGGTTTGGTAGTAAGATTGTGTTCTCATTAATCTGAAAAATATGGGGTATTTATACTCCATAGACATCACTTCAGATCAGTGGCCATTATTCCAAGAGGTTTGATGAACAAATGCAATGATCTAGAACCATTTCAGATCTGAAAAATTGCATTATTTTCAGTTGTATTCGAATACAGTATGCGTGTATTCGAATACATCTCTTATAACGTTTAGAATTATTCAAATTTTGCATCTTGTATTCGAATACAAGGATCATGTAGTCGAATACAAATAGGTGTATTTTGCCACTGATTTGCTGTTTGTATTCGACTTCATCAGGTTGTAGTCGAATACAGATGTGTAGTCTGAGCTACTGACTTAGCACTTATATTCGATTACAACACTTTGTAATCGAATACAGATGTGAATTTTTTGCTACTAAGTTAGCATCTGTAATCGAATACAATATGCTGTATTCGAATACAACATTGTTTTTTTGTCAAAAATATTAATTTTAAAACTTTGTTAATGTAATTTTGACATTTGAAAATACTTTTTATGCATATGTAAAGATGAATGGTTCTCATGTACTTGAGGTTTTGATTGTATCATGTACCTTTACGTTTATTAAACATCTAATATGTTTGATTAAAGTTTGAACTATGATATTTGGACTTCTTTTTGAGCTTTGTTGCTTTGATCACAAATCAAGGTCTTTGTCTTCAAAAAAAATATGTGTTTTACATTCTCCCCTTTTTTGATTATGACAAAACGTTTGTTGTTTGGAGAGACTTCATCATTTTTAAAAGTTGCTCCCCCGTAATTCATGCATACTCCCCCATTGAACTTAAATTATTGAGATCATTTTGAAAAAGTGTTCAAGTATTACAACGAAAAGCATATCGAAATGAAATTTAACGAACACACCAGGGGGAAGGTGAAGATGGTCAATTTTGTCAGATAAAGCACTGAGTTCTTGGATCATGGTTGGTTGCATTGGTGGTTTCGATATAATGAAATCGAGTGTCGAAGGAGGTATTCAAGTGTTGAAATTGGCCAGTGAGGAAAGTCTATAAGTAGTTAAGTTTGTCCATCACCATACGATTTGACACGTGGTCATCATTGAATGCTGTTTCCTCGCCATCGTCGTCTGCTTGGGCAGCATTATCTGCGGGGGCTGCAGTATCCTCTTGAGCGGCAGTAGACGATTGACCAAGATTACTTTTATGCACATATGTTTGAAGCTGGGCATTCCACACTATTTTCATGCTAAGAAGCACACTCAAATCTAGCAAGTTGTCTTTAATGGTTGTATACATCACTTCTTCAGAGAAGTCCACCCCAAAATGTTCCAGAATCCAAGTGACTTCTTTGGCGTACGGTAACCTAATAGCTTCCTTTAAAGCAAACATCACAGATTTAACAAAGTATGCCCAGTTGAGTGGACATCCCTCAAACATGAAGTACATGATCTACAGTTCAAATTCTGAAATCTGATAGTAATTCCCAGCCTTAGGAACCAAGATGTAACTCAGAAAGTAATGTAGAAGTCGGTAGTCAACAGTGAGATTGCCAACTCCATACCGTTGCCGAGCATATTCAGAACCAGCTTAAGTCCTTTTTTGTTCCATCATATTTAGTGATATTTGCCCATTTACACAAGTTGTCGGGCCTAAGTTTTTGACCTTCAGAGGGAATTTGCAAAATTTCACCAATGGTTGGAGTGTCTACCTTAATGGTTTTGCCCTTTACTCGAGCAATTAACATATTGCCTTCTTTGGAGAGATTGCAGTAAAATACCCTAACCAATTCAGGATAGACAGGACCTTTGTAACTGATAAATTCTTCTACATGCTGGGCTTTGAGTAATTCAGGAAATTTAAATGCAGAAAAGGAATCAAGAGTACCAAATTTTGGAATGATGATTCTTTTGTTCGAGTAGATAGTGCGAAACCGATGATTCTTTTGTTCTCTTCTTTGAGGGGCCCACTGATTCATGCTTGGTTCTTGGTCCTCTCTTGTGAGCATCCATGGTGATGAAATGGTTTTTATGGATTTTGGGGAAAAATGGGATTTAGGGTTTTGAGAAATCCGATTTTGAATGGTAGATATGAGTTAGGATTGATCTAGGTTGCAAAGTATGTTGATTGGGTAAATAATTGCAAGTGAAAGAAGATGAGAATTTTGGAAGGAATGATGAGAGTGTCGGGTGTATTCGAATACGGAGAAAGTAAAAATACCCTAAAACTGAAGAAAAACTTATATATGAAGGGAAAAACGCGAACCTATATTCGACTACACTCTTGTATTCGAATACAGATGGTTTTGGGAATGTGTATTCGATTACACAAGGGTTTGTATTCAAATACAGGAATTTCTACAAACGGGTATTCGAATACAGTTACTGTGTATTCGGCTACATTTTCGAGTTTTTGCTTAAAAATGATTTTTTTCACAAAGATTACAACATGTAAGTCACATATTCATATATTAATAACAAATAAACATCAGAGAATTAATTCTAACAACTTATCAAGAGGAATTTTTAGATCTTGACGAGTAATGACAAAGTATAGGTACCTTGCAATTTAGAGATTGTTTTCACTTAAAATGCAAAGTTCTCTTCGGATTTTGTAAAATGAGTCTTTAGGTAGAGTCTTTGTGAAGATGTCTGCTAATTGATTATGAGTATCCACAAAAGTCACTTCAACATTGTCTTTGATCACATGATCTCGTAGAAAGTGATGACGTATATCAATGTGTTTAGTTCGTGAGTGCATGATTGGATTCTTTGAGATATATATTGCACTGGTGTTGTCACATCTTAGTGGAATGCATCCGAGGTCAAGTCCATAGTCAGAGAATCTTAGTGGAATGCATCCGAAATGAAATTTTCACCACTGGTGTTGTCAAGTCCATACTTGCTGTTTGAGCCAGAGAATCTATGCACAACAACTTCTTGCTGCTATGTATTCAGCCTCAGCCATGCTAAGAGCAACACACACTTGCTTTTTACAACACCATGATACTAATGCATTTCCTAAGATATGGCAAGTGCCGCTTGTGCTTTTACGATCCGTTTTGCATCCTGCATAATTAGAATAGCCAACGAGACTACATATGCTACCTTATGGATACCATAGGCCTACATTGGATGTCCCTTTCAAATATTTCATAATTCTTTTTACTACTACAAGATGTGATTCTTTAGGATCTGCCTGAAATCTTGCACACAAACAGACACTAAACATAATATCTGGCCGGCTGACCGTTAGATATAATAAAGATCCAATCAGACCTCGATATTTTGATATGTCTATTGAAATACCAGATTCATCTTTGTCAATATAGGTTCCGGAGCCCATAGGAGTCGCACTTTCTTTGCAGTTTTCCATCTCAAATCTTTTTAATAATTCCTTGCAATACTTTGCTTGATTTATGAAGATGCCATGCTTGAGTTGCTTGATGTGAAGGCCAAGAAGATAATTTAATTTTCCCATCATAGACATTTCAAATTCTCCTTACATCATTAATGAGAATTCTTCACATATGTCATTGTTTGTTGATCCGAATATGATATCATCAACGTAGATTTGAACCAATAAAGTGTGACCTAATTTCTTTTAATAAATAATGTCTTATCGATTTTTCATTTTTCAAATCCTCGTTCACATAGGAAGGAGCTTAGTCTATCATACGAAGCTCCTGGAGCTTGTTTTAGACCAAAGAGAGCCTTTTTTAATTTGAAAACATGTGAAAGATTCTTGAAGTCTTCAAAGTCGGATGGCTGTTTGACATATACTTCTTCATTAATGTAGCCATTGAGAAAAGCACACTTGACATCCATCTGAAACAGTTCAAAATTCATAGAACAGGCATAAGCAAGTAATAATCGAATTGCTTATAACTTTGCTACTGGAGCAAATGTTTCATCAAAGTCAATCCCTTCTTCTTGATTGTATCCTTGGGCGACCAATCTTGCCTTGTTTCGAACAACTATACCGTTTTCATCAAGTTTATTTTTAAACACCCATTTGGTACCAATGATGTGTTTATTTCCAGGATTAGGAACAAGTTCCCATACTTTGCTTCTTTCAAATTGGATTAGTTCTTCTTGCATGGCAAGTATCCATTGATCATCTTTAAGTGCATCACCAATCTTGGAGGGTTCTATTTGAGAAACGAATGCCATATTCAAGCAAGCATCTTGTAGTTTTAGCCTTGTTGTAACTCCTTTGCTTATATCACCTATAATGTTATCAATTGGGTGATCTCTATGGGTTCTCCATTCCTTAGGAAGATTATCATCTTGCTTTTCAATGTTAACTTCACTTTCTTGAATTGGTTGATCATCTTGATTTTCTTTGCTTGTATCGTTACTTTCAAAATTATCATCATCATAAGAAATATTTTTGTCCTCTTTCAAGGGGTTAGTTTCATCCAAAGATACATGCACTTATTCTTCAACTAACAAGATTCTTTTATTGAAAATTCTAAAAGCTTTACTAGATAATGAGTAACCAATAAAGATACCTTCATCGGCTTTCTCATCGAATTTTCCAAGTTGTCCTTACAATTGTTTAGCACGAAGCACTTACATCCAAAAATGTGGAAGTGAGAGATGTTGGGCTTTCTTCCTTTGTAGAGTTCATAAGGAGTTTTCTTAAGAATTGGCCAAATGATTACCCGGTTGGATACATAGCATCCTGTGTTTACGGCATCTGCCCAAAAATATTTTGGTAGACTTGAGTCGCTTAGCATGGTCCTTGCAAGTTTTACCAAAGATCTGTTCTTTCTCTCAACAACCCCATTTTGTTGAGGTGTTCTAGGTGCAGAAAAGTTATGGAAAATTCCATTTTCTTCACAAAATTCTTCATAAGAGTTATTTTGAAATTCTCCTCCATGATCACTTCTAATTGATACAATTTTGACTGATTGTTCATTTTGGACTAGTTTGGCATAGTTTTTAAATGATTTGAAAGCTTAATTTTTACTTGCCAAAAATAAGGTCCAAGTGAACCTTGAGTAATCATCAACAATTACTAGTCTATATGAATTTCCACCAAGACTTTTGGTTCTTGATGGACCAAACAAGTCCATATGTATTAATTGAAGTGGTCTTGAAGTGGATATAACATTTTTAGGTCCGAAAGAAATTTTTGTTTGCTTACCTTTTTGACAAGCATCACACAATTTATCCTTTATAAATTTCATTTTTGGTAAGCCTACAACAAGATCATGCGCGACCAACTTGTTTAAATGATCCATGTGGTTATGTGCAATTATTTTATGCCATAACCATGCATCATTGTTGTCACTCACCAAAAGACATTTCATTTTTAAGGATAAATCATCAAGATTAAGTATAAAGATGTTTTTGAAGCGCTTACCGACAAACTGAATTTCATTTGTAGCTTCATTTTGGATGATGCATTCATCTTTGTTGAAGGCTATCTTGTATCCTTTGTCGCAGGCTAATGCTTATTAGATTTTGTTTTAGACCTTCAACATACAAAACATCTTCAATCGAAGGAGATGGGGCTGTACCAACTTTTCCAATGCCTAAAATTTTTCCTTTGTTGTTGTCTCCATAGACCACATATCCCTTTGATTCAAGAGTTAAAGCTGAAAATATTTTTTTTGTCACCCGTCATATGTTTAGAGCATCCACTATCCAAGTACCACATATTTGAGGTACTTTGCGTGCATACCTACAAAATTAAAATCAAGTTTTATTAGGTACCCAATGTGCTTTGGGTCCTTGATGGTTAGTACCTTTCTTTACCCACACGTAATGCCCTTTTGGAACACTAACGTTTCTAACGTGACAGACATTAGGTGTGTGACCATTAAGACCACAATAAGAACATGTAGGAGTAAATCTATTTTTAATAGTATGTGTATGAGGTTTATTTTGAATAATTTTCTCTTTATAATGATGATCTTTTTGCATAATTATAACTTTTTCTTGATTGGATTGATTACTCGCTTTAACAAAAATGATTTTATTCAAGCTTGGTTTATCGAATTTTGAGTATCCAATACCACTTTTGTCATTTGAGTATCTTTGCATATTCAAAACGTTTTCCAATCCCATTTGTCCCTTTTCATATCGCTCAATTACTCTATTTAATTGAACAATCTTGAAAGAGAAGGAATCACACTTATTGCATGTAAAACTCTATTTTTAGTTTTTCAGAATCCTTCTCCATAGTGTCAACTTTTTCTTGAAGAGTTTAAATTTGTCTCTTTTGGGTTGACACTAATTTGAACAGATTTTTACATTCGATAAGTAGTTCTTTAATGGCATTTTGAGCATCATTATATTCAATAATTAATTCACTATTAGTCTTATTATGATGAGGGGAGTCTATGTTACTAACCTCTTCTTCGTCATATGATTGATGCGATGCCATTAATGCAACATTAGCGCATTTTTCACTTTCTGTTTCTGAAGATGAACTCACTTCGCTGTCTTCCCAAGCTATGTATGCCTTTTTGAAGTCTTTCTTTTTTATGGCATTTTTCTTGATAATATTCGGACAATCTGCCTTGATGTGTCCTTGCTTACCATATTCAAAGCAAGTTAAGTTTTGGCTTGAAGTAGAATTATCCTTCTTTCTGAAACTTTTCTTTTTGAAAGTTCTATCATTTTAAAGAAACTTACCAAATTTCTTAACGAGGAAAGTGATGTTTTCATCTGAATTTTCGTCTTTGATTTGTTATTTTGATTCGGCCTTTAAAGCAATATTTTTGGTCTTCTTTTCTTGACTTTCATTCTGTTCTAACCTTCCAAGTTTGATTTCATGTTCTTGAAGTTTTCCGAACAATGCATGAAGAGACATTTTGGATAGGCTTTTCTTTTAGGAGATTGCTGTCACTTTTGGTTGCCAAGCCCTCGTTAATGATCTTAATACTTTTAGATTTAATTCATCATTGGTGAAGATTTTCTCGAGTGCCGACAAGTGGTTGGTTAAATGGGAAAACCTTTTCTGTAAGTCTAAGATAGACTCTCCGGGCTGCATTCAAAATAATTCGTATTCTTGAGATACGGTATTGAGTTTAGCTATTTTTACCTCAATGGTCCCTTCATGAGTTACTTCCAACGTATCCCATATTTCTTTGGCCATTTAGCAGTGAGATACACGAAAGAATTCATCCATTCCTAGTGCTGATTGTAACATATTTTTAGCCTTCTTATCAAACAACACTTTTCTTTTATCATCGTCAGTCCATGAAGTTTTTATCTTTGTTTCTTCTTTATTGTTGATGACCGTTTTTGGAATGTAAGGACCATTTTCAACTACATCTCATATGTCGTCTCCTTGTGCTTCAAGATACGCTTGCATGCATATCTTCCAAAAATCATAGTGCTCCCCAACGAAGCATGGTGGTTTGTTACTGCTGCCACCATCTCTAAAAACAGGTTGTGCGGAAGCCATGAGTAATGATCGAGGAGTAAGTTACCTGAACCTGCTCTGATACCAAATGTAAGTACAGAGGTGCACCTAAGAGGGGGGGTGAATTCAGTGTTTAGGAAATTTCCTTGTTTTCAGCGATTTGGTGATAGATTTTTCTGCTTTAGAATAGTAAGTGACAATAAGTAAATTGCAGCAATTAAATGAACACATCAATATTATCATGGTTCCCTTTATGACCAACGGTATATCCAGTCCTCTTGCACACTAAAAGAGATTTCTCCACTATTGTCAGAAAATGTACAAATCCCACCCTATGATCTCTGCTACAAACTTCTAACAAAAACTTCTAAGATAGCACACCACTATCTTATATTAGACTACTTTACGAAAGTACCATTTTCTTTTACAAACAATGTAATTTGATTTGGAATAAGAATATAAGAGAGGTATGATGATATCAATCCAATATTGCTTCAAGTACTTTGAGAACCTTTCTCAATGATATGAAAATGAAATGCAAGTACTTGAATTATGAAAAATAACTTTTAGAAAAAAATCAGAAAATTATTCAATGTTGTTCAAGGTTTGGTAGTAGGATTGTGTTCTCATTAATCTGAAACTATGGGGTATTTATACTCTATAGACATCACTTCATATCAGTGACCATTGTTCCAAGAGGTTTGATGAACAAATGCAATGATCTAGAACCATTTTAGATCTGAAAAATTGCATTGTTTCCAGTTGTATTCGAATACAGTATGTGTGTATTCGAATACACCTCTTATAACGTTCAGAATTATTCAAATTTTGCATCATGTATTCGAATACAAAGATCATGTAGTCGAATACAAATAGGTGTATTATGTCACAAATTTTTTCTCTAAATCGGTCGCTAATGACATAGAAAATTAATTCAAAGTGGTTGCTAAATCAGTCTCAAAGTTTCGTCACTAATTCAGTCACTAAATCGGTCACAAAATCAATCACTAAATTCGGCCGTTGATTTGGTCGCAACACCTAGCGACTAGCAGTTTACCAACTGATTTAAATTGGTCACGAAATCGGTCGCTATTGGATTTAGTGACCGATTTTCTCCATTTAGTGACCGAAAAATTGGTCTCTAAAAGCGCTTTTTCTAGTAGTATGTTTGTATTCGACTACATCAGGTTGTAGTCGAATACAGATGTGTAGTCTAAGCTACTGACTTAACACTTATATTCGATTACAACACTTTGTAGTCGAATACAGATGTGAAGTTTTTGCTACTGACTTAGCATCTGTAGTCGAATACAATATGCTGTATTCGAATACAACATTGTTTTTTTGTCAAAAATATTAATTTTAAAACTTTGTTAATGTAATTTTGACATTTGAAAATACTTTTTATGCATATGTAAAGATGAATGGTTCTCATGTACTTGAGATTTTGATTGTATCGTGTACCTATACATTTATTAGACATCTAATATGTTTGATTAAAGTTTGAACTATGATATTTGGACTTCTTTTTGAGCTTTGTTGCTTTGATCACAAATCATGGTCTTTGTCTTCATCAAAAATATGTGTTTTACAATAAGCATAGCTTTGATAATTAATTAGTGGTTGTTTCTGCAACAAAATCACATACAAAATAAGTTGCAGTAGGATAAAAAAGAATGTTATCTACTAGGGCTCAAAAACACATACAAAATAAGTTGCAGCAGAATCAAAGAGTGTTATCTAGTACCTTTTCTCAACAAGTAAATTTTCATTATAATTTATCCATTATAACATAAATGCATGTAACATTATATATAGAATTTCAATTATAATTTATCTAGTACCTTAGTTCGAATGAAGTGCCACAGGTTTCAAAAATGTTCATTTAAGTGGTATTGCTTGTCATCCGAAGGCAGCAGGAGGAAAGTTATTTCAGGTACCGACTGATCTTTTGATGATTTTTGTATTTGTACCGGTTTATTTTATTAATATCCTTAATTGATATTTGATAATTTGATAATGAATTCATTATCGTAGTCCAAGAAAAAATCTACATATAATAACTGAAACAAGTTTTTCACTCATGATAATTTCACTTATGTATTGCTCCCCTTGATGTTGGGAGAATGTTACAAGTGGACATTGTCTCCAATGACAAAAAAACTTACACTAACAACTATTCCCGTTTAACTTGTTACATCGATTCAAATTTTGACTTTTTATATATGTCATTTTAACCGATTTTATAATCAACTATCTGTTACAACGCTTTATGTTAGATTGGACAAATAACTGATCTAACATGTACAGAGGAACCGAATTAAAAAGCTTAAAATGCACAAGTGTGCAAAAGAGTTAAAGGTTATTAATCATTGATTTTGTTTGGTGTCTTAAACCACAAGGGTTTTGTGTACATACTATAGTTTGGTCTCCTAAACAATTAATGTTTCATATATGTAGCAAAAGAATGTACCAAAAATCTCTTTTTTTCTAATTAACTAGTTTCTTCAAGACCTTCAAACGTTCCTTCAATCATCGTCGTTCTGCCGATGGAAGAGATTGTTGCATGATCCATCCTTCCGACAACATATACTCACACTCATTCTTCTGTTATTGCTTAAACTTTCCTCGTCACTGCTAACTCATCATTATCGCATTTTCAATAAAGATTTCTTGTAATAATATCCCTGAAAATAATAAAGATTTATTACTACTTTTTTTTGCAATGTCACAATTAGTATTCATTAACAATGAAACATAGCACAAGATGTGCCCACAATTAAGAGTACAAATAGTTTAGAGTGTAAAAACTATTACAATAAGACAATCTTTAAGTGCTCACCTCATTCCAACATTTCCTCCTTTTTAATAAAGACTTATTTTCATAACAAGAATGAAAATTTGTACTTGGTTCTGCTGTTGGTTGATCAATTATGCCCTTATTGCTTCAAATTTTCTAAGAAGTCAATTAAAGATGTTCATTTTTTTGTTTAACTAGCTCATATTCATAGTCGAGGAAATAGAAATGATATAGAATGCGATTCTTTCTTACTTGTTGAATTCTTCCGCTGCAAAATTGTTTAAAATCAAACTACTTTTCAGTATCTAACTATTAAGACCAAGGAACTATAGAACATAAATTGATGTCTTTCAATTGATTTTTAAAAGAATATGAAGATGGAGCGCAAGAGTTTGTTAGGTTTGGTGTTGCTCATGCAGAAGACACTAGTATCAGCACATAAATTATAAATCAAATTGTTTGCCACCAGAGGTTAGGTTTCACTGTTATCACTGTATATGCCTAAAGTAGCAATATCAAGCATAAGGAAGGGGGGGTTAGAATTGTGATCCCTTTTTTTAAAATGTTAATTCTTGCTTTTATTTTAAATTAACTCAAAGTCAATCTTGGTTACAAATAAAAATCTAGAACGTTCTTGGTTAGTCAAAAACAAATGAAACATATTATTTCAATGTGATTAGTGATAGCGAGTGAGAAATAATAAATGATAGGGATAAGAAGTTCACACAATGATGTATCTTGGTTCACCCAAGGTGGGTTACCTCAAGCCCACACAATTTGTTTGTTTTTCCACTAATGTGATTCGCACAAGAACGTTCTTGCTTTCACACAATCTTTCTTGATCACTCTTGATCAGATACAAAATTCACCTTTCAACCTTGAAAGGATTTTTAAAGTTAGTTTTCAGTCTACAAAGGATTTTTACAAGTTACATTTTAATCACTAAAAGGATTTTATAATATACTCAAACTATCTAAAGAGATAGACTTCAGTTTCAAATGATGTTATGGTAAAAGGTTGTAGGATCAGAATCTACTCAACACTTGTTTCAGATTGATTATCAGCAATAACTCAATAAAGAGATCCTTGAATACAGTGAGAGAGAGCTGGAGTTTTTGCTTGATTGAAGAGTTTTCTTTGATCGAGTATGATTGTTTGAGTAAAGAAATAATTGTACTGAAAACTCTTGCTATCGTCTTCACTTTGATGTTCCTTTTATAGGCATGTAGATGGTTAGAAATGACTCATTACAGTCGTTAATAAACCTAAGGAAACCATTTTTTCAGAGTGAGATTTAATAGATATGTGTGTTATTTAATCCAGAACGTTCTTCTTTGTGACTAGACTGTTCTTGGTTCTGTGTTGAATGGAAAATGTGGATGAGTGATTTGACAGTTGTCTAGTGTCAGTCTTTTGTCTCAGAAGCATGTTGTGTGTTCTGCAAAAGGTGCATCAACAATTTCCTTTCATTCTTGTTTTCCTAGTTGTCCTTGTTCATAGCTCATTAATCTGGAGATTGATCTGGTCATTGATCTTGATATTGTTTTGCTCCTTTGGACCTTCAGCTAGAATTCTAGGCTTGATTATTGTTTTAAGTAGTCTTGATATTCTTTTATCTTAAGATCTGGATTATGGAGAATGATTCATTTTAATTTTGTCCTTAAAATGAAATATCCAGAAGGATCTTGATAAACCAGAATAATCCATTTATAACCCAGAATGATCTTATAATCAATTTCCAGTTCATTTAAGGCATGATGTTTTTTAATTTATATCTTGGTTTGATCGTTGATTGTTGTATGAATGTATTTGATCACGTATATTTGAGTCTATGAATCTGGCATGATTAGAGATTAATAAACTTGTTTGTTTATCTTTAAAACACTTGATTTGGGTTTTGACTCAACAATCTCCCCTTTTTTGATGATGACAAACATGTTAATTAGATTTTAATTTTGATTCTGATTTAAATATGATATTATAAAAAAATGCATTTGTTAAAAAGCTCCCCCTTAATTTTTGCATCCATTAACATATATTTTTTAACCAAAATATTTTATTTTCATTAGTAATATCAAAAGAGTTCATACATATGGTTCAAACAAAAAGAAAAGAAAGGTAACACAAAGAAGTACATAATGAATTCAAAATTACTTCTTAAATCTAATTACTTCTTCTCCCCTTTGTCATAGCGAAAAGTTGTGGGAGGAATCTAGAGCTAAAGCAATCTCAAAAAGATAAATATGGAGAAGAGCCATCATAGGATGAAGAGATGGAGGGTCGGGGAAGATCAGGAAAGGCTGGAGGCAGATTAGGTATAGGTGGTTCAGGTCCCAGCTTGGGAGCTATTTGAGTAGCCATCAAATCCCTTAAAAAATTTTATCCCTATCTTGATGGATTTATTTATCAATGATAGTTTGAAGAGTTGTAAAAAACTTGGGGATATACTTTTGTGTTTTGGAGGTGTCCTTCTCTATCTTGGTGCGTTTTGGAGGACGAGGGTCTTCATCCACATGCTGAAAAGCTGGAAAAAGTTGTCCTGGAGAAGGAAATACCAATCTTTTCCAAATATGGTTGACCCTTTTGTGGGTAGATGCAGAATTTCACCCAAAATCGTAGGAGTGAGATAGATTTCAACCCCTTTTAAAGTGGTGACAAGCAAAGATTTGTTAGAGAAGGTTTGAGTTTTGAAGTAGAAAACACGAATGACCTCTTGATAGTAAGAATGTGAGATTTCAAAGAACTCAGACTAGCCAAGAGCATCGGTGTGTTGTTTGATTGAGATTCCTTCAAACTGAAGATTATCAAACACAAAGACCCATCAAATCCCAATGGGTCTTTCAACCCACTTGTCTTGATATATTTTTTGGTATTTGGTTGAGAGTAGTGGTGGGATAAGGATTTTGGAAGTTGTTTTATGAGGAGGTTTTGGTTGGGTTTTAGGTTTGCGTGAAGAACTTTCTGATGAAGTTGATTTGGGTGGAGAATGTTCTGGTGGAATAGTTATGGATGGAGAACCTTCTGCACTTTTGGTTTTTTGTGTGTAGACTCTTGGAGAGTTGTTTCAGTGTTTTTTTGGCTAGAAAATGAGATTAAGTGGGGGATGATTTTGTTGATTTTGAGGGTGACGTTGTTGGTGTATGTT
This sequence comes from Cicer chorassanicum, assembly GCA_037974735.1. Lineage (NCBI taxonomy): Eukaryota > Viridiplantae > Streptophyta > Magnoliopsida > Fabales > Fabaceae > Cicer > Cicer chorassanicum. The sequence continues at coordinate 16,358,094 of JBBPBP010009778.1, read as the reverse complement.
AAGGAAAGTTGATTTCTTTGCAGCATTTTGGTGCTGAAGCGTAGGTTTTTGGTGTTAAAGCAGAGGATTTTGATGATTTTGGTGGTTATTTAGAAGAGGTACCAGGATGTTGGAGTGGAGGTGGGGAACCAGATTCATCATCAAAGATGGTATCGATGGTTGTGTCCACACTTTTGGATTGTTTGGAGGTACCAACTCCAGCCATGATTCTCATTGATCTCCGTTTAGATGGAGGATTGTCTGATTGAGTTTGTTGAGGTTTCTTCTGTAGATGTGGTGGTTTTTGACTTGTGTTTGGAAGGATACATTGGAAGAGAAGCGGGATTACAGTGGTGAGAGGGGCGAGCGAAATAGGAGGTGGACTGGTATCAGGAGATGATGAGATATAGTCAGATAAAGTGCTTTTAAAAGGAGAAATTTCTAGATGGGTAAGTTGTGGTGGAGGAGATGGTGATTGAGATGGAGATGGAGATGGTGAGGGAGATTGGGTTCTTGGAGTTGGATTTTTTCTTGCAGATGATTTGGTACGAGCCATGTTTTTGGAGAGAAATGAAGAAGAATGAAAGAGTGAATTGTAGAAGGTAAGAATATAGAGGTTTTGATGAAAGATGAAGAATAAGTTTCTTTTTTTGGGAAGAGATGAGGGAGAGAGTGACACACATGGGTATATAGGAGTGGGTGGTTGAGAAGTGACTAGTGGTATTGGGAAGGAGGAATTAGGCTATGATGAGGCTATGGTAGTCATTTTTTGAAGAAAGAAAAAAGTTGTTTTTTGAATTTTGTTTGTCCTTCACTTAAGCTCGACACAAACACTGAGACTGATGCAAAGAGGAAGGAATTGGAGAACGTTCTTCGTATTGACCAGAACATTCTAGTTAGGCTTTTCAAAGGAGATAGTTTGAATTTTTTTTATAATTTTTAATTTTTTTTTACTAATATGTTAGCAATTTGATTTTTTGTGTCAATAAAAATTAGTTCAACTTATTTTTTAGTTCACATGATCTCTAATAAAATGGTGTTTTATTTCAATATGTTTTGATCTTGAATGTTGAATGGATTTTTTGAAAAATTTATTATACTTGTATTATCACAATAAATTGGAACATTTGTATAACTTACAAAAAAGTTTTCAAGTTAGTTTTTAATCCACAACACTTGAGAGCAATAATTTGCAACTAAGACATATTAAGCTTCACTTGTTGATAAGGCAATTGTGTTTTGTTTTCTACATGACCAACTTATTAAAACTTCTCTATGAAATTGACATGCACCACTTGTGCTTTTTCTTTCAATTTTATCCTCAGCATAATCAGCATCATAGTAGGCTACAAGATCAAAATGAGTCCTTTTGCTATACCAAAGGCCAAGATTAGTACTACCAAAAAGATAACAAAAAATTATTTTTGCAGCAGATAGATGAGATTCTTTAGGTAAAGATCGAAATCTAGCACATAATCCTAGTGCAAAAACAATATATGGCCTGCTTGCAATTAGATATACCAATGAGCTTATCATACTTATGTATTCCTTTTCAGAGATGAATTTTCCTTGTTCATCTTTGTCCAAATTTGAGGATGGATGCATGGGAGTTGTCATTTTTTTGGCTTCATTCATTTTATATTTCTTTAAAAGATCTTTGATGTATTTTTCTTGACATATAAAGATTCCATTTTCATATTGTTTGATTTGCAAACCAAGAAAATATCTCAATTCTCCCATCATACTCATTTCAAATTCACTTTGCATGAGTTTTGAAAAACCCTCACACATTTTTTCATTTATTGATCCAAAGATGATGTCGTCAACATATCCGTGAACAATTAGCAAATCAGTTTTACCAGTTTTTCTAAATAGTGTAGTATTAATCTTGCCTCTGGAAAAACCATTTTTGATTAAGAAGGAACTTAGTCTTTCATACCAGGTTGTAGGGGCTTGTTTCAGTCCATATAGAGCTTTAATAAGCTTCAAAACATGGTTTGGTTTCTTTTGATCGTCAAAACCAGGAGGCTGATGAACATATACTTGTTCATTTAGAAAACCATTTAAAAAGACACTTTTAACATCCATTTGAAAAAGTTTAATAAGTTTATGAGATGCATATGCAAGAAGAAGTCTGATAGCTTTTAACCTTACAATTGGAGCAAAACTTTCATCATAATCAATACCTTCTTTTTTATTATAACCTTGAGCCACCAACCTTGCTTTATTTCTTATTACTTTTCCTTCTTCATCCAATTTGTTTATAAATACCCATCTTGTGCTAGACTTGATTATTTTCAAATGGGAGAAGTTCTTTTTGCATTGCTTCAACCCATGGGTTATCAACTATGGCTTCTTTGGTTGATTTTGGTTCCATTAGAGAGATCATTGCCATGTTGTTTTGTTGTCATTTTTAAAAGACATTATTGTTCTAATGCCATCAGATGTGTTTCCTATGATTTGATTTTGTGGATGATCTCCTACAGTTTTCCAGCTTCTTAGAGGAGTTTGAGATGGAGTTTGATGATCAATCTCTTAATTCCAAGAAACAATCTACTATTGTTTCTTAGATTGTTTTTCTTTTTCATCATCTATCTTTTGTATATCAAGATCATCAAATTCATCAAATAACACATGCATCCTTACCTCCACAATTTTTTTTTAGATTCTATATAGGATAACCTTTGGAATTAGTGGAATAACCTAAGAAAATGGCTTTGTCTAATTTAGCATCAAATCTTCCTAGATTGTCTTTGTTATTTAAGATATAGCAGTAGCAGCCAAAAACATGAAAGTATGAGATATTTGGCTTTCTATTTTTCCATAATTCATAAGGTGTTTTGTTGATGGTTTTCTTATTGATACACTATTTAAAATGTAACAAGAAGTGTTGATTGTTTCAGCCCATAAATATTTCTCAACATTTGATTCTCAACATTTCATGTAACGTTCTATTCTTTCTTTCAACAACTCCATTTTGTTGAGGAGTTCTTGCACAAGAGAGATTATGAGAAATGCAATTTTCATCAAAAAAAACTTTTGAAAGATGCATTTATTAATTTTCCTCCATGATCACTTCTTACAGAGATTATGTTAGAGCATTTTTCATTTTGAAATTTTTTACAAAAGGTTTGAAAAGCTTCAAATGAATCATCTTTTTGTTTTAAGAAAAATACCCATGTGTATCGTGAAAATCATCAACAATAACAAAGTCATATCTCATTCCTCCTAAGCTTGTAGTTTTCATATGACCAAAGAGGTCAATGTGAAGTAATTCAAGAGTTTTTTGAGTTGAAACAAAATCTTTTGAATGAAAACTACTTTTGACTTGTTTTCTTTTAGCACAAGCTTTACATACTTTATCTTTATCAAAACTAATTTTTGCCAAACCTCTAACAAGATCAAATTTGGATAATTTTTAAATTGTTTTCATGCTAACATGCCCTGTTCATTTGTGCCATATCCACTTATCTTTGTTTATGAACATAAAACATGATTCAGTGGATAATTCTTCAAGATATTAAACATATAGATTTTTCTTTCTTGACCCACAAAATTTTTTTTTTCCAGAAAATGCTTACTTGACTTCACATATGCTTGGTTTAAAAATAACTTCAAAACCACTGTCACACAATTGAATAATTCTTAGTAGATTATGTTCTAAACCTTCAACATATTGAACATCATCTATTTTTGCAGAGTTCTTTTTACCTATAATACATTTACCTTTGATTTTTGTTTGATCATTATTCCCAAAAGTTACAGATCCTCCATCCTTCTTGACAAAGGAAAGAAAACATTGATTATCTCCTGTCATATGTCTCGAGCAGCTATTGTCCATGTACCATGGATTTTTCTTGACATTTTGAAAACCAACCTGCACTTGATATTAATAGATTCTTAGGTACCCATTTGGTCTTGGGTCCTTGAGGGTTAGATTTTTCTTTAAAAATAGATTTTTTTTCTTAAGGTAGCAGTTTGGTTCAACATGACCAATCTTTGAACAATAAGAACATTTTCTTATTGCTTTTGGAGAAGGTTCTAACATGATACCAAAACGTTCTTCCTTTCTGAGAGGTCGTCTTGATTCGAAAATTTCACCATTTTTTTTGAAAAAACACGTGGAAACAAGATGTCCAATTTTATTGCAATAAGAACATTTTGTTTTTTGTACAAAAAAAAAAATATTCCTACCTCAGATCCCATAATTTAATGGAAAGTTTGAGTGGATTTAATAAAGTTTTACAAATCATTTTTAAGACTCTTAATTTCTATTTTGAGCAGAAACGTTCTCCTTTTGAGTTCCAGAACATTCTTGACACTCTAATTCTTCAGATGTTTTAATATGAGAATCCGATAGGCTTTGAATGAATTTTCTGAGTACATCGTTCATAGCTTGGGCTTTCTCTTTTTCTTATTTTTCTTTGCAAACCAGTTCTTTTAATGAACCCCATTTTTTAGCAAGAAATGTTGAGTCATTTAATAGATTATCAAATTCTTTTTCCATTTGTTCACATAAAAGACATAGTTCATAAATGGTTACCTAATCGTTTTCTATGTTTCCCAATAGGCACATGTTGGCTTCTTCATTTACTTCTGTATCTGATTCTTTAGAATCATCCCAGGTGACCATCATGGATTTTTTCTGGAATGGAAATCTTTTTGGTGCCTTTTTGTTTAAAGGACATTCCGTTTTGTAATGTCCTAGTTTGTTGCATCCATAACATGTAATTTGACTCTTATCTATTCATGTTTTATAGTTTTCCTTTTTGCTTGGAAAACTTCTTTTGATCTGATCTCTTATTCTCATCATTTTTTGAATTTTTCTTGTAAGAAGAACTACTACCTCATCAACTTCTTCTTAACCAATTTCTTATGAGTCTTCTCTTTCATCTTGTTGTGAATATGAACTTTCTTGAAGGTTTTATGAAGCTTTTAAGGCTATTATTTTGGCTTTCTTTGCTGGTTTATCCTTTTGCAACAGTAATTCATGTGCTCTTAAAGTTTCAATGAGTTCTTCTAATTCGAGTGTCTCAAGATTTTTGGATTTACTTATGGCTATAACCATTGTGCCATATATGATGGGGAGACATCTCATAATTTTGCTTACACTGTCTTGGACTGAGTAAGCCTTACCAAGAGAGCGCATTTCATTTACTATGGTTGTCAATCTTTAATACATTTCATCAATGGTTTCTCCATCATTCATCTCGAATAGTTCAAACTTTTTTACACCAATATCAATTCTTGTTTCTTTGACAATGGTATCCCTTACTTTTTCAGCCGTATCACATACATCAACTCTTTCGATTTCCTCCATGCTCAAAGCACAAGACAGAAATAATTGAGTTTTAGAGTTTAGAAGTACGTTAGCTTTGTCTTATGTTGTCCAGTCTGCTTCATTCTTTTCAGCAGATGTTGGATCAATTTGATCAACTCTTAGTATTAAGTTTCCATCTGTTATGATGCGCCATATTCTTGTATCTCATTATTTAAGGAATAGTTGCATCTTTCATTTCCAAAAGCAGTAGTTGGTACCATCAAAGTAAAGTGGTCTATTTGATGATCCTCCTTCAACAATATACTTGGCTTTTGAGATTGCTTCCTAAATATTTTCCTCTAACACTTGTTAGGTGTTTAACATTAGAGGAAGAGCTCTGATACCAATTGAAGTGGCAATATCAATCAAAAGGAATATGAGTTTGAATTGTGATCCCTTTTTTAAAATGTTAATTCATGCTTTTATTTTAAACTAACCCAAGATCAACCTTGGTTACAAATAAAAATCCAAAACGTTCTTGGTTAATTAAAAATAAATTAAACATATTATTTATGTGTGATTAGTGATAGTGAGTGAGAAAAAATAAAGGATAGGGATAAGAAGATCACACAATGATGTATCCTGGTTCACCCAATGTGGGTTACGTCCCGTCCTCACAATCTGTGAGTTTTCCGCTAATGTGCTTTGCACCATAACGTTCTTGGTTTCATACAATCTTTCTTGATCACTCTTGATTAGTTACAAAATTCACCTTTCATCCTTGAAAGGATTTATATAGTTACCTTTTAGTCCATAAAGTACTTTTACAATATACTCAAACTATCTTAAGAGATAGACTTCAGTTTCAAATGATGTTATGAGAAAATGTTGTAGGATCATAATCTACTCAACGCCTATTTGAGATTAATTATCAGCAATAACTCAATAAAGAGATCCTTGAATATAGTGAGAGAGAGTTGGAGTTTTTTCTTGATTAAAGAGTTTTGTTTGCTAAAGTATGATTGTTTGATAATTAAATGATTGTACTGAAAATTCTTGCTATTGTCTTCACCTTGATGTTCCTTTTATAGGCATGGAAAAGGTTAAAAATGACTCATTATAGTCGTTACTAAATATGAGGAAAACATTTGTTCAGAGTGGGATTTAATAGACATCTGTTAAGAGGAGAACGTTCTTCTTTGTGACTAGAACCCAGAATGATCTTGTAATCAATTTCCATTTTAGTTAAGGCATGATGTTCTTTGATTTATATCATGGTTTGATTGTTGATTGTTGTATGAATGTATTTGATCAACTATCTTTGAATAAAATACTTGAAAACACATGATTAGAGATTAATTAACTTGTTTGTTTATCTTCAAAACACTTGATTTGGGATTTTGCCTCAAAAATTCCAGGTACCTCAAAAAACTTGAAGTAGTCGACAATTATCATTACTTTGACCAATAAAATATTTATGTCATCAACCCATGTGGATTAAGAAATAGGTTCATCTTCTTATCCCCACATTTAACGCATGAAGTTGTTGATGGAAAAAAAAACATCTAGAATACCAGAAAATATTGCATTCAACGATAAGCTAATTCTTGCACCTTACTATACAGAGTGAGATTTGTACTCAAAAACGTAATTAATTGGTGATGACAATATGATTTGAGTGTTAATTTTATATTAAATTTCAATATTTAAATATTAAGTGCGGAATACATTGGGTGTTGATTGTCATCAATGTCAATGGGATAATATATTACCTAGATTTGATGCTTGGTGATCCAAGAAATCAACCACAAATTGTTTCAAAGTTTGACATATGAGTATAGATTCGTTTAATTAAACATTTACATAAGTATGATAATTTATAATAATTACTCATTCAATTGTCAGAGCACTAAAAACTTATCCCACTAAAAGAGGAGCAAGATTATAAAAGTCCAAGTCATATAACATCACATGGACAAAAGTATAGGTGTTTTATAGTGTTATCTTCAAATAATTATGTGGAGTAAAATTTATCAATACAACTATAATTTTGCAGTGTCCTCGCCAAAATAACAATATTGACCGCATATATATTGTCATGAGATTTATTAAAGAGATCAGCATGGCAAATCAAAATAAAATCCCTATAAATGTACGCGATTTTAATTATTATTTGTAATCTTAGGCATTGCATGTTATTCAATTCTAACTCAATTGTATGGTTTTTTTGTATTTCAAGTACTTTCCGGAATACAAATATGTTAAGTAATTTATCAATACAACTATAATTTTGCAGTGTCCTCGCCAAAATAACAATATTGACCGCATATATATTGTCATGAGATTTATTAAAGAGATCAGCATGGCAAATCAAAATAAAATCCCTATAAATGTACGCGATTTTAATTATTATTTGTAATCTTAGGCATTGCATGTTATTCAATTCTAACTCAATTGTATGGTTTTTTTTGTATTTCAAGTACTTTTCGGAATACAAATATGTTAAGTACTTTATAGATATGTTAACTTAGGTCAAGGACGATTGGCCTCGCAATATGATCGAGGATGTTGTTGGTGAATTTCTCTTTTCTTTTTCTTTAGTAATTTATATATCAAACAAAAGATTACAAGTTCATATAAAGTTGAAGAGAACTTTACACATGTTTGAACTTGCAAGTATTAAATCTGTAAAAAAAACTAAACATTTGGACTATAATAGTGGTGGAGTTGAGTGTGAAAGTGTTAAATGTAATAATTCTAAAATGATTAACTGATGATTCTAAGTCAGTTAGGAAGGTTATAAGGTAGTTAAGGAACTTAGTTAGTTACAAGTGTTACTATTCAAAACTGTTTGATATAAATTTCTAATACCAAGAACGTTCTTGGGTGTAATTGATCAATCTTCGTTTACCAGAACATTCATGTTTTACTCTCTTCTTCTCAATTTCAATTCCTATTATTCCTAAGACCTGTTCCAACATTTGGCATCAAGAGCTTGGGTTATAGTCCTTGGGAAACACAAGTGCAAGTGTGAGGGGATTTCAAATTGGGAGACATAAGTGAGTAAAGAAAAAAAGAAACCATGAATGGAGGAGGATTTCCATCGAATCTGCCAGTGCTTGATGGAAAGAATTGGGAAATGTGGTCTGCATCTATGAGATCATTATTGGGAGCTCAACAAGTGTTTGAGATTGTCCAAGATGGCTATGAACAGTTTGGCACCAATCCTACAAAAAGGCAACAATCAACCTTCAAAGATTGCAAGAAAAGAGATTGCAAGGCATTGTTCTATATTCAGCAGAGTGTGGATTCAAATAACTTTGAGAAGATTTCAAAAGCATCTACATTAAAGGAGGCATGGGATATATTGGTTAAGTACTATACAAGTGGGGAAAATGCCAAGAAAGTGAAGCTTCAAATGCTAAGATGGAAATATGAATTGTTGCAAATGGAAGAAGATGAAACAATGGCTGATTACTTCAATCGTGTGTAGGAAATTGTTAATCAGATGAGAACTAATGGTAAATCAATAACTGAAGTGGTGATTATTAAAAAGATTCTCAGAACATTAACACAAATGTATGATCATATTGTAGTAGCTATTGAAGAATCAAAAGATCTTGATTAATAAAGGTGGAGGATTTGCAAGGCTCCCGTGAAGCTCATGAACTGAGAGTAAGAGAAAAGTCTACAGTAACCTCAGCAACACAAGTGCAGGCATTGCAGGCTCAAGCTAGCAAGAAGACCAGTCAAGATAATGGAAGGCACAACAAAGGAAAGGGAAAATTCAAGTGGCACAACAAACATGAGCCTGATGAAGGAGCTGGAAGTTCAAGAAATCAGCAAAGTAGTGACAATAACATCAGAAAACAATATGGCAAAAAGAAGTTCAACAAGATTGGGATCCAATGTTACAATTGTCAAAATAATGGGCACTTTGCATATGAATGTAGATCCAAGAAGGTACAAAGAAAGGTTGATGAAGCTCTGATGGCATCTGAGGACTCGGGTTCAGAAGATGTATTATTTATGGCAACCACAAATTCAGATGATGACTACCCATATTTGTGGTATCTTGACACAGACTGCTCTAATCATATGACTGGGCATAAGGAGTGGTTTGTAAGCATTGATGAAAGAGTGAAAAGGGATATTAAATTTGCAGACAACAGCTCAGTAACTGCAGAGGGAGTAGGCAAGGTGTTGATTCAGAGAAAGGATGCCAAACAATCTTTCATATGTGATCTGCTTTGTGTGCCAACTATGAAAAATAATCTGTTGAGCCTTAGACAACTAATTGAAAAAGGATATTTAGTGAAGATGGAACATGGTGAAATGAGGATGTTTGATAGCTCAAGAAGATTGATCTTAAAGGCACCACTCTCAAAGAACAGAACCTTCGAGATTGAAATGAATATTAGTGAGAATCAGTGCTTGAATGCTGAAGTCAAAAGTGAAGATTGGTTGTGGCACCAGAGATTTGGACACTTGAACTTCAAAAGTCTCCAAATGTTGTAGAGCAGGGGCATGGTGCTAGGAATTCTAGAAATTTAGATACCAAAAGAGATATGCGAGGCATGCTGTCAGGCCAAGCAGCACAGGCAGTCCTTCAAATCAGCACTGCCAACCAGATCTTCAAAAAGGATGGAGGTAATTTTTTCCTGATGTGTGTGGTCCAATTAAAGAAATATCAATAAGAGGGAATCATTATTTTGTATCATTCATTGATGATTTCACAAAGAAAATTTGGATTTATCCTATTAAAAGAAAATGTGAAATATTTGATGTGTTCAAGAGATTCAAAGTGATGGCAGAAAATCAAAGTGAATGTAAGCTGAAGGTAATCAGAACAGATGGATGAGGAGAGTTCAATTCTCATGAATTCCATACATTTTGTGAAGAGGAAGGAGTGGTACATGAAGTAACTGCACCATACACCCCACAACATAATGAGACTGCTAAAAGAAGGAGCAAAACCATAATGAACATGGCTAGGAGCATGCTGTAAGGGAAGCAAGTACCTCACAGGTTTTGGGGAGAAGCAGCCTCAACAACAACCTACATATTGAACAGGTGCCCAACTAAAAGACTTGGCAATAGAATACCAGAAGAAGCATGGACTGGGAGGAGACCAAATGTGAGCCATTTAAGGGTGTTTGGCTCACTATGCTTTAGGCATGTACCAACTCAAAACAGAAAAAGAAATTGGATGACAGGACATAACATATGGTACTGCTGGGATATGATTCAACTGGGGCTTACAAGCTTTATGATCCAAACAAAAACAAGGTAGTAATCAGTAGAGACATATTAGTAGATGAATCAAAAGACTGGGACTGGACAATGAATGCAGCCAGCTCGAGCAGTGCAGCCATCTAAATAGCTCCACCAGTCTAACCCGTAGGGCAGTAGTAGTGGAACTGGATGAGGGCCAGCTAGCAAAGACAACAACTCAGCCAGCTTTTGAACCTGTTAGAAGATCTGAAAGAACCAGGCATCCTTCAGTTAGATTGAATTCATATGAAGTGACATCTGACTCAGCCATCAATGCAGATGGAGAATTAATTCATTTTGCACTGTTGGTTGAATCAGAACAAGTTAGCGATGATGAGGCCTTAAGTGATCCTAGATGGAGATTAGTAATGGAGGAAGCACTCAAAGCCATAGAAAAGAACAAGACCTGGGAGCTGACGACCCTACCAGTGCACAAGAGATCAATTGCTGTGAAATGGGTCTACAAAATAAAGTTAAAGCCTGATGGACAGATTGCCAAGTATAAGGCCAGGCTTGTCGCAAAAGGATTCTTGCAAAGACCTGGACAAGAATATGATGAAGTATTTGCACCAGTAGCAAGGATTGAAACAATGAGGTTGTTGGTATCAACGACTAGTTACAAAGGTTGGTCCATACATCATCTAAATGTCAAATCAACATTCCTTAATGGACCACTAGAAGAAGAAGTTTATGTAAGCCAGCCACCAGGATATATGAGATAAAAGGCAAGGAAGAGAGTGTCTACAAGCTAAGAAAAGCACTATATGGCCTAAAGCAAGCCCCTAGGGCCTGGAACAAGAGGATTGACAGATTCTTCATAGAGCAGCAGTTTGAAAAGTGTGTAAATGAGCATGGAGTTTATGTCAAGAAGGTAGCAACAGCAGCAGAACCTGCTCTATTAATATGTCTTTATGTTGATGATCTCCTAGTGACTGGCAATGATGAAGCAGGGATCCAACAATTCAAAATCAAAATGGAGAAGGAGTTTGATATGACTAACCTGGGCAGGTAGTCATATTTCCTGGGTATTGAGTTTGAAACCAGAGAAAATGGAATTTTTATGCACCAAAAGAAGGATGCTAATGATGTATTAAAGAGATTTAATATGCAAGATTGCAATGGAACTAGTACTCCATTAGAAGTAGGGTTGGTCCTGTCCAAGGAAGGCAATGAGGAGTTGATTGATCCTACAATCTTCAAGCAAATTGTAGGATCCTTGAGGTATTTGTGCAACACAAGGCCAGATATTGCATATAGTGTTGGGCTGATTAGCAAATACTTGGAGAAGCCTAGGACATCACACTACATGGCAGCAAAAAGGATTTTGAGATACATCAAGGAAACCATTGAGCTTGGTCTGCTGTATCCTACAAACTCAAATGGCAATAAAGCTGACCTAGCAGGATTTACTGATGTGGATTGGTGTGGAGATAAAGATGATAGGAAGAGCGCCTAATGTTATGTTTTCATGATAAATGAATCACCAATCTCATGGTGTTCAATGAAGCAAAGCATAGTGGCATTGTCTACTTGCGAGGCTGAATATGTGGTTGCAACCATAGGAGCCTGCCAAGCTGTTGAAGTATCAATGTAAAGTTACAAGGAAGGGGGTTTGAATTGTAATCTTGCCTATTTAAAATTTCCTGATAAAAACTTAAGAAAACAACTCAAGAATTATCTTGGTTATGAAAACAGAAACGAATAACGTTCTTGGTTTTGAAACAGAAAACGCAGAACGTTCTTGATTAGTTAAAATCACAGTTTTTAGTTTCTCTATTTAATTTTGACAATAACAATAACTAAATGTAAATAGAGATAAGGAAGAGATACCACACAAAGATATATCCTGGTTCACCAAACGTGGGCTACGTCAAGTCCTTACAACAGTGAGATTTTCACTAAGTGTTCAAAGAACGAAGAACAATCACAGTTAAAGATCAACCTTGATCTGTAACTACACTTCCTTTCCACCCAGAAAGGATTCGATCAAGTTACCTAACTAATCTGCTAGGATTTTACAGTTAACTATTTTAATCAATCTCAAACTATAAACAATCCTTATAGTTATGAGTTTATACAATAATGATTTAAAGGGTTTGTTTGAATCTGATTATGCTCAACTCTTGTTTGAGAACAGATTTAGAACGTAAAGAACTCGGTAGAATAAACTGGAAGTATGTAATGGTTTCAGCCTGATTTCTTTTGTGAATGAGATAGCTTCAAGAATGCAAGTGAATATGATTTAATGAGAATACTTGGCACTTGAAGATCTGAATGATGCTTGTGATTTTGCCTTCCTTTTATAAATGATTTGAGCAATTAATTCTAGTCAGAAAGAGCTGTTGGTAGTGCTCTGTTTTTCTTCTGACAAAAGCAACGAATCTGTTGACAAAATGCACCATTCATGTGACAGTTTTGGGCTTTGCTGTTTGGGTTGTTTTACTTAATTTTGCACAAGCTTCATGTGCGCTTAATGACCCATTAAGCTTTGATAATACTTGATGATAATTGGGCTTTTGGTTTGGACACTTGATTTGATCCAAAACTAATTGGAAAGGAGTGAATAATTTTCTGCAGAATTGAGAAGTCTTCTTCTGCAGAAACAGAGATTGTTCTTCTTCAGAAACGAAGAACGTTGATTAAAGGTGGAGAAAGATGATCAATTTGATCTGATAATCAATCTTGACGTTTAGTTTTGTTCAACTTTCTTGACAGTTTCAGACTAGAGAAAGTTGCAGTCCTTTTTTGACATGCTTAGATTCATGATGATATATCTTAGTGATTCGAGAACCGTTTTGAGTAAACATGATTCCTATTTGTTCCTTGCCATGTATTGATGAAATTGATATAAAGAATTAAGGCATAATCAATGTAAAAGCATTGGAGAAAGATTGGTGAAGTGGCTGTGACAATCATTCTTGATTCTACTGATCTTTCTCTGTTTTTTACAGTTTATGATCATGACAGTTTTATTTGTTTTTGATCTGATTTCTTTGCTTTGCTTGGTTCCTATCTTTAATAAAAACACTCAAGAGCACATATTAAATTAACATAACATTTAGAATCATAATTAATATTCTTAATTAAAACTTGTTTATTTTATCAAAACTTAATTTGAGAGTTTGTCTTAACAATCTCTCCCTTTTTGATGATGACAAACATTTTAATTTAGATTTTAATTTTGATTCTAATTTTAATTTTCAAGAGCGTAAAAGCTCCCCCTCAATTGAAGCAATAGATTTACAGTAATATAACTAATGCAATCAGTTTATTTGCGAAAAAGGATATTTCATTAATAATGCAATCGCTGAATTACAGAAATTAAGATCCTGAATTACAAAAGATAATATTAAAATCAGAATAAAAACTAAACTTAATTCTCCCCCTTTGTCATACAAAAAGGAAGGAGAAAAATATCCCTACTTTGCTAAAGAAGGAGAAGAGCCTTCTGATGATTGAGACTTGGATGGAACAGGAACAGGCTCAGGAGCAGGAGACGGAGCAAGTTAAAAAGGAGGAGGAGGAGGCACACCGAGCTTGGGTGCAAGTGTATTCGTGAGCCAAGATTGTAGATGAGTCTGTTGAGCCAACATAAGTTGTAGAGTTGTCATTATTTCGATGTTGGTGGGTTCTTTTGGAGGAGTCATGATAGGTGGAGGAATGGGAGCAGTGCTGCTTGATGGAGTAGAGACAGCTGGGAGAGAGGCAGGTAGTGGCTGAGGATTTGATTGATTTGATGAAGTAGCGTTGTTGGAAGGTTCGGAAGAAGCCAAGAATTGACTAATTCCAAAAATAGATGAAGTGGTGGTTTGTGGAGAAATGTACGCAGGTGACATGGCGGAGACATTTTGGTGAGGAAGCTGTGTTGTCATGGGGTCAAGGGGAGAACGAAGAAGTTGGGAGACAGAGATGAAGTCTGGGGAGGAAATGGTGGATTGTTGGGGAAAAACGGAGAAAGTAGGATTGGTAGGAGGAGGGCTGAGAAAATGTTTTCTGTTTTGAGGGGAACGATCTGGGGCATGTTCAGGAGAACGTTCTGGGTGTTCTGGTGAACGTTCTGGGTTCTGAGGAGAACATTCTGGGTTTTCTGGTGAACGTTCTGGGTTCTGAGGAGAACGTTCTGGGTTTTCTAGTGAACGTTCTGGGTTCTGAGGAGAACGTTCTGGAGCATTATCAAGAGCTCGATCTGGTGAAGGAGAAGGTGATGTGGGGGCTGTAAGAGGAGCTTCCCGTCTAGTAGAACGTTTTCCTATTAGTGTGGATGGAAATGAATGAATGAGTGGGGCAGATTGCCTGGTTCTGGGTCGGTTAGTTGGTGGATATCGTGGCTGTGTTTCAGGTGGGGGAGAAGGCTGTCTGGTGACGGTAATTTTCATATGGGTCATGTTTTCGGTGGAAAATCTTGAGATTTTGATAAGGGATTTTTCATTGGACAGAGGGATATGAAAATGATTAAAGACTTTTGTAAGAATCATACCATAAGTAACAGTATTCTTCTTGTAGTCTTTGTTGGCAGCAGCGATCATGTGATGAAGTATCAGATGAGGGAGGTTGAGACGCTTGCAGTTGAGCAGATGATAGATGATTAGAGCGTCGTTTTCAGAGACATACTCATGGCTTCCACAGTGAGGAAGAAGAGTATGTTGACTCATGATGTTGAAAATTTTAGGGAGAAGGCGAAGGAATGTTGAAAGGTACCTAGTAGAATTATCTTGAAACAGTTTAGAGAGAACCGCAGTCTCTTTAAGATTGAGATCTGCATACCAGGATTTTCCAAAAACAGTAGGACCTTCAGTTGGAAGATCCAAGATTGAGGCCAAAATGTCAGGAATTAATCTGATCTCAATTCCCTTGATAGTGGAAATGAACAGAGATTTTTCCGGGAATGTTTTGGCTTGACAATAGAAGGCTCAAACAGCATCTGGATAGTGTGGTTTAGAGATTTGTAAAAAGGCAGTCCAGCCTAGGCGATCAGTAAAATATTTGACAGCGTTGCCATCGACTATGAGTTTGTCGAAGATGAAAACTCTACCAACACCAATGGGCCTTTGAGCCCATTTGTCCTTAAATAGTTTGGTGGCAGTGGAAGGAATCAGAGGAGTGGTATTAGGTTTGGCCTTTTTGGAAGGTGGAGATGGTGGCACAGTGGAGTCAGAGTCAAAGGAAGGTTCAGAGGAAGGAGAGGAAGGAGGTTGAGGTTAAAGAGGTCTTTTAGTGGTTTGTGAGGGAGAGGTAGTATGGGGCGGAGAACGTTCTTCTGTAGATGAACATTCTTGAGCTGGAGAGGAAGATTTGTGGAAGGTAGGAGAACGTTCTTGAATGGAAGAATGTTCTGGAGTAGGAGAGTATGTGTCGTGAGTATGGGAAGGAGTAGTTAGAGTGGAAGGAATGGGAGAACGTCTTGGAATTTGGGTGGGAAGGAGAATGATGGAATTTGTGCTTAGGTACAGTTGTTTTGAATCTCTGGTGAATGGGTAAGTTTGTTCTTGCCAGAAATTTTGAGGTTGGCATGGTGGTTTTTGTTTTTAGGGTACGAGTTTAGGTTGAGTTGGTGTTGAGGAGGAGAAAAATTCAATCATTAGTCTACGTTTCTGGTTTGGAGGAATAGATTGAGAGGCTTCATAAAAGGATGATTTTGATGGGGTTGGTATTGAGGTTTTTTATTGAGGAGTCTGAGATGAAAAAGAGGATTTTGGTGGAGTGACAGGTTTTGTTGAAGGAGGAAAAGTATCAGATGATTCATCTAACTCAGTGTCTTAGATGATGAAGTACGCAGGTTTAGTGATTGAGGTCCTTGAGGTCCCAATTCCTGCCAGAATTCTCATTGAGCGTCTTTTAGGTGCTGGAGGATTGACAAATTTTTGTGGTGGTGGTGCGGGTTTAGAAAAGGATGTTCTCAAGTGAGGAGGAACTTCAGCAACATTTGGAGATTGACCGGAATGAAGAGGAGGAAGAACAGAAGATACAGGTTCAGGAATGGATGTGTTAGGGTTGGACTCGGGGGATGAAGAAAGATAGTCAGAAAAAGAGGAGTCTGATGAGTGTTTTGGAGGAGTTTGCCTGGGTGGAGGTGAAGGTGAACGATCGTAGACTGGTGAGAAGGATGATGATGGTGATGGAGTGTCAGTGCTTGCATTTTTGCGAGCAGATTGCTTTGTTCGAGCCATTGTTGATACTGAGAGAGAGATGAAAGATGAATTTGGAGGAAGACAAAGGTTTGAGAGGATGGAAATTGTTTCAGAAAGATGAACAGTTGTGATAACTGCAACTTGTTTTTTTGCAGTTTTTTCAAGAGAGAGAGTATTGATGATTAAACCTAGGGAAGTGACAAGTGTTGGGGAAAGGAACAGATTGGACGGCTTAGCAGTGACCTTTGAAAGCCTTAATGCACGCGCATTTAATGCTAGGACATGCCTTGCCTGCGCATGAGGAAGATGATGTCTGGGAAGAAGTTTTGAAAAACGGAGAAAGATGTTTAAAAAACAGATCTTGCTTTGTTGGTTGTAACCTTGACCAACCAATCTTGCTTTGTTTCTTACAACCTTACCTTCATCATCAAATTTGTTTCTGGAAACCCAGCGTGTACCAATAATTGTTTGATCTTGAGGATTTGGTACCAAGGTCCAGACTTCATTCTTATCGAACTGCTGCAGTTCTTCCTTCATGGCTTCAATCCAAGATTGATCAACTATGGCTTCTGATCCGTTGTCGCACACGGATCAAATACGAATTGAAATAACTGCAGAAAAGGGTAATAACCTGAGTCGTTTCGCAAGGACTCCTAATATAACGATATTAACCGAGTTAAAAATCTGTATTGGGGGTTTTGATAATGATTTATCGAAATTAGAAATAGTTTGGACAGATGAGAAAAACGATTAATCCACTCATTCGAGTTTCGGACCTATCACATATTCTATAATTTCTAATTCATGATTCTATTATTATTTGACTATAGAATTGATCAAACAAGCGTACAATCAACCCTATGTGAATTCGATTTCATTGACTGGATTAAGCATCACAATCATCAAAATATTACAATTAACGAACAAGCGTCGCAGAATTATAATTTAATTAGAGATTGAAATCAAATTCTGTCAAATAAATTTAATTGATCCTATTGAGATTCAATTTAAGCAATCCAATTATCAATATAATCAAATAACGAAATTAGAATCATAAATTAGAATCGAAGATGTAACCTGAATCTCCAGGTGTGATGAAACTTTGAATTCGCGGATTAATCTTTTAAAATTAGCCTTCCATCGAAATTGAAAATAAAAATATCTTTTTTTTATTATAGTCTGATGATTCTGTCCGAAAAATATTGTCCCCTAAAAAAAGAAAGAAATCCCAAATATATAGTGCTCGGGCTTTTGGGCTTTAAAACAAGGAGCCCGCTATTTAACTTATTACAAAGGTCCAAAATATGAAATCTGTAATTTAGACTCAGTAGAATTCGGAATTCAGATTTTTTTCAAACACAAAAGTTGTAGCTCTGATTTTTAGCTTTCCAACGACTGCTCGCATGCCTCAATCGGATATCCAGAGCTCAAGTTATGGCCTACAAAACGAGCAGGGGTTAAAATGCAAATAATAAAATTGTAATTCAATTTCAACCCAAAGTTTAGAAATAAGCTAAAAAATTATTCTAAGCTATAAAGTGATTTTAAAAATACTAAACAAAAGGATAAAAACATGTGCCCGAGTGCTATGATCAAATTCCCCCACACTTAAGCTTTTCCACTCCGTGCAAAGCAATGCATGCGATTCCAAATATTCTCAGGAATGCAAAGTGGTGAGCAAAAGAAAAAATTCAAACTTCAAGGGATATGACATTCATGAATAATTTTCACAACCAAGGCAAACAAGAGGATAAATTAACCAAAGAATGCATCATAAGTGATAGAGTCCTCACAAGATATAAAATTCTCTCAATCACTCAAGTGTTTGGGCTACTGTTTACCCTCAAAGCACATCATGAAAGCTAGCACTACCATAGGCTTGACAAGCCTCTAACATCTATAATTGAAACACATGCACATAATGATCAAAAGGTCTTTATTCAGGTTGTAACGTGGCCAAGGTAAGGGTGAGATAATCCTAAGGAGACTAGGGCTAAAAATCAAAGAGGATAAAGGAGTAATGATCAAGAGAGAAAAAATAACATTGAGAAGTAACTCAACAAAGTATCATCAACTTTTATTATCAACTCTCTTTACTCACAACATAACCATTTTCCTCATTTTTTTTTTCAATTTTTTTTTAATTATTTTTTTATTATTTTTATTTATTTATTTTTTTTTCTCTTTTTTTTCTTCTTTTTTTTTCTTTTTCTTTTTATTTTTTTTATTTTTTTATTTGATGAAATTACCTCAAATTTAAACAAACAAGTTGAGTTGAGCACCCCCACACTTATTTAAGGAAAAGAAAACTCCTTTATCCCCCAAGATTGGATCAATTCATTGTTTTTCACTTTTAGGCTTGTAATGAGCTATATAACAAAAAATGGGATAATTAGGCTCGAAGGAGCTTAAACAAATGGATAATTGAAGGGTAGGCTTATTTGGCTAGTAGCTTAACAAGAAACAAATGCCTAGATCATTTCAATATATGCATGCGGACAAGAGTCAAGTCAAGTTCTAGCGTAACTAGCAATCATGAGTGAGATATCACACAAAAAAAAAAAGATGGAAAATTGTATTCCATTCATAATAGGCTCAAAATCTCACAAGGGTTAATGATCTATCACAAATGATACGCAATTTAGCATTTTAATCCAACTTATTTTACCAAGAATGCAAAGATAATATCCAATCATGCCAGTCCAAACAAACTCACAACATTTGCTCACAACATTTACAACCACAAAATTTGATGAAAAAGCATGCAATGCAATGCACATTTTTATTAATATTTTTTTTAATATATATATATATATATATATATATATATATATATATTTATTTATTTTTTAATTTTTTTTATTTTTAATTTTATTTTTAAATCCTATCACAGATAAAATCCTCAATACTACCCCCCACACTTAAATTACACATTGTCCTCAATGAAAGTAACAAGTATGAATTAAGAGTAAGGAAAGGGAGCTCCCTGTTCAATCTTCAGTGTAGGTGGGCTTTTCCAAGGAGAGTTCTTCTATGGTAGTATCTTCAAGTACAGAGCTCTCATGGAATAGCTTGAGGCGTTGTCCATTTACTTTGAACACTTTGTCGGTGTTTTCACTTTTTATTTCAACTGCACCATGAGGAAAAGTGTTAGTAACAACAAAAGGGCCAATCCACTTGGATCGAAGTTTACCTGCCATAATTTTCAGACGGGAGTTAAAGAGTAAAACTTTTTGGCCAATGGAAAATTCCTTCCTAGAAATCATTTTATCATGATAGTATTTAGTTTTCTCTTTATAGATCCGAGAGTTCTCATAAGCTTCTAGTCTAAGCTCTTCAAGTTGTTGCAATTGAAGCTTTCTCTCCAAACCTGCTTTCTCCATCTCAAGGTTGCAGCTCTTAACAGCCCAATAAGCACGGTGCTCTATTTCCACTGGGAGGTGGCATCCCTTACCAAACACAAGTCGATAAGGAGACATTCCTATTGGTGTTTTGTAGGCTGTTCTGTGAGCCCAAAGAGCATCTTCCAGCCGACGGCTCCAGTCTTTCCTGTTTGGCTGCACCATCTTTTCTAAGATCTGTTTGATTTCCCTGTTTGAGATTTCAGCTTGCCCATTAGTCTGGGGATGATAAGGTGTAGAGACTCTGTGCACAACCCCATACTTCCGAAGCAAAGCATCCATGGTGCGGTTGCAAAAATGAGTGCCTTGATCACTTATGATGGCCCGGGATATTCCAAACCTACAAAAAATATTTGATCTGATAAAACCTGCAACAACTTTAGAATCATTAGTCCTAGTGGGTATTGCTTCCACCCACTTCGAAACATAATCAACAACAAGCAAAATGTAGACAAAACCAAAAGATACAAGAAAAGGGCCCATAAAGTCAATGCCCCACACATCAAATACTTCACAGAAAAGCATAGGTTGTTTTGGCATCTCACTCCGACGAGTGATTGCTGTTCCTGCTATTTGACATTGTTCACAAGTTTTGTAAGTCTCAAAAGCATCTTTAAATAGAGTGGGCCAAAAGAAACCCGAGTCTAAGACTTTTCTGGCTGTCCGTTGAGGACCAAAATGTCCCCCAGCTTGAGAGGCATGACAAAATTTAAGAATGGATTGAGCCTCATGGTGGGGAACACATCGCCTAATCACCTGGTCACTACAGAATTTCCACAGATATGGATCATCCCACACATAATATTTAGCATCACTTTTAAGTTTATGAATTTGTGTTCTGGATGCATCTGCGGGAAAGACTCCAGCAACTAGATAATTAACTAAATCATCAAACCAAGGAATTACCTCACGCAACTGTAGCAGTTGCTCATCAGGGAAATCATCTTGAATGGGGATGGGATCCTCATCCAGTTCTATTATGCTCAAATGGTGTGCCACCAGATTTTCAGCTCCACTCTTATCTGTAATCTCTAAATCAAATTCTTGGAGTAACAACATCCACCGGATCAATCTCGGTTTTGCTTCTGGTTTCTTCAGCAAGAACTTCAAAGCTGCATGGTCAGTAAAAACAACTACCTTCGAACCTAGCAAATATGATCTAAACTTATCAAGAGCAAAAACAATAGCTAAGAGTTCCTTTTCAGTGGTAGTGTAATTAGCCTGTGCAGAATCTAAAGTTCTAGAAGCATAATAAATAACATAGGCAGCCCTACCGACCCTTTGTGCAAGAACCGCTCCCACTGCATAGTTAGACGCATCACACATAATTTCAAAAGGGAGGATCCAATTGGGTGGCTGAATGATGGGAGTAGAGGTCAGTGCTGCCTTTAAGCAATCAAACGCCTTCTTGCATTTGTCATCAAATGTGAAACTAACATCTTTTTGCAGCAAATTCGACAGTGGAAGAGCTATCTTGCTGAAATCCTTGATAAAGCGCCTGTAAAAACCTGCATGACCAAGAAAAGAACGAATCTCGCGGATGCAAGATGGGTAAGGTAAATTAGAAATCACATCAATCTTGGCAGGATCCACTTCCATCCCATTCTTAGAGATCACATGTCCCAAAACTATGCCCTGTTCAACCATAAAATGACATTTTTCATAATTCAGTACAAGGTTAGTTTCAATACATCTATGCAAAACTCTATCTAAATTGTTCAAGCATACATCAAATGAGGAACCATACACAGTAAAATCATCCATGAAAACTTCTATACAATTTTCTATCAAATCAGCAAAAATACTAAGCATGCAGCGTTGGAAAGTTCCAGGAGCATTGCATAGGCCAAAGGGCATCCTCCTGTAGGAAAATGTGCCGAAAGGGCATGTGAATGTGGTCTTTTCTTGGTCCTCTGGTGCAATATGGATCTGAAAATAACCAAAAAAACCATCAAGAAAACAATAATGTGACTTACCAGCCAACCGTTCAAGCATCTGATCAATGAATGGTAAAGGAAAATGATCCTTTCTAGTTGCCTGGTTTAGTCTCCTGTAATCGATGCATACCCTCCAGCTGTTCTGCACTCGTGTGGGGATAAGTTCATTATTTTCATTTTTAACCACTGTGAGTCCAGTTTTCTTAGGAACTACCTGCACCGGACTCACCCATTGACTATCAGAGATGGGGTATATAATGCCTGCTTGCAAGAGCTTGGTCACTTCCTTTTTCACAACATCCAGAATTAATGGGTTGAGTCGCCTTTGGGGCTGCCTCACTGATTTTGCTCCATCCTCTAATAGTATCCTATGCATGCACATGGATGGGCTAATACCAGGAATATCAGCAAGGGTCCATCCTATTGCCTTCTTGTGTTTTCTCAAAATCTGCAACAACTTCTCTTCCTATTCATCTTCAAGTTTAGCTGAAATAATCACAGGTAAATTGTCACTTCCATCTAAATATGCATATTTCAAATTTTTAGGAAGTGGTTTAAGGTCTATAATCGGTGGCTGCTCAATGGAGGGTATGATACCAGTCGCTGAAGCTAAGTCTGCAAAATCAACTATGTTAGTAGAAGTATCAACATCAGCATAATGATCAACCTGCAAAGCAGCTTCAATCTCAGCACACACAGAGCACAACTGATTATCTATGCAAAATTCACAAATAAAAGTATCATCAAAATCAGACAGTGAAGGAAAATCAGCAGTAAACATATCAGGGTAAGTGTCATCAACCAAATCAGCAAGTAATTCAATTTGAAAAACAGAATGCTCTTCCATGGGATGTTTCATAGCATCAAAGATGTTAAATTTTACAATGTTATCACCAAATTCCATGGATAGAGTTCCAACATGTACATCAATTTTAGTTCGAGCAGTTTTCAAAAATGGTCTGCCTAAAATGATAGGCGCCCTATTGGAGTTATTCTCTCCCTCCATGTCCAGAATGTAAAAATCTGCAGGAAATATTAATTCATTTACTCGAACAAGTACATCCTCCACAAGTCCAGCGGGGCGAGCATTGCTTCTGTTCGCCAGTTGAATGGTAACACCTGTACTCTGTAAAGGTCCAAGAGCTAGGAAGTGGTATATTTTGGTCATTACCAACAATTTCAGGTATCAAAATTTCTTCAGCAACCTTGTTATTTTTCACAACAGTTTCAGATACCTTTGGTGTTTCAACAGCTTTCCCAGACCTCAATGTAATTGCACTGACATTAGGGGCATTTGGATTTACTACCGACTGGGCAGGTAGTTGGTTTGATCCCTGAGTTTGCATCTGATTAATTGAAGTGGCCAGTTGACCAATCTTTGTCTCCAAATTCTGAATTGTGGAATCTGTTCTTTGTTGGAATTGAAGATTTTGGATAGCCATTTGCTTGACAAGGTCCTCTAATGAAGGTGTACTGTTTTGCTGCTGAGGAATGTTTTGTCGTTGATGCAGAATGTTTTGCTGCCTAGGCTGCTGTTGCTGTTGTTGTTGTGCAGATGAATTCCCCCATCTCAAGTTGGGATGATTTCTCCAACCGGGATTGTACCTGTTAGATGACAAATCATAGTTGGCTTGAGGGGTGAATATGTTTGCTGCATATGCTTGAGGGGCATCAGCAACTGGATCGTCTTGCAAGGTAGGACATGAATCTGTAGGATGTTCTAGAGAAGTGCAAATACCGCATACCACTGCTTGGGCTTTACCTACTGCCAATTTCTTCACTAAAGATGTTAGCTCATCAAGTCTGCTTTCTAGATTCTTGTGGGAAGAAGTTTGAATCTCATTCACTCCCTTTGTCAAAACAGCTGAATTGCTTCTAGTTGTAAATTGTTGGGAATTAATGGACATGTTCTCAATCAAAGCTTTTGCCTCTTCTGGTGTCTTCTGGTGTCTGATGGTAAGGACAGCTAGACACCAATTTCTTGAATCTCTGCCAATACTCATGTAGTGATTCTCTGTCAATCTGTCTAATGCCACATATTTCTTTTCTGATTGAAGCAGCTCTTGAGGCAGGGAAGAATTTTTCTAAAAACAATTTCTTCAATTCATTCCAACTTGTAACAGAACCTGGCTGAAGGTAGTATAGCCAATCCTTGGCAGTATCTTGAAGTGAAAATGGAAAGGCCCTCAGCTTGATATGATCTTCTGTGACTCCTTGAGGTTTCATGGTAGAACACACCACATGGAACTCCTTCAAGTGTTTGTGGGGATCCTCACCTGCAAGACCATTAAACTTTGGAAGCAAGTGTATTAAACCAGATTTAAGTTCAAATGGTACAGTAACTTCAGGATATTCAATACACAATGCATTATAGGTAACATCAGGTGCAGCAAGTTGTCTTAAAGTTCTATTATTCATATCAGCCATATTGTGCAGCAAAATGTCACTTTTTTCACTATCACTATTACTATCTGACTCTCTATTTGACACGTTAGCACTAGCAGCTCTATTAAGTCTACGCCGTAAATGAAAAGTTCTATCTATTTCAGAGTCAAAGGGGTGCAGATTTACAGAACTAGCCCTAGTCATGCATCATCATAGCAGTAAAATGCAAAATCACAATTCTGAAAATTCCAACAATGTCCCTATTAATAATTTGGGAATTTGAGCCTGGAATCCCATAATAAGTCCCTTATATGGATGTCCTGTTCCTTGATTTTTTTCTGATTTTCTGGCAAAAATTCGGAGCAATCCGCCACAGTCGCCTGAAAATCGGATTTTTTGGACTAGCAACGTGCCTACGAGCTAGCACAACCCTATCTGACCTGTAGAACAACAGAGCACAAAGAAACAATTGTTAGGATGGTTAGTAATAATCTAAAACTGGTTAATATTATTATCAGAGAGTCCCCGGCAACGGCGCCAATTTGATCCGTTGTCGCACACGGATCAAATACGAATTGAAATAACTGCAGAAAAGGGTAATAACCCGAGTCGTTTCGCAAGGACTCCTAATATAACGATATTAACCGAGTTAAAAATCTGTATTGGGGGTTTTGATAATGATTTATCGAAATTAGAAATAGTTTGGACAGATGAGAAAAACGATTAATCCACTCATTCGAGTTTCGGACCTATCACATATTCTATAATTTCTAATTCATGATTCTATTATTATTTGACTATAGAATTGATCAAACAAGCGTACAATCAACCCTATGTGAATTCGATTTCATTGACTGGATTAAGCATCACAATCATCAAAATATTACAATTAACGAACAAGCGTCGCAGAATTATAATTTAATTAGAGATTGAAATCAAATTCTGTCAAATAAATTTAATTGATCCTATTGAGATTCAATTTAAGCAATCGAATTATCAATATAATCAAATAACGAAATTAGAATCATAAATTAGAATCGAAGATGTAACCTGAATCTCCAGGTGTGATGAAACTTTGAATTCGCGGATTAATCTTTTAAAATTAGCCTTCCATCGAAATTGAAAATAAAAATATCTTTTTTTTATTATAGTCTGATGATTCTGTCCGAAAAATATTGTCCCCTAAAAAAAGAAAGAAATCCCAAATATATAGTGCTCGGGCTTTTGGGCTTTAAAACAAGGAGCCCGCTATTTAACTTATTACAAAGGTCCAGAATATGAAATCTGTAATTTAGACTTAGTAGAATTCGGAATTCAGATTTTTTTCAAACACAAAAGTTGTAGCTCTGATTTTTAGCTTTCCAACGATTGCTCGCATGCCTCAATCGGATATCCAGAGCTCAAGTTATGGCCTACAAAGCGAGTAGGGGTTAAAATGCAAATAATAAAATTGTAATTCAATTTCAACCCAAAGTTTATAAATAAGCTAAAAAATTATTCTAAGCTATAAAGTGATTTTAAAAATACTAAACAAAAGGATAAAAACATGTGCCCGAGTGCTATGATCAGCTTCTTTAATTGATTTTGGTTCAACTTGAGAAATCATTGCCATGTTGTTCTCATCATTCTTGAATGACTTTCTGGTTCGGATTCCATCTGTTGTATCCCCAATGATTTGAGTTGGAGGATAATCTCCTATCGTTCTCCAGCTTTTAGGTGGAGAATGATACGGAGATTGTTTATCAATCTCTGTTTCCTGCACATCAATTCTCTGTTGTGTGTCTGGCAATTCTTCATCTTCATTTGACTTTTCAAGTACTAAGTCATCAACTCATCAAATAAAATATGCATGCTGATTTCAACAACTTTAGTTCTTAGATTGAAAACTCTATAACCTTTATAATCAAGTTTTCCAAGAACATCTTTGTTGTTTAGAATATAACAGTAACACCCAAAAATATGGAAGTATGAAATGTTTGGTTTTATGTTTTTCCAGATTTCATATGGAGTTTTGTTTATGATTTTTCTAATGGATACACGATTTAAAATATAGCATGATGTATTGACGGTTTCAGCCCAAAAATATTTTTCAACATTAGATTCTTCCAAGATTGTTCTTGCCATTTCTTGTAAGGTTCTATTTTTTCTTTCAACAACTCCATTTTGTTGAGGAGTTCTTGCACAAGACAAATTGTGTGAAATGCCAAGTTCATCAAGAAAGTTTTTGAAAGGGGCATTTATGAATTCTCCTCCATGATCACTTCTTATAGAAATGATGCTGGATTCTTTTTCATTTTGTACCTTTTTACAAAAGATTTTAAAAGCTTCAAAAGCATCATCTTTTTGTTTTAAAAATAGTACCCAAGTGTATCGAGAGAAATCATCAACAATAACAAAACCATATTTCGTTCCTCCTAAACTGGTTGTTTTGACAGGACCAAATAAGTCTATGTGAAGTAATTCAAGAATTCTGTTTGTGGAAATAAATTCTTTTGAGTGAAAGTTGCTTTTAACTTGCTTTCCCTTGACACAAGCTTCACATATTCTGTTTTTTTCAAAATTCAGTTTTGGTAATCCTCTGACAAGTTCTAATTTTGAGATTTTGGAAATGGTTTTCATGCTGACATGCCCTGCCCATTTATTTATGCCAGATCCATTTATCTTTATCAATAGATATGAAGCAGGATTCATCAGGCAATCCTTCAAGATATAATACATAAAGGTTTTTCTTTCTGGTTCCAGAAAACAGTTTTTCACCAGATTTTGTTTTTATGATTTCACATAAGTTGGGTTTGAAAATAACTTCACAGCCATTGTCACAAAGTTGACTTATGCTTAAGAGATTATGTTTCAGACCTTCAACATATTGAACATCAGTTATTTGAGCAGAGTTTTTCTTACCAATTGTCCCTTTACCTTTGATTCGAGCTTGATTGTTGTTTCTAAAGGTGACAGACCCTCCATCTTTCTTGACAAAGGACATGAAGCAATTTTTATCACCTGTCATGTGTCTTGAACAGCAACTGTCCAAGAACCATGGTTTTTTCTTGACACCTTGAGAACCAACCTGCAGTTTTGGTTTTATTAACTTTTGGTAACCATTCTATCTTGGGTCCTTGTGGATTAGTTCTAAATTTTGATTTTCTGTTATTATGACATGTAGATTCAGAATGTCCAATCTTAGAACATGAAGAACATTTGATTATTTGTTTTTGAAAAGATTTTTTAACTGATTTTGACAGATTTTCAGAACTTTCTCCGTTCTTGTTTTTTCTGAGAAAAACCTGTTTTTGTTTCAGATTGTTCTTTTCTCTGTTTTCTCTTGATTTTCTCATCTCTTTTCTTAAAATAACATGCAAATTCAAGATGTCCAATTTTGCTGCAATATGAACATTTGATCTTGCATTTATTTTCTCTTCTTTTTGGAATAAAAAAGTTTTCATACATTTTGGTTTTCTGAGTTTGATTAAAACCAAGACCAGCTTTATCAAATATTCCAACTTGAGATCCCATGATATTTTGAAAGGTTCCAGTAGCTTTAATAAAGTTTAACAGATCATTTTTAAAAAGTTGAACTTCAGCATTAAGGAGAACGTTCTCCTTTTGAAGTGCAGAATGTTCTTGACTTTCTTGATTTTCAGTGTGAAAGTTTTTGGTCTGAGATTCTTTTAGATTTTGAATGATTTCTTTTACCTTATCATTTAGAACTTGAGTTTTTTCTTTCTCTTCCTTTTCTTTATAAAATTTTTCTTTTAAAGAACTACACTTTTGAATGAGTAAGTTTGAATCATTTAATAAGTTGTCAAATTCTTTTTCCATTTGTTCACATGAAATGCAAGATTCAGAATTTGTTACCTCATTTTCTTCAGTGTTTGCCATTAAGCATATGTTAGCTTTTTCATCTTCTTCTTCATCAGATTCATCTGAGTTATCCCATGTGGCCATCATTGATTTCTTTTTGAAAGGAAATCTGTTTGGTGTTCTTTTGTTCAGAGGACACTCAGATTTGTAATGTCCCAGCTTATTACATCCAAAACATGTAATTTGGCTTTTTTCTAGTTCTGTTTTAGGATTTTCTTTTCTGTTTGGGAATCCCTTCTTCATTTGGTCCCTCCTTCTCATTATTCTTTGAATTCTTCTAGTGAGAAGAGTTATTTCTTCATCAGCATCTTCTTGACTTTTTTCTTATGGTTCTTCATCTGTTTGGTCAGGCATGCTTTCTTGAGATGCTTTTAAGGCTATTGCTTTTCCTTTCTTGACAGGTTTATCTTCTTGCAGTAATACCTCATGTGCTTTTAAGGTTCCAATTAGCTCTTCTAGTGCCAGTACTTCAAGATTATTGGTTTGGCTTATAGCAGTTACCATTGGTCTCCATATGACTGGAAGACATCTCATGATCTTTCTTACTCTATCTTGTACTGAGTAAGCCTTTCCCAAGGATGAACCTTGAATACATTTCATCAATGGTTTCTCCTTCATTCATTTCGAACAGCTCAAATTTTCTTATGCCGATGTCTATTCTTGTTTCTTTGACATGGTTTGTTCCTTCATGATGAATTTGCAATGTATCCCAAATTTCTTTAGCAGTTGTGCATTCATCGACTCTTTCACTTTCTTCCCTGCTCAAAGCACACGATAAGAATAATTGAGCTTTAGAGTTTAAGAGTACAGTCGATTTCTTCCTTTTTGGCAGAGTTTGAATCATTTTGATCAGCTCTTGGAATGAAATCTCCATCTGTAATGATGCGCCACATTCCTGTGTCTTGAGACTTTAGAAACAACTGCATCTTGTTTCTCCAAAAGTAGTAATCAGTTCCATCAAAATATGGTGGCTTGTTTGAGGATCCTCCTTCAACAATGTATTTTGCTTTTGACATTTTTTCTTTTAGATCTTTTTCTCTAGCACTTGGTTAAAGTGTTCTTTTTAAAGACCAAGCTCTGATGCCAATTGAAGTATCAACGTCAAGTTACAAGGAAGGGGGTTTGAATTGTAATCTTGCCTATTTAAAATTTCCTGTTAAAAACTTAAGAAAACAACTCAACAATGATCTTGGTTATGAAAACAGAAACGAATAACGTTCTTGGTTTTGAAACAGAAAACGCAGAACGTTCTTGATTAGTTAAAATCACAGTTTTTAGTTTCTCTATTTAATTTTGACAATAACAATAACTGAATGTAAATAGAGATAAGTAAGAGATACCACACAAAGATATATCCTGGTTCACCCAACGTGGGCTACGTCCAGTCCTCACAACTGTGAGATTTTCACTAAGTGTTCAAAGAACAAAGAACAACCACAGTTACATATCAACCTTGATCTGTAACTACACTTCCTTTCCACCCAGAAAGGATTCGATCAAGTTACCTAACTAATCTACTAGGATTTTACAGTTAACTCTTTTAATCAATCTCAAACTATAAACAATCCTTATAGTTATGAGTTTATACAATAATGATTTAAAGGGTTTGGTTGAATCTGATTATGCTCAACTCTTGTTTGAGAATAGATTCAAAACGTAAAGAACTCAGTAGAATAAACTGGAAGTATGTAATGGTTTCAGCCTAATTTCTCTTGTGAATGAGATAGCTTCAAGAATGCAACTGAATATGATTTAATGAGAATACTTGGCACTTGAAGATCTGAATGATGCTTGTGATTTTGCCTTCCTTTTATAGATGATTTTAGCAATTAATTCTGGTCAGAAAGAGCTGTTGGTAGTGCTCTGTTTTCCTTCTGACAGAACCAACGAATCTGTTGACAAAATGCACCTTTCATGTGACAGTTTTGGGCTTTGATATTTGGGTTGTTTTACTTAATTTTGCACAAGCTTCCTGCGCGCTTAATGAACCATTAAGCTTTGATAATACTTGATGATAATTGGGCTTTTGGTTTGGACACTTGATTTGATCCAAAACTGATTAGAAAGGAGTGAATAATTTTCTGCAGAACTGAGAAGTCTTCTTCTGCAGAAACAGAGATTGTTCTTCTTCAGAAACGGAGAACGTTGATTAAAGGTGGAGAAAGATGATCAATCTGATATGATAGTCTTCTGGACAAGCTGAGGACTTATAATCAATCTTGATGTTTAGTTTTGTTCAACTTTCTTGACAGTTTAAGACTAGAGAAAGTTGCAGTCCGTTTTTGACATGCTTAGATTCATGATGATTTATCTTAGTGATTCGAGAACCGTTTTGAGTAAACATGATTCCTATCTGTTCCTTGCCATGTACTGATGAAATTGATATAAAGAATTAAGGTAGAATCAATGTAAAAGCGTTGGAGAAAGGTTGGTGAAGTGGTTGTGACAATCATTCTTGATTCTGCTGATCTTTCTCTGTTTTGTACAATTTCTGATCATGACTATTTTATTTGTTTTTGATCTGATTTCTTTGCTTTGCTTGGTTCCTATCTTTAATAAAAACACTCAAGAGCACATATTAAATTAACATAACGTTTAGAATCATAATTAATATTCTTAATTAAAACTTGTTTATTTTCATCAAAACTTAATTTGAGAGTTTGTCTTAACAGCTACGTGGATGGCTAAATTGATGTTGGAACTAGGACTTAGAAACAATGTAGCAGTGAGGATGAAGATAGACAATAAATCATCAATTGATCTAGCAAAACATCCAAGTGTTCATGGAATAACCAAGCACATAGAAATAAGATTCTATTTCCTAAGAGATCAAGTATTGAAAGGCAAGATAAAGTTAGAACATTGCAGTACCAATGATCAAAAGGTTGACATCTTAACCAAAGGCTTGAAGAGGGTGAAGTTCCAAGAGATGAGGAACAAGCTTAGATTAACACTACCTTAAATCATGTTGAATTAGGATGAGTGTTAAATGTAATCATTCTAAAAAGATTAACTAATGATTGTAAGTCAGTTAGAAAGGTTATAAGGTAGTTAAGGAAGTTAGTTAGTTAGTTAGTTACAAGTGTTACTATTCAAAACTGTTTGATATAAATTTTCAATACTCGTAACTGATCAATCTTCGTTTACCAGAACATTTTTGTTTTACTCTCTTCTTCTCAATTTCAATTTCTATTATTCTTAAGACCTGTTCCAACAGAAAGAATATATTGTATCCATTTTCTTGTTTTTAAATTATTGACATTATTATTTAGCCTTCCATTAAACTGGAAAGTGAACCATTGTGCAAAGAAGTTTATTTGGAAATCGGAAGATGAAAAAGACATATATTATTGACAAATTTTTAGTTTAGTTGTTGAGAACAAGATAGATATAAATCATGGATAAGATTGATGTAACAGATTAAAGTTTTGATTTTTATGATACTTTTATGAATATATGATTTCTTGTGTAGTGGAAGCTTTTATCTTTGTGATAATTGCTTATGTATTTATGATTTTCATGATATGTGAGGTGAAAGCTTTACTTTTATGATAGTTGTTTATGAATATTTGATTTTCATGATAAGAACCTGTGATGTATGATCTTAGTGATATTTGAATAAGGTGATGATTTCGTATAAGTTATTTTTGGATCATTTGACCTAATCTTAGTGGGCAGTATGGGAATGTTTGATTTTAATAATACATCATCATGTCGTGGCATATGCATCTTAGTGGGTTGCGTGGGAATATTTTATTTTGATAATGCACCATCATGTCATGGCATATGCATCTTCGTAGAAGTTGCCTTTGTGGCATGTTTATTTATTTCATTGGTATCGGTGATTTTTCTATATGAAAGTTACCTTAGTGACAAGTATTATATTCGGATCATATAGTTATCAGGAGCATGCATAGCACTGCACTATCTTTTGATTGTTTTGTTGTGGTCAATGTGTATCTAATGTGATAATAAATCCTCTTAGATGATTTGATGTTATAATGAGATATTGATTTTCCATAAGTGAATTTGATGTTATAAATCCTTGAATGTTTTGATAAATTATGATGTGGTTGATACGGCTTTGTGTTGATTATTTGCGTGTTTTTCTTACTTATATTATACTATTAACATAATTTTAAAACTCACATCCTTCGTTG
The DNA here is from genome assembly GCA_037974735.1 of Cicer chorassanicum. Taxonomy (NCBI): domain Eukaryota; kingdom Viridiplantae; phylum Streptophyta; class Magnoliopsida; order Fabales; family Fabaceae; genus Cicer; species Cicer chorassanicum. The sequence goes on along the minus strand of JBBPBP010009778.1, from coordinate 16,325,709 downwards.
TTTGTGTTTGACTGGGTTGGCCATGCGTTTGCAAAATCGCAATTATTACAAGTTACTGAGTCTTGAAGTTCAAGTTAAGCAGGAGTCTCGCTCTGTTAGGTGATATTGGGAATTGGAGATTTAAGTTGTATTTTACTTATTTAATTATAAACGACTTTTTGTATGAAAACCATACAAGTACTACTAAGTTTTTAAAATTAAATTAAGAAATTATAGTTAAATCAAGTTTATTGAGATTGCACTATTCTATATCAAGAAAAAGTCTGAAGTATTTCATTTGTATTTTGAGAAACTTGATATCCTAATAACTCATAAAAGTTTCTTTTCTTTTGAATGAGTTTTTATTTATACGCCGCAAATTTTAAAAACATAATGATATAAATTATTACGTATATTATTTTGGGATTTATGGTTTATTAGTTATTTAAATGAATAGTAGTTTAGGTATTTTTATTTAAAAAAGAATTTATCGTAATTTTTTAAGCATAAGTATTTTTTTTAAATGTTTTGGATCAAAAATTCGTTGGGTTACAACATGTCTTGATGGGCTACTGCATGATCAAGTATCAACCAAGAGAGTGTCTGCATGTCAATGTTGATATTGGCAATAGTAAACAAAAATTGCTTCGCAAAAAAATTTCAAAATCAGCAACTAAAAATAGATGGGTTTCCCCACCAATTCACACCCACTTCTATTCTTCTCCCTTAGTTTTATTGTGTATAAATTCGTCCTGAATCACTTTTCACCCATTCTCACCATATTTAACTCATTTCATTTATTCTTACTCACAATAATCAACTCGATGGTTGTGCCATCGAAGATCTGGCATAAGTGGGGGGTTTCTGGCCCATAGTCAACTATCTTTTGTTCCCAATCTTTTTTCCTTTGCATGTCACTATTAAGATTGTCATGAGACGACCACAATCCCATTCAATGAAACCTCATCATATACTCCAATTTCATGCCAACCAAATTATGGTGGCCCAAGAGTGTACTCATACACCCTCAATGTGGCTGAGGATGAAGACATTTTTGAAGAGTCCCTGTTTCCAACAGATCGGCCCCTATGCCCACGTCTCTTCTCAAAAACAACGATTGGTAGGTGTGAGAATGACATTAGTCCAATTTGATTAAATGAAAATCCAGGTGTGATGGGCTGCTCCATGAGTTGTCTAGATAGCATGAAACGAAAGGTGCTGAACAATCCTAACGGTACTTATCCAATGGGCATCGTTTATGCCTACACTCGTTACCAAACCACATCCATCTGCCAGCTATCCTTTAGCTTGAATTGGATCACTAAGTCACTTTGGATGGGCAATTCCAGACTCATTACCAAATGCATCAGTGTCGATCCAAACATCTTTTTCTTTTTGTGAGTACATAAAACAAAGCACACATAACACAACAACAAACAAGAGGGCTAAGATTTACATACAACCATAAAAATGGGAACAAAATCATAAAGTATGTGTTAGCAGCACCAACAACACATACATAGTAAACAAGCACTAGTAGAAAATTGAGTTTTTAATACAGGAAATTAAGTCGTTTCGTGCCACCAGACTTAACAAATGATTGGAGGTATATTTAAGTCGGTTGTATGTATAAAAGGACTTAACAAAATGAGGCGGTGACAATTTTGTAAATATATTAAACACCTTTAACACGGTTATACTGGAAACCGACTTAAGAGGAACAATAAAAATAAAATTAAAAAATTAATATATCTTATCTTCCTGCGTGTTTAAGTCGATTATTTGATTATTTGGATAAACGAATTAATAAAATGAGGCGGTGACAATTTTGTAAACATGTTTAACAAGGTTATATTGGCGACCGACTTAAAAGGGATAAAAATAAAAAATTAATATATCTCATCTTCCTTCGTGTTTAAGTCGATTAGTTTCTTCGTGTTTAAGTCGATTAGTTGGATAAACGACTTAATAAAATGAGGCGGTGACAATTTTGTAAATATGTTAAACATGTTTAACACGGTTATATTGATAACTGACTTAAGGCATGCCAAAAAATATAAAAAATACCGTGCAACTTTTTATCTTCCCGCTCCGGTAACCTTGTAAACCTCCACCTTCTATTCCTAACCTCTACATCTTGAAGCACTTTCTTCTAACGTCAACTTCACAACCCGCATTTTATCGTCACCACTTCATCAATTCATTAAAACAGGTTTGTTTCTCAAGTTAAATTACATATTTTACATCTTTCATTTTTTTATAATTTGTGTGTGGACATAATAGGGAGCAAAACAATAGTATTTTATGTAGAAAGACAGATGAGGGATAAACTTTATAAATGTAGTATTTTATGTATCAGAGACAGTAGATCTTTCATTTTTTATAATTTGATTCGGTTTTTTATTTATTTATTAATTTATTTAAATAAACACTGTTATTTTAATCTTTAATTTAATTAAAAATTCAAATTAGTAGATGGAATCGTCAACTCAGTCCATAGAAGAATTCGAATTTTCGTGTGGCGCTTGATAGTAGTAGCTTTTTGTTCTCTCACGCCTGTTTCTTCTCATACAACGAAGGTGGACTGCACATTTCTCTTAATATATTTTCTTTATAATTTATCTCGCCTCAACTTCTTCAAAAACAATAATATATAACTATAGAATTTAATTAAAATTTATACATTTTGTCAAAATAAAAATCACTTCACTCTTTTTATTGTCACTTTTAGATCTCTATTTTTTTATTAAAAAAATTAACTTTTAGATATCTCTATTAAAAATATCATTTTTTTATGATTTGTGTGTGGACATAATAGGGAGCAAAACAATAGTATTTTATGTAGAAAGGCAGATAAGGGATAAACTTTATAAATGTAGTATTTTATGTATTAGAGACAGTGGATCTTTCATTTTTTATAATTTGTTTGTGGACAAAATAGGGAGCAAAACAATAGTATTTTATGTAGAAAGCCAGATACGGGATAAACTTTACAAATGTAGTATTGTATGTATTAGAGACAGTAGACATGTATATCTAGCTATTGAAACAGAACAAAACAATTAAAAAATATTGAAACAGAATAAAACAATTAAAAAAATATAGAATGTTAGTGAATATCATTTATCTCCGTGATTTCAATTATTCTGTTATTGTAAATTTCACATGTACTTAGATATTCACAAAATAATAACAATAAGGAAAAAAACAATAGTATACTATTAGATTATTCTTAGCTATTATGAATACGACACTTTATGACAATAAATCAAAAGTAAACTATACATTTCCTAAACAATAAAATTGTTTTAGTTTTAATCTTTTACCTTAATCTTTACGGTTATTTATTTTTAACAGAAGTAGTTAGGGATCGTAGTTGGATGAGCGTTAATCGTTTAAGTGAAGTGTATCATAAAGGTGTGGAAGAATTTTTAGAATTTGCTTTAAAAAAACTTCCTAAAAATGAAGGAAAGTTTTATTGTCCTTGTGTTAAATGTTTAAATGGAAATCGGTTACAATTTGAAGAAATAAGAAATCATCTTATTTGTTATGGGATATGCCAAACTTATACAAAATGGATATGGCACGGTGATTCGTTAAACATGACAAATGTATCAGAAAGAGAAGAAGTTCATGAAGATATGGATAATCGGCTTGAGGACATGATTCTTGATATTGGACAAGAGTCTTTTCAACGTGCACATGCTTTTGATAGTTTGTCCAATGACAACGAAAAGCCTTTGTATCCGGGATGCACTAACTTCACACGGTTGTCTGCGGTGTTGACATTGTTCAACTTGAAAGCGAGAAATGGATGGACAGATAAAAGCTTCACGGAATTGCTTGAGTTGTTGAAAGAAATGTTTCCTGAAGATAACACATTGCCAAACCGTTATTATGAGGCAAAGAAGATATTGTGTCCAATGGGTATGAAGTATAAGAAAATACATGCATGCCCTAATGATTGCATACTATACCGAAATGAGTTTGAAGAGTTGAACCAATGTCCTGTGTGTGAATTATCACACTATAAAGTGAAGGATGGTGATTCCAATTGTGATGAAAGCACAACAGGTCCTCCTGCGAAGGTGTTATGGTATCTTCCAATAATTCCAAGGTTCAAACGATTATTCGTTAATATCAATGATGCAAAGAATATTAGATGGCATGCTGATGAGAGACAACGTGATGGACAACTTCGTCATCCAGCTGATTCATTGCAATGGAAGAAAGTTGATGAATTGTATCCTGAATTCGGGAATGAGCCAAGAAATCTTAGACTTGGACTTGCCACAGATGGAATGAACCCATACGGTAACTTAATGAGTAACCATAGTTCATGGCCCGTTCTCTTAATTATCTACAATCTACCTCCTTCGATTTGCACGAAGCGCAAATACATTATGTTATCTATGATGATTTCGGGTCCAAGGCAACCTGGAAATGACATAGATGTTTATCTAAGTCCATTGATTGAAGACTTGAGAATTCTTTGGGAGAAAGGTGTTGAAGTGTTTGATGGTTATTCTTGTGATTATTTTAAAATGCATGCAATGTTATTTTGCACCATAAATGATTTTCCTGCGTATGGAAACTTGAGCGGTTATAGTGTTAAGGGACATAAAGCGTGTCCTATATGTGAAGAAGACACATGCTACCTCCAATTAAAACATGGAAGGAAGACTGTTTACGTTGGACATCGGAGATTTCTTAAACCTAATCACCCATATCGTAGGTTGAGAAAAGCGTTTAATGGAGATCAGGAGAATCGAATTGCTCCGAAAGCTTTAACTGGAGAGCAAATTTATCAAAGGGTGAAGGATGTCAATGTTAAATTTGGAAAGAATAAAAAAGAATCCATTGAGAAAAATGTATGGAAGAAGAGGTATGTGTTCTTTAATCTTCCTTATTGGTCCAGTCTAGATGTTAGACATTGTATTGATGTGATGCACGTTGAGAAAAATGTGTGTGATAGTGTGATTGGAACACTTCTCAACATTCCAGGAAAAACAAAGGATGGATTGAATGCTCGTTTAGATATGGTTGAGATAGGTATACGACAAGAATTAGCTCCACAATCATCAGGTAAGCGAACATATTTGCCTTCAGCTTGTCATACCTTATCAAAACATGAGAGAAGACTTTTTTGTGAGACTCTAAAAGGCATAAAAGTGCCAACGGGATATTCTTCAAATGTAAAGATTCTTATCTCAATGAAAGATCTAAAATTAGTTGGGTTAAAGTCTCATGATTGTCATGTATTAATGCAACAACTACTACATGTGGCTATTCATGGAATATTGCCTAAAAGAGTGAGAGATGTTTTAACTAGGTTGTGCTTATTCTTCAATGCTATATGTAGCAAAGTCATTGATCCTAAAAAATTAGATGAGTTGGAAAATGAAGCTATTATTATTTTGTGCCAATTGGAGATGTATTTTCCTCCTTCTTTTTTTGACATTATGGTTCACTTAATTGTTCATATAGTGAGAGAAATTAGATTATGTGGTCCTGTTTATTTAAGGTGGATGTATCCAATTGAGCGATGCATGAAGATCTTAAAAGGGTATATGAAGAATCCAAACCGTCCTGAAGCATCTATTGTTCAAAGGTACATTGCAGAAGAAGCTATTGAGTTTTGTTCAGACTATATGTCAAAAGCGGACACTATAGGAGTTCCTAAGTCTCGTCATGAGGATAGACGCACAGGTAAGGGTATAAGAGGTTTAAAACTTAAGAGCATGAGGCGTGAGGAATTACTTCAAGCACATTTGTATATATTGAATAATACTGAGGAGGTTCAACCTTACATTTCTGCTCACAAAAATATTGTCAAGGAAAAAAATCCTCGAATGAATGAAAAATGGTTGTTGAATGAGCATAACAAGACTTTCTTAAAGTGGTTTAAAGAAACCATTTTAACCGATAATACATGTTCTGTTACATTAAAATGGCTAGCAGATGGGCCTAATTTTGATGTCATAACTTGGACCGGCTACGATATCAATAATTTTACCTTCTATACAAAGGCTCAAGATGACAAAAGTACAGTGCAAAATAGTGGAGTAATGGTTGTCGCTGAGTCAATGCACTTTTCAAGTTCAAAAGATAAAAATCCTGTTGTGGCATCAATATCTTACTTTGGGATCATTGAAGAGATTTGGGATGTCGATTTTATTAAGTTTAAAGTTCCTGTTTTTAAATGTAAATGGATTGACATAAACAATGGTGTTAAAATTGATGAATTTGGTTTTACATTGGTAGACCTTGAAAAAGTAGCTTATAAGGATGAGCCTTTTATTATGGCATCTCAAGCAAGACAAGTGTTTTATGTTAGTGATCCTTCTAACAAAAGGTGGTCGGTGGTTCTCTAAGGTAAAAACATGTATGAACCTAATGAAAGTCTAGGTTCACTACCAGATATTTTTTAGGCTCCTTCTTTCTCACAACAAATACCTAGTTTCATTGAGGAAAATATAGAGGACGATGAGTATGCCACTCGTGATGATCATCAAGAAGGGATATGGGAGAATATTCAAACATGACAGTTTTAGGAAATAAAATGGTACAATATCATAGTTCTATATAAATAAACATTGCTTTGTTTATAATTTTTTACTTGCATAGTGTCATTCTTATATGATAGTTTATCTATAGTGTCATGTTATTTATTCATTATTTTGAATTATTACTGACCATAATTATATATTTTAAAAACAGAGACACATGGGTGATCCCTCAGCTCCTTCACAAAATGGATCAGATACTAACTCTACCCAAAAAAAGAGTAGACGCGGCACACGGATGACAAAGTTGTTACATAAGTGTAAGGATGGTGATAAGTTATCGATTGATTTTGATCAATCAACTGGACTACCTATAGGTGATAACAGGAAAGCTTTTATTGGTCATGTGGCTTCCCTTGCTCGAGACAAAGTCAGTATTTTAGCCAATGAATGGGATGAAGTACATGAAGACGTGAAGAAAAAAATTTGGGCAACAATCGATGTAATTTTTATTATCTTTGTTATTATTGTACTTAATTATAGTATTTTTGTACACTAACTATTATATTTGTTATGTAATGTAGGAAACATGGAATGTTCCTAATAATGAATTTATTAAAAAAAATTGTTTTCAATATATGGGTGAGCGTTGGAGGGCATTTAAAGCTACATTAACAAGGAGATACTTAAATAATGGGGACTTGAGTCACAAATCTCCTGTTGATGTATATCCTTTTATTGACGAGGAAATATGACAGGCGTTCATTAAAACCAGAGAGGATCCTTCCTTTCAGGTTAGTTGTATATATGATTTGATTGTTCTTTCTAATATTTTAGTATTATCTTTAATTGGTTTTTTATTTACAATAGGAGAAAAGAAAGAAGGCACAAATGATTCAATCTTTTAATAAGTACCCCCACAGATTGTCTCGTGGGGGATATGCATTGCTAGAGAAGAAGATGATTCAAGAGAAATTAAAAGAAAGGCAAAAATCAGCTGGAGATTTAGAAGTTCCACCTCCATCTCCACCATCACGCCATGAGAGGTGGAAGAGATCCCGACAAACACCATCAGGAGAGTACACATCAAAAGAAACACGTCTTATTGTTGAAAAAATTGTAAGTAAATTGTAATTCTAATTTCTTAATTACATATTTATGCACAGCAAGTCTAATATATATATATATATATATATATATTGTATGTTTTAGGATTCTCTTGTGGAACAAACATCTCAGGGAAACTTCCATCCAAAAGGACGTCAATATATCATGACGGAAGCTATCGGGCGACCTGAACACCCTTGTTGTGTTCGGGCAATTGGTAGAGGCATGGGGATTCGCCAATACTTTGGATCGCATTCTCGTCCATCCTCTACTCCACCTATTATGAGTAGCGACCAAATAGAGACCATAAAAGCAGAGCTTACTAAGGTGATTAGAGAGCAAGTGATGCAAGATATATCATTTAGGGCTTTCTCTCAACAAAACAATAATTTCCCAATTTGCTCTCCTAATACCACTTTACATGCAAGCACAAAAGGTAGTTGTTCTGGTGTGCCACCTATATTAGATGAAGATGATGATATCCCAGAACATTGTTAATTATATATTGACAGACATACTCATATTGTGGCATATGCTGATGTGTACAAGTTGTACAAGTTATGAATTTCATTTATAATGAAAATTAAGTTTCATATCTTAGGTATCTACATCGTCGTTGTATTGACTTAGGAAAGAATGAAGTGTATGGATTTATTGATTCATGTTTCATCCAAAGTGAAAATGATTCAACTAATGCTCAAGTCCACATTCAAAAGAAGTTGTACGAGGAAAAAAGAACTTGTTACCTAGCACCTTATCTCATAAAGTAAGTATTTTCTATTATAGTTATCGCTTATAATAGAGTAAATTGAATATAACATATATTTAATTGTTTATTGTAGTCGTCATTGGCAATTGCTTATTATTAATCCTATGTAGCTCAATGTAGTCTTTATATGTTCATTGGGAAGGAAACCAGATAAAAAAATATGCCACATTGTTGATTTGTAAGTATTTAATTTATTTATATTGTTTATAAGTATTGTAATATGTTTTATAACAATTTTAATAATTATTTTAATTTTGTAGAGCTTTCGAAGGTTATTATAGGTTGCTAGGTTTAAGAGTTAAACCGAAGATAACATGGAGTTTTCCTATAGTAAGTTGTTTACAAATAAATAACTACATTTATAATATTATAACAATTTTATGCATTTAACATTTTTTTGTGATTTCAATTTTAGAGTCAGAGACAAGCTTCTAATTATGAGTGTGGCTATTATGTCATGTTACATATGTTGAACATTGTAACAACTGGTATTGTTGATTCATGGATGCAAGTTCGTAAATTTTTTACAAGTTGTTATTAATTGTGTTTTATTATGTTCATATGATAAAATAATTATAAGTTGTTATTCATTGTGTTTTTTAATGTTCGTATGATAAAAATTAGGAATCAATCGATATTGATTGTGTTTTTTCTTTTCCAGATATTTGACGACTCGAGATCATTTCATCCGGATCAAATTAAAGAAGTTCAAGAACGCTGTGTGGATTTTATTTTGGAATTAATTGAAGAAAATGGTGGTGCTTGAATATATGTCTATTGAATATTGCTAAATGTGGTTTTGTAATTTTGTTAATGGACATCTAAATTATTTTTCATCTTGTCAAGAGTAGTCAGATACATCTTCTTTGTACTCTATATTTTGTATGAACTTCTGATATTGAATATTTTGGTTATTAGATAGTTATATAAAATTGTGGTTGAAAGTACAAAATTTTGATTTGAAATTTAATACGAAATATCGTATATATGTATGGAGCAGGAGCATAAAAAAAATTATTAAAAAAATATATATATATTTTAACTCTATCTGTTAAGTCAGTTGATTAGAAGAACCGACTTAAAAAGATGATTTGTTGAACTGAATTTATGATGTTTAAGTCAGTTAAGCTGAACCGACTTAACAGGACAAAGCTCTGTTAAGTCGGTTCATGAAACGACTTAAAAAACAACATATTTATTAAGTCGTATGCTATTAACTCGGACACGGAACTGACTTAAAATATACATTTTAACCGACTTAAAAATATAAAATTCTACTAGTGAAACAATCATTCTTTATAAGTTGGTCTCTTAAATCAGGTCTTAACTACTGATGAATGCATGTCAATGCAGACTTGGGTGGCTAACGCTGTCAAGGAAATCCTCCAATATCAAGACGAGATAATATCATGACCTTTATGCCACCAACGTCCTCCCAATTACTTATAACAATGCCACCTAACTTCATGTGAAGTGTGTGTTATTAGTCGATTACCACCCAAACGATCTATATAACCTAGGCCTAGCATTATCCTACCAAGTGCACTTTATATAAATATTCTTGTCGAGATTTAGTCAGCAATCAACCTTGTGTGCTCATACACACGACATTGGACTTCACCGCACCGCAACATCATAATGCAAATGCATGAGTCACTCATTCCTTAAGCACCTCATGTATTATGACATTTTCTACTGTCAGTATAATCTCGTCATTTAATTTACAAAATTATTTTTAAAAATCAACCAGTGGTCTATGTCACACCATTCTCGGTTCATGGCTATACTTACTATTGATACAACATAGTCGTTCAATATTTCTAAATCAGTCTAACATAATTATTATGGATAACTTGATCACTAATGAATACAAGGGAACTTATTTATAGAATTAAGAGGATAAAAATGATAATCACCATAACTAACTCTTAATTAACATAACAAACTATATCTCCAATATGGGTAGGGCCAACCAAGCCGACCCGAAAAACCCTAAAAAGTACAGCTTCGATAAGTTTTTATGAGCTTGATTATCAACCCATACTTTTGGCCCAACTGAAGCCCAAAGTTTTACCAAGCTAGCCCAAACAAGTTGTTGGTAGCCCGCTGAGCCAGTTAATTTTTTTAAAAAAAAAAATATTGACAATATATGTAAGTGAAAAAGTGATTTTAACTACAATCCTCTCATTGATATTTTGATAATAACAAAAAAAAAATAAGAAAAATTATCGCCTAACTATATTTTCTAAGGGTGCAGATTAAGTTAAAAGATAAAATTTATATTAATGACTATCTATTTTAAGGTAGCATACTTTATGTGTAAGTCAGATATAATAATTTGAGTGTTAATTAACATGAAGAGTATTATTTACCTAACTAGAATATGACCCACGCTTTGCGCGAGTTTAATTTTAATTTATATATATATATATATATATATATATATATATATATATATAATATTTATTTTATAAATTTTTAAAATTATAAAAAAAATGCGATAAAAGATATTGTAGAGTTTGTAATTAAATGAGTATTTTTACTGCTAAAAAAAGATAAAAGAACAATGTCTTGTAAAAGTTTAATCATAAAAAAAATTAACAATTTTACAACCGTTTCAAGTCAGATTTGAACTTTATTTACAATATCAAATTTGTACCATTTAGCTGATTTTTGATGGTCTATAGATATAAAATATTAACCATGATTTAAAAGATAAATTATATAATTGATAATTGTAAACTTTATTTTTATTAAAGTATATAAGTTATGTAGGAATTTTTAAAATTTTAACATTTTTTCCTACACATTAAAAAAAATTCGAAATAATGTTCGTGGTAAATATATGCATTGATAACTAATAAGAGAAACAAAACACAAATTTTTTTATTAGATTGACTAATTGTTATTTGTTTTGATAAATATATGTGACAACACAATAATAAAAAAAAATACAAAAGTTGTATATTGACTATTTTTGATGTCTAAATAAATATTTAAAAGTGTTTGAACATTTTATCAACTATATTGGTAACATTTATTAAAATATTGTGTATCAAAATTTACTTATTTAATTTGGCTTACACCAGATTTCACGATTTCTACTTTTTATACACTCCAACGTATTATTTTATCAAAATAGTAAGATTTCATGATTTTGTCCTTAGATAAAATGTGTTGGGTTGTACAAAAAAAAACAATTTACTACTTGAAAGATATACATAACAATATCAATATTTCAGAAAATATATAAATTTTTCTCTAAGTCCACATGAGTAATGATATAATAAGAAAAAATAGAAAAACAAATTGTTGGCCTAATTCAAAATTATATCTCTCTATTTGATTTAAATATTAATTTTAGTTATCTAATAAGTGACATGTGATAGATTT
>JBBPBP010009778.1:16296316-16313804 GCA_037974735.1 Cicer chorassanicum | reverse complement strand
ATTTTATTAAATTGTTTTTTTTTTTTTTTCAGTAATGATACTATATAATATTCAATTTGAAAATATTTATGGAGAAATAACCGTTATCAATAATAATGGAGGACAAATAATTGATATTTATTGGATTGAAATTGGTAACTTATGGCACATTAATTGGTAATTTATTGTATTGATTGATATTGATAATAGATAATGGATTTTGTGGCAGATTCGGATTGGTCAGGGGAAAGGGGAAAAGCTATGGAGGAATAATCGTTATCAATAATAATGGAGGACAAATAATTGATATTTATTGTATTGAAATTGGTAACTTATGGCACATGAATTGGTAATTTATTATATTTATTGATATTGATATTGATAATAGATAATGGATTTTGGGGCAGATTCGGATTGGTTAGGAGAGAGGGGAAAAGCTACTTAGAAAGTGAATAGGGAACTCTCTAGGAAGATGTACACATCAGCTTTTTAGCTGAGGTGGCAAATGTTCGCTTACGTGGAGAAAATAGCATGAGGTGGCAGGAGTCTCTTTTAATTATATATAATAGATGAGCGAGTAATTACGCTTACTAATAGAGCAAATCATTATATATATTAATGAGGAACATTGCAATGAGCATTTGGTTATTCATTATCCGAGTCAAAGCAAAGGATATGTCAACAAGTGATCCTCTTAAATCATGAAGAAAAAGAGCGTTAATATGATCATCTGCCTCTAACAAAGGTCAACCATGATTCATAACTTTTGTTAATCATCTGAGTCTTAAGAACAAGAGCAACATTTGAACCAAGCCTTTGAAAAAGTCAACGCTCTAAATTAAAAGTTAAATCTTCTACTAAAGGAAAATGACTCTAGGAATTCTATGAAGCTTTGCTTATTCCGATAAAGTTATCATCCAGAAAAGTCAATGTTTCAGGTCAACAAGTTAACATTGAAGATTGATTTTGTGTTAGTATTTGTTTGAAGGAAAAATTCTAAGAGAAATTTTTTTCTCCCTCTACTAACGTTGCACCATAACCTGAAAATGAATTTATATCATTTGGTTAGTACAGTACAACTATTTATGTAGTACCACTGCAGCCTAGAATGGTACCATGAATAGTACAAATCTTTAAATGGATAAGTGTACAATTGCTACATGTCAAAATCTACAACGGCAGTACTCCGAAGAGATATCTTCTTCAGTATTTAAATAGAAACATTTCTAAAAACTATACAAAATTGATGAAGTAGGATAAAATGGAATCGTCATTTTGAGGAAATTCAAATCATGTTATATAATCGTGGTAACAGGATAATCTCAATGATCTTCATTGTTCCAAAGAACATTTAAATAATCTCAATGATCTTCATCATTCCAAAGAACATTTTGATGATAAGAATTGATACATGAAAAGAAAATTTCAAAAGTAATAAATGTATCAAAAGAAAAAGACAATATTCAAATAAGATTTCTAAAAAAGCCTTGATCACATCAAGAAAAGAATGAATAAAAAATTCTCTATGTTGAGAGTTTTTAGAAATTGATATAATTCGACGAAGTTGATTTATACACTTGAACTGATACAAAATTTAAAATATAATATTCTCTCAATGATAGTTAGAATCCTAAAGACAAATTTTATGTCAATTCAAACATAAACTGAAATTGATGTAAATCAGCTCGATAGTTGCAACAACTCTTTTATACATAAGAGTTACCTGAAAAGGTGTAAGAATACTTGTGAACCTCAACGACAGTTTACCATAATATTGATAATACTACAAAGGTTTCTAGTAGTGATAGCCTATAGAGGCAGAAGAAGAATACTTAAAGCATAAATAGGTTGAGAAACTAATATTTGTATGCTATAGTTTAATAGTGGATTAAGTCATTGACTATACTGAGGCAAAACCTCTTTGTAAGGGGATGACTAAATGTAGTAATAGTTTGTTCTGAACTAGTATAAAAATACTTGTGTCATTTCTCTATCTCTACTCTGTTATTTAATCGAAGTTTTTTATGATTCAACTTTATTTTACTTTCGCTGGTTTATAATAATAAATGAAATGTTTTGATAAAGAATATATCTTTTTATTAGCAACACAAATTGTTTTCAGAAATGGTCAACACAATTCAAACTCAATTTTCTTGTGTTTTCCAGCACCTTCAATATATTATGAGAAACCTACACCCATCCCCATCTATACCTCCCACCCCACCCCTGATAGCGTTTCAGCAAGTGTACTAAATCGTTGCAAACAATTAAAGTGCCGAGTGTCAAACTCAAGGATTGCGTTATACTATTGAATTACGCTTAATTACTAAAATTGAACAAAAAGCTTTTGAATTGATTGAAATATCTTTTGGAATTAACAAGAGTAATAGTATTAAACTTCTATAATAAGAAAAATGTCAGGGATAAGCTTCACTTCAAATCCAACATTGGTTTCTAATTTAATCTTAGTTACTAGATTCCTTTATTGAACTATTATCGAATTCTCTTTATTATTCTTTCCCTAATTCCTTAGCGATAGAACCTCTAATTCCAAAGTAACCCCTCATTCCTTAGTGGATTTAAGATTAGAATAAAGCTTTATAATACAAGAACTATCTTATTAAAATATTGCCTCTGCAAAAAATTCAATTGGTTTCATGACCTACAACTGTCCCTAGACTACAATATCATGAATTTTTCATCTCAAGCATTTGAAAAGTCCACTTCTATTTCAAAGTACGACTCGTAAAACAGTTTAAAGTTGATCAAGCAATAAAAAGCTTAAGCACAGAGATGAAAAAAATAATTCAATAAACTCATTCATATAACTAGAAATCAAATCAGACAAATAAGGGTTTCATCTTGTTTCACTCATCCCTAACAAATAGGGTTTAGTTACTCATGACAGAGATATAAAAGATAAAGGTTAAAGATCAATTACAAGAAAGATTCATGAATGGTTCTTGATAAAACTATTTCAATGGTGTTAGAACCAACCATCTATGAGTTGTTCTGCTAGGGCGCAAGTTTCCAAACATCAAAATAGCCAAAAAAATGATACCTAGAAAGTGATAAAAATGTACTTTATGCATTATTCTACGCGTCAAGTGCCCTAGTTCATGCCAGGGGCGGTCTAGCACTCCTAGACATAAGCAGAATGTCAAAATTGAAGGTGCAAACACGAGAAGGAGAGATTGAATTGTGTTTGACAAAGTTGATAACTTTTGCTAATTTGATGACAGTTGGTTGGTTTTTATGAATTACTTAGATAAGAAGCAATCAGATTCAAAAGCAACAAACAATGAAAGCATAAATAATTTGACACATAACTTTATCCTGGTTCACCACTAACTTGGCTACATCCAATCCCCTCATTTAGAAGGCTTTAATCCACTAATTCAAATACCTTGAATTACAAAGCATCTAACCCTCCAAGCCAGTCTTTCCAAACAGTCTGACAACCCTAGACTTTTGAGGAACTAACCACCTTAACCCTACAAGCCAAGTCTTCTCCTAACAACTTAAAACCCCAAACTGAAGAAGGAAATAAACCACTATCGGATTGGATACAAAAGTTTGGAACTTTAAATGTTTGCTTCTAAAAAAGCTGAAAAATAATAATAACTCTCACACTCTAAGAAAAGAACACTCAGAAAATATTTCTAACCTGAACAAGTGTTTCTCTCTTTGAACTCTAAGATGAATTTGGAATTTTGAGCTTAAGTTCTTCTACTCTTTTCTGCTTTTTGATGCTTTTCTCCTTCAACCTTGAGTGTCTATTTATAGTGAAAATTTGGGATTCAATTTAGTTCTTGTTTAATTCTGAATTTTATCTTGTTCAGATTGAGTTTGTAAATTTTTCAAATTGATTCTATTTCTATTTTGTTTAGATTGAGTATGTAAATTCTTTAGATTGATTCTGTTCATATTTTGTTCAGATTGCTTTTGTAAATTCTTCAGATTGATTTTATTCATATTTTGTTGTAGATAAATCTTGATCTATTCTTCTTCAAATCTTCATCAAATCTTCATCGATCTTCTTCAACATTTGATCAAATCTTCTTCAAATCTTCATCAAATCTTCTTCGAATGTTGATCAAATCTTCTTCAAATATTCTTCAAATCTTGACTATATTTTCTTTTCAACTTGGTCAAAGATTATAAATATGAATTAAATCTTATTTTAGATTTTCATCAATTATAAATTTGAATCAATTCTTATTTTAGATTTTCTTCAATTATAAATTTGAATCAAATCTTATTTTAGATTTTCTTCAATTATAAATTTAAATCAAATCTTATTTTAGATTTTCTTCAATTATAAATTTGAATTAAATCTTAGTTTAGATTTTCTTCAATTATAAATTTGAATCAAAGCTTATTTTAGATTTTCTTCAAATACATGAATCTTCTTTCATACTCTTTGAAGTCAAATATATTTTTCTCATAAAATACTTTTGTTATAATCAAAACTCTAAGTTTAAAATCAACTTGGTTCCAACAAAAACACTGTAGAAATGTGCCTCATGCACAAGCATTTGCGCTTTTGCGCACAACATATGATGTATGACATTTACTGCATTGTCTCTTCTTTTGAGTCTGAATTTGGTTCTAGTGTCTTCATAAAAGTTGTAGCTATGGATCTTAGATTTTATTTGCACTTGGTTTGACTCCAATTAGACATCTACAACTTCATATAGGTCATGTTGATTTCTCACCAAAAATTCAGCATTGCACTAAAACAACGAAACAACACAAAACTACAAAATAAATCTCGACTTAATCAAGAAAATAAGAACATAAATATTTCATTAAATCCAAGAATGCAAATCAGCACACTATATCAAATAACTCCTTAAATTAACTAATGATTATAGATAAATAACACTTAAAACAATGAAAAATATGCATATGATGAGGAACTATCACAACCCCAAACTTAATTTGTTGCTTGTCCCCAAGCAAAAATTAAATTCAAATTGGATACAATTAAATGCAAGCTTAGAACTTTACCAAGACGAGACAAAAAATTTCCTACCTAACTCCAAGTAAGGTGATTTAATTAAAGTCAGTTCTTTGACTTGTAATGTGGCTAGTAACTGAAAGAAAAAGGCAAGGCTCAAAGGGGCTAGCAAAGGATAAAATTTGAATAGCTTAGTTAGAATGACTCAAATGAACAAACAAAATTGTCTCATTGTATGCTTAAATCATAAGTTATGCAAGTCATAATTAGTGCAAGTTCTGATGGGATAACACATGTCTGGATAATCACACAATAAATAATTAAAGTGTTTAGGCTCGAAAGCTCACAACTAGGATAATAAGATAAAGTATGAACTATTTAAATGATGCCAAACATGCTACTGCAAAAAAAAAAAAATTAAAAGAATGTCAAGACTTCCACAACCAGAAAGTATTCAACAATGCATGCATAAGTGAAACTCATCAAATTGAACAATGAATCGTAGAATTATAATTTAAAACTTGAAATCACAAACACATAACTTAAGACCAATTTTAAGTTGTTAAAAATTCTTCATCATAGTGAACTTTTACACACAATTAAAAAACACAAATTCAAATAACAAAAATAAGGTTGGAGTTGTTGGTGAAGTCCCTTCTACATCGACTATAGATTCTACTGATAAATTCACAATCATCAGGTAATCTTAATAATAATTGATATTATGAGTTTTTAATATATACACATATGTTGATGTTTTATCTAAAAATATATTTTCCTCTCGAGAAGTTGTGAAAAAATGGACAAAAAATATTAAAAGAACAAATGTAATAATAATTGTTACCATTAGATATGATACAACTGTCAGAAAAAGACAAAGGAAGAACAAATTTATTTTGGGATGTGGAAAAGGTGAAAGATATAAAGTAAAATCAAAATCAACAATAACTTGTTCTCACAAGGGTAAATGTTCATTCAAACTCAGATTCATACCGTTGAGGATCGGTGAAGGATAGAAAAATAATATTTAGTGTGGAACACATAATCATGATTTAGTAGATACTTTAGATGATCATTCATATTTGGAGCGTTTAAAAGAAGAGGATACAAAATTTATTAATGACATGACAAAGTATAAGCTTGAACCAAGATTCATTTTGAGTGTGTTGAAAGATATAATTAAAGATAATCTCACAGTTACCACCCAAATATATAAAACAAGGACTACTTATTGATCATCTTTAAAAGGTTCGTACACATAAATGCATTAGTTATTGAAGTTAATACAAAATGAAAATTATGTGCATTGGACAAGAAAACGAGAGGATTCAGATGTTCTAAGCCATATTTTGGATGCATCCTACTTCTATCAAGCTGTTAAAAATCAAAACCTACTCTCAAATGTTTTAATGATAACAAAATTATTTCAAAGATTCTGAATATGCGTGTTATCTAATTTGTGCTCTTGAGTGTATCAAATTTAGAAAACAAGTTCCTCACCTTCTTGATCAGACGAAGTGTTTTTACACATTTTTATATGTCCTCTACGTTAGAGGATAAACAGAGTGGAGGATTAAATTATGACATCTATGATAGAGGATAAACAATACTGAAGAGATGATGAATTTCAGTCAGAGGACAAACAATGCTGAAAAGAGGATAAAATTATGACCTCTATGTTAGAGGATAAACAAAACAGAAAAGATGATGAACTTCTGTTGTCTATTCATCCTCGCACATGGGAAAACGAGTGAAAGTACCAAAGTACAAAAAGTAATGTCCTTGACTAAAAGGAAATACTCTACAACTTTTGGGAAAGAAGTCAAAAAACACAAATCACATCAGAATTAATGGAAGCTTCATCCTCCAATCCGAGGATGAACTCGAACACTCATCCTCCTAGCTTTCTTCTAACAAGGACAACTGAAGGACATATTTGCAATTCCAAATAAAGACCATGGGCAATCATCTAAGTCTCCAACAGATATTTTGTACTTCTCTTCACAATTGAAGCACCATCACCTCTATAAATTCATATTAACTCATCTTTATCAAACACAACTAAACATCATACAAAAGAAAAAGATAAAAGCCGTGAAGAGCATACTCATCCTCTCAACATACTTTCTACTATTCTTAAGTATATCTTTGAAATCACCCACTTAGAAAGTTTGTCTTAGTGGGAGAACCATACTCTTATCAAATCTCGCAAAAACCTATATATCCTCAAGTTAATATCAACTTGTTGATAATTGTAAAACCAGAAGAGAAATTGTTTATGTAAGCCTGTTGAGGCTAAAAAAATACATAGTGAAAATAGTCCTTTTAGAGGACAAGCCTTTTTGAGCCATAGTGAAAACTCACAAGTTAGTGAGGATTGGACGTAACCCATTTTGGGTAAACCAGTATAAATTTGTGTGTGTCATTCTCTATACTCTCTTCTCTTTATTTTGTCTAACTCTCAATTTATTATCAAACTTATATCCTCTAACATCTATCTATTATCCTCACACATAGGATACAATTTTAAAAGAAAAAGAAAATAAAGAAAAGTACAATATATCTATTCAACCCCCCTTCTAGTGATATTTTAGCTACTTCACTTTAAACCAATTCATATGTATCGTCTCAATTTTTGAATGATTTTTTGCATGCATGTTTAAAACATTATAAGAATATCTCCCACAAAAATTTAGAATTTTTTAACAGTCGATGAATTAAATATGATATTTTAAGTTTTTAGTGCTTTAAAATTCATATTTAATTAATATTTTGTTAAAAATTTCTAAATTTTCGAAGGAGATATTATTATAATGTTCTGAACATGCCAGCAAAAATCCATTCAAAAATTTAAATGATACACATGATTTGTAAAAAGCAGGAACCAAAATTATTAAATAAAAATATTTGAGGGACCATTGTTTGAAGAAAAATTTTAGACGGACTAAAAACAAAATATGGTATATTTATAGGGATCAAAACCTTATTTAACATTTAATATTACTTGCATCATTTTCAATGCAATATCTTTCACTATGCATTTATAATATTGATAATGAACCGATACTTAACAACAACAATTTAGTAAAAGTAGTATTATCTCTCTTTTATTTATTCACTTTTCTTAATGTGTGTAAAACAATCAAAATAACCCAGTTATTACGAGATAGTGACAGTAATATTTAAGATTGGTAAAGAATATTATCATACTTTTGCAAAAAGAAAATAGGCAAGTGTAGTGACTTGGACTAAGAACATAGACGAAGAAAAGTTGATTAAGTGTATAAAATAAAGAACAAATAGGATGAAGATACATATGTGATAAAAACATGCAACAATATGGAGCATTCGGGGTTGAGTGTTCAATTGATTTAAATTAAGAGTTGAATGTTGATTTGGTGGTTGGAGTGAGGAGTTATGATTGGAGTGATAAGGAGGTTGCAGGTTCGATCCCCACCTAACAAAATACTAACAATACTAATTACTAATATTGGCTGTTGCAATAAAAAAAAAAAAGATGAAGGAGAGAAAAAGTATGAAGGAGCACTACTAGTATATAAAAGTAAGGATGGCAAAGCGAGTGTCCCGTTTAGCACGTCCTGTCATTAGTCCTCTATAACACGAGGCGGGAGCACTACTAGTATATAAAAGTAGGGATGACAAAGCGAGAGTCTCGTTTAGCATGCCCCGTCATTAGTCCTCTATAACGCAAAGCAATTTCAACGGAAAGAAAAATAGTTCATTCTATTCAATATCTTTATGGGGCAAAGAAGAAAAAAAAATTAAAAAAGAAAATTAATTTATTAGCTTTATTAACAATGAATAATAATGAAAGGACTTCTTTTTTTCGGAAGAGGACATATTCACATCGAATTAATCGAAATGTCAAAAGCATAAGACGTCTTTTTCTTGATAGTACCCATTTTGGTGGCCAACTTAGGTGGCCAAGTTGAAAGTAACACCCTGCCTCGCCCTTTGGCGGGTTGGCGGGATTGTGGATTTTTCAGTCAAAAATACTTTTTATTTTATTTTAATATTTTATAAAAATAATAAATGCAACCATAATAAAACAACAAAGTCATCACAAGTATAAAAATTTCTCAATAAATTCATCAATATTAAACAATCCCAAAAAATATATTACAATTTACTTACTATGTATAATAATAAATAAAAAATTATAAAATTTAAAAAATGTATTATTATAATTTAGGCTAAATTGCATCTGTGGTCCCTTAACTTAATTTCAGTTAACATTTTAGTCTTTTATTTTTTTTTTCGATTTGGTCCTTTATTGTAATTTTAAGTGACATTTTGATCTTTTATGTTTTAAAATGTCAACAATGTTATCATTTTTTTTTTTGCAAAAATTCATCAAAAATTTCAAACAAAACCCATAAAATTAATTATCATCCTCAATATAATGCAAATTTCATCAAATTCATAGCTTAAATCTTTAAATAAACTCATATTTTTATCTCTAACAAAATCAAATAAAGAATAAAGGACCAAATCGGGAGAAAAAAAAATAAAGGACTAAAACGTTAACTGAAATTAAGTTAAGGGACTACGGATGCAATTTAGCCTATAATTTAATATAAAATTTAACTCTACATTCGGAACATGATATTATATGTTCTCACCTTGATAATGTATTAATACACTCATTAAAGTTATATGGTTTGGTTTTTTTGTCCTTGTACATAAAACTCATATTCTTTTTTAATTTGAGTTGAGATTTTTAATTGGATTTGGTAAATCAATGGGCCACTTTGAGTCTTTGAGTTTGATTGTGATAGTAAAACAAAAATTAAAAATAGAAATTTTTTTATCTTGATCCGATGATTCAATCTGTTCCACCACATGTTCGCCCAATTTTTCAGCAGGTTAAATAGAGCGAACTAACTTAGATAGGTGGGTTCAAATCTTCAACCCAACTTACCTAAAATGATTGGCAAAAGAGACTGATTCAACATATTCGACTTATTTTGTCATCCCTATATAAAAATTATTAATCCCTTGAAGTTCAAGATGACAGTGCATAATGGTTGTTGAGACAAAATCTCTCAATTGATTTTAATGATAACAAAATTACTTAAGAGATTATGATTGTGGTTAATACTAATCTGTGCTTTTGAGTGAAGTATTATAAGAAAACAGGCTAATCATCATTTAGAACAAAAGGAAGAAAAATATGGATTAATGCATTAAGGTTTCAAGCTGGAGGATGGCCAGAAGCTTGAGAGGATGGGTCTTCAAGTTGAGATTTTCCATCCTCGCGGAAATAACGTTTTTAATCCATCAAAAGAGATCAAATCAGCATGAATAAACAATTATATGAAGCATTTGATCAAAAGAAATCACAAGGCTAGCTATACAAGGTCCGAGGATAGCTTGTAGCTTTGGTATTCAAGAAGTCACATGTTTGCAAGTCTCTCCATCCCATGTGAAAAGGCTAAGGGCAGCCCTATATTTCACTCTTGAGTGATTGGAAAAATAAAGTAAAGTCAATATATTGAAAGGCAACTGTAAACAAGCTCAAAATAGAAGTCACAAGTCTTGAAGAATGAAAAAAAAGCAAAAGGCTATACAAGACCAAGACTAAAGGCTACGCAGAGGATGGACTGCATAGGTCCAAGGATGGCTGGATGGCAATATTGTAATTTCAGTTCAAAGACCATTGGACAAATTGATGCATCCTCCTTAACGGTCATGAAGTCTTTTAACTCATGGAAGAGCTGTCAAGAACTCTATAAAAGGGCAGGAAGCTCTTCATCACAATACACAACAAATATTGCAGAAAAAGATCAAGAATCATATCATTTATCTTAAGCAATATTCATCCTCTCATCACACTTTCTCTATTCATACACTAGATCTTTTGAAATATCTTTTAGAAAGTGTTTTAGTTGAGAGAAAACAAATCATACTCATATTACTCTGTAATTTTCAAATTAGTTGAACTTGAAAACATTTGAAAGTTGATTGTAAGCTTGGTGAAGCTTGAGAATACACAAAGTGTAATCATCCTCTACAAGAGGCTGATCTGGTGATCTTTAGTGAAATCTCACAAGGTTGTGAGGACTGGACGTAGCCATCATTGGGTGAACCAGGATAAAATTTGTGTGTCTATCTCTTTACATTTTCTTGCACTTATTCTGAGTTTACTTGAAAAGGTTAAAAACCATTTTCCAGTTCGCATCCTCACTGAGAGGACAGAAACTCATACACTTTGAAAACAATTTTTAAACCTCAAAATCCCTATTCAACCCCCCTTCTAGTGATTTTTAGCTCCATCAATGGTTATACCAAACTGTTTCATAATTTAAGTGACAATAGTTCAAGTATTAGTGGTGAACTATCATTTCTTTAACATAAATTTTAATAAGTTTTTTTTCTTTTAACTTTTAAGTAAAAAAATAAATTTTGTATAATCCAAGCTGGTCCGGAAAATCCATTACCCCACCTAAGGTCAGGTTTGAAAAATAAGATTTGAGTCCGTTTTCACTTGAGGCTTTTTTGGCCCAGTCCAAAAAGACTCAAGTCTGCCATTGGCTTTTGGGATGTCGGTCAAATAGTCCATTTTACCAATTCTACCTAAATTGTTGTGTAGGTAATGGTCTAAATTTTTAAGAAAAATTCCAAGTGACTTTATTTTCAAGATGTACCTCATCTTAGCCCCTTAGACATGAGGTCTTGAAGAGAGGAATAAATTTGAGATGTGAAGTGACCACGTAGCTATAAAAGTGTCTCAAATACTAAGAGTGTATCGTTTACGGAATACCATTGTATTTATGTTAAAATCAGTGTTTGAATACCACCACTTTAAGATTAATTTCATTTTGTGGAATTTTGTTTTTTCTTGATGTGATGGTTATTCTATTTTATTTGCTTATATTACGGTAGAATACCCAGATTATAACCAACGAAAGTTGGTTTTCGTTAGTAATAAATTGATTTATATATAAGATTGTCCGATTTATTTTTGGTGTCAATGTAAAGATTTTTTTAGTAAGTCTTTGCAATCTTGATTAGCGCCGATGTAAGGATTATTTTATCAGTAATTAATAACTTTAAAAAGTTTCATAATTCAATTCATCTAAATTTTTGTAATAAAATAAAAATACCCAAACTATGTGTATTTTTTATAAAAAAATGAAAAAGAGAATTTGTCATACGCGAATGGTTTTATTGACCGGAGTTACTATGAATAAATTATTTTGATGGCTTTTTCAAATCTAATAATAATGTAACTGCCCATGACTGACATTTGATGGATAACTAAAAGCCTTAAGACTTTGATAAGACATATGAGATGCACCAAAAATTAAGATTATATGAATATGTTGTCGACGATGACACGTAGTTCTGTCGAAAAAAGACGACGACACGTAGTTCTGTCAAAAAAGACGATGACACGTAGTTCTGTCAAAAAGGACGACGACACGTAGTTTACAAATTGGTGAAATTTTTTTATTGAATCTGACATATAACCAAATTAAAAATTATTAAAGATACTACTCTCTATGTGTTACAACGACCTAAAAAATTAAATTTGCTAACATATAGTAAGTAACATAATAATTAGAAGAAAAAGATGATATATTTTGCTAAATTATTTATTTTAATTATTGATAAATTTTTTTATTATTATTAATATAAATATATTAATGATTTGAAAGTTGTATATATAATAATTATTTTAGAATAATGTAAGAAAAAATAATTAAAATTATTTTAAAATTATAAATATTATTTTAAGATATTATTTTTGTTAAAATGATACTCATTATAATATGAAGAAGTAAAAAACTTATTTATTATCACCAAAAAAAATATTGTGGCGATAAAAATTATCCGTGTTCTCTTTTTCAATTTTCTTTTAAATTTAAACAATAATTTTCATATACTTTTCATGTTACTTTGACTGTCTTTAATTTATTTTAGAGCAGGTCAATAAAATTCATTTATATGTAAAACTTAATTTAATTGGTAAAATGTCAAAATTATTAGACCATATATCATGTCTCTAGTTCGAACTTAGAACATTGCAGTTGTAAAGTCTGGAATCAGCATCACTCCTATGATAGAAATACTTAATCTAATGAACCAATACTCCAGTTAAAGTCTTCATATTAATACTAGGTACTAGAGGAAGTATCAAGTCAAAGTAATAATGTGGAACCAAGCATTCCTCGTGACTAAGAAAGTCAACATCTTTAGAAAGTGACAATAACATAGATAAGAGAAACAGAGAGATAGAGGGAACACAAATATTTTTATCCTAGTTCACAAGAGACGATTGCTACATCTATTTTTTTTTCCTTACAGAGAGATTTTTGTAACAGCCCGATTTTTTTTAAAACAAACTAAAATCAAATCCATAAATAAATAAAGAAATATTTTTGGATAAAATATTTAAGTCGTAACACAATGTCAAATATCAATAAGATTTACAAACAGCGGAAATAGTTTTTGAAACGAAAATCCAAAGTATCTTAAACAGAAAAATACACCGAGGCTATGAGACCTACCAGACATAGCTCATATCTCTGGGGTATTCTCGGCAGACACCTGTACAAAAGCACTGCCCCAAGAATTTTAACTTCCCCACGTCACATCAAAAAGTGGTACAAGGACCCATCAAAATAAAAGTCAAGCTGACAATATAAGGTATAGGTACAGTCTTCCAAAATGAAATAAATACAACTACAAAAGAAAGACATCTAGCCCCTATACAACCATCTAATCTGATCATGCTACAAAAACTAAACAACTCGGGTGATTTCCACGCGCTCCGCAAAAATCCTTCTGACACAGCCACGATCAGATAAGACTAACTATGCTCCCATCTCCAGGACACTTAACCGGTAGGACGGTCCTGATCCTCATCTGAGGGGAAAGCCCAGATTTCCACAAGAATTGTAAAGGTCACCAACCAAAATTAACAAATATCACATATCATTTTAATTCTTAATCCACAAAATAACCTTTCAACTTAGCATACATCTAGAAAGGGTTTTCATATGCCAAACATGCATAATCAAAGTTGAAAAATGAAGTTTTAGACCAAACTGCACTATCGTATTCGAATACAGTGCTGTTTCACAAGTCAGAAGCAAAAATAGCATAACTGTATTCGAATACAGACCTGTTGTATTCGAATACAGCTGTCAAAATAGTGAAACATATTGCACATTTTGTATTCGAATACAACATCTTCATAGTCGAATACAAATGTTAAGTCAGTGGCAAAAATTGGATATTTGTATTCGATTACAACATCCTCGTAGCCGAATACAAGTGCAATTTAACAAGTCAGTAGCTAAATCAACATAACTGTATTCGAATGCAATCCTGTTGTATTCGAATACAACTGTGAAAGTAGCAGAATTTCAGTTTTGAAAATATTTCGAAATCATTCAACGCTTACCACATAAAGTCAATCAATAACACTCATCAAATACGGCACAATCACAAACCACAATCGAGTATGTATATACAACCATTATGATATATCAAACATGACTCGCGTGCCAAGCACCCTAATGCAATGCGTATATGCCAATGCACATGATTTTGGAATTCCAAACCAAAACCCACCTCGAATGGGCGTAAACCATAATTGTACGGTCTCTCACAGGCCAGTACTAATTACCGAGGTGCAGTCTCTCACAGACTAGCATGATTTACTAAAGTGTCGCCTATCACAGGCTCACACTATTTTCTAGAGTTCAATTGCTCATAGATCAGCACATTCTAGAGTGCAATCTCTCACAGATCAGCACGACGTGATAATCCTCGTAAGGATAAGACGAACCAACAATTCACATGGCATCATCCCGTGGCCCATCCGGTCACCACTATCACAATGGCCCATCGCGGTCACCATGTACTATGAAAATACATGAGCATACTCTGACTCTTTACACCACAACCATCAAGTAAATGCAGCTATTAAAAAATTCCCCATTTTTAATACTCATATAATACTAATGATTTTTCAAATTCAACACAGAGCATACTCAAACTAAGGGTCTTACAATTTCTCTTCAATACAGTAAGTGACTTAATCTACTATTTCAATAATAGTATACAAGTATTGTTTACTCTGTCTTTTTAAGCTTTAAGTGTTCTTCTCTAACCTCTCCAAGCTATCACCGTTAGAACCCTTCTTCAACATTCTGGCAGTCTACTGTTAAGGTTTATAAGTGTTGTTGTACCTCTTCAGGCACCTCTTATGGGTGAGAGAATTATTGCCACTATCGGGCTGATTTACATCAGTTATAGTTTGTGTTTGAATTGACACAAAGTCTGTTTTTGGAATTTTAAGTCTCATTGGGAGGATGTTATATACCAAATCCTATATTAGTTCAAGTGTATGAAAACACTCTGAATGATTTACATCAATTCTAAATAACTCACTACGGAGAGCATTTTTCATTCATACTTTTCTTTTGATATGTGCTTGGCTTTTTCAGAATATTTCTTTAATACATTGTCTTTTTTGTTTATAATCTCTAACACACTCGATTGACTGAACCAGTTTTTCTTAAATAGAGAGAAGAAGTGCATGTTGAGAATGTTACCGTTGAAGATCTTTAATCACCACTTAAGATAGATCAGTCTTTAAAATGTATCTATATATGTCTTCATGATTAATTATGCGCATCTTCAATTTAAGAGGGAAGATCTTAGAGGATGTTACTATCAAAGGATGTCACAAAGACTTCCAAATAATTCACAGATTCAAGATGTTGAATAGAGGATAAACATATTTGTCTTCTTTAGAGCGTTGACTATTCAGAGTGTGGACTTTTTCATAGCTTGTCATTTCAAAGCGATTACTTCCATTAGAGCATTGATTATCTTGAGTGTTGTCTTTTTATCAGAGCGTTAATTTTTTAAAGTGTTGACTTTTTATCATAGTCAGATGATATAATGCATGTCACAGTTATCAGAGGTAGACGATCATTTTGTTTAACATACTTATTAAAGGCAGGTGATCATTTTTCTTGACATACTTTTTCAGAGGAAGAACATCTAGATCGTTGCTTGTAATAACGAATTCACCGGTGGCGCATTTGAGTGCGTGTTCATTAGAGTTAAACACAGTTGTAGTGGTTTCTTCAAAGTCATTGTGGTCTTTGTTTAGAAGATTCTCTTTTCTTTGTTCACTAGAGGATCTAGCTTAGCAGAACAATGACTTGTATTCTTTTTTCCTTTAATGTTTTGACTCGAACTTTACATCGCAATTCTTCTTATTGTTGTATTATGGTTTGCTTTATTAGTAAACATAATTACTATTTTATTATGTGATAATATTCTTTGTGTTTAGACACACTTATATTATTGTCTCTAATTCACTTGTAATTTATGTTACCTTAAAATAGATAGTTATTGATATAAATCTTTGTCTTCTAATTTAATCTACACACTTTGTAAACAAAGTTAAAAGATAATTGTTATTTATTTATTTATTTATTTATTTATTTATTTTTATTATCATCAAAACATCAATCAAACTATTATAATTAAAATCACTTTTACACTAACATTTTCTATTCACATTATCGCAAAAAGAATAGGGAATAAGCATGGGTTGCATCACATAGCTAGGCAATGATTTAATCCCTTATTTTGACAACGTTAGATAACCCACAAAAAACAACTTTTTGCTTTCTATACATATATCCATCTTATCAATAATATATTAATTGGAAAGAACCTTTTGTGACTCTATTATGAAGTAAAGGCACACCATGATATACTCGTCTTGATTATCTCTCATCTAGAAACCGCAAACATGTTACTTTGTTTGCAACATTATGAGAGAAAATAATAATGGTTTTCTTCTTACCCACCCTTTGTCCAAATGACAAAGAAATTATATTAATCTGGTCATTCTAGCTTTGGCAGAAAGAGTAAATAAATGAGAAATCTTTGATCCTCCCCTGTCCAAGTAGATAGGGCCCCAAAGCTCCTCATCAACATCTAAGTCTTCATGTCAAATTCTGTGAAAGAATGATGTCATTAAGCACCATGCCATTCCACAACACTCGTCTTGAGAGACGAGATACAATGCCATACAAACATAGCCGAGAAACCAATATCCTCCACAATATTTTTGACAAAACTCAATTCATCGCGATCAGAAACTTTCTCAAGGTGAATTTTGATCACAATATATATATATATATATATATATATATATATATATATATATATATAAAATTTTGTTAATTTGCACACTTATTTTTAGAAAGTATATATTAGCACCATACACATTTTTTATTTGGACTAAAATTTCAATCTTTTTTCTTAAAAAGTTCCTTTATTGAACGTGTATCAATGAAATTCACATGTTTTGTTTTTGTTTTTAATAATCTATTTTTCTCTCATTACGATTAATGTTTATTTTTCTCTTCACAATTAATGTTTCTCATTTTATGAACATTTTTTTTTAATTATTTTCATGAAATTTATTAAATAATTAAAATGTGTTGAAAAAATCAAAATACACTACTATTTTCTGTAAAGAAAAGT
>JBBPBP010009778.1:16260661-16288913 GCA_037974735.1 Cicer chorassanicum | reverse complement strand
AATATAAATAAATAAATAAATAATCGAAATAAGAATACAAATAAAAAAATTAGTTTTCACACAATTAAAAACATAATAATAATTTAATGAAAAATGAAGAAAAAGAAACATAGAAATGAATGAATCAATATAAGAATGAGAAGTGAATAAAAGAAGAAGTTGAAAAATGATCAAAAGAAGGAGAAATATAATGAAGAACGAGATTATGAAAGATAGTTGCAAATTTGAGTAATATTTCTATGTGTCTAAAACAAGATCGCACACTTTTTATTTATAATAATGCTACAATAATTACATTAAATGTCTAGAAAGTTGTATTGACTAGTACTATTATCAATTAGTGTAAGATGATGTAACATTCACCGAAGTAATTTTAGTATTTCCCCTCAAACTACAAATTACTATGATTTAAGTTTGTTACATCAAAATATTTTCTCACAAAAATGGAAGCTAAGTTTGACAATTGTTAGTGTGAGTCATAACCAACTTAATGTGAGTGGAAAAGTATTTTTAAATACAATCATCTAGTTAATGTTTTGATGATAACAAATAAATAAAGAACAACTATCCTCTAACTATATATGTTCAGTGTGTAGTTCCAAGACCAAAAACACTATGTAGAATATTAGGATATATCCTCTGATGATTTATCAAAAAAAAATTGGTAAATTCTGCATTCCAAAATTGGTGAGAAACCACCTCTAATGGTCCAAGCAATGAACTGCCACGACTGATTCAGCCTCTGATATAGTTCTGCTCAAATTTCCTCTCCTACGTACGTCTTCCTCTAAAGAAGCAAACCAGACTCTACTAAAGTTTGCCTCTAATCAAGCAAACCAGACTCTGCTAAGACTGCCTCTGATGAAGCAAGCAAGACTTTGCTAAGTCTACCTCTAATGAAGTGAGCAAGCTTCTTCACAAAGTACCTCTGATAATTGCCTTTGGAAATGAAGTAGGCGTCTAACTTCCTCTGCCTCTAATAAACCCAACTAGATTATGTTCCTCGGCCTCTAATACTCAAGCGTAACAAGAATTCTTCTACCTCTGACTCTAACAAGCGTGACAAGAATTCTTCTGCCTCTGATAATTTCATCAAGCGTATGAGTCTTAATTATTATGTATTCTTTGGAAAAGTCAATGTTTTGATAAAGTCAACTTCTAGAGAAAAGTCAACATTTGAAAAAGTCAACGTCTCTCGTAAAAAGACAACGTTGGAAAAAGTCAATGTCTTTGGTATAAGTTAATGCTCTAACAAAGTCAATGCATCTAGTAAAAGTCAATGTTTTGACAAGAGGAAAAGATCAAATGCAAACAAGGAATGTCTATGATTATCAGCATTGTCTATGATTATCAACACTACTTCTAGTCAATTAAATCTACTTCTAGTTATTGCCTCTGGTGAATAAATCATGCTTCTGATGTTCTTGCCTCTGGTCAAGTAAACATGTTTCTAGTACTCGTGCTTATGATCAAGAAAGTATACTTCTAGTACTCGTGCTTCTGGTCAAGAAAGTATACTTCAGTTACTCGTACTTCTGGTCAAGAAATCATGATTCTGGTGTTCCAGCTTCCAATCAAGAAGCCATGCTTCTGATGTTCATGCCTCTGATCAAGAAACCATGATTCTAGTGTTCTTGCCTCTGGTCAAGAAATTATGCTTCTAATTGTCCTATGCCTCTGATCAAATACTTCTACTTCTGATTGTTATGTGCCTCTGATCAAGAATATTTTGCTTAGCCAAACTGAAATCAAAATACTTAAAGAAATTCTAATTTTCAGTTTATGCTTAACAGTTAGAATTATTCTCAACGGATCTATTGCTGAAATCAAATGAAACACCATGATGAAGGACACAAGTCCCTTCTGTGAAAGACACTCAGTCAAATTGTTTTCATACACTTGAACGAATATAAGATTGAACATGTAACATCCTCTCAATGAGAATTAGAATCTTAGAAACAAACGTTGTGTCAATTTAGACACAAACTTGAACTGGTGTAAATTAGCCCGTTAGTAGAAACAATAGTCGTGAACCTTATCGACAGTTTGCCAGAATGTTGAAGAAAGCTTCTGAAGACAATAGTCTAGAGAGGCTGGAGAAAGAATACTTAAAGCCTAAAGAGTTAGAGTAAATAATACTTGTATAGTCTGGAGAGACTGGAGAAATAATACTTAAAGCCTGAAGAGGCAAAGTAAATAATACTTGTAAAGCCTGGAAAGGCTGGAGAAATAATACTCAAAGCCTGAAGAGGTAGAGCAAATAATACTTTATGCTATTGTTAAAATAATCGATTAAGTCCTCGACGGTACTAAAGCAAAATCTCTTTGTAAGTTAAGGACTAGATGTAGCAACTGTTGTGTTGTAAGCTAGTATAAAAATATATGTGTCTTCCTCTTTCTCTATTTCCTTTATCTTAGTTCTTTATGGTTCAAATTTATTTTCACTAAACCTAATTCATAAGAGTAAGTTGAATGTTTTGATAAAGAAAGTATTTGTGCAAAGAAATCGAAGTATAATTTAAAAATGGCATAACATAATTCAGACCCCCCATTTCTTCTGTATTCCAGTACCTTCACATGAGTCACCATCAAGATGATCATCGACGAGTCATCACCAGATTGATCTTCAGTGAAAATAAAATGCATCACTAATATGATATTAGAGTCTAGTCTCTTGATTAAGCATTTTATTGTGTAAGAGTAAAGATACTTATAGACTAGAATCACTAAGAAAATGGTTTGAAATAGTATATGTTTTTTTTAAAAATATTTTCTTAAATGTGTTTATCTCCTTCAAAACATGGTATGTAAAAATGTGGTTGAAAGGACTATTTTGCTTTTTTGAAAAAATTAGATGAAGTTTTCTTGTAGAACATTTTTTGTTAACTTCATCTTCATCTTCTTTTTCTTACAAGTTTTTATTTTTTTTATTTGTGTTTTTCTTACAAGTCAATCTTCAATGACATACTGGACAAAGCTAGCATACCTCTATAAGGCACAGTTAGTTACTATGTGAGAATTAAGTGTCTATTTATTAATACTATTACTGAATACACCTGAATTGTTAGTGCAAAATAATGGAAGCATTATAATGCATTTTAACAATGAATCAAACTAAGTAGGGAGAAGTTTTCCAAAAAATTCAATGATCTGTGATGTATGTTCAAATGTGCAGTAACCCTTTAGAAGAAATGATCAGGAGTACAAACTCTCTCCCAACAACATAAATTCGAAAAGATGAATGGCAACAAGTAAAAGATCATAATCAGAACAAAGGTTGGAGGATACACTTAAGCATCAACGTTTAAACCAAGAATTCTTCAAATGGATAGATCAAACATAATCAATCACCTGATCACCATAATATAAAAAGAAGAAGCAAGCACAAGTATAATGGTTGAAACAAGAATATCCTTAAGTAAGCTTGATATGCAAGAGGACCAAAACTCTCTTGGAATATCATCTTCTGATCCCTCCAACTAAGAGAACTTTGAACTATAAATGAATATAATAACTCACCATCTAGTCAAACTCATGAGGATATCAAAATCTACAAGAACAGTCTTGGAAAATCCTCTAACTACAAGGTCTAAAGTTAATCTTCTTGTAGTTAGAGGATTTTCCAAGACTGTTCTTGTAAGACTTTGATATCCTCACAAGTATAATGGTGAGTTATTATACTCATTTATAGTTCAAAGTTCTCTTAGTTGGAGGGATCAGAAGATGATATTCCAAGAGAGCTTTGGTCCTCTTGCATCTCAATCTTTCTTAAGGATATTCTTGTAACCATTATACTTGTGCTTGCTTCTTCTTTTTATATTATGGTGACCAGGTGATTGATTATATCATCTGATAGAAAAGTCCAACAAACTCTGGTAAGACATGTAAACGAGCAGATGTAGAATCACCCTTGCTTGTCCTTGTCAAGTATCTTGTACTTTACTTCATTATTTTTTTATGCACTTGTTTGTCTTTTCTTATATGTTCTAGTTTTTTCAGTGCTTGTATTTTTTTTATGTCCTATCTTGAGTCTGTATTGTGTTTTCAATCTTCGTTTGTGTTTCTTGTCCTCATTTTTATCGCATTTCCTTGTTCACCCCCGTTATAATCTATGTTTCCTTTTAACTCTCATCCCTGCCTATTTAAACTTGTCTCCCCACCAGCGTTTTTCAAAACCTTTCCTTTCTCTCTTAAGTTCTTTTTATTCCAAAAATTGTTTTTCTTTAAAATTTCCTAACCTGAAACCCTCTAGGAAAAACCAGATCTATATCGTTTTCTTTATTAAGTCTTCATCTTCCTAAATGATCCTCTTCTTATCTTGTACTATCAGAAAGACTTTAGGATTTTCTTAAAACATGAACTACTCAACCTGAATGGTGAAAAGTTCAGAGATTCTGAATTCATTACATCTGTGAACTATAGTCAACAAGATGGATTATCCAAGAAGGTTCACAAAATACATTCAAAGGATCACTTTGTGGAACCCTTGGGTATCAATGTCTCATTTGTTTTTCTCCAAGTACCTTGAATACAAGGAGAAAGTAAGAAAAAGAGCATTGAAGGGCTTGTGCCTTCTTTTGTTTGAATCCTCTAGATTAGATGGAAATCTAAAAGTAATAAAGAAGAAAGGTTGGAGCACCTAAAATTTTAGCAAAGATTTATCTTTGGAAAATTATATCTCCAACTTGATATTTAGAGAAACTCTCATATGAAAAATCAACATGATTAGAGAAAATGGAAGATTATATTATCTCATTTTCTTTGGTTGTGTTTGACAAGTTATACGGTAGGTTCCTGAATATGAAAGACTTCGCCATCACTGATTAAAGATGGAAGTTCAAAGAAGGAAAACTCCTTTTAAAGATATTAAATAGGGAAACTTAATTTGTTTAGGTATTAGGAATTGGTGATTCAAACCTGATATGTAATATAAATTAATAGATTTGGTATAGACAACCTCTAGGAAGATCCTAGGATTTTCTTTATTTCTTCCTTAACCCTTTTCTAACAAATATTGCAAGTGTAATTTATTTTTGTATGTGTTACAAGTGTAATGTATGTGATGAATTGAATTAATTTTTTTCTTTTTGTTCTTTCCTTTGTTACTCTTCGTCTCCTCGGTTTTTCAAAACTTCTCTTCGTATGTGTTTGTGTTTCTATTTTCTTGTCCTTAACATTCTGGTTGTAGCCCATTCCTTGTTTTGTTATGTCGTTTATGTCTTTGATAAATGTTTTTTTTTTGTTTACTCTTCAACTTTCCCTCTGATTTTTTTAACCTTTAGCTTTCCCTCATTTTTTTTTGTGTCTTTACCTTTAATTTTTTTGTCCCTATCTTTTTTTAATCATTTGTCTACAAAATTTTATTTCTTCCTCTTTCAAATCACAACTCCTCACCTTCCTCAGTTTTTCTTCGTACCTTCAAATCTGAACCACGTGTTCCCTCGTATCTGTCACATGCTATCTCACTCTTCACTTTCCCACGCCCTCATCACTATGTTTCTATTTTGCGTCTCGAGATTTTTTTGCCATTAATAACCCAAACGTTCTTCATTTGTGTCCTCTCAATCCTCTCTCCTTCGCTGTTTCTCTAGTTGTGCTCATCTATCCTTCTCAGTCTCTCAAACTCTCTTCCACGGTTGTTGGTTCATCTTCTTGAAGGAAGATGAAGTCACCTTCCTCTCATGAGAAGAAAGAAATTCCACCATTTTAAATGGCCTTGATGGTGAATGATATTCTTCTTGAACAACTAGAAGTTAGGATTGCTCTGCAAAAAGTTGAACACAAGAAGGAGGAAGCAGCTGAACTCTTGAGACGTGTCCTTAGGTGTCTCTAGAATGTGTCTAGGAGTCGTTTTTTTCTTTCTTTTGTTTGTTTTGTAATATTTAAGTTGTAATTGTTTCCCTTTAATGAAACTAATCATTCTTTACTTTTACTCTTGTCTCTGTTCCGTTTAAGCTTTCGTTTTACGTCAATCTTTTGCTTGTTGCATTTTTATTTTTTTATTGTGTTTACGTATATCCATTTGGCTTACTATTTAAAACTCACCCTTTTTTATAAAGACAAAGGGGAAGAAAAGTAGAAGATATGGTAATACAATTAATTGCATGTTTTCTCTGCATCACATACACCATTTCTACATCATATACATCATTTATACATCATTTGCATCATTAGTGTAAGACCCTTAGTTTTAATTTGTAATTTTTGTATTTTGATGTATTTTGGTGTTGAATTCTGAGGCTTTTTAGCTAATTTTAATGGTATTTTGTGTGTTAAATGCCAGAAATATCTTTTTGAGACCGCTTAAAATTACTTGGCGAGAAATAATTTATTTATGTTACGAAAAATTTATTACCGAACGATTTTGTTAAAAATATCACTTGTTGCTGAAAATTTTATCTGTCAATTAAGTTGCAATGAGAGTAGATATTTTATCAAATAGTTTGAGATGAGAGTGAAGTGATATGTGTAAGAGTATTTAGATTTTTAATGGATTGGTTTAATTATATATATATATATATATATATATATATATATATATACACTAACTTATGTCATGAACTTATATATATATATATATATATATATATATTATTTAGTAAGTTTATATATATATGTATATGTGAGAGAAAGGAAACAAAAAGCGAAGCAGAGACATCTTTCCTATAGTGCCCGCGATTTTTCTTCTTCCTCCTCTGTCTCGAGAAAATGTTGGTGGTTTCTTTTTAAAAACAAAATAAAAATTCTTATTTACTTACTAGATCTAAGCTCCATCTCGAGAAGTGTCAGAAGGGAAAGTTGTTCACCTCCACGCTACAGTGCTAGTGAATCAACTTTGGAAGCGACGTCGCGAACGAAGTTTTCACCGGAATTAATCGCGGTGCCGTAATCGGTTGTTAGAGCTACCATCGAGGTAAGGGCTCCTTCCAAATTTTTTTGTTTGCATATAGAGACTCTATATGTGTGATTAATGTGGTTGATTTTGTTAGTAATGGTTAACAAAAAAAAAAGATATTGATTTTGACGTGTTTGAGTTACGAAATGAGTTATTTTCATATAAACGAGTTTGAACTGAAGTTGAAATTTTACAAGAAAAAGTTTAGAGTATTTCATTAACTCAAAATTATTTGTGGCCAGGAATGAAGAGGCATGTAGCGGAGTATGTGTCAACTTGTCTAACTTGTCAGAAAGCGAAAGTGGAACATCAGCGACCTGCTGGAATGTTGTAGCCTTTAGATATACCTGAGTGGAAGTGGGACAACATTTCCATGGACTTTATAACTGGATTGCCGAAAACAAGGAGAAAGAATGATTCTATATGGGTGATAGTGGATCGATTGACTAAATCCGCACACTTTTTACCAGTAAAGACCACATATTAGGTAGATAAGCTAACTGAGATCTACATTGCTGAGATTGTGCGATTACACGGAGTACCGTTGAGTATTGTATCAAATCGTGATCCGAAATTCACGTCACACTTTTGGGGAGCATTGCATGATGCGTTGGGAACGAAACTAAGGTTGAGTTCAACTTACCATCCACAAACTGACGGACAGACTGAGAGTACGAATTAGTCCTTGGAAGATCTTTTGAGAGCTTGTGTATTGGATGATAGAGGAAGCTGGGATGATGTGCTACCATTGGTTAAGTTTACCTACAACAATAGTTTTCACGCAAGTATTGGAATGGCACCATATGAGGCTTTATATCGGCGCAAGTGTCAAACGCCTTTGTGTTGGTATAAGGACGGTGAAAGTATGATTGTAGGACCTGAGATGGTAAAACAGACTACATATAAGGTAAAGAAGATAAAGGAGAAAATGAAGAGTTCACAAAATCGTCAAAAGAGTTATGCGGACAAGCGTCGCAGACTTCTAGAATTAGAACAGGGTGACCATGTGTTTCTCAAAGTCACGCCTACGACTGGAGTTGGTAGGGCATTGAAATCGAAGAAATTGACTTCTAAATTTATTCGACCATATCAGTTTTCTGCACGAATTTGACCGACAGCTTATCGGATTGCTTTGCCTCCGATACTGTCCAATATTCACGACGTGTTTCATGTGTCGCAATTAAGGAAATACCTTGCAGACCCATCACGTGTGATTGAACCGAACACAATACAGCTAAAGGAGAATTTGTCATTCGAAGTACTACCTGTGAGAATTGATGACAGGAAGATTAAGCGATTAAGGGACAAAGATGTTTCGCTGGTCAAGGTAATTTGGAACCCAACTACTGGGGATGCGACTAGGGAATTGGAGAGCAAGATGAGGGAACAACACCCTGATTTGTTTATCGATGCGTAGTTTCGAGGACGAAACTAATTTTAGGGCGTAGTATTGTAAGACCCTTAATTTTAATTTGTAATTTTTGTATTTTGATGTATTTTGGTGTTGAATTTTGAGGCTTTTTAGCCAATTTTAATGGTATTTTGTGTGTTAAATGCCATAAATATCTTTTTGAGACCGTTTAAAATTATTTGGCAAGAAATAATTTATTTACCGGACGAACGCGAACGAAGTTTTCACCGAAATTAATCGCAGTGCCGTAATCGG
Source organism: Cicer chorassanicum (assembly GCA_037974735.1). Classification (NCBI taxonomy): domain Eukaryota; kingdom Viridiplantae; phylum Streptophyta; class Magnoliopsida; order Fabales; family Fabaceae; genus Cicer; species Cicer chorassanicum. The sequence continues at coordinate 16,280,352 of JBBPBP010009778.1, read as the reverse complement.
TTGTTAGAGCCACCGTCGAGGTAAGCTCTCCTTCCAAAAAAATTTTGTTTGCATATAGGGACTCTATATGTGTGATTAATGTGGTTGATTTTGTTAGTAATGGTTAACAAAAAAAAAATTGATTTTGACGTGTTTGAGTTACGAAATGAGTTATTTTCATATAAATGAGTTTGAACTGAAGTTGAAATTTTACAAGAAAAAGTTTAGAGTATTTTATTAACTCAAAATTAGGGTGCTTTAATAGTCAAATGTTTGTATGTGTGATTTGGACAAAATTTGTTTTATTTAGTTTTAACTAAATAATGTAGATTATTTGGTTGTAAAAGCTTGGTGTGTGAAAAAGATATAATTTTGGGAATTTTGTTGTGGTTTGATAAATTTTAGTTGTGAACAAATTGTTATAAATATTTATGTTTAATTAGTTAGCTCCTTGAGTCTCGAAAAGGAATCGAGATCGTTGGCACCGAGTTAGCGGTGGGGAGAACTCTGATATATTAATGTTGTTGTGGTGATTCATGTTTGGTGTGATTGATGAGTTCATAAGTAATATTATGAATTTTGGAGATGTATTTTATGTGTAGATTGGTGGAAAATGAATTTAATGTGTTTATGGGTGAAATTGTGGAAGTTGAATTTAATGTGTTTGAGGTGATTCATGTTTGGTGTGATTAATGTGTTCGTAATTAATATTATGAATTTTTTAGATGTGTTTTATGCTTGGATTGTGTGGAAAAATGAATTGATGTGGTTTGATGTGAATTGCGGGATTATGAGTAAAAATGTTTGAGTATGCTCTGTGTTGAATTTGAAAAATCATTAGTGTTAAATGAGTATTAAAAATGGAGAATCTTTTAATAGCTGCATTTACTTAATGGTTGTGGTAAAAAGAGTTAGAGTATGCTCATGCATTTTCATAGTACATGGTGACCGGATGGGCCACAAGATGATGTCATGTGATTTGTTGGTTCATCTTATCCTTACGAGGATTATCGTGTCGTGCTGATCTGTGAGAGATTGCACTATAGAATGTGCTTATCTGTGAGCGATTGCACTATAGAATGTACTTGTGAGAGACTGCACCTCAGTAATTAGTACTAGCCTGTGAGAGACCGTACAATTATGATTTACACCCCTTCGAGGAGGGTTTTGGTTTGGAATTCCGAATCATGTGCATTGGCATATACGCATTGCATTAGGGTGCTTGGCACGCGAGTCATGTTTGATATACTGTGATGGTTGTATATACATACTCGGTTGTTGTTTGTAATTGTGTTGTAATTGATGAGTGTGATTGATTGATTTTGTGTGGTAAGTGTTGGATGATTGCGAAACGTTTTCGAAACTGAAATCTGCAAATTTTAGCAGTTGTATTCGGCTACAAGCAGTGTGTAGTCGAATACAGATATTCAATTTTGCTTCTGACTTGTGAAATAGCACTGTATTCGAATACAAGGATGTTGTATTCGAATACGACAGTGCAATTTTGTTAAAAACTTCATTTTTCAACTTTGATTATGCATGTTTGGCATATGAAAACCCTTTATAGATGTATGCTAAGTTGAGAGGTTATTTTGTGCATTTAAAATTTAAATGCTATGTGATATTTGTTAATTTCGGTTGGTGACCTTTACAATTATTGTGGAAATCTGGGCTTTGCCCTCAGATGAGGATCAGGACCGTCCTACCGGTTAGTACACTGGAGTTGGGAACACAATTATTCTTATCTGACCGTGGCTGTTTTGGAAGGATTTTTGCGGAGCGCGTGGAGATCACCTGGGTCGTTTAGTCTTTGTAGCATGATCAGATTAAATGGCTGTATATGGGTTAGATGTCTTTCTTTTGTGGTTGTATTTATTTCATTTTGGAAGACTGTACCTATACCATATATTGTCAGCTTGCCTTTTATTTTGATGGGTCCTTATACCACTTTTTGATGTGACGTGGGGAAGTTAAAATTCTTGGGGCAATGCTTTTGTACAGGTGTCTGCCGAGAATACCCCAGGGGTATGAGCTACGTTGGATAGGTCTCATAGCCCCGGTGTATTTTTCTGTTTTAAATACTTTGGATTTTTATTTCAAACCTGTTTTCGTTGTTTGTAATTATTGTTAACTTTTGTCGTTGTGATACGACTTAAATTTTTTATCCAAAGGTATTTCTTTCTTTATTATGAATTTGAATTTGTTTAAAAAAAAATTGGGCTGTTACAATTAGCATCATCTGCATATGTTAGTTGCATCTGGTTGAGACATTACGTTAATTAAAGCAAACAATACCTGAATACCTCATTCAGGGTGAGCCTTATTTTAAAATCTTATTTTGTGAAGCAAAATTGTTCATTAATTGTATAGTTATTTGTCATCATCAAAAAGGGGAAGATTATTAGTGAAAAAGTATTTTTAAATACAATCCTCAGGTTAATGTTTTGATGATAAGAAATACATATAAATAAAGAACAATTATCCCCTAACTATATATGCTAAGTGTGTAGTTCCAAGACCAAAAATACTATGCAGAATATTAGGATATATCTTCTCATTATTTGTCAAAAATATTTGGTTAATTCTGCATTCCAAAACTGGTGAAAAATCGTCTCTGATATACTGCCTCTGATGGTTCAAGCAGTGAACTGCCACAAATGATTATGCCTCTGATATAGTTTTATTCAAAAATGCCTCTGCTATATCTACCTTTGATGAAGGAAACCAGATTTTGCTAAAGTCTGTCTCTGATTATGCAAACTATGAAGTAGCAATGTCAAGTTACAAGGAAGGGGGTTTGAATTGTAATCTTGCCTATTTAAAATTTCCTGTTAAAAAACTTAAGAAAACAACTCAAGAATGATTTTGGTTATGAAAACAGAAACGGAGAACGTTCTTGGTTTTAGAACAGAAAACGCAGAACGTTCTTGATTAGTTAGAATCACAGTTTTAGTTTCTCTATTTAATTTTGATAATAATAATAACTGAATATAAATAGAGATAAGGAAGAGATACCACACAAAGATATATCATGGTTCACCCAACGTGGGCTACGTCCAGTCCTCACAACTGTGAGATTTTCACTAAGTGTTCAAAAAGAAATGGAGAACAATCACAGTTAAAGATCAACCTTGATCTGTAACTACGCTTCCTTTCCACCCAGAAAGGATTCAATCAAGTCACCTAACTAATCTGTTAGGATTTTAAAGTTAACTCTTTTAATCACGCTCAAACTATAAACAAGCCTTATAGTTATGAGTTTATACAGTAATGATTTGAAAGGTTTATTTGAATCTAATGATGCTCAACTCTTGTTTGAGAAAAGATTCGGAACAAAGAAAGAACTCAGTAGAATAAAACTGGAAGTATGTATTGGGTTCAGCCTGATTTCTTTTGTGAATGAGATAGCTTCAAGAATGCAAGTGAATATGATTTAATGAGAATACTTGGCACTTGAAGATCTGAATGATGCTTGCGAATTTGCCTTCCTTTTATAGATGTTTTGAGCAATTAATTCTGGTCAGAAAGAGCTGTTGGTAGTGCTCTATTTTCCTTCTGACAGAAGCAAGGAATCTGTTGACAAAAGTGCACCATTCATGTGACAGTTTTGGGCTTTCTGTTTTGGGCTGTTTTGCTTGATTTCAAACAGACTTGTTGTGCGCTATAATGACCCATTAAGCTTTGATAATACTTGATGATAATTGGGCTTCGATTTGGATACTTAATTCGATCCAAAACTGTTTGGAAAGGAGTGAATATTTTTCTGCAGAAATGAGAAGTCTTCTTCTACAGAAACAGAGATTGTTCTTCTCAAAAACGGAGAACGTTGATTATAGGTGGAGAAAGATAATGAATCTGGTCTGATAGACTTCTGAATAATCTGAGGACTTATACTCAATCTTGAAGTTCAATTTTGTTCATATTTCTTGACAGTTCCAGACTGGAGAAAGTTGCAGTCCGTTTTTTTGATATGCTTAGATTCATTAAGATTTATCTTAATGATCCGAGAACCATTTTGAGAAAAAATAATTTCTATCTGTTCCTTGCCATGTACTGATGAAATTGGTATAAAGATTTAAGGCATAATCAATGTAGAAGTGTTGGAGAAAGATTGGTGAAGTGGCTGTGACAATCATTCTTGATTATGCTGATCTTTCTCTATTTTGTACAGTTTATGATCATGACTGTTTTTTGATCTTATTTCTTTGCTTTGCTTGGTTCCTATCTTTAATAAAAACACTCAAGAGCACAAATTAAATTAACATAACATTTAGAATCATAATTAATATTCTTAATTAATCTTTGTTTATTTTCATCAAAACTTAATTTGAGAGTTTGTCTTAACAATCTCCCCCTTTTTGATGATGACAAACATGTTAATTTAGATTTTAATTCTGATTCTAATTTTAATTTTGAAGAGGGTAAAAACTCCCCCTCAATTGATGCAATAAATGTTTTTAGTGATATAACTAATGCAATCAGTTTAATTTTAGCAATAAAGGATATTTCATTAATAATGCGATTTGCTGAATTACAAAAAGTGAGATCCTGAATTTCAACAGATCATAAAATAGAATAAAAACTAAACTTAATTCTCCCCCTTTGTCATGCAAAAAGGAAGGAGAAAAAGATCCCTATTTTGCTAAAGAAGGAGAAGATCCTTTTGATGATTGAGACTTTGACGGTATAGGGACAGGCTCAGGAACAGGAGCAGCGTGAAAAGGAGGAGGAGGAGGCACACCGAGCTTGGGTGCAAGTGTATCCATGAGCCAGGATTGTAGCTGAGTCTGTTGAGCCAAGAGAAGTTGCAGAGTTGCCATTATTTCAAAGTTGGTTGGTTCCTTTGGAGGATTCATGATTGGTGGAGGAATGGGAGTAGTGTTGGTTGATGGAGCAGAGACAGCTGGGAGAGAGGCAGGTAGTGGCTGAGGATTGGATTGATTGGATGAAGTAACGTTGTTAGAAGGTTCGGAAGAAGCCAAAAATTGACTAATGCCGAAAATAGATGACGTGGTGGTTTGTGGAGAGATGTACCCTGGTGACATGGCAGAGACATTTTGGTGAGAAAGCAATGTTGTCATGGGGTCAAGGGGAGAACGAAGAAGCTGAAAGACAGAGATGAAGTCTGTGGAGGAAATGGTGGATTGTTGGGGAAAAATAGAGAAAGTTGGATTGTTAGGAGGAGGGCTAAGAGAACGTTCTCTGTTTTGAGGGGAACGTTCTTGAGTAGGATTAGAACATTCTGGGTTTTGTTGTGAACGTTCCGGGTTCTGTGGAGAACGTTCTGGATTTTCTAATGAACGTTCTGGGATATGAGGAGAACGTTCTGGAGTTTTATTGGCAGCCCGATCTGGTGAAGGAGAAGCTGATGTGGGAACTGTAACAGGAGCTTCCCGTCTGGTAGAACGTTTTCTTTTTAGTGTGGAAGGAAATGAATGAATGAGTGGCGCATATTGTCTGGTTCTTGGTCGGTTAGTTGGTGGATATTGTGGTTGTGATTCAGGTGGGAGAGAAGGCTGTCTGGTGACGATGATTTTCATATGGGCCATGTTTTTGGTGGAAAATTTGGAGATTTTGATAAGAGATTTTTCATTTGCCAGAGGGATATGAAAATGATTGAAGACTTTTGTAAGAATCATACCATAAGGAACAATATTCTTCTTGTAGTCTTTGTTGGCAGCAGCGATCATGTGATGAAGTATCAGATGAGGAAGGTTAAGACGCTTGCAGTTGAGCAGGTGATAGATGATTAGTGTGTCGTTTTCAGAGACATACTCATGGCTTCCACAGTGAGGAAGAAGAGTATGTTGACTCATGTTGTTGAAAATTTTAGGGAGAGGGCGAAGGAATGTTGAAAGGTACCTAGTGGAATTCTCTTGAAATAGTTCAAAGAGAGCTGCAGTCTCTTTAAGATTGAGAGCTGCATACCAGGATTTTCCAAAAACAGCAGGACCTTCAGTAGGAAGATCCAAGATTGAGGCCAAAATTTCAGGAGTCAATCTGATCTCAATTCCCTTGATAGTGGAAATGAACAAAGATTTTTCAGGAAATGTTTTGGCCTGACAATAGAAGGCGCGAACAGCATCTGGATATGTGGTTCAGAAGTTTGCAAAAAGGCAGTCCAGCCTAGGGCATCAGTAAAATGTTTGACAGTGTTTCCATTGACTATGAGTTTGTCGAAGATTAAAACTCTACCAACACCAATGGGCCTTTGAGCCCATTTGTCCTTAAATAGTTTGGTGGCAGTGGGAGGAATCAGAGGAGTGGTATTTGGTTTGGTCTTTTTGGAGGGTGGAGATGGTGGCATAGGAGAGTCAGAGTCAGAGGAAGGTTCAGAGGAAGGAGAGGAAGGAGATTGAGGTGAAAGTGGTCGTTTGGTGGTTTTTGAAGGATTGTAAGACGAAGAACGTTCTTCGGGAGGTGAACGTTCTTGAGTTGGAGAGGGAGATTGTTGGTGTTCATGAGAACATTCTCGAATGGGAGAACGTGCTTGAGTAGGGGAGGATATGTTTTGAGCCTGGGAAGGAGAAGTAGCAGGAGATCGTTATGAGTTAGGAGAACGTTCTTGAGTAGGAGAAGAAAAATGGTGAGGGATAGGAGAACGTTCTTGAACTGGAGAACGTTCGGGAGTAGGGGTAAGATTTTTGTGAACAGTTGTAGCGAAAAGAGTGGGAGAACGTTCTGGCATTTGGGTGGGAGAAGGTGTTGGGGTTAGGGATCGTTCTTGAGATGAGGAAGGGGAAAGACGGAATTTGTGCTTAGGTACAGTTGTTTTGAATCTCTGGCGAATGGGTAAGTTTGTTCTTGCCAGAAATTCTGAGGTTGAAATGGTGGTTTTTGTTTTTAGGGCACGGGTTTTAGGTTGAGTAGATGTGGGAGAGGAGAAAAAATCAGTCATTGGTCTTTGTTTCTGGTTTGAAGGAGTAGATTGAGAGGCTTCAGAAAATGATGATTTAGATGGGGTTGGTATTGAGGTTTTTGATTGAGGAGTTTGAGATGAAAAAGAAGTTTTTGGTGGAGTGATAGGTTTTGTTGAAGGAGGATGAGTATCAGATGATTCAACTGATTCAGTGTTTGAGATGATGAAGTAGGCAGGTTTAGTGATTGGGGTCCTTGAGGTTCCAATTCCTGCCAGAATTCTCATTGAGTGCCTTTTAGGTGCTGGAGGTTTGACGAATTTTTGTGGTGGTGGTGCGGGTTTAGAAAAGGATGTTCTTAAATGAGGAGGAACTTGAGTAAAATTTGGGGTTTGACAGGAGTGAAGAGGAGGAAGAACAGAACATACAGGTTCAGGAATGGAGGTGTTAGGGTGGGACTCATGGGACGAAGAAAGATAGTCAGAAAAAGAGGAGTCTGATGAGTGTTTTGGAGGAGTTGGCCTGGGTGGAGGTGAAGGTGAACGATTGTAGACTGGTGAGAAGGATGATGATGGTGATGGAGTTTCAGTGCTTGCATTTTTGCGAGCAGATTGCTTGGTTCGAGCCATTTTTTATACTGAGAGAGAGAGATGAAAAATGTCTTTGGAGGAAGACGATTGTTTGAGAGAATGGAAACTGTTTCAAAGAGATGAACAGTTGTGATAACTGCCATTTACCTTTGCAGTTTCAAGAGAGAGAGAGTAATGATGATGAACCTAGGGAAGTGACAAGTGTTTGGGGAAAGGGATGATTTTGACGGCTGAGCAGTGCCTTTTGAAAGGCTTGATGCACGCGCATTTAATGCTGAGACATGCCTTGCCTGCGCATGAGGAAGATGACGTCTGGGAAGAGGATTTGAAAAACGGAGAAAGATGTTTAAAAAACGGAGATTGATAAACGTTCTCCGTTTTCTGCAGAAGCAGTTTTAACTAGATTTTTCAGGATTTTTCAAAATTCTCAGTTTTTCTTTGATTGAATTAAAACTTTCCTCGACTAAGGGCTTTGTAAAAATATCAGCAAGCTGATTTTGAGTATCAACAAAAATTAATTCAATGTCCTTTTAATTAACGTGATCGCGAATAAAATGATGTTTTATTTCAATATGTTTTGAACGAGAATGCTGAATTGGATTTTTTGACAGATTGATTGCACTAGTATTATCACAGTAAATTGGAATACTAGAGTAACTTACAGAAAAGTCTTCAAGTTGATTTTTAATCCAGAGGACTTGTGAGCAACAACTTGCAGCTGATACGTATTCAGCTTCAGTGGTTGATAAGGCTATAGTATTTTGTTTCCTGCAAGACCAACTTATCAAAGCATCACCCAGAAATTGACATGCTCCACTAGTGCTTTTTCTTTCAGTTTTATCTCCAGCATAATCAGCGTCACAATATGCTACAAGATCAAAATGGGAACCTTTTCTATACCAAAGGCCAAGATCAGTAGTTCCAACAAGATATCTAAAGATTCGTTTTACAGCAGTTAAATGAGATTCTTTTGGCGCGGATTGAAATCTAGCACATAATCCTACTGCAAATACAATATCTAGCCTGCTAGCAGTTAAATATAGCAAGGAACCGATCATGCCTCTATATTCTTTTTCAGAAACAGATTTTCCATGTTCATCTTTGTCTAATGAAGAGGATGGATGCATAGGAGTAGACATGATTTTTACTTCATTCATTTTGTACTTGGTTAACAAATCCTTAATGTATTTTTCTTGACAAATAAAAATACCATTTTCATGTTGTTTAATTTGTAATCCAAGAAAATATCTTAATTCTCCCATCATGCTCATTTCAAATTCACTTTGCATGAGTTTTGAGAAGCCATCACACATTTTTTCATTAGTTGATCCAAAGATAATATCATCAACATACACTTGTACAATGAGTAAATCGTTTTTATCAATTTTCTTAAAAAGTGTAGTGTCAATTTTTCCTCTAGAAAATCCATTATTGATTAAGAAGGAACTTAACCTATCATACCAAGCTCTTGGTGCTTGTTTTAAGCCATACAGAGCTTTTGTGAGTTTAAAAACATGATTTGGTTTTGATTGGTCTTCAAAACCAGGAGGTTGTTTCACAAAAACTTGCTCATTTAAAAAACCTTTTAAAAAAACCTTTTAAAAAAAACTTGCTTTCTTTCTTACAACCTTACCTTCTTCATCTAATTTGTTTCTGAAAACCCAGCGTGTACCAATAATTGTATGATCTTGAGGATTTGGTACCAAGGTCCAGACTTCATTTTTATCGAACTGCTGCAGTTCTTCCTTCATGGCTTCAATCCAAGATTGATCAACTATGGCTTCTTTAATTGATTTTGGTTCAACTTTAGAAATCATTGCCATGTTGTTTTCATCATTCTTGAATGATTTCCTAGTTCGAATTCCATCTGCTGTATCCCCAATGATTTGAGTTTGAGGATGATCTCCTATTGTTCTCCAGCTTTTAGGTGGAGAATGATACGGAGATTGTTTATCGATCTTCGTTTCCTGTATATCAGTTTTCTGTTGTGTGTCTAGCAATTCTTCATCCTCATTTGACTTTTCAAGTATTAAATCATCAAATTCATCAAATAAAATATGCATGCTGATTTCAACAATTTTAGTTCTTAGATTAAAAACTCTATAACCTTTAGAGTCGGTTGAATAACCCAAAAAAATAGCTTTATCTGATTTAGAATCAAATTTTCCAAGAACATCTTTGTTGTTTAGAATATAACAGTAGCACCCAAAAATATGGAAGTATGAAATGTTTGGTTTTCTATTTTTCCAGATTTCATATGGAGTTTTGTTTATGATTTTTCTAATGGATACACGATTTAGAATATAGCATGATGTATTGACGGCTTCAGCCCAAAAATATTTTTCAAGGTTTGATTCTTCCAGTATTGTTCTTGCCATTTCTTGTAAGGTTCTATTTTTTCTTTCAACAACTCCATTTTGTTGTGGAGTTCTTGCACAAGACAAATTATGAGAAATGCCAAGTTCATCAAGAAAGTTTTTGAAGGGGGCATTTATGAATTCTCCTCCATGATCACTTCTTATAGAGATGATGCTGGATTCTTTTTCATTTTGTACCTTTTCACAAAAGATTTTAAAAGCTTCAAAGGCATCATCTTTTTGTTTTAAAAATAGTACCCAAGTGTATCGAGAAAAATCATCAACAATAACAAAACCATATTTCATTCCTCCTAAACTGGTTGTTTTGACAGGACCAAATAAGTCTATGTGAAGTAATTCAAGAATTCTGTTTGTGGAAATAAAATCTTTTGAATGAAAGCTGCTTTTAACTTGCTTTCCTTTTACACAAGCTTCACATATTCTTTCTTTTTCAAAATTCAGTTTTGGTAAACCTCTGACAAGTTCTAATTTTGAAATTTTCAAAATGGTTTTCATGCTGACATGCCCTGTCCTTTTATGCCAGATCCATTTATCTTTATCAATAGATATGAAGCAGGATTCATCAGGCAATCCTTCAAGATATAATACATAGAGATTTTTCTTTCTGGTTCCAGAAAACAATTTTTCACCTGATGATGTTTTTATGATTTCACATATGTTGGGTTTGAAAATAACTTCACAGCCATTGTCACAGAGTTGACTTAAGCTTAAGAGATTATGTTTTAGACCTTCAACATATTGAACATCAGTTATTTGAGCTTAGTTTTTCTTACCAATTGTCCCTTTACCTTTGATTTGAGCTTGATTGTCGTTTCCAAAAGTAACAGACCCTCCATCTTTCTTGACAAAGGACATGAAGCAATTTTTATCACCCGTCATGTGTCTTGAACAGCCACAGTCCAAACACCATGGCTTTTTCTTGACACCTTGAGAACCAACCTCATTTTCTTCAGTGTTTGCCATTAAGCATATGTTGGCTACTTCATCTTCTTCCTCATCGGATTCATCTGAGTTATCCCATGTGGCCATCATTGATTTCTTTTTGAAAGGAAATTTGTTTGGTGTTCTTTTGTTTAGAGGACACTCAGATTTGTAATGTCCCAGCTTATTACATCCAAAGCATGTAATTTGACTTTTAAATTGTTCTGTCTTAGGATTTTCTTTTTTGTTTGGGAATCCCTTCTTCATTTGATCTCTTCTTCTCATTATTCTTTGAATTCTTTTAGTGAGAAAAGCTATTTCTTCATCAGCCTCTTCTTGAGTTTCTTCTGGTTCTTCCTCTGTTTGGTCAGACGTGCTTTCTTGATATGCTTTCAAAGCTATTGTTTTTCCTTTCTTGACAGGTTTATCTTCTTGTAATAATACCTCATGTGCTTTTAAGGTTCTAATTAGTTCTTCTAGTGCCAGTACTTCAAGGTTCTTGGCTTGGCTTATGGCTGTTACCATTAGTCTCCATATGACTGGAAGACATCTCATGATCTTTCTTACTCTATCTTGTACTAAGTAAGCCTTTCCTAAGGAACGCATTTCATTTACTATAGTTGTGAACCTTGAATACATTTCATCAATGGTTTCTCCTTCATTCATTTCAAACAGTTCAAATTTTCTTATGTCGATGTCTATTCTTGTTTCTTTGACATGGTTCGTTCCTTCATGATGAATTTGTAGTGTATCCCAGATTTCTTTAGCTGTTGTGCATTCATCAACTCTTTCGCTTTCTTCCCTGCTCAAAGCGCACGATAAGAATAATTGAGCTTTAGAGTTTAAGAGTACCTTAGTTTTGTCTTCAGATGTCCAGTCGACTTCTTCCTTCTTGGCAGAGTTTGAATCATTTTGATCAGCTCTTGGAATGAAATCTCCATCTGTAATGATGCGCCACATTCCTTTGTCTTGAGACTTTAGAAACAACTGCATCTTGTTTTTCCAAAAGTAGTAATCAGTTCCATCAAAGTATGGTGGCCTGTTTGAGGATCCTCCTTCAACAATGTATTTTGCTTTTGACATTTTTTCTTCTAGATCTTTTTCTCTAGCACTTGGTTAAAGTGTTTTTTCTAGAGACCTTGCTCTGATGCCAATTGAAGTAGCAATGTCAAGTTACAAGGAAGGGGGTTTGAATTGTAATCTTGCCTATTTAAAATTTCCTGTTAAAAACTTAAGAAAACAACTCAAGAATGATCTTGGTTATAAAAACAGAAACGGAGAACGTTCTTGGTTTTAAAACAGAAAACGCAGAACGTTCTTGATTAGTTAAAATCACAGTTTTAGTTTCTCTATTTAATTTTGATAATAACAATAACTGAATGTAAATAGAGATAAGGAAGAAATACCACACAAGAATATATCCTGGTTCACCCAACGTGGGCTACGTCCAGTCCTCATAACTGTGAGATTTTCACTAAGTGTTCAAAGAGAAAGGGAGAACAATCACAGTTAGAGATCAACCTTGATCTGTAACTACACTTCCTTTCCACCCAGAAAGGATTAATCAGGTCACCTAACTAATCTGTTAGGATTTCGAAGTTAACTCTTTTAATCACACTCAAACTATAAACAATCCTTATAGTTATAAGTTTATACAATAATAATTTGAAAGGTTTGTTTGAATCTAATTTTGCTCAACTCTTGTTTTAGAAAAGGATTCAGAATAGAGAAAGAACTCAGTAGAATAAAAACTGGATGTATGTATTTGGTTCAGCCTGATTTCTTTTGTGAATGAGATGACTTCAAGAATGCAAGTGAATATGATTTAATGAGTATACTTGGCACTTGAAGATCTGGTTGATGCTTGCGAATTTTCCTTCCTTTTATAGATGTTTTGAGCAATTAATTCTGGTCAGAAAGAGCTGTTGGGAGTGCTCTGTTTTCCTTCTGACAGAAGCAAGGAATCTGTTGACAAATAGAACTCCATGTATTTGACAGTTTTGGGCTTTCTGTTTTGGGCCTTTTGCTTGATCTAAAACAGACTTGTTGCGTGCTTTAATGACCCATTAAGCTTTGATAATATTTGATAGTGATTGGGCTTCGATTTGGATGTTTAATTTGATCCAAAACTGTTTGGAAAGGAGTGAATATTTTTCTGCAGAAATGAGATGTCTTCTTTTGCAGAAACAGAGATTGTTCTTCTCAAAAATAGAGAACGTTGATTATAGGTGGAGAAAGATAATCAATCTGGTCTGATAGACTTTTGAATAATCTGAGGACTTTTATTCAATCTTGAAGTTCAGTTTTGTTCAACTTTCTTGACAGTTCCAGACTGGAGAAAGTTGCAGTCCGTTTTTTGATATGCTTAGATTCGTGATGAATTTTCTTAATGATCCGAGAATCGTTTTGAGTAAAAATGATTCCTATTTGTTCCTTGCCATGAACTGATGAAATTGGTATAAAAATTTTAGGCATAATCAATGTAGAAGTGTTGGAGAAAGATTGGTGAAGTGGCTGTAACGATCTTTCTTGATTCTGCTGATCTTTCTCTGTTTTGTATAGTTTATGATCATGACTTATTTCTTTGCTTTGCTTGGTTCCTATCTTTAATAAAAACACTCAAGAGCACAGATTAAATTAACATAACATTTAGAATCATAATTAATATCTTTAATTAATCTTTTGTTTATTTTCATCAAAACTTAATTTGAGAGTTTGTCTTAACAACCTTGAGAACCAACCTGCAGTTTTGGTTTTATTAACTTTTGGTACCCATTCTGTCTTGGGTCCTTGTCGATCAGTTCTAGATTTTGATTTTCTGGTATTATAACATGTAGATTCAGAATGTCCAATCTTAGAACATGAAGAACATTTAATTATTTGTTTATGAAAAGATTTTTTAACTGGTTTTGACAAATTTTCAGAACTTTCTCTGTTTTCTGTTTTATCTGGAGAACGTTCTTGGTTTTTTTGAAAAACTGTTTTTGTTTTAGATTGTTCTTTTCTTTGTTTGCTCTTGATTTTCTCATCTCTTTTCTTAAAATAACATGCAAATTCAAGGTGTCCAATTTTACTGCAATATGAACATTTGATCTTGCATTTATTTTCTCTTCTTTCTGGAATAAAAAAGTTTTCATACATTTTGGTTTTCTGAGTTTGATTAAAACCAAAACCAGCTTTATCAAATATTCCAACTTGAGATCCCATGATATTTTGAAATGTTCCAGTAGCTTTAATAAAGTTTAACAGATCATTTTTAAAAAGTTGAACTTCAGATTTAAGGAGAACCTTCTCCTTTTGAAGTGCAAAATGTTCTTGACTTTCTTGATTTTCAGTGTGAAAGTTTTTGGTTTGAGATTCTTTCAGATTTTGAATGATTTCCTTCAGCTTATTATTCAGAACCTGAGTTTTTTCTTTTTCTTCTTTTTCTTTATAAAATTTTTCTTTTAAGGAACTACACTTTTGAATGAGTAAGTTTGAATCATTTAATAAGTTGTCAAATTCTTTTTTCATTTGTTCACACAAAATGCAGGATTCAGAATTTGTTACCTCATTTTCTTCAGTGTTTGCCATTAAGCATATATTAGCTTGTACATCTTCTTCCTCATCAGATTCATCTGAGTTATCCCATGTGGGCATCATTGATTTCTTTTTGAAAGGAAATCTGTTTGGTGTTCTTTTGTTCAGAGGACACTCAGATTTGTAATGTCCCAGCTTATTACATCCAAAACATGTAATTTGACTTTTGTCTTGTTCTGTTTTAGGATTTTCTTTTCTGTTTGGGAATCCCTTCTTCATTTGATCTCTTCTTCTCATTATTCTTTGAATTCTTTTAGTGAGAAAAGCTATTTCTTCATCAGCATCTTCTTGAATTTTTTCTTATGGTTCTTCCTCTGTTTGGTCAAGCATGCTTTCTTGAGATGCTTTTAAAGCTATTGCTTTTCCTTTCTTGACAGGTTTATCTTCTTGTAGTAATACCTCATGTGCTTTTAAGGTTCCAATTAGCTCTTCTAGTGCCAGTACTTCAAGGTTCTTGGCTTGGCTTATGGCTGTTACCATTGGTCTCCATATGACTGGAAGACATCTCATGATCTTTCTTACTCTATCTTGTACTGAGTAAGCTTTTCCCAAGGATCGCATTTCATTCACTATAGTTGTGAACCTTGAATACATTTCATCAATGGTTTCTCCTTCATTCATTTCGAACAGCTCAAATTTTCTTACGCCGATGTCTATTCTTGTTTCTTTAACATGGTTTGTTCCTTCATGATGAATTTGCAATGTATCCCAAATTTCTTTAGCAGTTGTGCATTCATCGACTCTTTCGCTTTCTTCCCTACTCAAAGCGCACAATAAGAATAATTGAGCTTTAGAGTTTAAGAGTACCTTAGTTTTGTCTTCAGATGTCCAGTCGACTTCTTCCTTTTTGGCAGAGTTTGAATCATTTTGATCAGCTATTGGAATGAAATCTCTATCTGTAATGATGCGCCACATTCCCGTGTCTTGAGATTTTAGAAACAGCTGCATCTTGTTTTTCCAAAAGTAGTAATCAGTTCCATCAAAATATGGTGGCCTGTTTGAGGATCCTCCTTCAACAATTTATTTTGCTTTTGACATTTTTTTCTTCTAGATCTTTTTCTCTAGCACTTGGTTAAAGTGTTCTTTCTAGAGACCTTGCTCTGATGCCAATTGAAGTAGCAATGTCAAGTTACAAGGAAGGGGGTTTGAATTGTAATCTTTCCTATTTAAAATTTCCTGTTAAAAAACTTAAGAAAACAACTCAAGAATGATCTTGGTTATGAAAACAAAAACGGAGAACGTTCTTGGTTTTAAAACAGAAAACGCAGAACGTTCTTGATTAGTTAAAATCACAGTTTTAGTTTCTCTATTTAATTTTGATAATAACAATAACTGAATATAAATAGAGATAAGGAAGAGATACCACACAAAGATATATCCTGGTTCACCCAACGTGGGCTACGTCCAGTCCTCACAACTGTGAGATTTTCACTAAGTGTTTAAAAAGAAATGGAGAACAATCACAGTTAAAGATCAACCTTGATCTATAACTACGCTTCCTTTCCACCCAGAAAGGATTCAATCAAGTCACCTAACTAATCTGTTAGGATTTTAAAGTTAACTCTTTTAATCATGCTTAAACTATAAACAAGCCTTATAGTTATGAGTTTATGCAATAATGATTTGAAAGGTTTGTTTGAATCTAATTATGCTCAACTCTTGTTTGAGAAAAGATTCGGAACAAAGAAAGAACTCAGTAGAATAAAACTGGAAGTATGTATTGGGTTCAGCCTGATTTCTTTTGTGAATGAGATAGCTTCAAGAATGCAAGTGAATATGATTTAATGAGAATACTTGGCACTTGAAGATCTGAATGATGTTTGCGAATTTGCCTTCCTTTTATAGGTGTTTTGAGCAATTAATTCTGGTCAGAAAGAGCTGTTGGTAGTGCTCAGTTTTCCTTCTGACAGAAGCAAGGAATCTGTTGACAAAAGTGCACCATTCATGTGACAGTTTTGGGCTTTCTGTTTTGGGCTGTTTTGCTTGATTTCAAACAGACTTGTTGTGCGCAATAATGACCCATTAAGCTTTGATAATACTTGATGATAATTGGGCTTTGATCTAGATACTTAATTCGATCCAAAACTGTTTGGAAAGGAGTGAATATTTTTCTGCAGAAATGAGAAGTCTTCTTCTTCAGAAACAGAGATTGTTCTTCTCAAAAACGGAGAACGTTGATTATAGGTGGACAAAGATAATCAATCTGGTCTGATAGACTTCTGAATAATCTGAGGACTTATACTCAATCTTGAATTTCGGTTTTGTTCAACTTTCTTGACAGTTCCAGACTGGAGAAAGTTGCAGTCCGTTTTTTTGATATGCTTAGATTCATGAAGATTTATCTTAATGATCCGAGAACTGTTTTGAGTAAAAATGATTTCTATCTGTTCCTTGCCATGTACTGATGAAATTGGTATAAAGATTTAAGGCATAATCAATGTAGAAGTGTTGGAGAAAGATTGGTGAAGTGGCTGTGACAATCATTCTTGATTCTGTTGATCTTTCTCTGTTTTGTACAGTTTATGATCATGACTGTTTTTTGATCTTATTTCTTTGCTTTGCTTGGTTCCTATCTTTAATAAAAACACTCAAGATCACAGATTAAATTAACATAACATTTAGAATCATAATTAATATTCTTAATTAATCTTTGTTTATTTTCATCAAAACTTAATTTGAGAGTTTGTCTTAACAAACTAGACTCTGCTAAAGTCTGCCTTTGATGACGCAAACTAAACTATGCTAAGTCTATCTCTGATGAACCAAACCAAACTTTGCTAAGCCTGCCTCTGATGAGGCAAACTAGACTTTGCTAAGTGTGCCCCTAATGAAGCAAGCAAGACTTTACTAAGTCTGCCTTTGATGAAGCTAGCAAGCTTCTGCACAAACTGCCGCTAACTAGTTGCTTCTGATAAATTTCCTCTAGAGATGAAGCAAGCATCTGAATTCTTCTGCCTCTAATAAACCCAACTAGATTATATTCCTTTGCTTTTGATACTCAAGCATAACAAGAATTCTTTTACCTCTGACTTTGACAAACGTAACAAGAATCCTTCTACCTCTGCCTCAAATAATCTCACCAAGCGTTTGACTTTGAACTATTGTGTATCATATGGAAAAGTCAACGCACAAATATAGTCAACACCCATTGAAAAGTCAACATTTGAAAAAGTCAATGTCTTTGATAAAAGTCAACGCTCTGACAAGAGGAAAAGATCTAATACAAACAAGGAATGCACTGCCTCTAATACTCTGTCTTTGATTATTGACATTGTCTTTGACTATTTGTCTCTAATTATCTACACTGCTTCTGGTCAATTAATACTACTTTCAGCCATTCCCTCTAGTAAAGAAATCATGCTTCTGATTATCTTGCCTCTGGTCAAGTAAACCTGCTTCTGGTACTCGTGCTTCTGGTCAATAAAGTATACTTCTAGTTCTCGTGCTTCTGATCAAGAAAGTATACATCTAGTACTCGTGCTTCTAGCCAAAAAATTATGATTCTAGTGTTCCTGCCTCTGGTCAAGAAATAATGCTTCTGATGTTCTCATCTCTATACAAGAAATCATGATTATGGTGTTCTTTCCTCTGGTCAAGAAATTATGCTTCTAATTGTCTTGTGCCTTTGATCAAGTACTTCTGCTTCTGATTGTTATGTGCCTCTGATCAAGAACATTTTGCTTTAGCCAAACTAAAATCAAAATACTTAAAGAAATTCTAAGTTTTAGTTTATGCTCAACGGTTAGAATTATTCTCAACGAATCTATTACTGAATTCAAATGAAACACCATGATGAAGGACACAAGGTCATGCCATGAAGGACACAAGGCCCTTCTGTGAAGGATACTCAGTCATCCTGTGAAGGACACTCAATTATACACTTGAATAGATATAGGATTGAATATGTAACATCCTCTCAATGAGAGTTAGAATCCTCGAATCATATTTTGTGTTACATCAGACACAAACTAGAATTGATGTAAATCAGTTAAAATGTTTTCATACACTTGAGCGGATATAGGATTGAATATGTAACATCTTCTCAATGAGAGTTAGTATCCTTGAAACAAACTTTGTGTCAATTTAGACTCAAACTTGAACTAATGTAAATCAGCCCGTTAGTGGCAACAACACTCAGGAACCTCAACGGCAATTTGCCAGAATGTTGAAGCATGGTTCTGACGACAACAACTTGGAGGCGCTGGAGAAAGAATACTTAAAGTCTGAAGAGGTAGGATAAATAATACTTGTAAAGCTTGTAGAGGCTGGAGAAAGAATACTTAAAGCTTGAAGAGGAGAGTAAATGATACTTGTAAAGGCTGGAGAGATTGGAAAAAGAATACTCAAAGCCTAAAAAGACAGAGTAAATAATACTTGTATGCTGTTATTAAAATAGTAGATTAAGTCATTTATGGTACTTATGCAAAATCGCTCTATAAGGGAAGGACTAGATGTAGCAACTGTTGTGTTGTGAACTAGTATAAAGATATATGTGTCTTCCTCTTTCTCTATTTCCTTTATCTTAGTTCTTTATGGTTCAATTTTATTTTCACTAAACCTAATTCATAAGAGTTTGTGCAAAGAAATCGAAGTATAATTTAAAAATGGTATAACACAATTCAAACACCTCATTTCTTGTGTATTCTAGTACCTTCACATAAGTCACCATCAAGATGATCATCGACTTGTAGAGAAGGCAACATTAATGATCCATGTGTGGAAAAAGAGTAATCACTGGATTGATCTTCAATGAATATAAAATGCATCACTAATATGATTCATTTGTGGGGAAAGATTCACCGCTAGATTGATTGTCGATGGGAAGAGAAATTGCCACAACAAAATCCATGAATGAGAAAAGAAGGCATGAAAAAGATAGTTTTCTCTGTTGTCTCCCATGAGCGTTGGTAGATGAATAATGTGTAAACAATGGCGCTCGAAGGTGAAGACAATGGAAGGTTTTTAAAAATTATAAGCTTTTTCTTATTACCTTTTAAAAATTGTTATTAATTTATCCAACATCTAATTAAAATGTGACATATGAATAGATTTGTAAGTGGAGTGCACTTTAGTTTTTGAGTATCACTTACACTTTTACTTATGTGACAATTTATTATTGAGTGATAGACAAATTACTGATAATTTTTCAAAAGCAACCTAGGCCTCACCTAATTATAATTATTTACTAATTCACTAAAAATAAGATATATATATATATTATATGTAAAACAGATTATATAAATTTTAAAATTTCAATTAATTTGTATATATTTATAATTTTGAATACTAATTTATTAAATTACATAAAAAGACTAAACTATCCTTGTGATAAAATCATAAACATTTTTTAAATTAATTATTAATATTTTATTTTTAAGTTTAAGATC
>JBBPBP010009778.1:16150936-16260496 GCA_037974735.1 Cicer chorassanicum | reverse complement strand
TATATATATATATTATGTTTCAATTATATATTTTAAATTATATTTTATAAGGGTAATTGAGTAAATTACTATTTTTTATCATATTATCTTTTTTCTAATCCAACTCATATTTAGGTTATAAATTTCAACTAAAGAGACGTGATATGATAAAGTTTTATATTAACTTATCATATAATGTTGATTAATTATTAATTTATCATATAATGTTGATTAATTAAAGACTCCATTCAGATATAATATAATTACTTATTTATATCATGTCTTTTATCATTTCCATCAAATAGACCGGGGTCTTTTGTTTTCACAAACTCGGATTTTAGGTATACAATATAGCTATGCATAGGGGTACTTAATTAGTTGAAAGCACAATGGTTTAAGTTAGTGAAAACGAATTGCACTGCTCTGTGGTGTTGCAGCAGTAGTCGTTGCATGCAGATCTTGTCCCGTGCAGTGTCGTTTTTAGAGATTTAAAATGAAAGGTGGTTGATTGTTAGTTCTTATATGTTTCTAATGTTATTGTTTTCATTGTTGTTGTTAATGAGATAATTTGAAGTTGTGTTGTTGATTGTTATTATATTGTTGTCAAAAACAGGTATGATTGAGAATGTTATAATTGTTAAAACCTAAGTGAAATAAATTTATAGCCCCTAATTAATTTTTGTTAATAATTCAAATATTCAGATGGATAATTTATCATTTGTTATTTGATAAATTTCCTAAGTGTGTAGATAATGTTCTTTATTGAGAAGAACTCAAGAGATCGCAGAGGAAAAATGGCTTCAAGACAAGCAAACACGAGAATCATCAATCACTTTGCATCTAATGTGTAATATTCTCAAGAAGAAAAACTTGCATTTGGTCTAGAGGAACCAAAAGCATACACCTGGTAAAGGATAAGGGACTGCATTTGGTTTCTTCCATAAAGTGACATCAACTCACCCACTTATGACTATCATCTAGTTAGAAAAAAGGATCAATAAAATAGAACCCATCAAGAAAGATAAGTTGACGTAGCTAAAATATCAATAGAAGGAGAGTTGAATAGAGATATTATACTTTTCATAATATTCTTTTTCTTTTAAAACTATATCCTTTGCATGAGGATAGTAGATAGATGTTAGAGGATTTAAATTTAAAACCGAAATGATAGATAGACAAAATATAGAGAACAGAGAATAGAAAATGACACACCCAAATTTATACTAGTTTACCCAAAATGGGTTACGTCTAGTCCTCACTAACTTGAGTTTTCACTATGGCTCAAAAAGACTTGTCCTCTAAACGGACTCTTTTCACTATGTATTTTCTTAGCTTCAACAGGCTACATAAACAATTTCTCTTCTTGATTTACAACTATTAACAAGTTAATATTAACTTGAGGATATACAAGTTTTTGAGAGATTTGATAAGAGTATGATTCTTCCACTAAGATAAACTTTCTAAGAGGATTATTTCAAAGATATACTTGAAAATAGTAGAAAGTATTCTGAGAGGATGAGTGTGCTAAATTTATAGAGGTGATTGTGCTTCAAATATGAAGAGAACTACAAAGTATCCGTTGGAGACTTGGATGATTGTCCGTGGCCTTTATTTGGAATTTAAAATATGCCCTTTAGCTGTCCTTGTTAGAAGAAATCTAGGAGGATGAGTGTTCCAGTCCATATTCAGATAAGAGGATGAAGCTTCCATTAATTCTGACGTGACTTGTGCTTTTTGACTTTTTCATTTCCCAACAACTATAGTGACTTGCCTTTTTAGTCAAGGACATCACTTTTTGTTCTTTGGTACATTTACTCATTTTCCCATGTACAAGGATGAATAGAAAACAGAAGTTCATCCTCTCTTCTGCTTTGTTTATCTTCTGACATAGATGACATAAATTCATCCTCTTTTCAGCATTGTTTGTCCGCTGACATAAATTCATCATCTCTTCTGTATTGTTTCTCCTATGTCATAGAGGTCATAATTTCATCCTCCATTTTATTTATTCTCTAACGTAGAGGACATATAAAAATGTGTAAAAACACTTCATCTGATCAAGAAGGTGAGGAACTTGTTTTTTAAATTTGATACTGTAAGACCCATTATCATTTGTCTAGAATATGATAATTAGACCCATACACCTTAATAAAACAGAGGCAACTAATGATGAATAATAAATTAGAATCACCATCATAACTAAAAACTACATTCATAAATATAGTTTACAACTTGTTTAGTAGATTCATAAAATATTACATCTTGAACATAAACTACGATTGACCGATTACATCATAAAACAAAATATCAAATTCTAATTCCACGAGTTCGGAACTGGTCTTCTTATGATAAAATCGTGGCTCATATTCCACCAGCTGCTAATAAAAAGAAAATAAATGGGGTGAGATAAAATATCTCAGTGAGCTCTGAAAAATAAATGGGAAAATAGTCTCAAGAGTTTATTTCATAAAAGTGTATAAAACATGAATACAATTTTACATCTCAAGTTAAAACTTTCAATTTAAATTTTTATAAAATTTTTACTCAAAAATATTATTATTGTTATTATTATACACATTTTTTTTTTCTTCTGAAAACATATGCATGACCTCAAATCTTTTCCTTTGAAATAAGGAAAAGTCGCTCAATATCTTGATGTGGGTCACCAAGATAATTGAGTCCTGATTGGTAAAGATGGTCTGGCCAAACCCCAATCAGTGTCCTGATTGTTCTCCTTTACCTGTTATTCCATGCCTGAAATAACCTGAATGTCCCACCGTGAATAAGGCCATGCATGATATTGTACTAAACTTGAGAGGTTTTGTATGAAAAGTCTTTATTATGTCATATATGAAATGCATCGTTCATCCACAATAATTATAAATAAATTATCGATATACTAAACCCATAATAATTAAATCCTAAATCCTTAATTCAAAATAGAAGTCATAGGCAGAAAAAGAGAAATGAAAATAGTAACAATATCAAAGTCATGACAATTATAACAATAACAAAGTCATGAAAATAATAACAACACAAGAGTCATGAAATTAATAACAACATAAGGGTCATGAAAAATCATTTGGATGCATTTTTAAAACACCTATATGCGAAAATTTCATTTCCTAACACTCTAATTCTCCTAGTCCGCAATCACCCACAACAGTTTATAAAAAAAATTTCAGTGCCTAAAACCATCGTACTAAAAGAAATTAATGTAACAAAACTAACAGTTTCACATACATATCAGCCAACAGCAGTAACGAGCAGAAATCGTGCTCGACAAGCATACTCAACCTCAAATCTAGCTATGAGCATCTAATTAAATTTGTGTAACATATAATTCATTCACAACCAGCAATAATCTAGCTATGAGCCTCTAATTAAATTTGTGTAACATATAATTCATTCATAAACAGCACACCCAACGATAAACAACATGCACGTAGCTATGGATCAGATTTCCTTTTTCTTCAATATTTTAATTATCTTCTTCCATTCCTTATTTATTTATTTTTTTATTTATTTTTTTTCCAACCAACTTCAGAATTTTTGTAATGAAATTAAGTCTTCAATTTCACATAATATAAAAAAAATGAAGTTCGGATTAACTTGGTTTTTGAGCTTCCAATTGCAATTTGGCTAAGTTCTCCAATTTTGGGTCATTTTCTCCTGCTTCGAGTCTGATTTCTAGAAATGCAGACACAGAGTTGAACATGCAAGGTTAAAGAACAGTTTTAAATAACTTTAACAGACTTTTGGGTTAAAGTGATTTGAAAAATTAAGAAAGAAAAGAGGATCGAAGATTTGGGATGATGAACTTTCTCAGAAGAAGAAGGGAATAGTGTTTGAAATGAAGGTTTTTCTAAAGTAAAGAAAAACAAAAAGGCTTTACACTTTAAATTAACTCATTGTCTTTCATTTGTCCAAATTAACTCATTAGATAACTCATTGCCATTTTTCTTAATTAAACAAATTCTAAATCAATTATTACTATTATTATTATTTTTAAATTAATAGTTTTAATAATTAAACAAAAAAAAAAGGTTGTTACAGATACACTTAAGAGCACAGATTAGATAACACACACATTAAAAATCTCTTAAACAATTTTATTACTATTAAAACATCTGAGAGAGATTTTGTCTCAAAAAAGGTGAAGTAAAGAAGAAGTGTATAATTTTAATCAACACATCATCTGTTCAAACATCATCTCAACTCGAGGACATGCAAGTACTTGTGTAACAACTCAGCCACTACTTGAATGAAGAAAATCAACGAAATGTAAGTGCATTGTGTAACAACTCGATTTTCCTAAACTTAAGTTGTATCACGATTAGAATTGATTAAAATTGTTTTGGACAAGTTAGGGTTTATTAAATATGTTTCCTTCATAATTAAGCAAAGAAACTTGCCACCCAAACAACTTAGGATGTGTCTTGGCCGACCTAATTTCAATTAGAGAATCAGAATTCACTAAGTGGAAACTATTTAACTTGTTTGAACTTGCTTCTCTAAGCAAAATTAAATTCGCTAAGAGAAAATAAAGACCCCACGCGTGCCAGCAGGCTTGGGCTGCAAGTACCATGTGTCAAGCTTGGGTTGGCTTTGTACACATGGAACGATTTGGACACACCAGTGTGTGAAAATCTAGAAGCCTGTAGAAAGACTAATTTTATAAGCAAATTGAATTTCTCTACACGAAATTGCTCTAGCCAAACTGTAAATAAAGGTCCAAGATCACTTCATCTTCATTCATTTCCACACTCTTTCTCTCTCTCCAAAACAGATGAACTCTTCATTGTAAAGAGGTGCATCGAGGTGTTATCCTCTCTCTTTCTTTCTCTCTCTCTTTCCCAAAAATAGAGGAACTCTTAATTGTAAGGAGGTGCATCAAGGTGCTATCCAATATTTCTAAAGCATTTAGGTTTTAAATATGTCTATTTATTTTCTTTACTTTCTTAAACTTATGAGAATGTTAGAGGCATGCCTAAATTAGCTCATTTCTTTTTCAAATATTTTAAAATGCCAAATTAGGGTTTTTTTGTCGTAGCTAGGTTATGGTTAGGGCTTTGGTTGGAAGGTATTGGAAGCCCCTATTATCCTTAAAAACTTATTGCCATAAGGTCTTTTTACCCTAGGGTAATTCTTAATTTAATATAGTTATAAATTTGAACTCCTGTAGTATAAGCAGGATTTTCGTTAAAGAAACCTTTTGATCTGTTGGCTTGAGGGTGGTAGCTCACTTTCTACTTTACGGCCCTTCTTCACTTGTTTTAAAGACTCTTCAATCATCAAATAAGATGGGAGAATATTCCGTAGATATCAAGACAATTAGCGTAACATAGTTAATAAATATGTGTAAGGCGATCCAAGCCCTAATAAAGACAAATAGTTAAAAAGAGCTAATGCTCAATAGTTATTAAATGAAGTTATGGTTGTCTTTAAGTTATTTATCATAGGAATGATTCATAACAAGGAACTAGATATAGATAGGAATGATTCATAACAACGGGTGAACCTTATACGATGCACTTGTTCACATTCTGATATAGATATACAAAACAAGGAACTAGATAAGAAATAAGATTCAAAAACCTAGAGAAAATAAACTTAGACTGGAAGATTATCTTATCAATATGCAAATTAGCAATGAGCAAGAAAGAAGACAGATGACATTCTTATGCACTGCTAACCAACTTTGGTTACCTCTCATTAATAAATCGCACAATAGTTATAAAAAGATACTTGGTCAATTAGCAATGAGCAAAAACCAAGTAAAACCAAACTGATGGCCGATATACGAAACAAATGGAATAAAAGCAATTAATAAATATAGAAAGGTGAACACTGCAGCAGAAAAAAAAAACAACGTTCAGAACTACAAAATATTCTGTTCCAACTATCTATGTGTTTCCGTTAATGGAAGTATCAATGTATCCTTGAGACTCAATTATCATCTTTGCAGTACCATTTGAATTGCATTTTGTTGAGACGGAGTTAAGCTCTGCAGTGCAACACATTACATTGCACAAGGTTAGCAAAATTCAACTGTATGTCTTAAAAGTTGCACTTACTGAAAAATTATAATGCTTTATAACCTTGCAAATGTGATCTAAGAGCTGTCTGTCAGACTGTGAGAAGTTAGCAAAGAAATCCACAAGGTATTTTACGAGATTTATCTGTCAGTAGCAACCAAAATTGTAAGCATATGCATATGCAGGTTATTGCATCATATTAATTAAACAAATGAAACAAACTCCAATGTGAGACCTGATTAAGAGGATCGGCAACATTTAAAAGGTCATCTTCATACTGATCATCTTGATCCTTGTGATTTTGAAGCAAGTTCAGCAATATAAAAAATAAAGTAAAAAGTTCAGCTTAAAACTCAGACAAGATACAATCATAATATATAGAGATTATGATGTGACAATAACGTTAAATCAACCAAACCTCGTTAAATACTTTGGCCATTGCTTCAAGATGTTCATATGCGGGTTTTCCCAGAGCCGACACTGAATAAAGAAATTCTTTATCATTTTCAAGGCCATCGGTTTGAACTTCCCAATCACTATCCTGAAAAAACAGTTTATATGTAGTAAGTTCATTAATCAGTGAATACTTAGCACACATCAATATGCATTAACCTACCTCCTCTTCACCAGCCAAAACTTGTTCTTGTATTTCAGTTAATGCATCTGCCAGTAAAGACACAATCTGCAAAATTTATTACGTTTATGTTAGAAATTTCAATCATTAAGACATTACAATAGCTTTGTCAACATTCAGCCTACAAATTGTTAAAACTGTACGTGGGATTGTAAAAGAGTCATTTTCTGATTTAAAAGCTTCTACAAGACTACAGCTGCATAAATGAAGCTTTATAATGCATTGTAGTCACAGCAAAAGAAAAAATTACACAGAACACAGATGTAGCATACCAGATAGACCTAAAAAAGTAGGCAGTTCAAGAAGAAATACAAACATTTGACCAAAGACACTGCCATTTTACAATTAGCCACTGCAGATGTATCTGTCAAAGTTTGTCCTTCACAACCCTATTCTTTTGTTAATTTAAATTTAAAAACATACATCATGAATATTGAAACTACAATTTAGATAAACTTAAATAACAAAGATATCATGAAACTAATAAATTAAAATTAAAATTAAAATTAAAATTAAAATTAAAATTAAAATTAAAATTAAAATTAAAATTTAAATTTAAATTTAAATTTAAATTTAAATTTAAATTTAAATTTAAATTTAAATTTAAATTTAAATTTAAATTTCCAAAACCAAAACCAAAACCAAAATTAAAACTAA
Source organism: Cicer chorassanicum (assembly GCA_037974735.1). NCBI lineage: Eukaryota > Viridiplantae > Streptophyta > Magnoliopsida > Fabales > Fabaceae > Cicer > Cicer chorassanicum. The sequence goes on along the minus strand of JBBPBP010009778.1, from coordinate 16,253,188 downwards.
AACTAAAACTAAAACTAAAACTAAAATTAAAATTAAAACTAAAATTAAAATTAAAATTAAAATTAAAATTAATATGAATATTATACCTTATAATTTGGATTAGGCTTAACTCAACCCTACAAAACTAACATGTAAGAAGAGGACTACCAACCCACCATTTATAAACACATATTTAAGGTCATATTTCATCTAATGTGAACTTATCAACACAAACCCCTCACGCCAAGGACTGAACATCATGAGTGCGACACGAGCGGCCTAGTAACGGGTAGCCCAACAGATTTTGGACACGCTAATAGAATCTTAAAATTTTAGTTGCGCCTAACTCAACCCTACAAAACCAATTTGTAAGATGACGACTATCCACCACTTATGAACACATTTAAATCATATCTCCTCCCATGGGGGACTTCTCAACATTTTTATACAATAAAACAAAAATAAAATATATACCCAACGAAGCACAACAAAAAAAGCAGACAAACGAACAAACAAGTCTGTCTTTCCACTAGTATAAAAAAGGGAACTACCTTTGTAGGAAGTGGCACTATTATCCACTGATCTGGAGTTGATTTAGCTTTTGATCTTGTGGTTATTCCTGTGCCAGACTTTACATGACAAACAAGTTCAAAAACTCAACGAGCACTCTTAAAACCAAAAATAAATGAAATTTATAACTAATATACAGTAATACCTTAATCAGATGACCTCGGACCAGTGTTTTTTCCAGTTCACTATGCCTGCTGGTTAGCAACAAGGCCAGGGCACTTGTAGTAACTTTTATTTGATACGCCCCCTGTATCTCACCTGCAATAAAATATCATGTGTAGAAAATTTACTTTATCATGTTCATGTGCGAGTAATATGATATAATATAATATAATGTATTCATATAAAAGATCACACACACACACACACGTATTTTTGTGTTTTACTCAATGGAGACAAGCTCTCGGAAAAACCATACAAGACAACAGCAGATATGATCAGATGTTACACAGTTATTTGTGTTAAAAAAAATTACAAGGTGGCAAAAAGTGACGGGAAATGAAGGAGCTTTCGTATATAGATGAGATGGTATAATTACACCAGAAACTTACACACAACTGCAAGGTTCCAGGTCCGAACCTGAGACATGATGTCCCACTTAATAATATTGGAATTTACCAGTTGAACTAGGATTTAAGGACTTTATTTAAGCTCCTCATTCAATAAACATCACACAATTGAATAACTACACAGCTACATGCAACATCTCAATCTCTTGAGAACAAAGAGCAAGGACAGCAAGATCAGTTAGCAAGTTAGTTAGAAGGAATTAGTTACATAATAAATAGGGGTATGCCAGAGTAAAGGGATTCTTCAAAGTTGTTAGCATTTTGTAAACCGGGCCATCCCTCAACTGTAGTCTGCTGATAGAACACCTGGGCCTTATGATATGGATGAGCCAATTACGTCAACACATCCTATTTACACCAGCCTCTAAAAGATAGTAGAAGAAGAGGCAATAAGAGTTAGTTAGTACCCTCTTTGACCTTAGGAGATTTTCTGTTATAAGAAAAAGGGTATGAAGTGGGAAAGGCATTCAGAAAACTGTTAGAACTTTGCAGGAGAGATTTCTCTCTAGTGTTGTGTAGGAGCTTTTCTCAGGTTTAGGAGTCTTGACTCTGGTTAATTTTCGGCAATTTCCTACTTTAAGAGCTGTGAAGCTCCATTTTCATACAATAAATACATTCTTTCATTGATCTATATTTTGGAGTTCTTTCAATAAATCACTCCATTCTGTGGTTTTCATACAAAATATCAATCATTTGTTAAAAAGCTGCCAGCTTCCAAGGTATCAGTCTTGTTATTAAACAACAAGAAAACTACTTGGATATGATGTTGTACATCATTATTAATCCATCATTTTACAAAATAGACCCGATTAAGATCCCAGTTTTGGGTACTTGTCATCCTCACTTTTTAATAGTCCATCATCCCAACTCCTATGCTGATTAAACAAAGATTGTCACAGAAAATACATAAAACAGGTTCACCACAGGAGGTTGCCGACAAAGATTGTCGGACGATGGTGGGGGCCTGACAACGGAGAACTTGGTTCTGGCAGGAAAGTGCAAAAATGAAGCGTAGATTTAATAGCACTACTACAAAGCTAAGCACCAGTCTTCTCCATTTTTATGCTCAGCCACTAATTCAGCCTTTTTGGTAAGATGCTCTTTTGTACCCTTGACCAGTAAGAAGAAGCCCAAGTGTTGCAATTGGAACTGCCCAATTTCTCTATAGAGGGGAGAAGTGACAAAGTTGGTGAAAACAGTTCTATTAGTCATGGAGGAGTCTTAAGTATCAGAGGATGTCATGAGCGAGTCACAGGAGAAAAAAAATTGTCCGAAAAGGAGAGTTGATGGGCTATTTTCATTGAAACCTAAGTTCTCAGGCCTAAAACAAAAAAACCGAGGTCAAATCTGGGACCATTTGGGCAAGGCAACAAAAACACTTGAAGCCCTGACAGAAGGGAGGCTGGATGCACCACCGGAAGTGACAGACTGAGATAGGAGGATATTGCATACAGTATTTCCCGCACGAGAGAGCACGTGCATGGGTACCTGGTTATTAGCTTTTAGGGTTGGCCGGTCTGGATGTGGAAGCTGCAATGGTGGGGCCAGTTGTCAGAAAGTCGCCAAATATAGTGGCAGAAGACAAGGGAAACAACGGTTGAAGAGACAAAATGACCACAAAGGTTGTTGGAAAGAGGCCATCACGGAAGAGAAGGACAGACCGCAGTTGGAACATGGTTTGTCAAAAAGAACACTAGGTAAATAGGGTTTAGGGTTGTCTCTCTTAAGACTCCGGATACCATGTTGAATGAAAGAAAACAAAGGCATGAGATGGTAAAACCGTGTTTAAACTATACAATTGGGACCTTTATATAGGCTTAAAAGATTATACAATAATTACTGAATATTGAATTCCTACATACACAATATGATAAAATAAGATAATACAATAATTACTGAATACATTGAATTCTTACTTACACAAGCTATCCCTATCAACACGATCCTAATATTACCTTCAACAGCGCAACATCTAATCCAAACTTCCATAAGCGGATTAACTACAGATTGATAGCCATTTTATTTGCAATACTTATGGTGAAGATTGTTACATGGTTTGTTAATTTGAATAATTAACTCAGATATTTTCACCAAGTCTCATAAGGGTAGACAATAACCTTATGAAAAGAAATAGGACCAAGGTAAATTATATTAGTAACAAGATATCCCACGCTACACAATCCTAATCTTATTTTCAACTGCACGACATCCAATCCATATTTCCACGAGTGAACTAAAACCACAGATCAATAGTCCTTTTATTTGTGAGAACATCTGGTGGAAATTGTTACATCGTTTGTTAATTCGAATTATTAGCTTGCAGGGCCGAGAACAAATCGTATATGCAACAAGCACTGTAGCACCAACATTTTTCATCAAAGACGTGTTCCGGTGTCTGACACATGTCAGTATCCGACACCGACACCTTAGTTACATTTAATTAATTCACGTTCTCAAATTATTACCGATGTCAATGTGTCGGTGTTGGTGTCATGTCCAGTGCTAGTATTCGTGCTTCATAGGTAACAAATTTAATGGATGTAGATATATGCAAAAGCTTGAGGGGTGTTGATAATATCGGTTTTTCCCCAACTACATTCTTACCTATTTTAAGCTACACAAATATACTGTTCACGAATTTTTCTTATCTCCCTGTTTGTTTTTTCTCAATTCTACTCTGATTAGTAATATAGTAAATTAGGAAATATTTTAGGTAGTAACTACATAATTAATCCCTATAACCAATGAATTTATTTTGTACGAAGGTTATTATTAATTCAAGGGACTAAGACCTCTCTCAAGTCAGTATCAGTTTCACTGTTGATATCAAGTGTTACTTAGCAAACGCAACAGGGCAAGGATTCTCACCTTGTTGCTTAGTCCATTCTGACATTACATAAGCAAAAGAATTGTCATGTGCCTCAGCTGGAATTGAAACTAGCAAATCAATAAATTGTCCAACATTAGGAACACTCATGTGTACCTGCATTTAACCAACATTTGAAAAGATCATATTCGGGGACAAAGGACAAGTGGAAGGCTTCTAGCCAAACAAATAATGTCGTACAATAGAAGAAGCCAAGAAAAAATGACAATAACGGAAACAATGTAATAAAAAGGATACTTCAAAACACAAACTCCTCCTAATTACATAGAATCATTATTGATGTATGTTAAAATATGATAAATATGCTTTAGGGGTGGTTTATAATCTTAGAGTATCTCTTAGGATTGGATTTTATATTATTTATTATTATCACTATTTGTTCCTAATTTAGGATTAAGTCTATGTATCCCTATAAATAAGGATTAACATTGAGTCTTTTCAATCAAGTCATTATTTAATAACTTTTATCATTCTGATTAGAACCCTAGCCTCTTTATCCTATTCTCCTTTCTATATGAATATCTATTGTTAACATGGTATCTAGAGCTTGGTTCGATTCTCCATGAACTGTCTCCCCATTATTCCGTTGTCGAGTTCCCAAAAGTTTGGGAATGTAATCATATTGTTCTAGTTTTGACGTCGTTCAACTTTCTCTTTTCTTTTGTGATTGTGTTTGCTTTGCTTTTAAGAGATCGATTCTTTGGTTTCATCTCTCTCGATTGGTTCCTCTCTATATTGTGACTGTTTGATATGGCTTATGTTTCTTCTTGGTTGTTTCACTCTTTGTTGGTTCATCTCTTTATTGTGATTGTCTGATATGACAGTTGCTTCTTCTTTGGTTGTTCCTCTTTCTATTGGTTCCTCTCTTTACTATAAATGTTTGTGTTGGATTCCAAATTGTGGCTGAGAAAAAGTCATTTATTTACTGATTATTCTGTATTTAATTTATTATTATATTATATAGGACAGCTGTAGTGAATATCAAGGGCCTTGTACAGTAAATCCCTCCTATTTAATTCTGATTTATTTATTAGACTAGGGAATGCTGTATTTAAATCAAAACTGTAATCATTCTGATTCAAGAAATGAAAAGATCATTTCCTCTATAATTCACATGGAAAAATACCATTATTCCATGGCTGAAGAAAGCAGTTCAGTCACAGACCCAAACCCTAAAATGACCGTTGGAACTTCCACAATTACCAGCCTGACCGAAAACACCACTATACCCATCACTGGCTACAAATTAAATGGCCAAAACTATACCAAATGGGCAAGATCTGTCCGGATCTTCCTTCAAGGAAAAGGGAAGGAAGATTACATCTCTGATGATGCTAAAGAACCAGAGAAAAAGGACCTCGATTACCCAAAGTGGAAGCTACAGAACAGCTTAGTCATGACATGGCTACTAAACTCAATGACCACTGAAGCAGGCGAAAACTTCACTGCAGCTAAGATTTGGAGCGCTGCCAAGGAGACATACTCAAATACTGATAATACTTCTGCCATATTCGAGATCAAGAGTCTCCTTCATGACCTGCGACAAGGAGACTCAACAGTCACTGATTACTACCACACCCTCGCTCGTTACTGGCAGCAGCTGGATATCTATGAGGATATAGTATGGAAATGCCCTGAAGACAGCAAACGGTACAAAAAACTGGTGGAGAAAGACCAAATATACCAGTTCCTCCTTGGCCTGAACAAGAATCTAGATGATGTAAGAGGAAGAATCCTTGGAACCAAACCTCTGCCCAACATTAGAGAAGTATTTTCAGAAGTGAGAAGAGAAGAGAGCCGAAGGAAAGTCATGCTTGGAAGCATGGCTCAAAGCTCCATTAATGAAGGTTCAACCTTGGCTGTGAAAGGAAACTACAAAAAATCTGGAGGATGGTGTGATCACTGCAAAAAATCAGGCCACAACAAAGAAACATGTCGGGTCATTCATGGAAAACCAGCAGATTGGAAGCGATCTAGGAATAGGGACATTCGCGCCCATGCTGCCACATCAAAAGGAGGCAAAGTGTTGGCAGCCCCAACACATGAACCAAGTCCATTCAGCAAGGAACAAATGGAGATGTTGCAAAAATTGCTACAACAATCCCTTCAAAACACTAATACACACTCAACTGCTGACTTGGCCCAAAAAGGTAATTCTTCATGTGTTTATTTTGTCGACAAGGGAATATCTAACTCATGGATTGTAGACTCTGGAGCCTCAGACCATATGACTGGGGATATCACTCTATTTGATGAATATTCCCCATGCCAATTTTATGGTACGAATAGCAGATGGCACAAAAACAAAAGTGATTGGTAAAGGCTCAGTAATCATCTCCAAGGACATTACTCTTAACTCAGTTCTTTATGTTCCAAAGTTGAATTGCAACCTTTTATCCATAAGTAAATTGACTCAAGATCTAAATTGTTTCACTAAATTCTTGCCTCACCTTTTATCCATATGAATTTCAGGATCTGGATTTGGGGAGGAAGATTGGCAATGCTGAGGAATGTGCATGTCTCTACTTCCTTCAGGCTAGTGAGTTCAAGAGGAGAAGAAATAATTCAATCTATGTTGCTGCATCAAGTGGTGAAAACCTACAGGAAGTTGTCATGCTATGGTAATATCGTTTAGGACATCCAAACTTTATGTACCTTGAAAGAATGTTTCCTTCTCTATTCAATAAAAATTCAAATTTGTTTCAATGTGAAATCTGTCAATTATCCAAACACTCACGGAACCATTATCCTTCTCAATCTTATAGACCATCACAACCTTTCTCATTAATCCATAGTGATGTTTCGGGACCTTCCCGTGTTGAGAACATAACTGGTTCAAAATGGTTTGTGACCGTTATAGATGATCATACACGAGTTACTTGGGTGTTCCTTAAGAAAAAAAATCTAAAGTGGGATAAATCTTTGAGAACTTCAACAATATGATCCAAATCCAATTCCAAACCACAATCCAAGTCCTATGAACTGACAATGGTCGTGAATACTGTCATCATTCCCTCAAATCTCACCTTCTCAAGCATGGAATAATTCACCAAACCACTTGTGTGAACACACCACAACAAAATGGTATTGCCGAGAGGAAAAATAGGCACCTCATGGAGGTTACTAGGTCCCTTATGTTATGAACTAATGTACCAAATCATTTTTGGGGTGAAGTCGTCCTTTCAGCATCATATTTAATAAACAGAATGCCTTCTAAAGCGCTCAAGTTCAAAACCCCTTGCCAAACCCTTTTATCCATTTACCCACAAATTAAAATCCTTTCATCCATTCCTCCCAAAGTCTTTGGTTGCACTGCATTTGTGCATGACAACCAGCCTAACAAAGGAAAATTAGAGCCCAAATCTCTGAAATGCATATTCTTAGGATACCCACCAAATAAGAAGGGATACAGGTGCTACTGCCCCATAAGCAAAAAAATTATACCATTCCATGGATGTAACCTTTGAAAATCAACCTTACTACTCCAAAGTTGGCCTTCAGAGGGAGAGAGAACAAAACATAGCAGAATCCCAATCTTGGGAAACGGAACAGCATTTGCAACATGAAATGGCACAGAACTTGCAGCAGCAAAATTTGCAACATTTTTTAGAAAACAGACCTCCATACAACAGCAAGTTGTTGAACCAGAAATTGACCTTGTGACTGGAGAAACAGCAAAACCTGCTGAGACAGAACCGGAAAAAGAACTATTGGTGTACAAAAGGAAGAAGAAAACTCAAAGGGAGGAAGAAATTTGCACATCTCCAAGGCCAATCCAAAATTCTGAACTGAATACAGATTTAGAAGTTCTACCAGGTAATATTGTTTTTGAGCCTAATGATAATTGCGGTCTAAAATGAGAATAATCTTAACTTACCAATTGTTGTGAGGAAAGCAGTGAGATCATGCACTCAACATCCAATTGGCAATTATGTATCTCATAGAAATCTGTCACAGGAATACAGGGCCTTCATCACCATATTGGATAACATAAAACTTCCAAAAAAATGTTCAAGAAGCTGTCCAACATGTTGAATGGAAGAATGCAGTGGAAGATGAAATTAAAGCACTGGACAAGAATGGAACATGGAAATTAGTGGAGCTGCCAGAAGGAAAAAAACCAGTTGGGTGTAAATGGATCTTCTCAATAAAGTACAATGCTGATGGGAGTGTGAATAGGTACAAAACCCGCTTGGTGGCAAAGGGGTTCACCCAATCATATGGGGTGGACTATGAAGAAACATTTGCTCTAGTGGCAAAACTAAATTTTTGTTCGTGTCATTATCTCCTTAGCTGTAAATCTAGATTGGCCCTTACACCAACTAGACATCAAGAATGTCTTTCCAAATGGTGAACTCGAAGAAGAGGTATACATGAAAATACCACCTGGCCTAGAAACTCCCCAAACAATTGGCAAGGCATGCAAGCTCCAGTAATCATTTTACGGTCTTAAGCAATCCCCACGGGCATGGTTTGAAAGACTAACCCGGGTTGTTAAGGGTCACAGCTTTATTCAATACCAAACCGACCATACAATGTTTGTCAAGAATTCTAGTGAAGGAAAGGTGGCAATATTTATTGTTTATGTGAATGACATCATAATCTCAGGTGATGATGACAAAGAGATAGAAGAACTAGAGAGATTTCTAGCTAAAGAATTTGAGGTCAAGGACCTTGGACACCTAAAATATTTTCTTGGGATGGAGATTGCTCGTTCATGGAATCTACGTATCCCAAAGAAAATATGTGCTAGACTTGTTGGAAGAAACAGGAATGTTAGGGTGCAAGCCAGCAGATACACCGATGGAACCTAACCTTAAATTGGCAAAACAAGAAGGCAGTCCCCAAGTTGATAAGGAGAGATACCAAAGATTGGTAGGAAAGCTTATTTACCTAACTCACACAAGACCAGATATTGGTTACTCAGTGAGTATGGTAAGTCGTTTCATGAATAAGCCCACTGAAGATCACATGAAAGTTGTGACTCGAATTTTGCAGTACCTCAAAAAGACACCCGGGAGAGGTCTTCACTTCAAAAAGGACCCAATTAGGAGTGTGAAAGTGTTCACAGATGCAGATTGGGCTAGTTCATTGACTGATCGGAAGTCAACAAGTGGGTATTGCACATATAGGTGGGGAAAACTTGATTACTTGGAGAAGTAAAACACAGTCGATGGTGGCAAGAAGTAGTGCAGAGGCTGAATTCAAAGCAATGACTCATGGCATTTGTGAGGGAATTTAGTTGTAGAGAATGCTTAAGGAATTAGGAGTACCAACAGATTCCACCATGAGCCTCTGGTGCGACAACAAGGCAACCATCAATATTGCAAAAAATCCAGTCCACCATGATAGACGAAACATGTGGTGATAGATAGGCATTTCATAAAAGAAAAGATAGATGATGGAATTATCAAGTTGGAATACATCCCTTCCAAGAACCAAACTGCAGACATACTGACCAAGGCCCTTCACAAATCTAATTTGGAGAACTTAAGGTCCAAGCTAGGCATGATTGACATCTACTACCCAGCTTGAGGGGGAGTGTTGGATTCCAAATTGTGGCTGAGAATAAGTCATTTATTGACAGATTATTCTGTAATTAATTGATTATTATAGAGATTAATATTGAGTCTTTTATATCAAGTCATTATTCAACAACTTTAATCATTCTGATTGGAACCCTAACCTCTTTCTCCTTTTCTCTCTATCTATATGAATATCTATTGTTACCAATGCAAGAAAAGAAACACAATTGGGGAGGATCAGGAAGGTGAAAAGTAGCATTTAAGTTCTATACACAAATTTCTAGAAGCATTGTCTAGTAATATACAAATTATTTAAATGATTATTGCTCTAAGTACTAACTTTCCACTTTTGTAGACAATTAGTAATAATAGAGATTTGGGATAATTAACAATGACCAGCAAAAAACTAACAGTAGAATCATGCTAGATCAATCTAAACAATTTGTTATATTAATATTACCAATCTAGCAAAAACAACTAGCAATGAGCTTCTCAGGGAAGCAATTTGAGCAGATTGCATACGTCTGACAAGAGCAGCAACCAGGTCTCGTATATGTACAGCCATTTGCGAGGGTAAATGCAGTATGAGTTGAAGAATATAACTCCCAACAAAAAGAGACCCAGAGCTATCCAAATTTGGGTCTAGTAGTCTGTATCAAATTAACAAGGAACCAAGCAACAAATGAGAAGCAGAAAAAGAGAATACACAAATACACACATAAAAGCAGGAAACAGAAAAGGTGAAAAAATAATAAACACATCCTACTTGTATCTATAAGAAGAGTGCGTGTGAAAACGGGAAGAAAAGTAATTCTTCTTCCATTTTCATCGCATTCACAAATAAGCAGTTATTTCTCTTCGGATATACATGTAATTAATCAGTTTACACATTTTGTTACAATGGTTATATCTTCCGCTCATTCCCAGCCGCAAAAAAATGTGAACTACAATTGCAACAACAAATAGTAGGTACTAATAACATAAATTGTAAGTGTTAGTTAGATATATGCACAGTTGTATGTGTATAATTAGATGTACACCTGCACAAGACGAGGCAACAAATTGATTTTCAATAATAAACATAAACGGTAGTGAGTGTTAGAAGTCAAGCATTTCCCATACAGGTTTTCTCCTTTTCTTATCTAACAGGAAAGCTCAACATGAATAGCAAAAAGTTCAATAGATAACAAGTATTTCAACAACTACAGTGTATGGTTGAACTCATAACTTGTTATGGATTGGCCATACAAATACATTCTAGTCCACATGATTCAGTCTGGAACTGGAAGGCCCTGAGATGTCAAACTATTATAGAAAGAATGTTTCAAGTAATAGTGGTAATTAATTTACTAAGAAATTTGAATTAACGGTCATCTACCTTGAAGCTATATCAAGTAAGCTTCTCATAGTTGATCCAGAATCAGGTCCCCAGAAAAGAACTTCTTGTCTTCCGCCAGATATAAAAGCAGATAAACATTCTGTCGCATTCTGCACAGGTCAAGTCAATTCAAATATTTCATTATGTGTGCAATAAGAAATCATTGCAAAATCAAGTAACAATAGGTTATACATATATATTTTTATCAAACAAAGTGACCTGAATTTCACTATGGTCATCACGTTCAAAGATAATTCTGATAACAGCATCAAAGCAGACATCATATATTGCTTTCACTACATCGCCAGGGGAATTCTGTACAAAGCTATAACATACTGAGATTAGAAAATTGTAGGATAAATACAGTGTACAAAGATCAAACTTCAAAGCTAGTAAATGAACTAAGTTTGAAAATAAAAAATGAAAAACAAATGCAGGCAAGTGTACTTGCCTTCAGTAACATCGTTAGCAGATCTAGTGACGCAGCTACCAAACCATCAACCTGCTCTTGGGGCTACAAGAACATTTAAAGGGTGCATAAATAAGGTTATTATTTTAAAATCATTAATTAATCCCGACGTTCAGTAACTTTAAATAGTCATACTTTATTCAAAATCGGTCCAATATATGGCAAAATTCTGGATACCAATGAATGTATACATCCAGGAATGCTTTTGATTGCCTGAAAAATAAATTTCATCAGATGACAAAATAAATCATCTATATTAATTGAAAAAATTGTTGCCAAATCAATGGTTACGAACATAGAAGCTAACCATATATGAAGTACAATCAGTAATAAATTCTGATCAAACATCATAGAAAAAGCTAAACTTAGCAGCTAAAGAGTGGTTTAAGGTGGAATTGATGTTTTAAGAACGTAAAACCAACAAAAATAACAACAATTGCATTCTCCATCAAAAAAACAAACAATATTCTGATACCAATTTGTGAGGAACCAAATATATATGGAGGAGTTAACTGGATAGATGAAGAAATCTCCTTACAACCAGAGGTTCCTCTGGTAACTGTCTAAAAAGGAGTTGCAGAAAACAGAAAATAATAATGGAACGGAGTCAAGCTCCTTACATGGTGATAATGGAAATTAAGAAAAGAAAATTAAGTGATACACCCCTGCCGAGAAGGAACCTGTATCCATTACTCAGATTAATCAACCCAATATTCAACAGAACTCACACCTCATCACGTCAAGAAACAAAGTCTGTGACTGAATATGCATAATTTGTGGCACGAGCTTGACTACTAGTGTTTTTGACATGAAGATGATGAAGTGTACTGCAGATATTGCATTTCTTAAGAACTTTATTGAGAAGGACAGGGTGTATGACTTCTTAGCTGGACCGAAATTGAATTTGATCGTCAGAATCGAGATTCTTGGCAAGGATACAACTTCCCCTAGAAGAAATCATTTCCTTAGTATGAGTGTAAGAGTTGGAGAAATCTCATGACAGAGCCACAAACTATAGAGAGTTGAGTACTGTGTACCAAATCTAATCAATTTCAAAGGGAAAAAACTTAATGGTGAACATCAATGGAAGAACAAGGACAACCTTTCAGGTACGAACTGCAAAATGTCAAGGCACGCAAAGGAAAAATATTGGAAATTACATGGCAAACCTCCAAGTAAGGAACGGGGAAGTCATGGACGGCCATCAAGGCCTCAAGCTCATTTGGAGTAATGATAAAACGATTTAGACCTAACAATGCAAATGATTACTTCAACCAGGCCTTGTCGCCCTATTTTTAGTTACGAGGAATCATCAATGAATCATCTTGTGTTTACACACCACAACAAAAATGGGAAGTTATACAACACTACTGGGGGAGGCTATCCTTACCAGCCTCACATGATAAATAAGCTAAGCAATAAAGTTCCCATAGACATCCTTATCATTATCGGTTACACTGGGAGGAGGCTATCCTTCAGGGGTTATAGTGGTCTCACTCCAAGAGGATTGGGCGCAAGACCGATATCCACGTCCACCACCAGCATAGAGATTGTTGAAAATATATTACGATGTTTGTATTTATTGTATAGGCAAATCATATCATGTAAATAGGTATAGTATCTCTTATATTTACTTTTGTATTTATTGTCTTGAGTATATGTAACATCAACTCCGCTGTGTAGTTGAGATGCACGATTTTACGACATGCCTCGTCAACTTCCTAACTAACTTTTACTTACTAACTCTAATTAACCTATATCCTATATCCTAACAATAACCCCCTTCTCCTCAACATCAACCATCCTCAAGGTTGCAATCTACTAAAATAAAAATTCTTCAATCTGAATAGTTGTTGTTAGAATGTAATGCATCAAACTGAGAGAAACTGAATTGCACTAAATATTATGAATTCATTATAATTGGCTGAATGGTACAATGATAATGAATTAGTATTTATAACAGAAACAGAGAGTTACACCCAAAAAATGTACAGGAAGCTCTAGAAGTTCCAAAGTTGAGGGGATGAGAACTCTATCATGAGGAGATGAGAACTCTTGGGAAGAACAAAACTTGGAGGTTTATGACACTACCGGATGACAAGAAGATCGTAGAATGTAAGTGGGTGTTTACTGTGAAGTATAATTGAGATGGTTCAATTGAAAGGTGATCTAGAAAAATTATACATGCATGGTCCTCTAGCTTTGAAGACAAATTTGGATCAAAAGTGTGTAGATTGAAAAAAAATCTCAATATGGCCTAAAGCAATCTCCTAGAGCATGGTTTGAAAGGTTCATTCAGTCTATGAAGAAACAACGGTACAATCAACGACAAGCAGATCACCTCATTCACAAAATTCTTCCCTGATGAAAAGTTTGCTTCTTTGACTGTTTATGTTGATGATATCATCCTTATTAGAATAATATAATTTAAACAGTAACAGAGAAGAACTAGATGCATACTTTGAAAACAAGGATTTAGGAGCTTTGAGATACTTTCTTGGTATGGAGGTTGCTCAATTAAATAAAGGAAGTGTAGTTTCACAACAAAAATACATTCTAGATCTATTCAAAGAAACAAGGATGAGGGTGTGTAGGCTAGATGACACCCCCATAGACACTAATGCAAAATATAAGAATATTAGAAAATATCTTATAATATCTTTTATATTATATTAGAGTATCTTGAGTTATTTCCTAAGATCAATTTATAATCATAGAGATATCTTAGAATATCTCTCATTATTATTATGATTTATTCTTGATTTATAGTTAAGTCTATGTTTCTCTATAAATAGAATTTAGTATTGAGTCTTTTGTAATCAAATCAGCATTAAGATATTATCAATAATATTCAAACCCTTATTATTTTCTCTCCTCATTTTCTCTAAAATCCCACAACTTCAACATGGTATCTAGAGCCTATTTCGATCCTCCTTGAACGGTCTCGCCTCTATTCTGCTGCCGAGTTCCCAACAGTTAGGGAATATAATCATAGTTTCTCTTTTTTCAACGTGAACATTCCTTTTTCAAACCACTATCGTGTTACATTCCAACACCGGTTTCACTCGTTTTCCGTCCAGTTCGCTATTGTCACCGTCACTATTTCCGGCAAACAACCCTCTGCCCTCAAAAAAAAAGTTTAAGTTTCTCCGCCGTATCCCTTATCCGTTCTGATCACCGGTGAGTTTATCCTTAGTCTATTTAAACACATAAGCTCTCTGGCCTAAACCCTAAAAGAGAGATTTTGACCTAAAAAAAAACCCTTTTGCTTGCACACACACAAAAAAAAAAAACCCTTGTGTTTCTGTCTTTGTTTTCATGGAAGTAACAGGTTTGGTTCCTCTTGTGGGTGAAAACTATGACCTAAAGATGAAAAATTCCATGCAAGATATTTTATATGAGATTTCCAAAGAATCCCCAAATTTTTCTCATTGTGGATGCATTTTATGAATTGATGCAAGCCAAAGTTGATCCACCTTTTGAAGTGATATGGGTCTATGCTGCAATCAAATTTAGTTACCGAAATTTTGAAAAGGTGATACATTGGATCGAATTTTATCGGCAAAAGGATTGTTTTAGTTGTTATCTTCATGTTTTGTTTCTCTGGTGCTTCAAAGAGTGCTGCGTTACTTGCCCCTGTTGTTTTTGTGATGCAAAAAGTGCTTTTGGAACTGTTAGTAAAAGAGCTGAAATTGAAAAGGGAGAAGAAAGCAATGAGGGAATTGAAATCTTTGGTCGATGTTATTCTTGGGTATATGAGTGTTTGCTGTAGTGAAATTTCTGGTGAAGAAAATTTTGATTTGGTTTTGGGTTTTAATAATTTGGCTTGTCTTTGGGTTGAAAAAAATGATGGGTTTGAGTCTTTGTTGCCCCTTGTGAGTAGTGATGTTTGTGGTTGGCTTTGTGCTAGAGTTTGATGTTGGTTACTTGGCTGGTGTTGTTATCATGGAAGTGTTTTTCCTTAAATTGTGTTTGTCTTTTCATTTGGAATTGTCAAGGGATGAATTGGAAATTAACCTCAAGAGTTGGATTGTTGGCTCAATAACTTGCTTTCAGAATGTGTACTTTTTGGAGCTTCTAATGAGGACAACATTAGAGACACCTTTGCCACTGATCTCAGTATTGAAACCTGAAGATGAAATTCTATTGAGGAAAATTCTGTTTGATGTTGTACTATTGGTAGAGTACCCTTTCCTCTATCAAAATGCCATGCACATAAAAAATCTTACCTTGACCAGATTGATTACTACTCATTAAAATTGTAGAGTATTTTAGGGAACTTGATCAATACAGAGTAATCTCTTATATTAAGGCTTTTTCTTCTTCCAATATATCTTCACAAATAGTTAAATATTTGGGCCGTGGAAGTGGGACTCTTGGTGGTGGAAGAACAATTGGTGTTGTTCGCAGATTTCTACTTATGAGTGGGCTCTTAGCTGACAGGTTTGGAAGATTTGCAATTCAATTGATGGGATTCTTCTTGGTGCACGATTATTCTCTCTTCG
Organism: Cicer chorassanicum; assembly: GCA_037974735.1. NCBI lineage: Eukaryota > Viridiplantae > Streptophyta > Magnoliopsida > Fabales > Fabaceae > Cicer > Cicer chorassanicum. The sequence continues at coordinate 16,237,306 of JBBPBP010009778.1, read as the reverse complement.
ATGGTTTCAGATCTGCCCTTACTCTCCAATTTTGATCAACGAAAATATGTGTCATTGTTCAAACAGTCGTTATCTCTCCTGTTTTGGACGCATTTTCTTATTCCGTTGATCGATCATGACTTCATTTCGTTAGAGTCGTGCTGCTTCTTCTTCAGTGTTTGTCATGCAATTTAGTTATTATTAATATATTATAATAGTGGCTTATATTCCCACCGACGATCATTCTGGTGGTGTCCCTTTTTCCACATATGAATTATATTAGTAATGACTTTTTCCGTTGGTGGTTATTCTAACGATGTCTTTTATTTTCATGACTTACTTTACCTTGACAATTTGTCCCAGATGCACTGGCCTTGCCTTTCTCTCCTTGAAGCACGCCTCTCTCTCCTTGAAGCAGATTCAAGTTTAAATATTTTGAGTCTCCATTATTATTGAGTTTGAAGCTTCCAAATGCAGTTTTTTAGAAGAACGGAGCTTGCCTTGTTCAATTGCCTGCCATGAATTTCTCTCAGGCTGATGATCAATCAGACTATCTAGCTAAGCTATATTTATAGCAATTCTCTCCGACTCCGCATGCATCCCTGAGTTGCCTTTCCATCTTTTTATATTATTTTGTAGAGCAAAACATTTTTTCATGTAGCAAGCTAAAGCTTAGTAAGCTTTAGCTTGAGGGGGAGTGTTAGAATATTAGAAAATATCTTATAATATCTTTTATATTATATTAGAGTATCTTGAGTTATTTCCTAAGATCAATTTATAAACATAGAGATATCTTAGAATATCTCTCATTATTATTATGATTTATTCTTGATTTATGGTTAAGTCTATGTTTCTCTATAAATAGAATTTAGTATTGAGTCTTTTGTAATCAAATCAGCATTAAGCTATTATCAATAATATTCAAACCCTTATTATTTTCTCTCCTCATTTTCTCTAAAATCCCACAACTTCAACACAAAACATTGGGAGAAAGGAAGTGTTCCTATTAACATCGGAAGATACCAAAGGTTAGATGGGAAGCTAATTTATTTGTCTTACACTAGACCTGACATCGCCTTCTCGATCAATGTTGTGAGTCAATTTATGCACACTCCTTTTGAGGACCATCTTGAGTTAGTGTGTAGAATCTTGAGATATTTGAAGACCAATCCTAGAAAGGGTCTCTTTTTTAACAAGACTAATGAAAGAAATGTTTCTATCTTTAATGATGCAAATTGGGCAAGGTCAACCACAAACAGGAAGTCATCATCTAAATATTGTACATATGTCTGGGGAACCTTGTGACATGGAGAAGCAAGAAACAAGAAGTAGTGCAGAAGCTAAGTTTAAGGCGATGGCTCAAGGAATTTGTGAAGGAGCTTAAGATGAAATTTGAGCTTCCATTAAAGCTATACTCTGATAGTAAAGTCGCCATTAGCATAGCTCAAAACCCAGTTCAACATGATAGAACCAAAAATATTGAGATTGGCCTTCACTTCCTAAAGGAAAAAATAGACGAGGAAATCATATGCCTACCATTTGTGACTTCAAATCAACAAACACTGGATGTTTTAACCAAAAGTCTGGCAAGACCCGCCTTTGAGCATTTGATAAGCAAGTTGAACATGATAGATATCGATGCACCAACATGAGAGGGGTGTTGGAGAATCCGTGTGATTCTTTCCTTTATATTTCTATGCACCAGTTTTTATTTCTGCTATTATATGATTCCTTGTTTTGTAAAATTCTCATTGATTAAAGGAAGATAATTTATTGTAATCTTTTTAACATAAACAGTCCTGGACTGATGAATAAATCATAACAGTATTTTCCCTACTGTTATATACACTATCCAACATTTCAAATTCAATCAGGTAGTTTTTCAATTATAAGATTTTAATAAAAAATTAACTTATAAGTTATCAACTAGTTTATCTACTACTTTTGCTAAAGGCAGCCATAATAGATAAGATCTTACTGTTCATGTCACAATCTCTTGTTCTGCCCTCCTATCTCATTCAATGCAATGTATGTAGGATATACGAATTACAAACTCAGTCATAACTAATGTTAAATGTTGACAAAATCAAGATACTCCGCAGAATATAATATTAACAAAAAAGACTAAAGGTCAAAACCATTACCTCAAGAACTTCAAGTGCGTCAACACTGATAAAAGGGTCAGAAACATGTGATGCCCATACATTAAGGATTACAGGAGATACAATCTGTTCTACTATTGCTGGTGATTCATGGCCTACATATAAAATGAGGGGATAAATACAAACAAATGTCGACCTAATCAAAACACACAAGAGTGTGTGGAGGTAAGACTAGAACAGAAATGTTCACTATATAGCAATAATTTATGTACAAGAGAACAATATAACTAACCTGCCTTTACTGCTTCTTGCAATGTTTCAAGTACCATGTGCAAGGTTTCATCTTGTGCCTGGAAACCATATTAAGGTAACTACATCTTGCAACAATAGCAAAATATAGATATATGACAAAAGGATTCATATTGTACGGTACATGATTAAGAAGATCTGTGAGGGATGAAAATAAACCCAATAATTGTGGTTGGACAATTTCTTTCTTTGCTTTAGGGAGAAGCTGAGAAAGTACCCTGCAGGCACCTACTTTTACAGGTGGAGGCCTGTCAAATTAAAAGTTAGAAGAAAGTCTGATGTACAATGAATACAAATTGACACAGGTTTGCTTACAGATTCATTGTAATTGCCTTCATTGCTGCATCGAGAGAGTGCTCTAGTACTCCACTGCTTAACTGAAAATTAAGAAAAGTTAGAGTGAGAGAGATGTGGTGGCTGGGGGGGAGAAACTATGAAAGAATAGAAAACATTTACCACAGAGGAGAATTTAGCAACTGAAGTAAAGAGACGAGCATATAGAAAGGGGTATTGAAGAGGATCTGTCACAAAAAGGAGGAAGGTGAGATAAAATGTATATTTATATGTACATGTATATGCATGGATCAAAACTGAAGCATAATGGAAGCTTAAGGGGAGAATTGACAAATGACCTATTAGAAAGTCTTCGGCAACAATCTGCTCAATCATGCTATTCAAGTTACTTGTCTTAAACCCTGACTCCTATATGAAGGACAAAATATATATATTTATATATATCAAAGTATATCCTAGTGCAAAATATAATTCAGTTATTGAAGTTGGAGATGAAAAAGTTTAACCATATATGACTGCCAATGAGAATCAAGAAACTAAAATCAAAATCCCATACCTGTGTCTCAAACAGTTGTTCTGAAAGAGATGACAAGGCAAAAAGAGTAGCTTCTCTTATCTGCCACAGTTAAAATTTATAACACTGACTTTAGAACTTAAAAATGGTAAGCTCCACGAAATGATATATGCAAAAGCAAAAACTTTTTCTCATGCTACAAATAATATTTGGGACCATTGGCATGCTTACTGTAAGAAAATAAGGCTGGTTGAATGAATTGATTTCATTGCTTAATACTGAGATGTACATATATATATACAATAACTGCTAAGCTAATTTAGGAAATAAACTAATTTCTGCATATAAAATAGATTCGTGCGTTCATGGGATATTTTCAAATATACTGATCCTGTAATAAATAAGAAATAAATAGGATATCTCCGTAAATATATCCTACAATGTTCTAGCATATTCACATACCATAACAAAGATTAATACAGCATATGATTCTATCCTACAATGTTCTAGCATATTCACATCCCATAACAACGATTAGTACAGCATATGATTCACACGTTCGATGAGATGTATAGAAAAAACATATCTCAAACCACCAAGGGAAAGTATAATGAGTGTGTGGTTAATAGTGTTGAGACAGATAAAAAGAATAGTAAGAAAAATGACAAGTGGTAGAAGACAAAATTAGTTAGCCGGACAATTAATATTAAATTATACTCTTAACGAGACATACTAGATAAATTATAGATCTAAGGAAAACATAAATTCTGTATTTACCCTCCACCAGCTTGCACTGCCTGCCAATTTTCTTGTTTGAGACTCAGTGAACCATTGTTTTGCAGCATCTATGATGGCAAGAAATCCTTCATCAAAAGAATTGACTACCTCTTCCAGTAACAGCACACCTACAAGAAGCAATTTTCTGATGAAGCTCGTGAATATCTATAAACACATACATAAATCCATACTATTGAATGCAACCAGAATATTGAGAGACATGTTGAATAACCCGTGTATATCAACTACACAGCAAAAGTTCTTTATATGGACAATGAGTAATAAATACACATAATGATAGGAATACTTACAGATATTCTATTTATTTACATAATAATATTTTATTTTCAATGACTTTGTAATTACTTTTTAAAAACATCTGTCAACTGATCATTAGAATTGATAAAGCAAGTGATGATGTCGCCCGATTCGATCTTTTCTCTAACAAAATGGCAGCCTATCTAAATATGTTTGGTTGTCTCATGAAAAATAGGATTTGAGGCAATGTGCAATGCAGTTTGATTATCACATATTAGTGTCATTGGGCTAGCCTCTTCAAATTGAAGTTCTTTTAGTAATTGTTTCAACCAGATGAGCTCACATACTACTAGTGTCATGGCCATGTATTCTGCCTTAGCGCCGGATCTTGCAACAACATTTTGTTTCTTACTCTTCCAAGATATTAAATTTCCTTCGACAAGTACACAATACCCAGAAGTGGATCCTATCAATGGGTGAGCTTGCCCAATCAACATTTGAGTAACCAACTATCTGAGTATGTCCTCTATCTTCATAAATGATACTTTTTCCAGGTGCACTTTTGATGTATTTAAGAATTTGGATTACAGCATCCATATATTCTTGGCAAGGAGAATTTAAGAATTGGTTTACCACACTGACAGCGAAGGAAATGTTAGAACAGGTGATTGTGAGATAGTTTAATTTTCCAACAAATCTCCTATATCTTCTTGAATCTGATAGAGGCTCCCCCTGATTAGATAGGAGTTTGACATTTGGATCCATAAGAGTATCAATTGACTTGACATTTAATAGATCTGTTTCTTCAAGAATATCCATAGCATACTTTCTTTGTGAAACTATAAGGCCATCCTTGGATTGGGCTACCTCAATACCCAAAAACTAGCATAGTTTACCGAGGTCTTTAGTCTGAAACTAATTTGAAAGATATTGTTTCAATTAGAGTATTCCTTGTTGATCACTACCAGTTATGACAATGTCATCCACATAAACAATAAGATAGATACACCCTTGGGCTGAGTGACGATAAAATACAGAATGATCGGCTTCACTACAAATCATACCAAACCTTTGTACTACCGTGTTGAATCTGTCAAACCAAGCTCTAGGAGACTATTTAAGACCATAAAGAGACCTGTGTAGCCGACAAACCATGGTGAAAGACTCCCCCTGAGCAACAAACCCTGGTGGTTGCTCCATATAAACTTCTTCAAAATCACCATGCAAAAAGGCATTTTTAATGTTAAGTTGATGGAGAGACCGATGTTGAATTGCTGCAATGGAGAAAAACAGTTTGACAGATGCTATTTTGGCAACAGGTGAAAAGGAATTGCTGTAAGGGAGAAAGCAATGATAACACAGATCAATATAATAAGGAGATGGATTACGTGTTGTGCGAATATCCTTACGAAGAGCAATGGGAAGGTCATGCTCAGGTGGCAGGGCCGAATCTAGTGGCGGCGTCGGAGGAGAATCAGTAATGCGAACAGGAACAGGCACAACGGATGGTGGGCGACGACGATGATATGTTTGTAGTGGTCGTGGAGTTTGGGGGGCAGACTCGATAGGTTCGAGAGGAACAAGAGTGGGCGGAATAGAGATAACTACTTGAGGAGGTTCAGGATTAATCACCTGATGGGGCTCAGTAGCTACATGGGTTGGTTCAAAATATAGTACAGACTCAAAAAAGATAACATCAACTAATGTAACGTATCAGCGTAATGCAGGAGAATGACAACGATGGCCCTTTCAGGACCTATGATATCTGAGAAAGACACACTTGAGTGATCCAACTGACAATTTGTCGAGACCAGAAGATAAATTGTGAACAAAACACGTGGACCCGAAGGCACTAAGAGGTAATGGATGACGGGGAGTATGTGGAAGGAGGACCGAATGAGGGATATTTCCATCAAGGACAGAAGACGGCATACAATTGATAAGGTAGCATGTTGTTAAGACTACATCCCTCCAAAAATGGATTGGAACATTACCATGGAGAAGTAAGGTTGGGGTGGTTTTTAATGAGAAGCCTATTTTTGCGTTCAGCTACCCCATTTTGTTGAGATGTATGAGGACATGACGTTTGGTGAAGAATACCATTAGAAACCATAAAATTTTGAAATTGATGGGACAAATATTCCCGAGCATTATCACTTCGTAAAGTACGAATAAAAACACCAATTGAGTTTTAATTTCTTGATAAAATTGCTCAAAATTAGAAAACAGTTCATATCTATTTTTCATTAAAAACAACCACGCACAACGAGAGTAAACATCAATAAAAGTAACAAAATACTTAGACTCTAAAGTAGACACAGTACGAGAAAGACCCCAAATGTCAGAGTGAACTAAAGCAAAAGGGGACGAAACCATTTTATTGACTCGGTCAGGAAAATGATTACCAGTGTGTTTCCCTAACCGACACGACTCACAATGTAAATTGGACAACTTAGACAAACTAGGCACCAGTTTTTGAAGTTTGGTAAGATTTGGGTATTCTAACTAAGCATGGATAGTATAAGGGGAACCTGTGGCAGAGCACGTTTTGGATGATAGAGACGGGTAACAGAGGCATTGAGACTCACATTCGATGCCAATCGTCCGTCCCGAGCTCCGGTCATACAGGGTAACATTGTCATTAGTAAAAGTAATAAATTAATAATACAGTCATGGGACCAAGTTAATCGACTAACTGAAAGTAAATTAAAAGGACATCCAGATACATATAGAACAGATGCAATTGAAATGGAAGGGAGAATTTGGACAGTGCCAACCCCTTGAGACCGGGTTTGAGAGCCATTGGCAGAAGTTATAGTAGGTAAAAAACCAAATTTATAGAGAGAAGAAAAGAGACCTTTATTACCAGTGACATGATCAAACGCACCAGAATCAACAACCCAATGGCCGAGAGAAGATGAGTAAGAGAGGTAAACAGATGAATTACCAGCGTGTGCAACCAAAGTAGCAGAATCAGAGTTCAAATGACTCTGAACCCACCAGAGGAAATCTTCATAAAAGGAAGGGAGAATTTAGACAGTGCCAACCCTTTGAGATCGGGTTTGAGAGCCATTGGCAGAAGTTATTGTAGGTAAAAAACCAGATTTGTAGAGAATAAAAGAGACCTTTATTACCAGTGACATGATCAGACGCACTAGAATCAAGAACTCAAGGGCCGAGAGAAGATGAGTGAGAGGAAAACAAATGAATTACTAGTGTGTGCAACTAAAGTAGTAGAATCAGAGTTCAGATGACTTTGAACCCACCAGAGGAAATCTTCATAACTTGTCGGGGAGCCCTGTGGAGACGGTGTAATCTGAATAGTGGCAAAAAGATTAAGTTGAGTTGCATTTATCGAAGGCGAAGGTTTACCATGCAACTTCCAACAACAATCAATAGTGTGTCCAAATCGATTACAATGCTCACATTTGGGACGAGGCGTAGAGTTGGATGGTCCTACACGAGAGCGCCTCTAATTATGTCTCAGAGATGCAAGGGCAACAGCGTCACTCGGAGCTGAAGCAATAAAGGGTTCAGTTGGATGTTTTGTTGGTACTTGAAGAAGTCGATTAAAATCATGAAGTACACTATGAACGTTATCAAGATATGTAGAAAAAGAACCATCTATCGTCTTCGGAGTAATGATATTCAGCAAGCGGTAACAAACTCCATAGAGGCATTCAGTGTCATTAGTGTAGAGTGCTTTTACATGACTCCAAACCGATTCACACGTGAGATGTGGACGAAAAATCGGTTTAACGTCTAGATGAAGTGTAGACTTAATGATACTACACAATTGAGCATCTATCTGCATCTATTTTGAAGTTTCAACCGCAACCACCTTTTCAGGATTTTTAGTGAGATGGTCCTTGTTATCTTGACCAAACATCCATAGTTTGATGTCAGCAGTCCAACTGTCATAATTTGATCCATTCAATTTTTATACAGAGAGAGGAGAGGCGATATAGTTGGTAAAGAAGCTCTTTGTTTTAGTAGCGGACAGAGACGTCATAGTCAGTAAAAAGTGCCAGAAAACGCGTTTGAACTGGGAAAACAGGGGTTGTTTGAACTGGAACGCGTATATCCGTGACTTGAAACTGAAAACTTAGGGCAGATATGGAATCAGAAGGCTGAGGCGAGTGCGATGAGAAAGGCCGCGTCATAAACGGCTGCCAGACACGCCGTCACACGCAGTGGCAGGTGGTGGATCGTGGATCTGACACACGTGATGCGTTTGGGCGTGAGAGGTTTGTTGACAACGTGCATTGAGGGGTGGACCGACCTGGGGTGTACGACGTTGCTAGAATGGTCGTTCGCCGGAAAGGTCGTCGGAGGGAGCGGCAGCAGTGACAGCAGAGCGTGGGTGGCTGGGGAAAATGGAAAAGCAGTACCACAAACAAGGAGGGGGGAAACTGGAGTTGAGAACACGGTTTGCTGGAAAAAAATATTCTCACCGGAGACAGTGGGTCCACTGAGTAGTTGAAGAATAGAGTTGTCTCTCAATAGGCTTTGGATACCATATTAAATGAGAAGAGAATATTGAGAGACATGTTGAATAACCCTTGTGTATCAACTACACAGCGGAAGTTTTTCATATAGACTATGAGTAATAAATACACACAATGATAGGAATACTTACAGATATTCTATTTATTTATATAATAATATTTTATTTTCAACACATACGAACAAAGCAAATAACAAAAATGCAAAATCGAAATGACATATTGGGAAAATAAACCATAGTTTACATACTCACAAGAGGAATAGGATATCATGGATAGATTTGGCTATTGAACTATATCCAATGGATATCCATTAAGTCCAGAGAGTTAACTTCATTTATTTGTTTTAGGAAAATTAAATTTCTAAGTTATCAATATATTCTAAGTTATCTATCCATAAGGATACAATTCAAAATTCGTCCAATCCATCCATTTGTCACCTCTACCCAAAAGGGAGGTGGTAAATAAGTGGTCTTATGTTTTTGACTGAAGCAATTCTTAAAGAACTTGAAAACATATAAAGATTATTATAACAAACAAAAATATAACCATAATGAACAATCTACATAGGAACCTATCAACCAATTTGAAATAAACTATCACTTTCAAAATTTTAAAATGACAAATAAAATCTGACCAGAAATGCGGCAGCTATAAGTGGCATCCTCTTCGTCAGCAATGAACTGGTTGGCATCCACAGACCACGTATGAAGCTAAAAAGTATCAAAATTAAAAATAGTCAAATGATTTGATTGCAGCAAATTTAGAGAAGAAACAAGTAGATCAGTAGAGCATCTACAAAGGAGCACTCTAAAACGGGTGCCTAAAGTGAATCTCACGTGTACACGTCATTCTTTTATACTCTTTTAGTAGTAGTACCAAATCTAGGTAGTTAATCCCAGATAGCGGTGCGTCGCGACCAACCCCAAAAGTGGGATAGCGGGATAGCGCGTTCTGGGATAGGCGGGATAATTGCTATTTTTTTGAACAAATTACACGAATAATATTATATAAACCTATATTTAATGCAAAATTAACAAATGACTCAAATTCTAAAACATTCATAATTAGTAATAAGAATCTACAAGTCTTACTCTTAGTCAAAACATACATCAAAATACCAACAAAAGTCAAAGAAATAAAGATGATGCATATTGAAGTCTTTAACACAGTAATAAAATAACTAAATATTAAAACTCAAATGCATGTTCTAGCATAGGAATCAAAGATAAGCATCATCTTCAATAGCATATTCTACTTCTTCTTCTTAGGTGAAAGTAGAAACAATAAAACAAAGAACGAAGAAATAATAGCGGGATCTCGCTGGAAAACATTGGGATTAAGGATAGCGGGATCTCGCCCAGATCTCGTCGAGATCATGTTTCACGTTGTCGCGGACACGCTGTTGCGGTCAGGCACTGTACCGCACCGGGACAGCGGGATCTCGCCGGGAAACGCTGGGATTAACTACCTAGTACCAAATAAACAGTCAACCACTCTAACCCACACCTCCTAAAAATTACTAAATAGGTCTTACAAATATTTACACATCATTACATTTTCAACAAATAACTCATCATTACTAAGAGAGAAGGTGCTAAGTATAGCACTCTACCAAACAAGCACCCAAAAGTTTTCCACCACAATGAGGGTGCCATTTAGCTTGGTGGGAAGCACCTCCATTATGGATGCTCTAATGGCACAACTATATATCATCATAGTTTTCCCCGTACCAAATCATGTTTTACATCAACCCACAGGAATATATGATTGATCCAAATAATAACAAGAATATGAGAGATGATCCTAGAGGAGAGATGGTAGATGAAAATAAGGCCCTAGAAAGTGCTTGAGGTGGTAGATCCTACCACAACAATTTATAAAATCCTAAAATTTGGATTGAGTCTAACTCAACCCTACAAAACTGGCTTGTAAGGTGAAGGATTTCTTCCACTTATAAACACATTATCTGGTCATATTTTATTCAATGTGGAACTCTTAACACCCCCCTCACGTTCAGGATTTGACATCTAAGTTGATAGTGGGTGGCCAAACATATCACAAATAGACTTTGATACTATCTTAAATTTGGGTTGGACCTAACTCAATCCTACAAAACCAACTTGTAACGTGAGGGATACCTCCAACATATTGTTAGGAACCAAAGAATTGGATTCCAAAGATAGAATGCTTTTATTAAGAAAAATATAAGAAATAATTGGAGAGAATCTCCTCTTCACAATAGAGTTACTACTCTATTCACAACTTTACAATATTCAAAAGATATCTTATACTAACTCCATAACTTATACACAAAGTCCTAACTACCTCCTTAACTAATTAACTATCTATAACAACTCTTAACTACTTCAACAAGTCTAATATCTATTGTTCTATATCCTAACACATATAAACACAATTTCATATCATATTCCATCCAATGCAGGACTCATAACAGAAAAGAAACGAGTACAACATTGGAATGGCACTACTATATATCACCATAATTTTCACTTTACCAAATCATGTTTTACAACAATCCACAAAAAATATGATTGATCCTTTTTATAACCACAATATGAGATGGTCCTAAAGGCAAGATGGTAGACCAATTGCCTCACGGGCCAAAAGGTTGGAAGGTATACATAATATGGCCCAAGAAAGTAGTTGAGGCGGTAGAGCCTACCGAGAGTTAGTTACTGAGTACCATCCAAAAGGCATAAAAATGAGAATGGTAGTTTGGGGGAGTTTACACAGCAGAACCAAGAGGGTGTGAATGATTATTCTTTGTTGAGATAAAGAGAAAAATAAGAAAGCATATGATATGAGGGAACCTGCATCTGGACTACATGCCTACATGGTCATTAATTGCTCAGCATTATTAATACATCACGATACTGCTGCGCCAAATAATGACAAGTATGAAGTTAGGAGCAGTAGGAAGACTCAAAAATGTATGACCTGCTGTTCTGTCATTTGAAGAAAAGCAATAGTATAGTACACCAATTCTTTGACATTAGCCCGAACCACCTATAAAAACATAAACCACAGATCAAAGTAATGGTGCAATAGAACACAACTATCAGAAAACAAAAGATTTCAAGAATGTTCTGAACCAAACCTTTCCTAGTCTTGAATTACCGACAATGGTCAACAGAAGTTCAAACAGCTGTAATGAAAAAATTAGATGCAAAATGATAGTTCAAAGTTAGATAAAGAAATCAAGGACACACAAGCATAGGTAAGAACTATTTGGCCCTGATCAATACATGTTTAGACAGATCTCAGCCGATTGATTACTTAAAGAGTATATTACAATATCCCCTGTGAGATGCTTAAATTACATTGACCTGCCATCCATTTTGAATAATCACACTCTCCTATCTAAGATTAATAAAGGCATCCAACACCAATGTTGTCAAAATGAAGATTCTACCTAGAATCAGGATGGTGGAGAAATATCGTAAACCAAATGATTGTAACACGGATCATAAGATCTACCTAAAATGCAAAATTATACTTTCACACATACATACAAATAAAAAAAGTAAAAAACCTCTTGGGAATGGAAAACAGCAATCCGTTTTAATATAAACACGTCGATTAGGATCAGGAACAACTAACTTCAGTCGAGCCTGGCAGGAATTTTTTTTTCTTTTTCTGCAATACAACTCTAAATGTCACAAATAGCTATGTGAACACCATTCTATCAATTTTGGGACTTCATGAGACAAAATGAAGTTTCAAACACCCTTTCTATTGGATTTGGGACATCACAAAAAAAATTCTTTGAATCATAAAAAATACTAAGTCTAATAATAGTTCAAAACTAGTCTAGATGATGCTTAGAGTTCTAAAGACAAGTAAAAATTTCCCGGAAAATAAAGAATTTATGATGCTCTTTCACATAAAAATGCTATGACCAGCACTAATCTCAAGGACTGAATATAGTACTTTGAAATAGAGAGGACAGCAATGCAACTCGAACATCTTCTAAGGGTGGAAAGTGGAGAGAGTAATTACTATACTTAAAATTAAAAAGTGTAGAAATTGTAACAAAAGATATAAATCATACATAGAGGCTCAATTAAAATACGATTCAAAAGGATAGGTGTTTCAACAAATAGGGATCAAGATAACAAACAATATTCAATTACATTAACCAGCTGATAAATATTAACATGGGCACGCCATCAACTTGATAAAGTAAAATGGAAACAAAAAGCTATTGAACCACTATTGACTGCAGAAATCACTCATTACAGACAAAATAATTCAGTTAACTCTGACATGAAAATATGCTCAATAGCAAAATATCATTTCCATTATCAAATCAACAAAGTAATAAACATCAAAAACTGCTGTTATTGTCACCTGGATAACAAAAGATTCAAGGCTTATCTCTGAGCCATCAGAATCATATCTTCCTTCATACGAATCTTCTGTTCCTTCAATAGAAGCCTGCTCATAAACTCTCAAAGAGGAGACAAATGTATTCCACAATGGTCCCAATACGACTACAATGAACAGCATCTTGTCAAACAAATAAAAAATAGAACTAAGACAAAGGCTAAGCAACAAAACTTTGGGAATAAACATACCCTCAAATTCACTTTTAATTAGGCTTGAGAAATTCTGAATAAACTGATTCAAGCACTTCAAAACCTTAAAGAAGAGAGATGCAATATTTATAACATAGAAAACTAGGAAAAAATTGTAGAAATCAACTTTTATAAAACCAAACAAACCTCCATTCTGATACTCCAATCATCTGGATTTTCAGATTGAACTGGAATTTTGAGAATAGAAGAAAATTGTTCCATCCATGGTTTAAGCAAAGGAACTACTAGAGAACTCGTTTCTGCCTAAACAGTACATCATGATATGTTAACAAATAAAAAGTAAAATACGCAAAAAAACAATCAACAAGATCTGAGCACAGCTACGTAGTGCGAAGAAAATACATTATAAACACCACTCATCGCCCCCAGCATAGAAGTGCACGAATAGACTATTGAAAGGGCCTTGGTTCGTAAGTATGTGTCATATATCTGCATGGAGAAATAAAATTGTTCAATGAGAGGAAATTAGAAAGATATATGGTGAAACCATTGGTTTAAACTACACCACGGAAATAGGTTTAAAAGCAATTAGACACTTACAAATATTATATCCCTATTTATAAGAAATGATATGATATGATAATATTGAAAACTAATCCTAAAAGATAAACCAATATATTATAAGATAATATCAAGATATTATTTTATATTCTAACAATCCCCCACAAGCTAAAGCTTACTAAGTTTTATCTTGTTAAAAGAAAACAATGTATTGCTCCACAAATAAATCAATAAATAAAAAGATGGATATGCAACTCGTGATGCAAGTGATGTCGGAGAGAATTGTTGGAGTGATCATCAGCCTAAAAAACTGTATTTGGAAGATTCAAACCAATAATATAGGAGACCCAAATGTTTTAACTTCAACATAATTCTGAGAATTGCTTTTGTGACAAAGACAACTAGTGCACCAAGAACAAAAGCAAGGCTAGACCATCTAGGACGAAAGTTGAAGCCAGTGCATCTAGGACAAATTGATAGGCTAAAGTGAGTCATAAACCACAAAAGTCACCGTCAAAATAACCATCAACGGCAAAAGAAGTTGTGAAAAACAGGAAGAAATAATTTTTTTGAATGTGCTTGAGTGTTAAAAGCACTCAACAACTTTGATATTTATATACACTATAATTAATTACATGTTATGATTACAAGGAAACATAAATACAAGTTCAACTCCATAAGTACATGAATCTAAACATACATTAACCTAAGACTTAAAGTGCTTGTATTTTCAATGGGATACATAAATGAATCGTGTTATTTCCAACACTCCCCCTCAAGCCGGTGAATAGGTATTCTCCATTCCCAACTTGGATACAACTCGTTCAAAATTTGAGCTACTCAATCCCTTGGTGAGAATATCAGCAAGTTGCCATTATGAGGGCACATATGGGGTGCAAATCAGCCCACTATCGAGCTTCTCCTTAATGAAATGTCTATCAACCTCGATATGCTTAGTTTGATCATGTTGAACTGGATTATGTGCTATACCGATAAGCTGACTTGTTATCACAGTAGAGCTTCATAGGTCCTTCCCATTTGATTTTCAAGTCTTCTCAAATAATTGAGCCAAAGTAATTCACAAATGCCTTGTACCATGGCTTGAAATTCAGCTATAGCACTAGAATGTGCTACTACATTTTGCTTATTACTCCTCCAAGTCACAAGATTTCCTCCGATTAGACATTGATAATATCTTTATCTCCTATAACATCTTCTGCACTACCCAATTTCAAATTAGAATCCAAAGGAGTGTTTGCAGGTTTACAGGTTGTTTTTCCTGTCTCCTTGAGTAAATTTGTAGTGTATTTGTTGAGATATAAAAATGCCTTTTCTGGAATGTGCTACCTCGATTCCCAGAAAGTACTTCAACTTTCCAAGAGTTTTCATTTCAAACTCCTTAGCCAAAGACTAACTCAATACTTGTTGCTCCTTCCAATCATCTCCAGTCATTATGACGTCATCCACATATACTAACCAAACTGTCACTCCCTCTTATGGGGAATGTTTAATGAACAATGTATGATCTCCTTGACTTTGCTTGTAGCCCAAATATGTCATAACCTTAGTGAGCCTTCCAAACCATGCCCGAGGGGATTGTTTCAGGCCATATAATGCCTTTTTCAACCAACAAACTATATTGACTGGTACATTTTTATCATACCTCGGTGGTACCTGCATATAAATTTCCTCCTCAAGTTCTCCATGTAAGAAGGCATTCTTCACATCAAATTGTTGTAATTCCCAACCATAATTGGCAGCAAGATACAAAATTACCCTAATTGTATTCATCTTTGCAATTGTTTCTGATTAATCAATCTCCTCAACGGCAAATGTTTTTGATTAATCAATCTCATAGGTTTGTGTGAACCCTTTGGCAACTAATCTGGCTTTACATCTTTCAATTGATCCATCAGTCTTATATTTTATTGTGTAGACTCATTTGCATCCAATTGGCCTCTTCCCTTTTGGTAAAGTCGCTAATTCTCAAGTTCTATTCTTCTTCAATGTGTCCATCTCAATATTCATGGCTTGCTTCCATTTTTCATCAGACAGCGCCTCAGACAGCTTTGGTAATGGAGGTAGTGTTTAGGTTTACAAGGAAAGTTGTGTGTTGGTGAGAATTTTTGAAATTAGAGGTAGTTTGAGAAAAGATATAAAGGTTGTTTGGTGCACTTTCAGGTTCCTTTTCTTATGGCAATTGGAAGGTCAAGGTCGTCTTCAACTTTCTGGGTTTCTATTTCATTTTGAGGGGTTGGAAGTTGGGTTTCTATTTCAATTGGAAGGGCTGGAAGTTGGGTTTCTGTTTCATTTTAAAGTTGGGAACATATCTTGTACTGCTGAAAAATCAAAATCAGTTACCTGATGTGAAGGAGTTGGATTGGACTCTTGAACGTGTGTCGATTCAAAATTGACCTTTGACCTTCTCTCAAACACCAAAAATTTTCCAAATCTTATATCAACTTTAGCTTCAGGCACTGATTCAAATTCAAGTTCAGTCTCAGGTTCTAAAGATGAAATGGATGGTTAGATTGATAGACTATTCCTTCTTTTTGACATAATGGAGTAATGACTTGATTAAAATACTCTCGACCATTATCAGACCTAAGTCTCTTAATGCACACACCAAATTGATTTTTAATTATCAAAAACAAATTTGGAAAAACAATACTCACTTCTGATTTATGTTTAAGTAGGAAAATCTAAGTAACTCGGGTACAATCATCAATAAAAGTTACAAACCATTGAGCCCTAGACATATTTGGAATAGTAGATGGACCCTAAGCATCAGTATGAATAAGATTAAAAGATGTACTTCTTGTATCACTTAAACGAAAAGGCACACGCTTATATTTTGCAATTTCACATACTTCACAGTGAAAACTTTCAACATTAAACCTAGAAAATAAAGATGGAAACATAACTTTGATGACTCTAAAGGAAGGATGTCCTAACCGACAATGAAAAAGCATAATTTTTTCTTTACGAGAGAACATAGACTCTGACACAAAAGAGTGAGGTAGGTGGTTTTTTGGTGTGGTTGACAAATTTGGTTCCTCAAGATAATAAAGGCCATTTCCTTCTCTAGCACGTCCAATCATCGTCCCCGAATCCTTGTCCTGAAATTCACAACAATCACCGTGAAAAGTCGCAATACAAGATAAATCTTTTGTGAGGTTTTGTATAGAGACAAGATTGGTGGACAACTTTGGGACATGAAGCACATTTCTTAAGGTTATGGAAGGATTTATTTGAATATCTCCAATTCCAGCTGCAGTTACAAGTGTACCATCAGCAGTGGCTATTTTCTTATTGCTAGGACCGGGGGAATAAATGGAGAAGTATTTAGAACAAGGTGTCATATGGTTTGTGGCACCGGAATCAAAAATCCAAAATAGGGTAGAAGGAGTTTATGAGATGTTAAATCCAAAGAAAAGTGGGAACATACCTGAATACGCCAAAGTACACGTAACTAATGGTTTTTCCAAACTGTTGAAAAAAAGTTTAATCCTTAAACGACCTTCTATGAAAGTTAGCAATGTAAATGAAGTTGAAATAGCAATGTTCAACACCGGTCAATGCTGGTCAACTCTGGTCAGAGGTGGTCAGTGGCGGCCAACAGTGCTCTTGACAGCACAAAGTGCCCAGTCAAGTTTAAACAATGTTTGATAGCAACAAGTGCCCAGTCAAATTATTATTTGGTAGAGTTGATTGCAAAAGCAAAGTCTTCTAGATCAAGAGCTCTGATACGATGTGAAAAACAAGAAGAAACTTTTTTTTCTTAATGTCCTTGTTTTAAAAGCTCTCAACAACTTTGATATTTATTACATTTTTGATACACTATAATTAATTACATGTTTTGAATAAAAGGAGACATAAATACAAGTTCAACTACCTAAGTACATGAATCTAAACATACATGAACCTAAGACTTAAAGTGCTCCTATTTTCAATGGGATACATAAATGAATCTTGTTATTTCCAACAAAAGTTATCACTAATATGATTCATCTATGTGAAAACTTAGCAGCATTAAGTGAGAGATTAGGAAACTCATATAGGCCATCAATTCCAACACAACCTCTCAGAAGGATAGCATCAGTTTCCTAAGATTTAACAAAGCATTCATTAGCATGAAACTGAAAATAAATAGAGTTATCCTTGACAAATTGACTAACACTGATTAGGTTCTATGTTATTGAGGGGATAGGAAGTAGATTGTGAAGGTAGAGAGGTATGTGTGGTTGTGTGGGAGAGGGAAAGGGAAAGGTACTAGAACCAAAGGAGCGAATGGTCAAATCTTGGCCATTTCCAATGAAGATTTGATCATGATCTTCAAGTGGAGTTAATTGTTGAATGTTTCTAGCATCACTTGTTACATGAAATGAAGCGCCAGAGTCTAGAAACCAAGAAGCAGAAGGTGCAGTATTATGAATCCAGGCACTAGGTTGCACAAGCAAAACAGGAGAAGGACGTTGTGGAGCTTGAGGTCTGGTCTAATTATGATTAGGTTGATACAACACAAAATCTGGTGGAGGAGTACCATACCCATGTGAAGAACCAAACGATTCAGCATTAGATGGAGGATAACCTTGGAAACTCTGTTGTTGGAGGTTGAAAATGTTGGTTGAAACTGAAACTATGCCAACAATACACAGCTAAGTGTCTATATTTGAAGCAGACTTGACACTGAACATTGGAGAGACGACCGCCTCTACAACAACCACGGCTGCCACGGCCTCCACGAAAACCATGAGATTGAGAATCAAAAGGTGCAAAGGAAGGAAACTCAGTCTTAGGAGAAGGCGAATTAGAAGCAGATTAAGGCGATGGAGAATGAGCGTGCGTCAAATTCAACGAAGCAGTGTCAGCTAGGGTTTTCTTCTTGTACTTTTCAAGGTGTAATTCGTGAATGAGGAAAAGAGCCTCGACTTCGTCAATGTCCATTAGTTCAAACTTGCTAGACACAACAGAACCATAATCTTGTGGTAATCCTTCAAGAATAACATCAATGTGTTGATTCATCAGCACTGGATCTCCAATTGAAGCTAGCAAATCAGCAATAGTACAAATTTTGAGCAGATATTCCTTGACGGTGCAATTCTCTAATGTCTTTGCATGTAATTCCACGCAAAGGTGCTTTGGAACGCGTTTGTTTTTGAAAATACACAAACAGTTCAAATGCATGAGACGCACCATGAACACGAGCGAGAATCTCACTCGATAAGGTAGATTGAAGCCACGAAAGAAGCATTTGATCGCATTGACGCCAAGAAACATATGTTGGATTCACTATTCCATATCGACGATCGTCTTCGATTGTAAATTGAAGAGGAATTGAATGACAAACGAAGAAACCAAAAAGATTGTGAGCATTGATGTACGATTCGATTTGTTGGCGCCATAAATGAAAATTCTTTTTATTCAATTTCTCGGTGATTTTGAGCGAGAAATTCAAAGAAGGAGATGTATCAAGAGGCAAAACATTTAGAGGCGAAGCAGGACTCGGAATATCCGTGCAAAACGGAGAAGGAGGTGGTGGAGGAATATGGATCGTAACCTAGCTATATGATACCATATTGAATATCAATGATAACTGTCAAAATCCTTTTCTGTTTAATATCCCTCAAGTATAGGGATTCAGTTGAATAGGAGTAATAGTAGGGATTTAGAGTCATATATGAGTACTAATAGGGATTTAGTTATATATGAGTACTAATAGGATTTGGCTGTTTAGTAATCTAGTATAAATATATATATGATGTATTGCCAATAAATTCAATTCCAATAAATATAATTTTATTCTAATTCTTGAGATGGTATATTTCAATAAATATATTGTTACTCTAATTCTCAACATGGTATCAGAGCTCTCGAACTTTGAGAGCCTTGCTTTCGCATAAACCCTAGCCGCCTTTATGACGGTAAACTTAGCCACCTTCATTGTGGCCCTTTTTGTCGCCTTCATTGCGGTTTCTATTTTCCTGAAATCTTAGCCACCTTCATTGTGGTCCTTTTTGCCGCCTTCATTGCGGTGCCGCCTTCATTGCGGTTTCTATTTTCCTGAAGCCACCTTCATTGTGGTCCTTTTGCCGCCTTCATTGCGGTGCCGCCTTCATTGCGGTTTCTATTTTCCTAAAGCCACCTTCATTGTGGTCCTTTTTGCCTCCTTCATTGCGGTGCCACCTTCATTGCGGTTTCTATTTTCGTGAAATCTTAGCCACCTTCATTGTGATCCTTTTTGCCGCCTTCATTGCGGTTTCGCCTTCATTGCGGTTTCGCCTTTGTTGCGGTTTCTATTAAATCCTTAGCCACCTTCATTGTGGCCCTTTTTTGCTGCCTTCATTGCAGCAACTTGAGATTTCCTTTTGGCCCAATTTGCACTCCATATAACTCCTCCCATGACAACCTTGCAGATCTTCTAACTAAAAGGCTACGCAGTAGCAACTTTGAAAGAATTGTATTCAAGCTGAGAATGGAGAACACCTATTCACCAGCTTGAGGGGGAGTGTCAAAATCCTGTTTCTGTTTAATATCCCTCAAGTATAGGGATTCAGTTGAATAGGAGTAATAGTAGGGATTTAGATTTATATATGAGTACTAATAGGGATTTAGTTATATATGAGTACTAATAGGATTTGGTTGTTTAGTAATCTAGTATAAATATATATCTGATGTATTGCCAATAAATTCAATTCCAATAAATATAATTTTATTCTAATTCTTGAGATGGTATATTTCAATAAATATATTTTTACTCTAATTTTCAACAATAACTATTTTTCATTATTGAATAATATGAGTACAATTCTGATCATATCAGCTTATATACTTGTTGAGTTGTCACCTGCTATAGCAGGTTTACAAGAGGTCAGTTAGACGGACAGCTGTCAGTCACTAGGACAGCTGTCATATAACTACCTAATTGAATCTACACTTAGTTACAATCAATTTCCTATTTACTATACTCTTATAGACTCTTTAAAAAAATGATGAAGAAAAAGGAGAAAGAAATAAATATTTAAAAAAAAACAAGAGGAATGCTTCCTAAATGGTGGTGGTCGCCATGGTGCTGGCCGCCGCAGGTTGGTGATCATTGTGGGTGGTGGTGGTCGAAGGGGGTGGGGGGTTGCCATGGGTGGCGGTCGCCAGAGGTGAGGTTTCTTGGAGGACAGTAAGATGCAGTGGATGGATGAGAAGAAGATATTGAGAGATAAAAAGTAAAATAATCCTATTATTTATATTTTAGGGTCTTTAACCTATTTGGGACTCCAACAAAAAGTATTTGGGTCAGGTCACCTGACCAGAGCCTCTATTTTCATTCTTTTTTAGGGTTTCTCCGTTTTTCTGCCATGGCCTCGAAGTACACATTCTACCACCAAGCGAAAACTGATACACCGCCGCCATTGTACAGCGGCATAACAAATTCCAACCATTGCCATGGCCCATTTTCGACAACAATGATTACTATAAATTGTTAAAACTTTTCTTTTAGAAATTCACAAGAAACGGCAAAACTAATATGCAAAATAGAGATAGTATATGGGAAAGATATCAAAGGGAAGACAGAGCAAGTTAGAATATATAGAATAAAGGGGAATTAGAGTAGATAATAATATCGTTAGAACAATAAGTAAATTAGTTGGTTAGTTTGGTAGGTGGTTGTTCAGCCTGTTAGCAATTCTTTAAATAGCCCTCAATTGGTAGAGGGGAGGTTAGCTTAGAATAATTGCGTTTTATGACTTGTTAATGGATTAAACAGTCATAAAACTCAATCATTCATAGATATCTTTCCATCTACCAATCGAGGTTTATTTAAAGACTTCCAAACTAAATAACGCATAAGAGAAGCATAAAACTGGTTAGTTAGAAGGTTAGCAGAAATATATTCAAAATTATAACCTGCGGAGAGGATACAATGGTCAGCAAACTTGGGAACAAAGTAGGTATTAGTGTTGGAACCATTCTATCATCCAAGTCCGCAGAGAGAAGAACCAAGCATTTCATAGCTCCATGCACTAGAATAAAATTGTTAGAAAAAATATAAAGTGAATGAATTAGCATATAGAAAAAATTCAGCCAGAGAGTACAATCCTAAAACAGAACAATTATTGATCATAAAAATCTTAAAATAAATAAGGCTAAAATACAATTTTGGTCCTATATCTTTTTTTTTCGTTTTGATCCTTTATCTTTTTTTATTCGTTTTTGTCCTTTATCTTTTATGTAATATTCGTTTTAGTCCTTAATATAAGGACAAACTTGTATAATTTTGTAAAAAATAAAGGACTAAAACGACTATTAAGTAAAAGATAAAGGACTAAAATAAAAGATAAGGACCAAAACGAATTAAAAAAAGATAAAGGACCAAAACGAATATTAAGTAAAAGATAAAAGACCAAAATTATATTTAAGCTAATAAATAAATAAATAAAGTGAATGAATCAAATAGTAACCAGCATCAAAGCCAAAGTTCATTATTTCAATGGTTTATCATCTGTAATATGAAACTTGTGGAAAATGATCCAAGTGATAGATAAGTATGCTAAGAAAAGCATAGAGCAAACAATTTGCCAATTTCAGGGGAAAAATGCTATATTAGAATTTGGATTGGGTCTAATTCAACCCCACAAAACCGACTTACATGGTAAAGGATGTCCACCACATATATCATTATCTAATGTGGGACTCTCTGTCTCAACACACCCTCTCATGTCCAAGACTAAGCATCTGGAGCGTGACTCAGGTCGCCGAAAGGATCGAAATAGGCTCTAATGTCCTACTAGAATTTTGGTTGGGCTTAACACAACTTTTCAAAACCAGCTTGTAAGATGAGGGATGCCCACCCCACTTCTTATAACCACTACTCAAACCATATCACTACCCATTGTGGGACTTTCAAAATGTTTCAAATAATGTAGATCATAGCACTATGTTTGGATAAAATATTTCAGACTTTCCTTTTCTTCTACAATATCTGCCAAGTACTATTTCAGTTATTACCGAAAATTCCATTTCCTTTGTTCTGGAGTAGTAATTATTAGGCTTGATGTACAGTAGTCCATAAAATATGAGTAATTTGTAAATCAATAATATTCAGTTTTTTCTCATCTCATTCATCTAAAAGTGCTCCTATCATATAATGTTCAGAATACACTCCACTCTACAAGCAAATGGAACCCATTTTTCATGTAAGGCTTTTCCACAATCAAACATAGGTTCAAATGTATAAAATCCAACAAATCACAACACAGAATGAACTGTTTACCTCCATTCAAGTTGGTTTGATTCTTGATCAAATTTAAGAGAAATGGCAACAAATCTGGCCATGACTCTGGCCAGTCATACACTGCAATGGATGCCACAGCCATACCAATAGCTGTGCAAATTTTCCGATGAGGGTCATCTAATGTCAATAAAAGTATTTGGCGGATGGTTTCCTGATGATGTAATACAAAGTAGTTAGCACAAAAAACATGCTTTTAGTAGACTTCATTAAATGGCCATATGCGGAATAGAACATTTTTTTGGAAGGCAGAACAAAAATATAACTATAGTTGACACAGAAGAAGATAAAGTTTCATCAGTAATGTAACCATTATCCTCAAAAAAGTAGGCATTATGTAATCTCCTATCATTAAGTGTTCCAAAAATTCATATTCCATAAAATACATTATCTGCGGAGACATATATATCTATATTGTCAATCCCGGTGCGACCTCGCTATCCCAGTACAGTGGAGGGGCTGGCCGCGATGCCACTGACTAGAAAAACGGGTTTGACAGTAGCGGCGCTCCCAGTCGCAAATCCCGCTATCATCACAACCCACTATCTCAGCACGACCTGCTCCCACTTTAGGGATTTTTCAAAAACACAAGTTTTCTTATTTTATTTTTTATTCTTCAATAAGGGTATCTAGGTCATTTCACATACACTTAAGCCTTAATATTTTATTATTATAAACCAACGAAGGGGTTGGTTCAGCATCTTGAAAAAGAAACCATATTCGTTCTTCCTCTGTTTCGCTCTTGCTTTGTCGTTTTCGTTCTTTTCTTGCTCTGTTCAGCATCATTTTGTTTTGTTCTTGCTCTGTTCAACATCGTTATGTTCTTGTTATGTTGTTTTCGTTCTTTTTGTGACTCTGTTTTGTCTACTCTACTTCTTCTGCTCTGTTGTCTCTTTTGTTGATTACAATTACTATCAGAACTTCATTTTGATGTTGGATGTTGGTTACTAAGTATGATTACCCATGTAAGTTTGTGTTTTTTGCTATTTTGTTAGTATTTTTGTATACTATTTGTATTTTATGTTTAATTTATGGATTGTTTTTTGGCCTTCGCAATAGCAGTCATCACGTGATCCCGCTGTCCCATTTTTAAGGTTCGACGCTCTGCGCTGCTATCTGTGACTGACAACATAGATATATATAATGTTCTTGAGGACAAGTTTGAACTGTTGAAATAAAGTTGAGCCCCATTTAGAGGTTGTGAAACCTTGCTATTATCATTCATGCTTTTGTAGAGGAAAGTGAAGTCAATCAGACACAAAGCACAATGGCAGAAGATAGAAGACTTCACGTGGAAAAGCTTTGTGAAAAATAAGAGCTTTTGAGATATAGGGATTTTTCAGAGTTCTATAATTAAGTATTCTTTGTAACTTTGACAATGAGAATAGTTCAAAAATTATTTTGGTTTTATATTTTATAAAAAATCAATTATCTTAATTTTTTGACATATTATTTACTATGAAGTGCATTTATCTATAGAGGAAATAAATTACCTTTTAGTTTTTAAAAAAAATTATCATTGAATGTTTTGACGTACTTTTTATTATAATGTGCATTTTTCTACAGAGGAACACAAAACACAAACGGGTCCATATTAATCCAATAGAAAGCCATTGCAGAATCAGTCTAGTTCCCAGAAATTTATTTCTCAGACTTCCAAGCAGGAGGCAAATACCACATTAATTGGCATTGTCAAAGGCTACAAACATTCTTCTGAAATTAACCAAATACAAGGAAATATGTGAAATTGTACAGCAACAGAAAAGAAAAATATACATTGTCCAAATTCAGCATCATATTTATACAATGTGATTTCTGATCTCCAAATGACAAGCAGAAGGAGTATTTACAATCCAATGGTAAGGTATTCAAAACTAAATCAAATCCTAATCACACACAAGTTTCCCTATAGTTAAATCATAATCAATTCAAGCTCAGATAACAGTTTCTATGGATACCTTGTAGCTATCCACTTTTTGGTAATATTCAAAATAGAAATAAAAGCATATGTACCTTTTCATCACCGGAAACCACAGGAGGTTCAAATGAGTCTTCATCCTCCTGCCAATGCTTTTTAACTAACTGCTTAAGAAGGACTGCAGCTAAGTAGAGGACGGTTAAATCATCAAAGATCATAAGCTCGTGGAAGGACGAAAGTGAATAATTTTTTACTGGCACAGAGATTTAAGTTGTAACTAGTAAAGGTTTTAGAAAGTGGAAAGAAAAAAGGAACAAACAAGCAAGCTTGAGACTTTTTATTTTTCTCTTAAAAGAATATAAGCACCCTTTTGTTTTTGGCCAATGTTTTCTGTTTTTATTTGTTGTTTTCATTGTTTCCTGCTTGAATGTCCTAGCATCATTTCACCATTTCATACCACACAGCAAATGTCCTTGTCAAGTTATTCGAAAGATTAGAATATTTTACAACAAGGAAAATATCAGCTCTAGCATCATTTCATACAACAGCAAATGTTTCCTTAATTGACAAAACAGTTGTTTTTCTTCTACTTCTTATTTTATAGCATGTTCCATTTTAGTAATCGATTCCACCAACGATGAAAACAAACAAAATCACAGATCATTACACTAAACGTCTATTCCAAGAATGAGCCACAAAAAGTAAATATTTGGGCTCTGAACCATAGATCATAAATGTATCTAATCATTAGGAAAAGGATATCTGGCGCAACCCCACGGCAAGCTCCTTGTTTGCAACGACTTTTGATAATGCACTGCCAAAACCTTCAGAAAAATTTAACACTATAAATTACAATTGTTCTACCAGACTGAAAAATTTTGTTAAATAAAAACGGTACCAAATGTGAATTACTGATTGTTCTCCTTCATCTCCATAGGTCAAGTTTTAGAAAAGCTAAATATATTTACAAAATAACTACATGAAAAACCATGGAATGCTTTAGTAAAGAAAATCAAGCATGTAATGCCCAATCAAGTATGATATTTTTCATGTTATCAAAAAAAAGTATGATATTTTTAGGCCAAAACTATGTAGCACTTACACTTCAAATTGAAGTCATATCCAGTGTCCAACATGTATTGGTGTTTGACACTGACACATATACTAAAATTCAATCATTTCTATTTTCTAAATTATCGTCCGTATGTACATGTCAGTGTCGTGTCTGTTCTTTGTGTTTGTCTCAGTGCTTCATAGCAAGAAAACATACAGCATAAACATCAAAATGCAGTAATTCACATTGCCTTAAAACTAAACTAAAATTATGTTGACTTCAGATGGAATATTAATTGGTGTGGATGCATAAAACTTTTTGCTGGCATGACCTATTTCCTTGTGCCACAATCATTCTGAACCTATTTATGAGCCGGTGACTTTCCTTTGTTAGTTATTGTTTCATAGCTTATATATAACAAAAACCAACTCTTTTCCCCACCGTAAGTAATTGCCACATATAAAAACACAAGAACGGCACACACAATGGCATTGTAGAACTAACTTAAGCCGGCCCTGTTTACTCGGTGAAAACATTTCTTATTTCCATTTCTTAAATTGTGTTAATTTTACTTGTTTATAAGAAGGTAAGAGACTTTTATGTTTTGAACAATTGTCTAAATTTCTAAAAACAATGAAAATGTCAAAAAAATGTTTTCATTATTTCCAAAATACATTTTCATTAACTAGCATTTCATATTCTCTCCATGACAATGATTCACTTAAAAAGTCTTTCATCAATGTAAAATCAACACACATTTTAGAAAATGAAAATACAAAATGTTTTCGCAAATTGAACTGGCCTTAATTTCCAAAAATCCATCACAATTCCTATTCCTATCAACTACAATGCAACCCAATGCCACCACCATTAAACATAAATTCCCAAAACCAGAGGACAATATCAAGGCAAATAAGGGTTCCACGGAGCAAAACTTCCAAATATTTTGGGTACAGGGACAAGACAATTAACGCAGAAAACAAAACCTGGCTGGCGAGAGGCTTGATCAAGCGACGCTTCAGCAAAACAGCGAACCTCCTGGTTAGGGTCGAGTGTGGCAGACAAGCAACCGAGAAGCCATTGTTGATCTTGATCCACAACGTTGGCCATGTTGATCCAAATGAGAAAACCCTAGAGGCTCAACACAACGACGGCGTTTTTGCTTTTCGACTGCTTCACTGGGCAGCAGCTTTTTCCCGCTCAGAGGAAGGAATGTTGAGAGCTAAAAATTATGCATTTGGAGTTGGCGGAGGTTTATATAGCAAGCCAATACAGTGGCAGAAATGATATTTTCGTCCTACTACATCTCTTTTTTTTCTAATTAAATTATCATATTTAATTAGCATGTACGACCATAAATTATCATCAACGATATGGATAACTTTATATATAGTCATGACAAAAATTAAATTTTATAAATGATTTAGCGATTGTAAAACTTTTTTTGCATTAATTATGTATATAAATTAATTTTTTTTAAAAACAAAAATTAATTTTTTTATGAACGAAAATACTTAAAAAGTTTAAACGAATAATAAAAATAAGAAAATGTAGATATTTATAATATTATTTTTTTGCAATGTAATAACAAACAAACAACAAACGTTAAAATAAACACGAATTTTTAAATAAAATAATTATACTTTGAAATACTTTCTTATTGATTACATTTGAGGTAGTATTTGTATTTTGACCTTTATCATTGAAACGCCCCTGTTTCATTTAAAATAATTAATAATTTAATAATAATATTAAAAGTTGGGAGTTGACGACGGTCATCGTCATTTATTTTTATAATGTTGTAATTATTATTTTACACGTTTTCTATGTTAAAGTGTTTATTTAAAAATTTAGGAAACACAACCTTTGAAATTTATCTGGATTTCGTCATTTATTTATTTTAATGGTCTTTGTTATATAATACGTTATTAGTTTGATTTACGTATGAGTTAAAAGTATTTAAATATTAAATTGTTATGCGATTGAATATGTTTTCCATGAATTACGATGAAATGAGAAATGATTTTTAAGTGTGTTTTTTAAGTCGTTGTTATAATTATGAAAATGCTAACGGCAATGGGTGCACCTAGTTATCTCGTTTTGATTAGGGAGAGTTACCGTTAGATGGAGCCGCCCCTATGAGAAATGTCATATGTAGGAGGAGAGGGCTATCAACGAAATGTAAGCTCCCTAATTGATACGTGATGATGTGTGGCGGGATTGAGAGGAGAGGGTCATCCGTTAGATGGATGCACCCCTAAGGGAAAGGCCACCCTTAGGAGGAAAGGGCTATCAATGAGATGAAGCCGCCTCTTGGTTCTCAATAATTAGTATTTTTTACTTGTTTGATTTTCTATGATGATTTTAATGTTATTCATTTTGATTTTGCTTCGCCATTAATTGGATTTTTAATATTTCTATATGAACGGCCAAATTATAAATTTAATGAT
Organism: Cicer chorassanicum; assembly: GCA_037974735.1. Lineage (NCBI taxonomy): Eukaryota > Viridiplantae > Streptophyta > Magnoliopsida > Fabales > Fabaceae > Cicer > Cicer chorassanicum. The sequence continues at coordinate 16,208,737 of JBBPBP010009778.1, read as the reverse complement.
TTTATTATGTGTATAACATAATCGTCTCAAGGTTGTAAAACAGTTATTCGTGCATTTTTGTGTTTCCCTTCTAGTTGATGGTGATTGTTGTCTCCTTACTAAGTCTTTGTGACTTACTACTTTATGTTGTTTATTTTTTTTCAGATTCACAAGCAGCTGAGTAGCAAGCTGATAGTAGGCTCAAGTCTCGATCGTATATTTTTTGGTAGGCCTCTTTGATCGAGAACTTTTTTTTTGTAAAGTGTGTTGAGTCGTGATGTACTTTGCAGCTATTTTGAGTCTATAAAGTCTTTTGGATGATGTACTGAATGTTTAGATTATGCTATTTGAATTTGGCTGAATTTGAAGTTTAAACAGGGATTTTATAAAATTTGGGAATGTTGAAGTTACAGAGGATACTCTGTCGAAATTTAGAGAATATATATATATATATATATATATATATATATATATATGAAATGGTTATTGAGAACGATTTAGTTGTTTAAATTGTTAAGTTAGTTGATAGGCTTGCCAGGCTAGAAGTATAGTTGTGCGCCGGTCACGGTGTATAGTTTTCGGGTCGTGACAAAGTTGGTATTAGAGCTCGGTCGTAGGTCTTAATAGCTGCAAACATAGGGTGATAATAGATTCTTGTCAGTAAATTGTGTACCCGGGCACAACTTACTTACAAAAGCTATTAGCACTCTATGAGAGTCTCATTTGTTGTCTACATCTGTGTTTAAATTCATCATCAATATCTTTCCACATTTTCTTGTCGTCTTGTTCAATTTTTGATCAATGTTCTTTGATTCAGTGAGAATGTCACCCAAGACTAGGAATCCTACTGCAAGGGAAATTGCTGATGAGTCAATTGCCCAAGCCCAAGGCGCTCGTCAACGAGGTCGTATTTCAGTTCATGCTCGAAATAGGCGTAGAGCTAATGTTGGCGGACGTGGCTTGGATGCCAATGTTGAGGTACCTAGGAGGAGGCGCGGAAATCCAGCCATGGAAGAGTTTGCTGCTGGTATGCAGGGATTACAACAGGTTGTGCAACAACTTGTTGGTGTTGTCGTCGGACAACAACAAGAGGGTGATCAAAGACATGAAAATCCCAATGGTCAACAAGAGGTTGGACAAGTTGAGCATCAGACGACTGCAACAATGAGAAGTATTGAGGTTACTTTACCATATTCATGAAGCTTAAACCCTCTACTTTTTTTGGGTCTAGTGCGACTGATGACCCATAACAATTCATTGATAGTCTAGAGCGGCTTTGGAGAGCATTGGGTTGTTCTGAGGTAAGAGCAGTGGAATTGACATCCTTTCAACTAATAGGTTTGGCCCGAGATTGGTTTGATATAGTGTCACGTGGTAGACAAGTGGGGTCACCTCCGTTAGCATGGAGAGAGATCTCTCAGTTGTTCATGGCTCGTTTTCTTCTGGAGAGTGTTAGAGATGGATTAACTCATGAGTTTGAGTGATTGGAGCAAACAGAGGGTATGATAGTTTCAGAGTATAGTGCTTGGTTTACACAACTCTCTAGATACGCTCTTTACCCTATCAATGAGGAAATACGTGTCAAGAGGTTCATCAGAGGATTGATGGATTATTTATTTAGATATGTGGTTAGGTCAAATTGTTCTACTTTTGCTAAGTTTTTTGAGTTTGGCACTTCAGATTAAGCAACGACAGAAGGAAAAATGAGGTAATAGACAAGATTCACAAAAGAAACAAAAGGTTGAAGGATCTTACAGTAACTATCCAACTCGCAGTGGTGGATCAATGTTTGGTTATTAGGGGCAACAAAGACTCATGTCTCAAAGAGGCAGTCATAACGGGCAGTCTTCTAAGACAGTGCAGAGTCGTAGATCAGATTCTAGAGCAGCATCACATTCCACTTTTTCTCGAAGACATTCTGGTGTTTCAGCTACACGATGTTCTATTTGTGGTAGGTTTCACTTTGGAAATTGTTCCAGAGATGGTAATGATAAGGCGTGCTATCAATGTGGTCAAGTAGGTCACTTCAAAAGGGATTGTTCTGTAGACATGACACGTCCATCCTCTAGTTATGCATCAGCTCCAACAACTTTAACATTTTCTCAGGCTCATTCAGTATCTGTGCGACAAAGTGGAAATTCTTATGTTAGATGTAAGACCCTTAATTTTAAATTCTGATTTATGCAAGTTTAGTATATTTTTGTGTTGAATTATGAAGCTTTTTAGCCAATTTTAATGGTATTTTGTGTGTTAAATGCCAATGATATTTTTATGAGACCCGTTTAAAATTATTTGGCGAGAAATAATTTAATGACGTTGCGGAAAATTTATTATCGGACTATTTTGTTAAAAATATCTATAGTTGCTAAAAAATTTATCTGTCAATTGAGTTGCAATGAGAATAAATATTTTTATAAAAATAGTTTGAGATGTGAGTGAAGCGATGTGTGTAAGAATATTTAGATATTTATTGATTTGGTTTAATTATGATATATATATATATATATATATATATATATATATTATGATTGTAAGTAATAATATATATATATATATATTAGTATAAGTTAGTTATATATATATATATATTATTATTAAATTAGTAAGTAATATATATATATATATATGTATATATATTAGTATAAGTTATATATATATATATATATATTATTAAATTAGTAGTATATATATAGTAACACGTGAGGTCAGTGGAGGAAAAAGGAAACAGAGAGAAAAAGCAAAACAGGCCTCGCGCTTCAGCTTCAGTTTCTTTCTTCTTCTTCATTTCTCAAGTTTTCAAAAAAATAAACAAAACCCACAAACACAAATCCTTATTTATTTACTAGATCTAAGCTTCATCTCGCGAAGTGACAAAAGAGAAAGTTGCTCACCTCCACGCTGCGGTGCTAGTGAGCTAGTTTTCGAAGTGACGTGCGAACAAAATATTTTATCGGAATTTATCGCGGTACTGTAATCGGCTGTTAAAGCTGCCATTAAGGTAAGGGCTCCTTCCAAACTTTTAGTTTGCATTTAAGACATTGTATGTAATTTTATGGAAAATAAATTTGGTGTATTAGATGTGTAAAATGGTGAAAATGAATTTAATTCGTTTATGCGTGAATTAGTGGAATTTAAAATTGATGCGGTTGAGGTGTAGTTTGATGTGATTTGTGCGCGATTTGCTGAGATTGAATTAATGTAGATTATTTGGTTGTAAAAGTTTTGTGTGTGAAAACGATATAATTTTGGATAAATTTTAGTTGTGAACAAATTGTTACAAATATTTATGTTTATGTAGTTAGCTCCTTGAGACTCGAAAAAGAATCGAGGCTGTTGGCACTGAATTAGCGGTGGGGAGAACTCTGAGATATTAATGTTGTTGTGGTGATTCAAGTTTGGTGTGATTTATGTGTTCATAATTAATATTATGAATTTTTGAGATGTGATTTATGTGTGGATTATGGTTGAAAATTTTGGAGATTAAATTTTGTGGTTTATGTTTGAAAATGTGGAGTTTTAAATTTGGTGATTTATGGTTGAAAATTTTTGAGATTGAATTTGGTGGTTTATGTTTGAAATTGTGGAGTTTTGAATTTGGTGATTTGTGGTTGACAATTTTGGAGATTTAATATAGGTGGTTTATGTTTGAAAATGAGGAGTTTTAAATTAATGTGATTTATGTGTGGTTTTGGTGGAAAATGAATGGATGAAATTTGGTATGTATGGTGAACTAAATTTCATGTGGATTGTAGATTAAATTTGATGTGGGTTTGAGGAAAATCTGTTTTGAGTGTACTCTGTGAAATGTTTGAAAAACCATTATTGTTAAATGAGTATTAAAAATGGGGAATCTTTTAATAGCTGCATTTACGTAATGGTTGTGGTGATTCATGTTTGGTGTGATTGATGTGTTCATAATTAATATTATGAATTTTTTATATGTGTTTTATGTGTGAATTTTGTGGAAAAATGAATTGATATAAATTGGTGTGAATTGTGAGATTATGAGTTATATATGTTTGAGATGCTCTGTGTGGAATTTGAACAATCATTAGTGTTAAATGAGCATTAAAAATGGGGAATCTTTTAATAGGTGCATTTACGTAATGGTTGTGGTGATTCATGTTTGGTGTGATTGATGTGTTCATAATTAATATTATGAATTTTTGATATGTGTTTTATGTGTGAATTTTGTGGAAAAATGAATTGATATAAATTGGTGTGAATTGTGAGATTATGAGTTATATATGTTTGAGATGCTCTGTGTGAAATTTGAAAAATCATTAGTGTTAAATGAGCATTAAAAATGGGGAATCTTTTAATAGCTGCATTTACTTAATGATTGTGTTGAAAAAAGTCAGAGTGTGCTCATGCATTCATAGTACATGGTGACCGCGATGGTGCCATGGTGATAGTGGTAACCGTGATAGGCCACGAGATGATGCCATGTGATCCGTTGTCGCACACGGATCAAATACGATTTAAAATAAGTGCAGAAAAGGGTAATAACCCGAGTCGTTTCGCAAGGACTCCTGATATAACGATATTAACCGAGTTGAAATTCGAAATTGGGGGGTTTGATAATGATTTATCGAAATTAAAAATAGTTTCTACAGATGAGCAAAACGATTAATCCACTCATTCGAGCTTCGGACCTATCACATATTCTATAATTTCTAATTCATGATTCTATTATTATTTGACTATAGAATTGATCAAACAAGCGTACAATCAACCCTATGTAAATTCGGTTTCATTGATTGGATTAAGCATCACAATCGTCAAAATATTACAATTAACGAACAAGCGTTGCAGAATTATAATTTAATTAGAGACTGAAACCAAATTCTGTCAAATAAATATAATCGATCCTATTGAGATTCAATTTAATCTACTGATTTTGCTCCATCCTCTAATAGTATCCTATGCATGCACATGGATGGGCTAATACCAGGAATATCAGCCAAGGTCCATCCGATTGCCTTTTTGTGTTTTCTCAAAATCTGCAACAGCTTCTATTCCTGTTCATCTTCAAGTTTAGCTGAAATAATCACAGGTAAATTGCCATTTCCATCTAAATATGCATATTTCAAATTTTAAGGAAGTGGTTTAAGGTCTATAGTCGGTGGCTGCTCAATGAAGGGTATGATACCAGTGGCTGAAGCTAAGTCTGCAAAATCAATTATGTTAGTAGAAGTATCAACATCAGCATAATGATCAACCTGTAAAGCAGCTTCAATCTCAGCACACACAGAGCACAACTGATTATCTATGCAAAATTCACAAATAAAAGTATCATCAAAATCAGACAGTGAAGGAAAATCAACAGTAAACATATCAGGGTAAGTGTCATCAACCAAATCAGCAAGTAATTCAATTTGAAAAACAGAATGCTCTTCCATGGGGTGTTTCATAGCATCAAAGATGTTAAATTTTACAATGTTATCACCAAATTCCATGGATAGAGTTCCAGCATGTACATCAATTTTAGTTCGAGCAGTTTTCAAAAATGGTCTGCCTAAAATGATAGGCGCCCTATTGGAGTTATTCTCTCCCTCCATGTCCAGAATGTAAAAATCTGCAGGAAATATTAATTCATTTACTCGAACAAGTACATCCTCCACAAGTCCAGCAGGGCGAGCATTGCTTATGTTCACCAGTTGAATGGTAACACCTGTACTCTGTAAAGGTCCAAGAGCAAGAGAGTTAAAAATAGATGTAGGCATAACATTAATAGAAGCTCCTAAATCTAACATGGCATTTTCAAATTGACTACTGCCTATGGTACATGGAATGGAAAAAGTTCCTGGATCTTTGCATTTTTGGGGCATGGGCTGAATGAGGGCTGAAACATTACGCCCTATGTTTACTCTTTCATTACCTTTTAACCTCCTCTTTTGTGTGCACAACTCTTTTAGAAATTTGGCATATCTCGGAATCTGTTTAATTGCTTCAAAGAGGGGAATGTTCACTTCCACCTTCCTAAATGTATCCAAGATCTCCTTGTCCCTATCTGCCTCGTCCATTTTCTTAGTCTTCAGCGCCCTTTGAGGAAAAGGAAGTGGTATATTTTGGTCATCACCAACAATTTCAGGTATCAAAATTTCTTCAGCAACCTTGTTATTTTTCACAACAGTTTCAGATACCTTTGGTGTTTCAACAGCTTTCCCATACCTCAATGTAATTGCACTGACATTAGGGGCATTTGGATTTACTACCGACTGGGCAGGTAGTTGGTTTGATCCCTGAGTCTGCATCTGATTAATTGAAGTGGCCAGTTGGCCAATCTTTGTCTCCAAATTCTGAATTGTGGAATCTGTTCTTTGTTGAAATTGAAGATTTTGGACAGCCATTTGCTTGACAAGGTCCTCTAATGAAGGTGTACTGTTTTGCTGCTGACGTGGAATGTTCTACTGATGCGGAATGTTTTGCTGCTGTTGCTGTTGCTGTTGTGCAGATGAATTCCCCCATCTCAAGTTGGGATGGTTTCTCCAACAGGGATTGTACCTGTTAGACGACAAATCATAGTTGGCTTGAGGGGAGAATATGTTTGCTGCATATGCTTGAGGAGCATCAGCAACTGGATCGTCTTGCAAGGTAGGACATGAATCTGTAGGATGTTCTAGAGAAGTGCAAATACCACACACCACTGCTTGGGCTTTACCTACTGCCAATTTCTTCACTAAAGATGTAAGCTCATCAAGTCTGCTTTCTAGATTCTTGTGGGAAGAAGCTTGAATCTCATTCACTCCCTTTGTCAAAACAGCTGAATTGCTTCTAGTTGTAAACTGTTGGGAATTAATGGACATGTTCTCAATCAAAGCTTTTGCCGCTTCAGGGGTCTTATCGACAAGTGCTCCCCCACTAGCAACATCCAAAATACTTCTATCCATAGGCAACAAACCTTCATAAAAATACTGGATGAGCAATTGATCAGAAATCTGATGGTAAGGACAGGTAGACACCAATTTCTTGAATCTCTCCCAATACTCATGTAGTGATTCCCTGTCAATCTGTCTAATGCCACATATTTCTTCTCTTATTGAAGCAGCTCTTGAGGCAGGGAAGAATTTTTCTAGAAACAATTTCTTCAATTCATTCCAACTTGTAACAAAACCTGGCTGAAGGTAGTATAACCAATCCTTGGCAGCATCTTGAAGTGAGAATGGAAAGGCTCTCAACTTGATATGATCTTTTGTGACTCCTTGAGGTTTCATGGTAGAACACACCACATGGAACTCCTTCAAGTGTTTGTGGGGATCCTCACCTGCAAGACCATTAAACTTTGGAAGTAAGTGTATTAAACCAGATTTAAGTTCAAATGGTACAGTAACTTCAGGATATTCAATACACAATGCATTATAGGTAACATCAGGTGCAGCAAGTTGTCTTAAAGTTCTATTATTCATATCAGCCATATTGTGCAGCAAAATGTCACTTTTTTCACTATCACTATCACTATTTGACTCTCTATCTGACACGTTAGCACTAGCAGCAGCTCTATTAAGTCTACGCCGTAAATGGAAGGTCCTATCTATTTCAGGGTCAAGTGGGTGCAGATTTACAGAACTAGCCCTAGTCATGCATCATCATAACAATACAATGCAAAATCACAATTCTGAAAATTCCAACAATGTCCTTATTGCTAAAATTTAAATGAAAAATCGAAAACACTATCAAATAAAATCAAAAAAAATATAAAAATACCACAAAAAATCTCTAAAAATCAAATAAAGGTCACACAAATTTTTTTGGATTTTTTTGAAAATATCGAAAATTCAAAAAATTAAAAAAATGATCCAGATGAAGGAATTTGGGAATTTGAGCGTCAAATCCCGTAATAAGTCCCTTATAGAGGAGTCCTAATCCTTAATTTTTTTCTGATTTTCGGGCGAAAATTTGGAGCAATCCGCCACAGTCGCCTGAAAACCGTTTTTTTTGGACTAGCAACGTGCCTACGAGCTAGCACAACCCTATTTGACCTGTAGAACAACAAAGAACAAAGAAACAATTGTTAGGATGGATAGTTATACTCTAAAACTGGTTAATATTATTATCAGAGAGTCCCCGGCAACGGCGCCAATTTGATCCGATGTCACACACGGATCAAATACGATTTAAAATAAGTGCAGAAAAGAGTAATAACCCGAGTCGTTTCGCAAGGACTCCTGATATAACGATATTAACCGAGTTGAAATTCGAAATTGGGGGTTTTGATAATGATTTATCGAAATTAAAAATAGTTTGGATAGATGAGCAAAACGATTAATCCACTCATTCGAGCTTCGGACCTATCACAGATTCTATAATTTCTAAGTCATGATTCTATTATTATTTGACTATAGAATTGATCAAACAAGCGTACAATCAACCCTATGTAAATTCGGTTTCATTGACTGGATTAAGCATCTCAATCGTCAAAATATTACAATTAACGAACAAGCGTCGCAGAATTATAATTTAATTAGAGACTGAAACCAAATTCTGTCAAATAAATATAATCGATCCTATTGAAATTCAATTTAAGCAATCGAAATATCAATACAATCAAATAATGAAATTAGAATCATAAATCCGAATCAACGATGTAACCTGAATCTCCAAGTGTGATAAAACTCTGAATTCGTGGATTAACCTTGTAAAATTAGTCTTCCATGGAATTGAAAATAAAAATATGTTTATATTATATCATGATTCTGTCCCAAAAAAAAAAATCTCATGCAAGAAAAGAAAGAAATCCCAAAATATATAGTGCTCGGGATTTTAGGCTTTAAAACAAGTAGCCCGTTATTTCAATTATTACAAAGAAAGTCCAGATTACGAAATCCGTAATTTAGGCTCAGAAAAATTCGGAACTCAGATTTTTTTCCAACACAAAAGTTGTAGCTATGATTTTTAGCTTTCCAACGACTGCTCGCATGCCTCAATCAGATATCCAGAGCTCAAGTTATGGCCTACAAAGCGAGCAGGGGTTAAAATGCAAATAATAAAATTGTAACTCAATTTCAACCCAAAGTTTAGAAACAAGCTAAAAAATTATTTTAAGCTATAAAGTGATTTTAAAAATACTAAAACAAAAGGATAGAAACATGTGCCCAAGTGCTATGATCACCATGTGAATAGTTGGTTCATCTTATCCTTACGGGGATTTTTGCGTCGTGCTGATCTGCGAGAGATTGCACTCTTGTAAGTCGTGCTGATCTGTGAGCGATTGCACGCATAGAAAATCGTGCTGGTTTGTGAGAGGATGCATGATAGTAAATTATGTTGATCTGTGAGAGATTGCACTCTTGTAAGTCGTGCTGATCTGTGAACGATTGCACGCATAGAAAATTAGTACTGGTCTGTGAGAGGCTGTACGATAGTAAATTGTGCTTATCCGTGAGAGATTGCACCTTGATAATTAGTACTGGTCTGGGAGAGGCTGTACAATTATGATTTACGCCATTCGAGGAGGGTTTTGGTTTGGAATTCCGGAATCATGTGCATTGGCATATACGCATTGCATTAGGGTGCTCGGCACACGAGTCATGTTTGATATACTGTGATGGTTGTATATACATACTCGGTTGTTGTTTGTAAATGTGCCGTAATTGATTAGTGTGATTGATTGATTTTGTGTGGTAAGTGTTGAATGATTGCGAAACATTTTCGAAACTGAAATCTGCAAATTTTAGCAGTTGTATTCGGCTACAAGCAGTGTGTAGTCGAATACAGATATTCAATTTTGCTACTGACTTGTGAAATAGCATTGTATTCGAATACAAGGATGCTGTATTCAAATACGACAGTGCAGTTTGTTAAAAACTTCATTTTTTGTCAACTTTGATTATGCATGTGTGGCATACGAAAACCATTTCTAGATGTATGCTAAGTTGAAAGGTTATTTTGTGCATTTAAAATTTAAATGCTATGTGATGTTTGTTAATTTCGGTTGGTGACCTTTACAATTATTGTGGAAATCTGGGCTTTGGCCTCAGATGGGAATCAGAATCGTCCTACCAGTTAGGACTTTGGAGATGGGAACGGAATTAGACTTACCTGACCACTGATGTGTCAGAAGGATTTCTGCGGGGCGCGTGGAGATCACTTGGGTTATAGTTTTTTCTGTAGCATGATCAGATTAGATGGCTGTATAGGGGCTAGATGTCTATCTGTTGTGGTTGTATTTATTTCATTCTGGAAGACTGTACCTATACCATATATTGTCAGCTTGACTTTTATTTTGATGGGTCCTTGTACCACTTTTTGATGTGACGTAGGGAAGTTAAAATTCTTGGGGCAGTGATTTTGTACAGGTGTCTGTCGAGAATACCCCAGGGGTATGAGCTATGTTGGATAGGTCTCATAGCCCCAGTGTATTTTTCTGTTTTAAAAATTTTGGATTTTCATTTCAAAACCGTTTCCGCTGTTTGTAATTATTGTTGACTTTTGTCGTTGTGATACGACTTAAATATTTTATCTGAAGGTATTTCTCTCTTTATTTTGAATTTGAATTTGTTTTTTTTTTAAAAAAAATCGGGTTGTTACATTAGAGGTTCAGGAACATCTCAGCAGGGAGGTAGAGGATTTGGTGGTAGAGGTTAAATACCAACAGGAAGAGGTCAGACTCGAGTGTTTGCTTTGACTCGTTAGGATGCTCAGACATCCAATGCAGTAGTTATAGGTATATTTTCTATTTGTTCGAGAGATGCTCATGTTTTGTTTGATCCCGGAGCTACTCATTCTTTTGTATCATCGTGGTTTGCTACTCGACTTGGTAAATGTTCATCTTCTTTAGAACAGGCTTTAGTTGTAGCTACACCTGTTGGAGGAAATTTGATTGCTAAGTCGGTATATCGTTCTTGTGATATAACTATTGAGGGCATGATGTTGCCAGTAGATTTAGTAGTTATTGACTTGATAGATTTTGATGTGATTTTAGGTATGGATTGGTTGGCTTTTCATCATGCCGCTTTGGATTGTCATAACAAAGTGGTGAAATTTGAGATACTGGGGCAATCGGTCTTCTTGTTTCAAGGAGCACATTATTGGGTACCACATAACCAAATCTCACCCTTTAAAGCTAGCAAGTTAATGAGAAGAGGTTGTCAAGCATACTTAGCCTTGGTAAGGGATACACAAGTGGCTGAGGAGAAATTGGAAAAAATTCCAATAGCATGTGAATTTCCAGATGTTTTTCCTGAAGAACTTCCTGGGTTGCCACCTGATAGGGAGATTGAGTTCTCTATAGACTTGGTTCCAAACACTCATCTGATATCCATACCTCCTTATCGTATGGCCCCAACAGAACTTAAGGAATTAAGGGAGCAACTTCAAGATCTTCTTGATAAAGGTTTTATTCGCCCAAGTTCTTCTCCTTGGGGAGCACCCGTCTTATTTGTAAAGAAGAAAGATGGATCCATGCGATTATGTGTGGACTATAGACAATTGAATAAAGTAACTATAAAGAATAAATACCTTTTGCCACGCATTGATGAGTTGTTTGATCAACTTCAAGGAGCTCAATGTTTTTCAAAGATTGATTTGCGGTCGGGGTATCACCAGTTGAAGATAAAAAGGGATGACATAACGAAGACAGCTTTCCGCACGCGTTATGGACATTATGATTTCCTAGTTATGTCCTTTGGGCTTACTAATGCCCAGACAACTTTTATGGATTTGATGAATCGCGTTTTTAAACCATTCTTGGATCAATTCCTGATTGTGTTTATTGATAATATCCTTGTTTATTCCAAGAGTAAAGAAGAACACGAGCAACATTTGAGGTTGGTTTTGCAAACTTTAAGAGATAAACAATTATATGCCAAATTCTCTAAATGTCAGTTTTGGCTGGATAGTGTGGCATTTTTAGGTCATGTTATGTCTAAGAATGAAATAAGTGTTGATCCAAGTAAGGTGGAAGCTGTGCAGAGTTGGCCCAGACCTACCACAGGAAAGGAGATTCGGAGTTTTCTTGGTTTAGTTGGTTATTATCGACGCTTTGTGAAGGATTTCTCAAAAATCGCATCTTCGTTGACTAGGTTGACCCAAAAGAAAGTTGACTTTTAATGGACTGATGCATGTGAGGAAAACTTTCAAAAATTGAAGGAGTACTTGACGTCAGCACCTATTTTGGCATTACCCAAAGGTGGTGAAAGCTATGTAGGTTATTGTGATGCTTCTAGAGTTGGTCTCGGTTGTGTACTTATGCAGCAAGGTAAGGTTATTGCCTATGCATCTAGACAACTCAAGAGGCACGAGGTAAACTATCTTACACATGATTTGGAAATGGCTACAGTAATTTTCGCTCTTAAGATTTGGAGGCACTATCTATATGGTGAAACTTGTGGGATTTATACCGATCATAAAAGTCTTAAGTATATTTTTCAATAGCGAGATTTAAATTTAAGGCAAAGAAGATGGATGGAACTCTTGAAAGATTATGATTGCACAATGTTATACCACCTAGGGAAGGCAAATGTTGTTATGGATGCTTTGAGTAGGAAATCCATGGGCAGTCTTGCTCATATAGCAGACGTGAAGAGGCCAATAGTTAAAGAATTTCAAGAAATTGTTGAAAGTGGAATTCAATTTGAACTTGATCATTCGAGGAATTTTTATCCCATGTACAAATTCGTCCAACCATAGTTGATGATATCAAATAAGCTCAAAGTCAAGACCCATACTTAGTGAATATGGTAAATAATGTTCAGAATGGTAAAATTTCTGACTTTTCGGTTGAGTCTGATGGTGTGCTGAAGTTGAAGTCTCGATTGTGTGTTCCAAATGTTGGTGACTTGAGAAGGAAAATAATAGAGGAAGCTCATCATTCTTCTTATACTATTCACCCAGGTTCTAATAAGATGTATCAAGACTTGAGAGAGTTGTATTGGTGGGAAGGGATGAAGAGAGACGTAGCAGATTTTGTCTCTAAGTGCTTAGTGTGTCAACGAGTAAAGGTTGAGCACCAAAAGCCTATAGGGTTACTGCAACCTGTTGAAATACCTAAATGGAAGTGGGAAGACATTGTTATGGATTTCGTCACAGGATTATCACGAACCCATAAGGGTTATGACTCGGTGTGGGTGATTATAGATCGGTTGACCAAATCTGCACATTTTTTGCCTGTGAAGACTACTTATACTGCATCTCAATATGCTAAACTTTATTTAGATGAAATTGTTAGTTTGCACGGTGTACCGGTGTCTATTATTTCTGACCGTGGGGCTCAATTTACTGCTCAATTTTGGAAGTCGTTTCGAACTTCATTAGGAACTCGTTTGAAGCTTAACACGACTTTTCATCCTCAGACAGATGGCCAGTTTGAAAAGACTATACAGATATTGGAGATATGTTTCGTGCTTGTGTTCTGGATCTTGGGGGTAGTTGGGATCAACATTTGTCCTTGATGGAATTTGCATACAATAATAGTTATCAATCTAGTATTCAGATGGCTCCGTTTGAGGCTTTGTACGGAAGACGGTGTAGGTCACCAATAGGATGGTTTGAAGTTGATGAAGCCAAACTACTCGGCCCAGAGTTGATTCAAGATGCCATTGAAAAAGTTAAATTGATTCGGGATCGCTTAGTGACACCTCAAAGTAGACAAAAATCTTATTCTAATAAGAGACGTTGTCCCTTAGAGTTTTCAGTGGGAGAATATGTATTCCTACGAGTTTCACCAATGAAAGGAGTTTTGCGGTTTAGAAAAAGGGGGAAACTAACTCCACGGTTCATTGGACCATTTGAAATTTTAGAAAGGGTCGGACCTGTAGCGTATCGCTTGGCACTTCCGCAGGATCTCTCGGGAGTTCATCCGGTCTTTCATATTTTGATGCTTCAGAAGTATCTTCACGACCTTTCTCATGTGATTAGTCATAAGGATGTGCAGTTAGATGAAAGTCTATCATACGTTGAACATCCGGTAGCTATATTAGATTGCCAAGTAAGATGTTTACGCTCAAAAGATATCGCTTAAATAAAAGTTCTTTGGCGTGGTCCATCCGGTGAAGAAACTACGTGGGAACCCAAAGAAGTCATCCGTGCAAAGTATCCACAGTTATTTTGAAACTCAAGGTCAGTAGTAATTTATAAGTAAAAAGGTCAAATAAATTCAAGGACGAATTTTTATAAGGGGAGGAGATTGAAACGCCCCTGTTTCATTTAAAATAATTAATAATTTAATAATAATATTAATATTATTAAATACATTAAAACAACCCAATCCCTACCCCACTCACTCTCACTCTCTTTCCATCTCACTCCCTCATTTCCCTTTCTCTCTCACGGTACCCACTCCACCCCATTTCCCCATTGTCATTTTTTTTCTTTTTCTTTTCTTCTTATTCCTCTTCCTATCTCTTAAAGTCATAAGCAAGCTTCCTCATATTTTTTTCACAAGTTCATGGATATAATTTTTGACTTAGGGTTTGGGCTCTAAGGAAGGAGAAAGGGTACCCATTTCTTGAGAGTTGTTATTGAGACTCTTTGAGGTAAATACACAACTCTTATGCTATTAATGAATCTCTAGGAAATGTAGTTTTGTTTAAAAATCTTACTTTTGTGCTTAGAGTAGATTTAATGATTTTTATTGTTTCCTAGAGTTAGCAAAACTTTAGAATAATTTTTCTAAAGTCTTGAGATTATTTTTGATAGTCAGATTTGTCAGCTGAGGTCCTACCGGCTACTCTGGGAGTTGTTGGAGAACAAACTTAGGGGATTCTCCATAGTTGTGAGTTGACGACGGTCATCGTCATTTATTTTTATAATGCTATAATTATTATTTTACTTGTTTTCTATGTTAAAGTGTTTTTTTAAAATTTTGGGGAACACAACCTTTGAAATTTATCTGGATTTTGTCATTTATTTATTTTAATGGTCTTTGTTATATCATACGTTATTAGTTTGATTTACGTATGAGTGAAAAGTATTTAAATATTAAATTGTTATGCGATTGAATATGTTTTCTATGAATTACGATGAAATGAGAAATGATTTTTAAGCGTGTTTTTGAAGTCATTGTAATAATTATGAAAACGCTAACGGCGATAGGTGCACCTAGTTACCTCGTTTTGATTAAGGAGAGTTACCGTTAGATGGAGCCGCCACTATGAGAAATGTCATATGTAGGAGGAGAGGGCTATCAACGAAATGTAAGCTCGCTAATTGATGCATGATGATACGTTGCGGGATTGAGTGGTGAGGGCTATCCGTTAGATGGAGCCACCCCTAACGCAAATGCCACCCTTAGGAGGAAAGGGCTATCAATGAGATGAAGCCGCCTCTTGGTTCTCAATAATTAGTATTTTTTACTTGTTTGATTTTCTATGATGATTTTAATGTTATTCATTTTGATTTTGCATCGCTATTAATTGGATTTTTAATATTTCAATCTGAAAAGCTAAATTATAAATTTAATGATTTTATTATGTGTATAACATAATCGTCTCAAGGATGTAAAACAGTTATTCGTGCCTTTTTGTGTTTCCCTTCTAGTTGATGGTGATTGTTGTCTCCTCACTAAGTCTTTGTGACTTACTCCTTCTTGCTGTTTATTTTTTTCAGATTCACAGGCAGTTGAGTAGCAAGCTGATAGTAGGCTCAAGTCTCGATCGTATTTTTTTTTGGTAGGCCTCTTTGATCGATGGCCTTTTATTTTTGTAAAGTCTGTTGAGTCGTGATGTACTTTGCAGCTATTTTGAGTCTAGAAAATCTTTTGGATGATATACTGAATGTTTAGATTATGCTATTTGAATTTGGCTGAATTTGAAGTTTAAATAGGGATTTTATAAAATTTGGGAATGTTGAAGTTACAGAGGATACTCTGTCGAAATTTTGATAAAATATATACATATATATACATACATATATATATATATATTTGAAATGGTTATTGAGAATGATTTAGTTGTTTAAATTGTTAAGTTAGTTGATAGACTTGCCAGGCTAGGAGTATAGCTTGTGTGCCGGTCACGGCGTATAGTTTTCGGGTCATGACAATCATCAACTATCAATATCTTCAAACTTTTTCTTGATGTCACTCTTGAAATTGCAACATATAGTTGTCCATAGGGTAATGCAAATTGTGGTAGTTAAAATCCTACATGTTTCAACAATTGTCTCTGACTTTTATTAGTAGTCATTGCACAATATATGACTAGTGAAAGCTGTCTTCATTGAAATTTAAATGAAATTTTGAGATCCAAATGTGTCCATGATAATCTAGGCGTATTGTAATTGTAAGGTGTCTCCTTAGATAGTTTTAGTTTTAGACTTAATATTTTGAGTGATATAATTTACTTAGTGTAGATAGTGTGTGCTTTGTTGATTCTCATTCTCTAGCTCTTGCATAGATTACTTGATCAAGAAATAATGCATGAAACTAAGTAATTTAGGCTCAAGTGGTTAATGAACTTCAGTTAAGGTCGAATCGTTCGGGATAACTCGAGTTTGAATTTTTCCTGGAACAATTCTTGGTCAGACTTTACTTACCTCTCAGGAGAACTCTAGATTACCAAGGAACCAGAGGATTAATACCAAAAGAAAAAAAAAGAATGCACGAAAAGAAGTTTTTATCATGCATAAGCTAAATCACATGATGTTTTAGCATGCATTAAGTTTGAAGCATGATGATATAGCATTAACATCCTTTAAAAGTTGACTCACACAACTTTAGACTCTATTTTTTGTTCTTTCAGCACGTGTAAGTCGATTCACCAGGTATGTGAATCGATTTGTCAAGCCTGCAAACATAAAATTTGACAGTTTTAATGTTGTTATGACAGTTACAAAGTGGTAGTTTCTCTTAGAATATGTTTTTCATTCGTCTAGCCTATTCATGCATCATATAAAAAGGTTTTCTAATCTTTTCTAGATATAAGAATAATATCACTCATTCCTCATACTCAAGCATTCAAGATCATATCATAGATTGAAAACTCTTTCTTGATCAAATTGGGTGTGCAATCAAGATTATATCATAGATTGAAAACTCTTTCAAGATCATATTGATTGTAGGGGTGTCTATTCTAGATATGAATCATCGAAGGGACATCGGTGGATTGCATATTGAGGGATGAAGAATGTAACCTTCAGAGGTTTCCTAGAACGATTTATAAGTGTTTATCTTGCAAGAGTAGTGTGTGATCTTCATCTTAAAAATAGGTTTGTGTTCACAATTTGGAGGGTGTTCCAAAATTCTATGTAGAAGAGTGTTTAGGAAGAAGGGTTTGTGTGCAAGACTTTATAACATCTGTCGAATCATCTTGTAAACATTCATAATCAATAATCAAAAGAAGAAAACCCTCATTCGATTGAATGAGAACATAATGTACTCTACAAGCGAGGACAAAGTAGAAGAATCTGTATAAATCGCCACGTGAATTTCTCTATCTCTAACTCCTTAATTTTCTGCAATTTATATTGTTCCTTAATTTTTATTTTCTTTGGAGTTTGGTGGCAATTTATGTTTTTGTGCAAAATTGATAGAAAGATGTCATTAGAATTTTCAGATTTAAAATTTTGTCTTGACTATGTATGTTGAATGAATATATGTTTTTAACATTGAGTTCAACATGTTAGGTTTAATTCAAATTGAAGAATCTAATATCTTAGTGTTTCTATTAATTGTGATTCATAATGTATTTGTTTGAAGATATGTGTCATATTTGATTGAAGTATCAAAAACCTTTTTCAAAACAACTTCTATTAAATATTATATTTTCTTGTATATGTCTCTATTTGATTTGTGGCATTTATTTCAAATATCATCAACAAATCGATATGAATATCCAATACGCTTAATACCCAATTCATTTGCATTAAAAGTTTTCATTTTCTGCTTTGTGACTCAAACAAATTTCAAAAGAGGTTTCAAAAGTATCGAACTCTATTCAACCTCCATTCTAGAGTTCGTTGTTGGTCATTTCGTGGCTAACAGGTGGCATCAAGAGCTCAACTCTCTTAGTGATATAAGTCTAATGTCTTAAAGAGAAATTTGAAATGGCAAACAACTTATTTTTTTATCCATAGGGTGAGTATAGTAGAGCTCTGATTCTAAAAGGAGATTATACGTATTGGAAATAAATATTAAAATTCACATCATTGGCTATGATATAGATGTTTGGGAAACCTTTGAGAATGACATTTACATCCCAAAGATGATGTTAAATGGTATTGAAATTAACAAACCAAAAGAGAAATGAAATGACTTAGATAAGAAAAAGGTTCAACTAGATTGGAAAGCTAAGAACATTATTGTGTCCTCTCTGGGACAAAATAATTTTCATAGAATTTACAATTGTTTGACGACTCAAGATCTATGGTATGTTTTAAAAATCACATATGATAACTTAGGTGAAAAAAATCTAAAAAATTAACAAGTTAACAAGTTCTATTGAAATGTTTTGCATGAAAATGGTTTAACCATTTGCAAAATGAAACAGTTTAATAGACTTGTTAATAAGCTCGATGATCATGATAAAAACTTTTCAAAAGAATATATAATCAAAATGTTGCATAGATGTCTTGATGATGATTTTAGGCCCATAATTTTGAAAGTTGTTAAGTGTAAGACTCGTAATTTTCTAAACTCTAATTTCTACAATTTTAGACTATCACTCAAATTTTTATTTTATGAAATTAAGTACCAAAAGTATATTTTCCTGAGCTAAATATTTTTAATTGTCTTGTGTATAAAAATAGTAGTAGTTGTAAACAGAAAATTTTTACCCTAGTTCTGGAGGTAGTTAGGGTTAGTAATATTTTTGAAAATAATAATCTAGAGATCCAATTAAAATTATTCATCGGAGAATAATTTAATTAAGATGTGACATATTACTAATAAATTCATCTTTCAGTTGAGTTGCGATGAAAATGTATATTTTTAGTTAGATTTGTGAAAGAGGAACATGATTAGACCCCTAATTATTTGTCAAGTTAATGATGGTTTTTTTTAGCAAATTATTCTAGTTAGTAGTGTAACTAGACACTTAGATTTTTAGGCATGGCTTAAAGAAGAAGAAAAAAAACCACTCACCCTCCCTATTTTTCTTTTACGTTCCTCCCTCTCTCTGTTGCTCTCTTTTCTTTTCTTTTTTCAAATTGTTGGAGGTAGAGAAACATAAACACAAAGCTTCAATTTTTGAAAGATTTAGGTTGAATCTCAAGAAATGTTGTGAATCAAAGTTGGTTGTCTTACTCTTGTGGTGCTTTAGATCCTTAGTTGAGGTAAGAAAATCCATCTTTCACTTACTCTCTTTTTGGACCGAAATGGGTAGTGTGGGAGGAGGTTAACTCATTGAACTTTTTTAACTCAAGTATCTTTATCTAGTGTTAATGATGTTAGATTTTAAAGGATCAAAGTTTTTTTTTTCCCCTCTTTTCCCTTTTAGCCGTGTTGCTGGTATGAGTGGGGTTTCAAATTTTGTACTTAAAATCTTTTGATTTATGAAGGTGTTGATAATGTTGAAAAAGAGAAAAAAATATCCCCTATTTATTGGTTGAAAACCGTGGCTTTGTGTGTGTAAACGGAGGGGTGTATTTTGAGTTTTTCTTTTGTTATTAGTGAAGATGGAGAGATTACTATTGTTAATATTGTTATTTTTTTTTTTTTCTGTTTATGATGGGCTTATTTTTTTTATATTGAAGGAAGAATATTTCAAATACTCTGTCAAAAAAAAAATATAGAGAAAAAAAAACTTTTAAATGTGTTTGAGTAATGTAATGAGTTGATTTTAATTAAATAAGTTTCGACCGGAGTTAGAAATTTAATCAAAAGAATTGAAGTTATTACAATAATGAAAACTTTAGTAATGTTTA
Organism: Cicer chorassanicum; assembly: GCA_037974735.1. Taxonomy (NCBI): domain Eukaryota; kingdom Viridiplantae; phylum Streptophyta; class Magnoliopsida; order Fabales; family Fabaceae; genus Cicer; species Cicer chorassanicum. The sequence goes on along the minus strand of JBBPBP010009778.1, from coordinate 16,188,958 downwards.
TGTGGTGTTTTTGGACAAAAGTATGTTGGTTTTCAAAATTGTGAAATCAAGAGTTTTGAAGTGAGCTTGCATTTTCAAATTGATTTAGGTCCTTTAGTTTGTAAAATTGAAAATTTGAATTTCAAATATGTTACCTTGAGAAAAAAATACTTTATAATTATATGTTTATGTACTTAGCTCATTGAGTTTCGAAAAAGAATCGAGAGTGTTGATACCAAGTTAGTGGTGGGGTGAGCTCTTAAATATTTTTGTTGTTTGTGTGAAATTTTAGGGAAAAAGAAAGGGAAACAAAAAGTGCATGGTCATTTTCTTTAGAGAAAGTTCGAAAACAAAATAAGTGACATTTGAAATTGAATAATTATGATTTAGCTTATTAACAAAATATAGAGTTTTATGATTGTGTGAATTATTAAGAACATCAAGAGTTGAAAAAGATGTTATATTTTGAGAGTTAAACTTGACAATTTGATTTTTGAAAATTTGTGAACATATTTTAAAAAAAAACTATAAATATGCAAGAATACTTATGTTTTTTATGAAGACAAAGACCAAATAAAGTGATCAAGTTGCAAGTTCAAAATGAAGTCAACAATCAAGTCAACTATTGACAATGCTAGAAGACTTATAGTTTAAGGTACATGATGCAATCTAATATTGTTATATTTCAAATGCACATGAGAATCTTGATTACTTCATCTAAACTCTAGCATAAGCTTCAAAAGAATTTTCAAAGTATCAAACTTGATGAACAATGTTTGAAAATCAAGTTTTTGACAAAATTTAAGGTTGTATTCAAGTACATATATGTGTAGCCGAATACAGATGAAGTCAGTAGCAAAAATTGCACATCTGTATTCGACTACAGCATGTTGTAGCCGAATACAAACCCAAGTAACTAGCAAAAACTGCACATATGTATTCGACTACAACATGATGTACCCGAATACAAAACCTAGTCAGTGACAAATTTCAGTCATCTGTATTCGACTACATGGATCTGTATTCGAATACAAGCACAAATTGTTTGAAAAATTTGAACGTTACATAAGTGTATTCAACTACACTTAGGCTGTAGCTGAATACAACTGTGAAACAATGTGATTTATCAGTTCTTACTGATTCTGGATCATTGCATATGTTCATCAAACTTTTAGGAATGATTGCCATTGATCTGAAGTGATGTCTAAGGAGTATAAATACTTCTTAGTTTCAGATTTAACAAAAGAATCCAAAATAATAATCTTAGAACAACTTTGAACAACTTTCTGAAATATTTTGTGAATTATTCAAGTACATGTTCTACATCAACTGTTATATTCTCTTGATTTAAGTCAAAACATCAACTGTTATATTCTCTTGATTTAAGTCAAAATCACTATTGTAAAATCATGCAAGTTATTGTGTAAATTGAGGAAAGTGGTGTACTTTCTTCAAGTGTTGTAAACTAGGATAGTGGTGTGCTATCTTAGGCAGATTGTTAAAAGTTTGTAACAGAAGTCTTAGAGTTATACTTGTACTTATTCTAACAATAGTGGAAAATCTCTTGTGGTGTGCAAGAGGACTGGATGTACCCTTGGTTTGAAAGGGGAACCAAGATAAATTCTCTGTGTTCTTTATTTTTCTGCCATTTACATTTTACTATATTCTAATCATAGTCAGAAAAATAATCCACTAAGTCTCTTAAAACCAGAAAATTTCTAAACACCTAATTCACCCCCCTCTTAGGTGCGCCTTTGTACTAACAAAAACTTTAATCATTGAAGTGTCAAAGATTTTATATTTATAATAGTGGAGAAAATCCTCGACTTTAGGTTTGGAAAATCATTTTGGACTATAGACTTGTGAAGGTTTCTTTATGTTGAGTTATAAAAATGTGTTAGTATTAAAAAGTTTAGAGTTGTGATCAAATTAAAGATTTAAAGTTACTAATGTTTAGTCGTTAAAAATTGAATTATAAGTGTGTATTGTGAAAATAAAAATAATACTAATAATAATAATAATAATAATAATAATAATAATAATAATAATAATAATAATAATAATAATATTCCTTACGTGTTTTTTTCAAAAAACTTAGTAAAATATACTCCAAGGGGATTAGGAGTGTGAACTAGATTGTGAGGTTGTTAAAGTCTCAGGGACCTATATTTGACTAAGTCGAATATTATTGGATTAAAGGTTTTATTGGATTAAAGGTTTTAGTACCAGTGACAATGTAGCTATTCTTAAGGAAGCTACTTGAGATAAAGGCTCCTTTCAAATTTTTAGTTCGCATATAAGGACATTATATGTGTGACTGATGTTTGAATATGTGTTAGATAATTTTGATGTGATTATGAATTCATGATTGATTATATGTGTTGATTACATGTTATGAGTTTTATTGATGATGATATGTCTTGAATATCTTCTGAAAAGGTGTTGACAAATTATTAGGGTTTAATGAGTATTAAAAGCAGAGTCTTTTAATCGCTACATTAAAATAATAATTGATGTAAAAAAGTTAGAGTATGCTCATGAATTTCATAGTTAGTGGTCACTGTGATGGACCACAGGGTTGTTCTAGGTGTTGATGGTCAACGTTATCCTTACGAGGATTATTGAGTCGTGTTATTTTGAATAATCAAGAATCATGTGCACTGACATATAAGCATTGTATTATCATGCCATAATTGTTAAATGTTAATTGTTAATTTTGGTTGGTCACCATTCTACAGACGGTTATCCTGCAACGGAAATGTCATTAGACTTCCCTGGTTGGTACTCGCCGATTGCTTGGGCATACGGCCTCATCTCAAGCAGAGCTACATACACGGAAAAATAGTGATGACTAGTAGGAGGGTTGGAGCAGTATTCATCGTGGGATTCACACATGAGAGGATCGACTATCCTGTACTTTCAGGATTGGTGCTCAGAGCAAGTAGAGTGTGGGCTAATGTAGAGGATGCTTCAACTAGAGGTGAGACGAAGGCCACCGTGGGCGTGGTGACTCTTGCCGTAGGAGTAGGGGGCGCAATGTTTATATCGAGGACTGATGAGAAGGGTAAGGGGCCAGTGCCGATAGGAGATGACATTGTAGGACCGTTTAGGCTGGTCGAGGATCAGGGCTTCGTTTATAGACCACCAATACCTTGGTTGATGTCACCTGGGTCGAGTAAGAGCTTCTTTTTCCAGTGAATGATCCTCTATCAACTGTCTTTAAGGATCATTCAAAGACACCAAAGCCAGATATCTCATGGGTGGACCTGGTCTATGAGGAGACTGATCCCTCTATGGCTAATGACGATAAGGAGGTTACTTCGAGTAGAGATGCTACATTTCAAGGGACTTGTGTGGTGTGTGGAGGTCACCTTTGTTACTGTAGTTGTTAGTGGATCATTATATTAGTGTTTTTTTGTTGTATAGGGTCTTAGTGCCTTTCTTTTATTGGTTGTACTTATTTGGTTTTGGGATGATTGTATCTATGACATACCTTGACAATTGACTTTTGATGGTGGGTCCATGTTCCATTTTTGTGACGCGACCATGGGGGGATATCATTCTTGGAGCAACACTTTAGTAAGTGTTTACGAAGAATACCCTAGGGATATGAGCGATGTTTTGATAGGTTTCACTGCTCCAGTGTATTTTCTGATTGTATAGTTTGGATTACCATTTCAAAACTATCTTTGCTTGTTTTCATGTATGATGTATTTATTTATGATCCTTATTGTTTTGTGTTACAATATGTTATTTTATCGAGTTATTTTTATAAAAAAAAACAAGAAAATAAAATATACTCACGCTTTTAAAAAATCGGTGTTACATTAAGTCTAAAGACTTCGAATCTATGAGTTGGCCTACTATATTTGAAGAGTTCAAGAAGTTTGAACAAGAGCTTAAAAGCAATAACAATCAAGATAACATTAAAAAGAGGAAGGATAAAGCCAAGGATGGTGCATCATCCAAGTTAAGGAAAGATGATGGATTTTCTAGTAGATAAATGGATTTTCAATAGATATTATCATAAATCTAAGAAACAACATTTGTCACACATCATATAAATATTTTATAAGAAAAGTTTTAGCACCAAATTGTAGGATGATATGGATTCCTAAGGGACTAGGTTTGAATACAAACCCTTGAGGACCCAACAAAAATCGGGTATTTATGAATCCAATTTGATTGTCTTTTAGTTATGTTTAAGAGCTTCAAACAACAATTGAAAAATGATGCTCCAAATATTTGAAGGGTGGCCTAGCATATTTGACTTGTGTTTTATAGGTTTGGTCACCTATGTAAAATCTAACAAAGGTAGAATTTCAAATTAAATACTTTGTTGTACTTTGTTCAAAAGACTTACACAAAGGTATGCCTCTTAACATTCTCATTATTGAATTAGTTCAAGTAAGTATACTCTTTTGTGTCTTAGTTGGGTAAGCTTCTGATATGATGATAGTATCCGCAAATAGATGTGAAAGCAAACATATTATTGAACGACCTAATGCTATCCACAACAAAAATTTGCTTCTTTTACCATGACTGTGAAACAACTCCTACAAAACTGGAGGAAGTGCATGGTACTTGGAAACAACACATATTAAATTTTGGATTCATTGTGTTATATTGTCTTACATACGCGATTTGGTTCTCCAATATTCGGGTAGTGTGAGTTTAGCACTCAAAAAACCATTATGAAAACATAACATATAATACATTAGATAAAATTGTAGCAACTACATTTGAAAGTATAAATTGAAAATAAATATCAAAGTACCAGATGTATCTGCCATAACTTTAGGATTAGATGAACAAATATTTGTGACATTTTCCTGATTAATATAATAGTCTATCAAGTTGTGTGCATCTTCTTGTAATATGAGATCATCTTTGGCAAAGCTTGAAATTATGTTTGTGAGTAACAAATTTTCAAGACCTAATTTTGATGAGGAACCTTTTGAACTATTAGTTGGAATTGACAATTGTGAAGAACTTATTGGAACTGAAAAATTTAAAGATTAATTTGAACATAGTTGAAACCATAAACACATAAAAAACATCATACATTAAAAGTAACTAAGTGTTTAAAAGATATATTACCATTTGTTTTCTCATCATGTCATATGATAATTAATTAAACTTAAAGCTAACTAAATATGTATTTTGGGTGTAGATAATTGGGAAATAATTGTTTAGATTGCTAATGGAAAAATTGAGGGCAAATTTTACAACATTTCTTTCGAAAAAGTTGACTTTGGTACTTTGGGATATTTCTCTTGAAGACTTACGATTGGAGAACTCTATTTTAAAGGAAGAATTTTACAAATCAAACATATGTTATTGTTAATTTAACTGTAAATACTAACTTTGATGAAAGGTATGATACATCTTTGGGCCTAAATACATTTGGGGTTAATTATATTATCAACTTCGCCAAAAAGTATATCTCATAGTGAGAAGTGTATTAAAAATATTTTTTTTATCTTCTTGAGAAATGTCTCTCTTAGTAAGAATGAATTGTCACTGTTGTTTTTAGGCTATGGAGTCATTGTCATTGAGAGATGAGGGCGAGGAGATTGAGAAGCACAGTCAAAATATAGGGAGGAGTCTTTATGTCTTGTGTGGCATATCTTAACTGATTGACCCATCAAAGTGCATATTATGACAGAGAGGATGGTTGGTGTATCGCACCCTCCTTGTGGAGGGACAATAAAAGAATGTGATTTTGGTATATATTTTTTCAATTATAGCACCAACCTCATGTCCAAAGAGTTCTGAAAAATGGATTGTGGTCGTTCGATGATCACCTCCTAGTCTTAAGCATTCTAGAGGAATGGCAACTACCGCAACAAGTCTCGTTATTTGCTGCCTCGTTTTTGGGTGCAAGTCCATAATTATTCAAATTGATGTATGTCTTAAGCTGTGGGAAAACTCTTGCAGATTTCATCAGATAATTCCTCGAATATGATGCAAAAAGGGGAAGTAAGTCCTTATCAAAGCCGTAACACAAGTTATTGCCTCGTATTGGACGAATGTGTTTTTTCTACCTACCTCTCTAGTGGAAGAAATTGAGAGGATGTTGAATACTTATAAGTGGGGTACAAAAAGGAATGTCACAAGAGGGATCAATAGGTTCTGTTGGGGGAAAATAGTTCTGACAAAAGAATATGGTGTTCTTGAATATCACAATTTTCGTAGTTTCAACATGTCTCTACTTGGGAACAAGGTTGAAATTTATCTTCTAGAAATGATACTAATGCTTACAAAATCCTCAAAGCTAAATATTTCCCTCAATGGGATTTCTTGGAGGCGACCAAGGTTATAACTCAAGCTTTATATGACGCAGTACCATTGCTTTTCAAGAGTTGATTAAACATATTTATTGTTGGAGAATTAGATATGGATCTCTCATCAAAGACTAAAATTATCATTCTTTTACAAAAAAATTTCAAAATAAAGATTAAAATTAAATAAAAATTATTTTTATGGACTAAAAATTTATTTAACCCTTTAAATTTTATCAGCCAAACATGCGCAAAATTTGAATGAAAACCCTCCATGTTGGTTTTTAGAAGACTGAATGTTAAGTAAAACATAATAGCCTAGAGGATTGTATCCATGTGTGCATGTCTTCCATAAGTATGTTATGTTTAGGCTAGAATGATTGCCTCGAGCTCCCAAAACAATTACACATTTATCAATGAGAGTGTATTGATTGGACTAGACTTGCCAATATAGCTTGTTTTGGCTCAATGTGCATTGGAAGTTACCAATGCATAATGTTGTTTGCATATTGTCTTGCTATTAAATTGTTTCATTGTTCATAGGTAACATACATTAATATCACGAGGAGGTTGCTTGCATATTTATAGCCTAGTAACATATTTATAGCCTAGTAACATCAAGCTATTTGTAGTATGTAGGGATGGCAATATAACCCGCACCCGCAGGTACCCACCCAAATCCGCTTGAGTTGGGCGGGGAAAACCCGCTTTGATTGGATGTGGGTGCGGATTTTCCCCGAAAATAAAATTCGGGTGCGGGGATGGGTGCGGTGGTGATGATATCCACCCCGCACCTGAACCCGCCCCGCAAGTAATATTAATGTAATTTTTAAATTTTATATACATATACATATTGAATATACTTAATATTTTTTTAAATATTAAAAATTATAATCTTATCTCTATAGAAAATATTTTTTTTATTTTATAATTGTCTAATAACAATTATTTTATTATATTAATTATAATAGATATACTTTTTAAATTTATAATTTTATATATATGAATGGGTGCGGGTGCGGGCGGGGAAACCCGAACCCTGTTGCGGGCGGAGATGAGTGTCTAAATTCTACACCCCTATGAAACGGGGGCGGGTGTGGGTTTTCCCCGATTAGTCGGGTGCGGGGGTGGAGGAGGCAAAATCCGCCCCCGACCCGCCCCGTTGCCATGCCTAGTAGTATGCATCCATTTGTAATCACTCACATGCATGCATTTATGTTTGACATGTAAGCATATGATGCAAGGATAGGTTTAATCATAGGATTGTAGGTATGATTCTGATATGTAAATGCCTAATGTATCATTAATTGATGTATATGCACATAGATATTAAATTAGACACACATGCAAATAGGATTATCGGATATGCTTAACATAAATGGATGCATGCTTAACTACTTAGAGCATGTCCAACGGTTAGTTTTTACACGATTCTTCAATGAACAAATGAAATTTTTTAGTAAAAGTCCATCGGAGCTCGATAGCATGTCGATCCTATTGTTTGGCAAAGCAACGTTCGTCAAGATTACTTTTTGAAATAATAAATATAAAAATTGACGCAATATGAGTTGAAGTATAAAATATTAATATACGAGTTAAACTTGTGGGACCCAATATGAGTTCTTAAAAGTTGCACTATTAGAGGAAAAAATAAGCGGGTTACTTCAAGATGATGGGAATAGTGAACCCCACTCAAAGGAGTCACATTGGATTCATCGTTAAAGGTGTTCTTAAATGTCTGGCTGTCACTGAATTAATTATTAAGAACATGTATGCATTGTATTAATTACGCGCATGCTTACAGTTCAATGACTAATTGTAGCCAATGATATGGTAGAGTAGGTTCTTAGACATCAATTTATAGTAATATATTATATGTGCTTATTACTTATGGTATGTGTAGCTTTGGCGTCCAAGTATTGCTTATTGACTTTATAAGATTAATAAGTAAATAAAATGATGACCATACATCGTGTAACATAATTTTATACCGACATCCAATGAGAAGTCATGATATATCCATATAGATTTAATTTTTAACCGCAACTTTAAAATAATCCTCAAATACTGCACTGGCATTAATGTAGAAATTGGTAAACTTGTCCTATTTTCTCTAATAATAATAATAAAATAATAAGAAGATACTCGAATAAAATAATAATAAAAAAGAAAAGAAAATTAGGCAGTGAGATGAGAATATAAATAGCAATTATATTTTTTTTTAACTAAAATCATCTATGGCATCCATCCTATGTATAAGATTTTCTCAAACCAAAATATTTGTCCTTTTTCTTTCTTTTTTGTATGTAGAAGGAGTGGCCTACTTAAAACTTACACACACAAATAAGAGATCTTCGAGTTTGAATCCGGGTAACCAAAGTGTGCAGCCTAATAATATTGACATTGTAAGTTGAGCTAAACTCTATAAACTTTTCTTGTCCCTTTAATAAGAGTCTTTTCAATTTTTCAACTGCATGAATGATGAGGACATAGAAAGCATAACTAAGGAGGAAGAATAGAGGATGTTCAAGGTTTTGGAACTCCAATGACAAGAGCAATGTCAAAGAAGACAAAAGAGACTCCAAATAACTTAATAGCCACTTTATTTGAAGCAAGTCCAACTCATGAATATTTGAAGCCCAAGATAGTAAATTGTTTAATCCAAGTTGAAAAAAATTAAGGAATGAAGGCTTCATCTATGTGTTATCAAATTTTAATACTATTTTTATTTAAAGTAGTAGGCTGAATTAGTAACTACATTTGGGTCTAATTATAAAAACTTGAGTTGCGCCAAATTTAAAGAACTTGTAAGGTGGTGCCTCTATATAAAGCAAACCCCTATATTATGGAAATCAGATTTTTAACATATTGTTATTTTGTGAGGCTTTGTTCTCTAGAGTTCTTGAAAGAATTCACGTTGAACTTAGCAAGGTTGTTGATCCTTGTGGCATTCTTTTCGGCTTATCAGTCCTTAGATTGTGGCACCATTTGTCCTTGGTTCATTTGCTGAATTATAATTCTCAATCTCCATTACATCAGACCATAATGTATAAGTTTTCCAAATGTTCGTGTTCAGTAACTTGCACTCATATCTCGTGTCTTACATAGTCTTTTTCGATGGTTCAACAACCTAATTTGTGTCAAAACGTCTTCGTTCACCTCGTTTTGGAATGGCATTATTTTGAGTTGCGTAACTTCAGTTATCGTATTCTCCAACAAAACGTGATTTTGGTTTCAATACGAAAGTTTTCAACCTAGAACGATCCTAAAAGTAATTCATGACAAAGAAGATCATATCAAGGAATTATTTTTATATTATCATATTCTTAATTATATTACATTTTTTCTACAATCTGTAATAAAGAATGCAATAAACACATAAACTAATTCTCTCTCTCTCTCTCTCTCTCTCTCTCTCTCTCTCTATAATGATAAACTAGTAAAACACTTCAAATTGACAATAAATTTAATATTACAATAAACTTTTTTAATTCTCGTGACTTAGTCAATGAAGTCTTATGTATAGGGACAAAGGTAGTACATTTGAAAATAATAACGAGATTAAGCAAGTAAATTGTCTGATCTCACACCAAAAGTGCATTTACCAGGGTTTAAACGGAGTCTAAACTTCCTTAGTTGCACAAACAAAGGTTCAATGAAATCTTCTTCGGTTCGAGACTTTGCAATCATATCGTCCACATAAGTTTATCTCCTTGTGCATCATGTCATGAAACAAAGTTCCCCATTATGTGATGAATGTAGTTTTCTCTATATCCTCGGGAGTTGTCTTGATTTGATTATACCCTGAGAAACCATCCATGAAGCAGAAAAGAGAATATTGAGCAGTGCTATCTACTAGGACATCAATATGAGGCAAAGGGAAATCATCTTTAGGACTAGCTTTATTTAAATTCCGATAATCAACGAACATTCAAACCTTTCCATCTTTTTCTTGGAACTGCGACAATATTAGCAACCAATTGAAGATATTTTGCCACTGCTAAGAAACCAACATCAAATTGCTTCTTGACTTCTTCTCTAATTTTAAGTGACTTATCACGCCTCATCCTCCTCAATTTTTGTTTAATTGGAGCTCATTCAGGCTTGAGTGGTAGCTTGTGTTCAACTATGTTAGTATCTATCCCATATCCTGATATGACCTTACAAAGACGTCCACATAGTCAAATAAAAGTTTAATCAACTTTTCTCGCTCACTTTCTTTCATAGACATAGCAATTTTAATTTCTTTCTTATCATATTCAGACCCCAAATTGATCACCTCAACAAGTTCTTGATAGGGCCAGATTATCTTAGCTTTCTGTTCCATTAGCCTTTTTATTATGGGGTAGGCTCACAATTGTCTTCACAATCCTCATCAGTGTGATTAAATGGACGTTCAAAATTATAAGAAGGGGTTCTAGCGCTGTTATTTTCAACCGATTCATTTATGACTCTGCATTATTTAAATTAAGAACAAAAAGGAAACAAAAATATGAATAAAGATTGTCATTTCAAGAAAAAAAAAAGAAAAGAGAAAAGAAACGGTTGGAGAATTCAAAAATGCATTTATTGATAATAAGTACGAAATTTTAATACATGCACCCTAATTAGATATCTTCATAGCCTTGGGCAGAGCAAAAGGAGTTGAAATACATAATTACTTTGAATATTAATTACCAAACACGGGAAACTTGATGATCTTCCAATTGTTGAGACTGGTGTTTAGAGAACAAGGGTACACTAGTTTAAGGGTATCATCACCAACATGACATTTTTCCGTAACAACCACCTAGCCAACATATATTATTCAGGCCTTTTGAAAGGTTTGGCGAATGTCACAAATAAGAATCTTCTGTGAATTCGGTACCTGGTTTTCCAGACGAACCATTATACTTTCCCTTTTTCTTTCACAACTTTTTCCTTTTTAGCTTTGGTAGGTACATATCTCAACATGTGCCTATCGTTCTTTTCTGGTAGTTCTAATAATTTCTCCAATTTAACAAAAACACCTCCTTCCAACATGGCTTTGGTAGACTTCAATGATGTGGTAGATAGTTTTGGTTCCTTCAAGCGAGACCCTTCACCCATGAAGACAACATTTGCAATTTCTAATGCTTGAAAGGAAGTCTCTTTGGCTTCCTCTGTGTCGTCGGTGTAGTCCATAGAAGATAGATGGCTCATTATCATATCTTCTTCCCCATATATTATTACCAGCTTATTGTTTACTATAAACTTTAGCTTTTGATGGAGAGTGGATGTCATTACTCTCGCATGAATCCTTGGTCTCTCTAAAAGGCAACTGTGCGCTGGTTTAATATTCATCACTTTGAAGGTTATTCCAACGTCATAGGGTCCTATAAGACCCTTAGTTTTAAATTCTAATTTATGCAATTTTAGTATATTTTTGGTGTTGAATTCTGAGGCTGTTAGCCAATTTTAATGGTATTTTGTGTGTTAAATGCCAATGATATTTTTATGAGACCCGTTTAAAATTATTTGGCGAGAAATAATTTAATTACGTTGCGGAAAATTTATTATTGGACTATTTTGTTAAAAATATCTATAGTTGCTAAAATTTTACTTGTCAATTGAGTTGCAATGAGAATAGATATTTTTATCAAAATAGTTGAGGTGTGTGTAAGAATATTTAGTTATTGATTGATTTGGTTTAATTACAACATATATATATATATATATATATATATATATATATATATGTGAGAAACTGAGAAAGAAAGAAAACAAACTTACTAAGACTGAGAAAGAACCCGCGTCGCCTTGCTTTTCTTTTTCTTCGTCCTCTCTGTTACCAAAACAAACAAGTTTTTTTTTTTCCAAAATCAAAACCTCATTTTTCACCTAGATCTAAGCTCCATCTCGCAAAGTGACAGAAGAGAAACTTGCTCACCTCTACGCTGCGGTGCTAGTGAGCTAGTTTTCGAAGTGACGTGCGAACAAAATATTTCACCGGAATTAATCGCGGTTCCGTAATCGGTCGTTTAAGCTATCGTTAAGGTAAGAGCTCCTTCCAAACTTTTAGTTTGCAGTTAAGACATTATATGTGATTTTATGGAAAAGAAATTTGGTGTATTTGATGTGTAAAATGGTGAAAATGAAATTAATTCGTTTATGCGTGAATTAGCAGAATTTAAAATTGACGCGGTTGAGATGTAGTTTGATGTGAATTGTGTGCGATTTTCTGAGATTGAATTAATGTGATTAATGTGGTCGATTTTGTTAGTAATGGTTAACAAAAAAAAAAAATTGATTTTGACGTGTTTGAGTTACGAAATTGGTTATTTTCAAATAAATGAGTTAGAACTAAAGTTGAAATTTTAAAAAGAAAAAGTTTAGAGTATTTTATTAACTCAAAATTTTGGTGCTTTAATAGTCGAGTGTGTGTACGTGTGATTTGGACAATATTTGTTTATTTAATTTTAACTAAATAATGTAGATTATTTGGTTGTAAAAGTTTGGTGTGTGAAAAAGATATAATTTTAGAATTTTGTTGTGGTTGGATAAACTTTAGTTGTGAACAAATTGTTATAAATATTTATGTTTATGTAGTTAGCTCCTTGAGTCTCGAAAAGTAATCGAGACCGTTGGCACCGAGTTAGCGGTGGGAAGAACTCTGAGATATTAATGTTGTTTTGAAGATTAAATTTGGTGTGGTTTATGTGTTCATAATTAATATTATGAATTTTTGAAATGTGATTTATGTGTGGATTATGGTTGAAAATTTTGGAGATTAAATTTGGTGGTTTATGTTTGAAAATGTGGAGTTGTGAACACGGATGATTCACGATTAAATTTGGTGTGAAATTTTGGAATTCAAATTGATTTAATCTGTCGTGTTTGATGTGTGGATTTGCAGAAAATGAATTTAAGGTGTTTTATGTGAAATTGTTTTGATGTGTTTGAGGAGTGATTTGAGGAAATAAATTTGGTGTAAATGCATGTTTGCAATTATGAAAATTAATGGGTGTATTGTGGTTGAAATATGACGAGTTTTAAAAATGAGTAATTTGTAGTGATTTGGTGTGGATTTGTGGAATTTGGATTGTTATATTTAATGTGGTTTGTAGATTGAATTTGATGTGAATTTGTTGGATTATGAATTAATATGTCTGAGTATGCTCTATGAAAATATTGAAAATTCATTAGTGTTAAATGAGTATTAAAAAAGGGAAATCTTTTAATAGCTGCATTTACTTAATGGTTGTGGTGAAAAGAGTCAGAGTATGCTCATGCATTTCATAGTACTTGGTAACCGTGATGGGCACGAGATGATGCCATGTGAATAGTTGGTTCATCTTATCCTTGCGGGAATTTTCGCGTCGTGCTGATCTGTGAGAGATTGCACTCTTGTAAGTCGTGCTGATCTGTGAGCGATTGCACGCATAGAAAATTAGTACTGGTCTGTGAGAGGCTATACGGTAGTAAATTATGCTGATCCGTGAGAGATTGCACTTTGATAATTAATACTGGTCTGTGAGAGACTGTACAATTATGATTTATGCCATTTCGAGGAGGGTTTTGGTTTGGAATTCCGGAATCATGTGCATTGGCATATACACATTTCATTAGGGTGCTTGGCACGCGAGTCATGTTTGATATACTGTGATGGTTGTATATACATACTTGATTGTGGTTTGTAATTGTGCCATATTTGATGAGTGTTATTGATTGACCTTATGTGGTAAGCGTTGAATGATATCGAAACATTTTCAAAATTGAAAATTATGCCATTTTCACAATTGTATTCGAATACAAGGATGTTGTATTTGAATGCGACAGTGCAGTTTGTTAAAAAATTCCATTTTTCAACTTTGATTATGCATGTTTGGCATATGAAAATCATTTCTAGATGTATGCTAAGTTGAAAGGTTATTTTGTGCATTTAAAATTTAAATGCTATGTGATATTTGTTAATTTCGGTTGGTGACCTTTACAATTATTGTAGAAATCTGGGCTTTGCCCTCAGATGAGAATCAGGATCGTCCTACCAGTTAGTACTCTGGATATGGGAACGGAGTTAGACTTACCTGACCACTGCTGTGTCAGAAGGATTTTTGCGGGGCGCGTGGAGATCACTTGGGTTATAATTTTTTTTGTAGCATGATCAGATTAGATGGCTGTATAGGGGCTAGATGTCTATCTGTTGTGGTTGTATTTATTTCATTCTGGAAGACTGTACCTATACCATATATTGTCAGCCTGACTTTTATTTTGATGGGTCCTTGTACCACTTTTTGATGTGACGTGGGGAAGTTAAAATTCTTAGGGCAATGCTTTTGTACATGTGTCTGCCGAGAATACCCCAGGGGTATGAGCTACGTTGGATAGGTCTCATAGCCCCGGTGTATTTTTCTGTTTTAAATATTTTGGATTTTCATTTCAAAACCGTTTCCGCTGTTTGTAATTATTGTTGACTTTTGTCGTTGTGATACGACTTAAATATTTTATCTGAAGGTATTTATCTCTTTATTATGAATTTGAATTTGTTTAAAAAAAATCGGGCTGTTACAGGTCCGATTTGAATTGGCAAGTTAATCTTGCCGATAACTTGTCTCCTTGATCCATCAAATGCTTTCACCACCATAGCACTGGGCTTCATATAGGCTTCATCAACAAATAGTTTTGAGAGTGTTGATTTTGGCATGACATTCAATGTTGAACCATTATCAACTAGCACACGTGCGTGAATATGAACATGACACATCATAGAGATGTGTAGTGCTTTATTATGCCTTGTACCCTTAGCTGGTAATTTGCCATCGCTAAAACTCAAACAACTACTAGAGGTGATGTTACCGACAACTCCATTAAACTGCTCGACAATGATATCATGAGTAACATGGGTCTCGTTTAAAACTTTCATCAATGCCACTCTATGTGCTTCAGAGTTCAATAACAAAGAAAGAACAAATATCTTGGAAGGGTGTTTGATTTAGTTGATCCACCAACTTGTATTCACTTTGCTTGATAAACTTAAAAAATATATTAGCTTCTTTTTCAGGTTTCGTATTTTTTTAAGTCTCTAGTACTTTTGCAGCATGATTCAGAACTTTTTTCCTTTTTTCTCCATGACCCATCCTTTTTCTAGGTTGTTCAGGGATGTAGACTCAACCACTCCGAGTCATCCCACCAATCCCTGAAATATTGGTGACATCAATTTCTTTAGATCCAGAGCTATCACTTGATTAATGATTGGCCAAATGGGATGTGACTTCATAATTCCATGGTACCGCCTTAGTACATTCATAAGGAAAAGGGGTTGGTGCTTGGACAATTATTGGATTTGGCCCACTTGGAGTTGGCTTAAGATCATATTTTCTATAGAGGATTTCCAATGGTCTTGGGAAAGATATATTATTTTCAACGCACGACTCTATGGTCAAAACATGATCATCTTTTGCATAACTTACCTGTATGAAATTCCTGTCCGTTAATTCTTGAAGAAATTCCTTCAGCACTTCATAATTTTTTTTGGAGTGTGAATTAGTTGGGTGAACGCCACAAATATTAACCTCCTTGTAAATTGTCTCAATCAATTTTAATTGGCATAACTCTGTAAAAATCACTTTCATAGGGGTTTTCACATGTTCTATATTCTTAATTGCACATTGGTCTATCCCATCTTCAATGACATCGACAGAGGGATTTGCGTGGCCCGGTAAGGGATTACTCCCCACATTGGGGCTGTCTTCCATGAAGGTAAGCTATTTTGCATTAATCAGTTATTGCACTTTAGATTTTAGGGCTTGACAATCTTCGACGGAATGCCCTACAACTCCTACATGGTATTTACATTTGACATTTGGGTTGAACCATTTTGGGATTGGTGGTTCCAGAGGTTTCATTGATCTTAGGAATACCATTGAATTTTGGATTAGGTGAGGCAACAATTAGTTGTATGTCACGGGAATCGGGTCAAAATGGGTTACATTATTTTTTTTTATTGGCTAGTGGTTTGTATTGATTCAGGCTTGAGTTTCGGTTCCATTGGTTTTGTTGGGAAAACATGAAGGTGGGGGTTGGACAAAAGATGGTTGATAATAAGGTGGCCTTGAAGGTTGATATAAAGGGTATGAAGCTTGTGAGGTTGCAGTCACATATGGATAGGGAGTGTAGGGAATTTGGGGTATTGGTGCCTGAAAATTTGGATTCTCCTTCCTTGCCAAAGCCTATATAGCCTCTAGGATTCTATCAATCTAGTCCTTCAATTGGCGAACATTCGCTCTCATCACTTCTTGGTTTTGCTCAAGTTCATCCATGATTTTGGAGTTTGCACGAGTTCATTAAGGGTGTCGGGGAAACAACTTTATTGATTTTTTTGTTTTTTATATAAAAAAGTTTCTATGAGTATGTATTAAACATGAAGGGAATGAAGATTAAATCATTTAATTAATTATCTATTTTTTACATGATAGTTGGATGTTGGGGAATCATAAACCTTACGTGAACATTCTTAACAAAAACCAATTATTAGTGAAGAAAATATGGGGATCGATAAACAAAACAACAAATCCTTCATTGATGAGAAAAAAGTACATCACATTTAAATTCAAAACTAGATCTACTATGATATTTCAATCTTCTCTTTTAATAGGACAACCAATCTTCTCCTCCAATTCTTCTACCAAATTTTTGCAATATTCAACGAACTTGTAGACTTTGAACGGAGTATTGAGCGGATGCATTATTGCATCAATCTCTCTTAGATGCTTTGTAATTCTTATGATTGCTTGATTAGCTAGCATTGCCAAATTTGAAAAGCAGACTTTCTCATTCTTGCCTTTATCCTCTAGCTCTTTATAGATCTCTTGATTCTTCAACTGACCAAACAACATCATAAAACGATCCTCCCAATATATGGTTTCATCCTTTAAGTCATTATACATCTTTTCTTGATAATCAATGTAATTCTAAAACTCACTAGAAGTCTCCATCTCTATTCTTAGTGCATCTTGATGCTTTGAGACTAGTGCTTCAATTTCTTCCTTATTTTGCCTCTCATTTTTTACTTGACTTTTGTACTCAACTACCATATCTTTAAGTTATTTTTTTAAATCTTCAAACTCCATTTTGACATTCCTCTCAGAGCTTGTTGATCTTGTCCACAATTGTTTCCACATATAGGCCTCTTCAATAGCTTCATTCCTTTCTTGCTTTCGCACATCTAATTCCTCATTTGCACCTCTCAAACAATCTTATATGTCAAGTTTATTTTCCTCTTCAATTTTCAACCTCTTGTTACTTCTCTAAATAAACCGATTCTTACAGGTGTTTCTGATCGTAAGTTCTTGTTATCTTGGGAGACTTTTTTTAATTTTGCTTGTAGCTATTTTTTCTCCTCTTCGGATTTTAACAATAATGCCATGAGTTCTTCTATTTCTTCATTTGTAACAAGGGAAGGTTTAGGTATTTCTTGATCACTCGAGGGTGTACGGTGAAAAGGCAACTTGGTTTCTTGGACTCTTTTCTTTACCTATTGTTGAAAGGGTTCTTTTGTGCTGCAACTTCTACATCCAAGTACTCTCCCTTTTCTAACATAGGGTAGCCAAGCTGTCTCAGAGCTACCGTCATATTGTAATTAATACATCCTTTGGTTCCCATGAGAGGTACATTTGGAAAATCTCCGCATTGGCATATTACTTCTTCCACCCCTTGTTCTCTATGATACCATGAAATTGTGTCCCCAGTAAGTTTGACTATACTTTGAGCCCATTCACGATTACTTTTAACTCCAACATGATACCCTTTCTTGAACATGTGAGACATGAACCAAGTATACGACACTGGAAGACAACACAAAATTGTTCCCCCTTTTTTCTCGTGTCACATATGCAGAGGTAGTATACATCAGCAAGAACCGCGGGAACCAGATTTTGTTTATTTTTGTTAAAAGCTAGGAAGACATTGATGGTAGCAAAATATACAAAATTATCAAGGTCTGAGAATAAAACACTACCATAGATAATGAGAGCCAAAACATCTATAAAAGTATCTTAATCTTTTTTAATGGCTAAATCTTGGGCCTTTTGCTCTAGATATTTTCTTGAAAATCTATGAATAACTCATTTTCCCTCTTTTTTACTTGCCAACTCTCTTATATCAATTTTCAACACCTCAGCAATTGTCCTTAGATTTGGGGGTTGTCTAGTATATCGATAAAGATTTCCTTTCTCTAAGGGGTAACCTAATATACATTCGAATTTTTCCAATGTTGGGGCTAATTGAAAGTCTTGAAAGGTGAAATGTAACACCCGAATATTTTGATCCAAAGCATTACTTAAAAATACTTATTGCTTAGAAAAATTACGACAATTTTTTTTAAGTAAGAATACCTAAACTACTATTCATTTACATAATTAGTAAACCCTAAACCCCAAAATAATATACATAATAATTTATATCATATTTTTACTAAAATTCGCAGCAGATAAATAAAAACTCTTACAAAAAAAAAACTTTTATGAGTTATTAGGATATCACGTTTCTAAAAATACAAATAGAATACTTCAGACTTTTTCCTCCTATAGAATAGTGATATCTCAATAAACTTGATTTAACTAAAATTTCTTATTTTAATTCCAAAAGAATTAATAGTACTTGTTTGGTTTTCATACAAAAGTCATTTCTAATTGAATAAGTAAAATACAACTTATTACTCCCATTCCAAGTATCACCTAACAGAGCAGAGTTTATCCTAAACTTGAACTTCAAGACTCATTAACCTGTAATAACTGCGATTTCAAAAACACAGGGCTAAATCAGTCAAACACAAATAAAGAAGGATGTGAGTTTTAAAATCACGTTGATAGTATATTATAAGTAAGAACAACACACAAATAATCAACACATAACCTTATCAAACACATCACAATATATAAAATCATTCAAGGAAGTAATCATATTATAGAGTCAAAATCACTCAAGGAAAACCAATATCACATTATAATATCAAATCATCTAAGAGAATTTATTATCACATTAGATACACATTGACCACAACAAAACAATCAAAAGATGGTGCAGTGCTATGCATGCTCCTGATAACTATATGATCTAGATATAATACATGCCACAAATGCAACTTCCTCACAGAAAATCACCTATACCAATGAGGAAAAATAAATATGCCACAAAGGCAACTTCCACGAAGATGCATATGCCATGACATGATGGTACATTATCAAAATAAAATATTCCCACACAACCCACTAAGATGCATATGCGATGACATAATCATGTATCGTCAAAACCAAACATTTTCACACAACCCACTAAGATTATGTCAAATGCTCCAAAAATAACTTAAACGAAATCATCACCTTGTTTAAATATCACTAAGATCATACATCACAAATTATTATAATGAAAATCAAATATTCATAAACAATCATCATAAAATCAAAGCTTCCACCCCACATATCATAAAGATCGCATATTCATAAGCAACTATCATACAGATCAAACTTCCACTACACATTACAAGAAATCATATATTCATAAAAGTATCATAAAAATCAAAACTTTAATCTTTTACATCATAAAAATTTAAACTTTCATCACATACATATTTTTTTTATTTGACTCTTTGTCCTTCAATCGATCTAACTCGGCAATTTTTGGGTAAACGTCAAAAATAAATTATGAAAACACACTATAAAAACGTCCATTTCGAAATTGAATCAAGTAAACTTACCCTAAATCGAGAAAAAAAATCATAGGAAAATATAGCCACCGTTCACACGGTCGTTTTGGCGTGAGTTTTACTCAAATCGGACTTACGGTGAAGAAGAATGGTGCAAAATAACGAATTCCATAAACGGAGAAGTCGAGTATTTTTAGAGAGAAATTAGGATGGTTAAAAATATAAGAGAGTTTATTTAATTGACTAACTGAATGAATGAAACAACATACTGAAATTTGGACAAAAATGGAAAAAGTTTTCTAAATCAATTGTTGCTCACCGATGTCAAACGATATTCCTACTTTTTGTTTCCTCTTTCGGCTGCGCATGCGGCTTCCTTATATATATCTGTCTAACCCATAAAACACATTTTACTCCTTTCTTTTATTTTTTAAAATAAAACCAACAATTACTAAAACTAATTTTTTTTAACACTTTTTTTAAACACAATTTCACTACTAAAGTATTACTAATATTTCAAAAACTAATATTTTATAAAACAGTAACTAAAGTAATTACTCTTTTAAAATACATTAATAACCAAAACTCTCATTTCGCAATATTAACTACAATTATTACTATAATATTTTACAAAATAATCACATACATATACTACCATCTTTATAGAATAGTTAAAACAATAAATTACAAAATAATCACATACATATACTACCATCTTTATAGAATAGTTAAAACAATAAAATAAATAAATAAATATAATATCAATAATTTATATTGATTACTAAATCACAATAAATACGTATAAAATCATCATATAATAGAAAATATATAAAAATAAAGAAATTAATCACAATATTACTAATATCTTAAGACAATTATTTATAAAACAAATAATTAAAATAGGAAATAGTCTTAAATAATTAAAATACAACTATGCACACATTTATCATTTAGTCAAACACACAAGAAAATATCTCCACAAATATCTAATGCAAATCTACATATAAACTCACAAAATCTTATTCTCTAAAGTACTTTTAATAAAATACCATTAATTTTTTGAAAAATAAATTAAATAACAAAATATAATATTTATATTACTCATTAAATCAAATATATATACAATTATCAAACCATAAGAAACTCATACATATAAGGAGAAGTAGTCATAAAATTAATCAACTTATTCTAAAATAGTTTTAACACCAAATTAATTTCTTTAAAATCCTATTTAATTAATAAAATAGTTGATTATAAAATTTGGGATGCTACATGAAACATTTTAAAAGAGGATCGTAGTACTGAGCCAGTGCCGTGAGGGCCCTAGTTTGCACATTTACTGACAAGAAGTTTAGGATTTTCTCATACTTATTAAAGAAACTCTCACGTTGTATGATTTTTATTTTATTGTTGTTGTCTCTTAAACTTTTCAAATCAGGTTGCTTGAACTTTAAAAGTAAACTTTTTCTTTTTTTTGATCCCATTATCCACTTAATTTAACATGTGACTAAGGTCCTTAAGATTCCCCAACAATCCTAAAAATTGATGCAAAATGCCATTATGTTTTATTTTTTCATTCAGAGAAAGAAAAAAAGTCATGAGATATGAATGCAACTATAAAGAATTATTGTTGTGAATATATATATATATATATATATATATATATATATATATATATATATATATATATATATATAATAGTTTTGAATGAATGTACGAGGTATTTTTGGGGTGACCTATATGGATATTCTTATGATGGAAAGGTTTATTGGCTTGTTCAGTGAAGCTCTCACAAGGTGACTCTATGGTTCTAAACGTGGTTCCTAGAGCCAATGATCCTATTTTGGAATATTGTGAACAACAATAGGTAAACTTTTTGGAGTGGCAATACCCTTAATAGGATCAAACTCTAGGTGAGATCTTCATGTTAATAAAATAGGATGTACATCCAGAAGGCTACCACTATGCAACCTCGAAACTAAACTTATGTTTTGCTCAAACACAGGTATAAGGTTTCACTCATAAGTGCGTGTCTTAGTAAAAGTGTAGGGTGTGGAATAAGCATAATTTAATAACTTCAACAATGCTAATAAAACATATATACATATACAAACAATAAAACGATCTACTAGTTTAAAAGAATAATATAATGACAGCTAATACTTATTAAGAAATAATAAACACATAAAGTAAAAGAAAAATGAAAAGCAAACAAATATAGAAAAGTTAAAATTTTGCACAATTGATTATGTTAGGTTTGACTCTCTAACAATCGTTAGCTGTCGTGACCTAAAATTTTGAGTGTTTCTCGATTCAATGGAGTCGCCACCAAAGTTTATTTAAAATAGAGTCAATGATCCTATTTTGGAATATTGTGAACAACAATAGGTAAACTTTTTGGAGTGGCAATACCCTCAATAGGATTAAACTCTAGGTGAGATCTTCATGTTAACCAAATAGGATGTACATCCAGAAGGCTACCACTATGAAACCTCGAAACTAAACTTATGTTTTGCTCAAATACAGGTATAAGGTTTCACTCATAAGTGCGTGTCTTAGTAAAAGTGTAGGGTGTGGAATAAGCATAATTCAATAACTTCAACAATGCTAATAAAACATATATACATACAAACAATAAAACGATCTACTAGTTTAAAATAATAATACAATGACAGCTAATACTTATTAAGAAATAATAAACACATAAAGTAAAAGAAAAATGAAAAGCAAACAAATATAGAAAAGTTAAAATTTTGCACAATTAATTATGTTAGGTTTGACTCTCTAACAATTGTTAGCTGTCGTGGCATAAAATTTTGAGTGTTTCTCGATTCAATGGAGTCGCCACCAAAGTTTATTTAAAATAGGTAAAACATTGGGAAACCCTTAAAAAATGGTATTTGAAACCAAATTTTGAGTTCGGGAGTCGATAATGTGTAGGAAAGATATTAACATCCTACGACTTCCGTTAAAATAAGGTTACCTATAATTAATTGTGCAAAATTAATATTAACTTAAATATATTTATTTCTCCTTATTAATAAATATTAATATAAATTGTTTTTTGAATGTGATTTTGAAATAATAGTCTGCTTAAGAAAGAGAGGGAAAAAAAAAAGAAATTTTTGTTAATGTGCTTGACAAGAGTGTAATTTTGCTCCTACGTATCTTCTAGTGTGATGGAGAAATCAAAGTTACGTAGTTATTGGGTAGAAAAATTGAATGTGTTGATTGCTTTTAAAGAAAGTGTGTTTTATTGTTGATAAAAAAAATTGTTTTGATGAAAAAAAAAAATTGTTTTGATGAAAAAAAAAGTTTGTTTAATTTGAATAATTATTTTGAAATGCGAGTTTTAGGACTATCAAGTTGTACAACTTGCGTCTCAAAAACTCAATGAGTAAAAAAATATCTCATCTAGTTAACCCTTTTAAGAATATTTAAAATTATTTTCGGTTTTAAAACCACTAAATGGTTCAACTTTTGTCTTAACAACTCAAAGATTAAAAAGATGTCATATCTAATTTAATTAAATTTAAGAATATTTTAAATTATTTTTGGTTTTAGAATTGAGTTTTAAAACCAGCAAGTGGTACATCTTGTGTCTTAACAACTCAAAGATTAAAAAGATGTCACATCTTATTTAATCAAATTTAAGAATATTTTAAATTATTTACTTATAAAAAAAATGAGTTTTAGAACCATCAAATTGTACAACTTGTGTCATGACAACTCATAAATTAAAAGATGTCATATCTAATTAAGCTTTAAAGATTTGTTTATTTTTATAAGAGCTGATATTTATTAGAAGTTAATTAAATTTAATATTTTAAAAATAAAATGTTGGACCTACCAAAGAGAGGAAAAGAAAGATACTTGACTATAGAGTTTAAAAAAAAAAATTTAAATATGTATTTGGTCCCTACAAATATACCCCTTTTTGATTTTGGTCACTGTAAGTTTTTTGTTTGGATTTAGTCTCCGAAAAATCAGAGACGATTGACTTTGGTCCCTAACGTCAAATCAATATTAAAAGAAATACGAGTTTTCTAAAACCCCTAATCCCCTGTTTTAATTTCTATTCATATTTTCTTTATAAAATAACACTAATTATTAAATGATAAATAAATAAATTTATTAATTAATAATATAAAATATTTTAATTTTTAATATATCATAATAGATGATGTGTTGGTGTGCATTTATAGGGTCACGTCTCATGGCGGTTTGTGAGGTTTTTTTTTTTTTTTTGTAACGTTGATTTGACGATAGGGACCAAAACCAATTGTCTATATTTTTATGGGGACTAAATTCAAACAAAAAACTTACAAAGACTAAAATAACAAATGATAATTTGCATTTACCACAGACATATTTAAAAAAAACATATGGGCTTGGAGTCCAAATTTACTTTTAGTACAACTAACAAACTGACCTAATTCTAAACAAAAATACAAAAGAAAAGAAAAAGATGGGTGAGGC
Source organism: Cicer chorassanicum (assembly GCA_037974735.1). Classification (NCBI taxonomy): domain Eukaryota; kingdom Viridiplantae; phylum Streptophyta; class Magnoliopsida; order Fabales; family Fabaceae; genus Cicer; species Cicer chorassanicum. Next base: position 16,164,556 of record JBBPBP010009778.1, on the reverse strand, counting down.
GAATACGGTGGCGATGATGGCAACAATACGACGACAACAAAAACGACGGTAACAATGGGTGCGTTTGTTTGAGCTTGAATAAAAATGATTTTGTTTTAAATAATTTAGAGATTTTTTTATAGAGATTTTTTTAAAAATGATTTTTTAACTCCCGTTTGGTTTACTATTATAAAAATGATTTTTTTAAAAATGATTTTTAACCTCTTTGTATACAATTTTGTAAAAATGATTTTTTTAAACTACAAAATTACCATAAAGGACATACAAATAAATGTTAGTCTCTATACACGTACCAATTTGCAACAATTCTTTCATCATTCTAAAAAAATTTCGCATCTTTTTTAGTTGTCATTCTAATTTATATTTAAGTCAGCATTAATTTATATTTAAAACATTTTAGAATGAATCTTCTTTATAGTTTTATTATTCATAGTCACCAACTTCCATTATCCATATTCACCAAGTCATATTTTCATTATCCATAAGTCACTACTTAATACTTCTTATAATAATCTTTGTCAAATTTACTATAACAAACCAATTCAAATATTTCAAATTGAGCACTTCCAAATTTAATAGTTTAATACATTTCATAGACACGTTTCAAGTTGATCAAGGTACCTGAATACTCGTAAAAAACAATAAATAAACACACAACCAAAATACCGATGTAGAGAAAACTTAGATGAAAGGTCAAAATATGACAAAGTCGTGTAAAGAAAAAAATGATCATGAAGAGAAAACTCAACTAATAATGAATTGATTTAAACCGAAGAAGAAAACTAATAAAAATTGGTGAAGGACAATTTGAGATTTTCAAAAAAAGATAGGGGTAATGACATTATTTTCTCTCGTTAATGAATTAAGTTTCGTGTTTTTTCAACTTTCCATCATCTTTTTCTCTCATCTATCGCAAGAGGCAAATGCGAGAAGTTACTATTTTTAACTTTTCATTTTTTGCCAAAAAAATGATTTTAAAAAAATCTGAAACAAACATCCTTTAAACCCTAAAAAATAATTTTTGGTCTAAAAAATAGATTTTTTCCTGAAAAAAGCTGAAACAGACGCACTCAATGACTCTCTTCCTCCTTTTTTTGGTTTGTTTTGCTTCTTATTTGTTTCCCATTTTATTTATTGTTAATTTTTCTATGATATTTTTAATCTTATTCATCTGTTTTGAATTAACAGTTTCTAATGTTGAAAATTGAAAGAGAGAAAAAAGGATGATACAAGGTTTGAAGACTATGAACATAGTTTTTTTATTTGCATGTATACTGTATATAATAGCAAAAGAAAATTATATATATAGAATATTAATATTAAAAAAAATTAGAATACCTTACTTGTATTTTGTATTTTTTCTTCCTTTACTATGTTGTTTCTCTTCTATTTGTCACTCTTTGTTTCTTTTTATTTTCAGTCAAAGAAAAAAAACTCTCCCCTGGTGATTTTTGTTTAAATGATGAATATGTGAATCGATGAGATAAAATTGAGTTCTAGATTTTTATTTTTATTTTTATTGTTCCAAATGGGGTGAAAAACAAGAGAAAACTACCTTCAAAGAAAAATTAACTCATGCACCTATTCTTGCATTGTCTAATTTGTCAATATCTTTTAAAATTGAATGTGATGCATCAAATGTGGAGATAAGGGCAATTTTGATGCAAGTGGGGCATCACATTGCTTATTTTAGTGAGAAACTGAATGTTGTTGTTCTTAATTATCCTACATATGATAATGAGTTGTATGCATTAGTGAAAGCATTAAAAACATGGCAACACTACCTTTTACCAAAAGAATTTGTAATACATAGTGATCACGAATCATTGAAGTATTTAAAGAGCGAAGGTAACCTCAACAAGAGACATGCTAAGTGGGTTGAGTTTCTTGACCACTTTTAGTATGTGACCAAACATAAAAAAGGTAAATCCAATATTGTTGTTGATGCACTTTCAAAAAGGTATGTTTTGTTCTCTACTCTTAAAACTAAGTTTTTTGTTTTTGAGGTAATTAAGGAATTGTGCGAGCATGATCCTGAATTTTCTCAAATATATAAATCTCGTGTCCATGCTACCGAAAATGGGTATTTTAGACATAATGACCATTTGTTCAAAGAAAAGAGGTTATGTATGCCTAAAAGTTCTATTAGGATTTTACTTGTGAAGGAAGCACATGAAGGAGGATTAATGGGACATTTTGGAGTACAAAATACTTTAGACATGTTGCTTGAACATTTTTATTGGCCACATGACGTGATGTACGTAAATTGTGTGAAAGATGCATTTTTTTGTAAGAAATCTAAGTCTAATGTTATGCTCATGGTTTATATACTCTTTTATCAGTACCTAACTTTCTTTAGATTGATATCACTATGGATTTTGTTTTAGGTCTTCCTCGGTCTAAAAGCGGAAAAGATTCAATTTTTGTGGTGGTGGACAGATTCTCCAAGATGGCTCACTTTATACCATGTAGAAAAGTGAATGATGTTTGTCATGTGGCAGATTTGCTCTTTAAAGAGGTAGTTTGACTACATGGTTTACCTAGAAGCATTGTGAGTGATCTCAAGACACTAAATTCATTAGTCACTTTTGGAGGACACTTTAGGGTAAACTTGGAACTAAACTTATTTTTTCTACTACTTGCCACGCACAAAATGATGGCCAATTTGAGATAGTGAATCCAAATTTTTTTTAAGGGATGTAATTTAAAAGAATATTAAGACATCATAAGAATGTTTGCCCCACGTTGATTTTGCATATAATAGGGTTTTTCATAGCATTACTCGTTATTTTCCCTTTGAAATTGTCTATGGTTTTAACCCTCTCACTCCTCTTGATTTAATGTTTTTGTCGAGTAGTTCTATTCTAATTCCTAAGGATGAGAATGCTAAAGCTGAATATGTTCGAAAATTAAATGAGAAGGTAATAACACAAATTGAAAAGAAAGTGGATAGTTATGCGAGACAACCTAATAATGGAAGGAGAAAAGTTGTGTTTGAACCAGGTGATTGAGTTTGGGTTCATTTAAGGAAGAAAATATTTTATTCTCAAAGAAAATCTAAGCTTCAACCAAGGGGAGATGAGTCTTTTCAAGTGCTATCCAAAATTAATGATAATGACTACAAAATAGACATTCCAAGTGAGTAAGGTGTTAGTGCTACTTTTATTTTGGTTGATTTGTCTCCTTATGATGTAGATGAAGAAGATTGCAATTTGAGGACAAATTCAGTTCAAGAAGGGGGGAATGACGAGGACATAGAAAACTTAACCAAGGAAGGAAGAATAGAGGAAATTCAAGGTCTTGGAACTCCAAAGACAAAAGCAAAGTCAAAGAATGCAAAAAAGACTCTAAATAACTTGATAGCCATTTTATTTGAAGAAAGTTCGGTTCATGAAGAATTGAAGTCCAAGATAGTAAATTGCTTTATCCAAATTGAAGAAATTAAGGAATCAAGGCTTCATCTATGTGTTATCAAATTTTAATATTAATTTTAATGAAAGTAGTAGACTGAATTAGTAAGTACAATTGGGTCTAATTATAAAAACTTAAGTTGAGCCAAATTTAGAGAACTTGTAAGGTGGTGCCTTTATACAAAGCAAATATCTAGCTTATGAATATCAGATTTAAACATATTGTTATTATGTGAGGCTTTGCTCTCTAGAGTTCTTGAACGAATTCATTTTGAACTTATTAAGGATGTTGATCCTCATGGCGTTTTTTTCGGCTTATCAATCCTTAGATTGTGGCGCCATTTTGTTCTTGGTTCCTTTGCTGAATTATAATTCCCAATTTTCTTTACATCAAACCCTAATGCATAAATTTTACCAATTTTCGTTTTCAGTAACCTGCGCTCATATCTTGCGTTTTACATAATGCATAAATTTGACCAATTTTCATGTTTAGTAACCTGCGCTCATATCTTGCGTTTTACATAGTCTTTTTCGATGATTCAACAACATAATTTGCGTTAGAACGTCTTCGTTCACCTCATTTTGGAATGGCATGATTCTGAGTTGCGTAACTTGAGTTATCGTATTCTCCAACAAAACGTGATTTTTGTTTCAATATGAAAGTTTTCAACCTAAAACTATCTTAAAAGTGATTCATGACAAAGAAGATCATATAAAAGAATTATTTTTATATTATCATATCCCTAATTATATTACATTTTTCTACAATGTGTTATAAATACTGCAATAACAACATAAACTAATTCTCTCTCTTCAATAATATACTAGTAAAACAATTCAAATCGACAGGATATTTAATATTACAATAAACTTTTTTAATTCTTGTGATTTAATCAATAAATCTTATGTATAAAAACAAAGGTAGTACATTTGAAAATAATAACGAGATTAAGCAAGTTCAAATATTATATTTGAATATTTAAAAACAGTTAGGACATGTTTTCCTTATAAATTATTAGAGTTGGCTAGTTACTTCAAGCGCATAGTTGTATCATGTAACAGAAAAGATCGTTTTCATAGAGACTTTGTATTGAATATTATTTTCTTCTCACTATGGTGATTAACTAAAATAGTAATTATAAAAGCCAATTGATGGAAAGAAAATAAGTTTTATGGTAAAATATAAGGTTTTGGGATTGTGATGGTTTACACTGATAGATATAGATAAGATCGATCTTCCTAATATTATGAGTATTGAATTTTAAAGGCTAAATAAACTAATGTAATTATTGTCTTCTTTTAGAGTACAATAAGGTATTTAAGCTATTAAACTTTTACTCTCATGATAGAAATATTAACAAAAATTCTTTAAGAACAATTAATTCCAAAAAATTAAAATTATTTTTAGGTTTTAATTCCATTGTTCAACCTTGTAGAATTAATATCAAATTTCACATTTTAGTCCCTCATTTGATATCTAAGATCATACAAACTTATATACAGTCTTATATTTGCAAGCATTGGTAGTGTCCATCTTTAATATTCTTGAGATGACTTTTGGTAGCGTCCACTTGATCCTATTGGTTGGAGGACACGTGATACATAAATCACAATTACCTAAAAGTAAATAATTTATTATGCATTAATCCAATTATATAAACTTTAAAAACATAATTAAGTGTACTTCCAACAATAATATTACTTGCCACATGACTCTTCTTACTAATTAAGTTTCAATCGGTCTATTATACATCGTTCTTATATGTCTACAATATATATATATATATATATATATATATATATATATATATATATATATATATATATATAAAGAAAAAACAAGATAGAGAGAAATATCGGCAACATACACAAAGAAGAATGCATCAATATTAGTTTAATCATGTTAAATCCCATCTTTCCAAGTCCAATACCAAATGTATTGATTTACTATTGCAATATACTTATTTAATTACTCCAAATTTCTAACCTACAATATACCTATTATCTTTCCCCCCAAAAAAAAAATACTTATTATGTATATCTAAAAAAACACAATACTCAATTTTTAGAGCCGTCGCCGTTGAGTTTCTACAATCCATGAACATTTGATTTCAAGATCAACTGCATATATATAACTATGTTTTTTTTTTTTAATAAAAGAAATACATATATAACTATGCTTGAATGAACAATCTTGGTCTACCTTTTTCAGTGCATAACATGAATCTATAAAGCTGAAATAGGAACACTTTTAAATTAGATCTTTTACTTGATACACCACTTCTAAATAATATAAAAAAAAACTCAAATCTCTGTCCCAACAAGGCAACAACTCAAGCATTCAACAAAACTTAAAAAACTAATTTCCACATTTCTGCCCCAACAAGGCATTTGAAAAAACTTAAAAAACTAATTTGAAATAAACAACACAAAACATATCCAAGACCAATACAATCATGTGACTTTTCTATTGAACTTTTTCACTATATTCAAAACTTTTCTTTCCACATAAGTTGGTATCTATGACACTTCTATTTCCACTCCAATCTTTCCCTCCAAGACTAACCTTCTCTCCTTTCCCTGATATCCACATTCGAGAAACACATTCATTCATTGCCATCTCCGTCAACCTCTGGCGACTTCAAACACAGGTAATTCCATTGATCTCGGCTCTTCTTCTTCCATTACGATTTCTTTCCACTTATTTCAATCTTTTTACTTCTTCTCTTATCTTCTGGTGTTTTACAAATATTCTAAGTTTATAACATGCATGTATTAGTATCTATAGTTGTATTCTTCTTGAAGTAAACTTTTTTTTAGTTTCATATATGCACACCATGTGTTTGATAAATGTTGCAGTGGATTCTTATCAACATTATCATCACAAGGTTTGATGTTATTTTCTTTATTCATGAATGTTTTTATAAATTATACCTTCTCTTAAGTCTTAGTATTGGACATCAAGTGAATAATAGGTTCATGACTTATAACTTTTGATAGTCTTCTATCAATTTAATCTAAAAGATTTTTTAATTTTTGTTGTCACTCTTTTGGTTAAGCTACTTTGTAGGGGCTTCAAATGGAGGCTGTGAGGTGGTATGCTATCGGAGATGATGAGTTTGGTGTTCAACTTTGAGTTCAAGTGTTAACAGTTAAGTCCTATATTGATTATGAGTGAGTTAAATGTTGGATATATAGGAGAGATGACCCATATATCTATTGTCTTAAGGTTTTTGGTGATAATATGGTGTCATAATCTTTTGTAGTCTTAGAGCATTTGACTCATTGTTACTCTCATGCCCCCAAACTTCCTAACCCTAAGGAGAAAAAGGTTTAATCGATGATTGATGAAAATATTTATGTTTGGTTGATTGATGATAAAAAGTTAGGCAAATAAGGGCAAATATATGGTCTAATTTGCAAGAGAATGTACACTTATGGATGATGGCTTGCTGCTTCACGTGTGGTTTCATGAGATCATGTCAACTCATTACTTTTTCTGACTAAAATCTCTTTTACTTTCTCATATCTACTCATTACACCTTTTACATCTATTTTTCTAACTTCCCCTCTATCAACTCTTTCTTTTCTCTTAACTCTTATTATCACAACACAACTGGAACAAATCCATTTCACAGCATCATAAACTCTTCATTTTCAATCACACCATTTCACTAGGTAGGCTTACTTGCTTATTTTTTCATCAACAACTTAAACTATTATGTTAGATGATGCAATGGTGGGATTTGCACGGTATTGAATGTTGAAGTTTCAATATTTTACGTTTTGTATTTGTTCTCCTTTTAGCTTCATCACATTACTTTCACAAACCAAAAAAAGAATGGTCTTTTGTAGATGTGTTGGACATACATAAATATAACACTTTTTTTTCTTTAGAAAGTAACATGCACTCCTTTTTTTTTCTTCTATTTTTCTTCTCATGTGAAGCTTCTCACATTCTTCCTCATTCTTCTCATTTGCAAGCATAGTTCAAAATTGTTTATTTTTTTGGTTTAAGTTAATTTATTTTTTTCAAAACTTTGATGATGGGGAGATGGGATTTGTACTGTGGCACAATTGGAAATCCTTCTCTAGAGCTTGGAGGTATGGTAACAATTATATTTTATAGATTCAGTTTTCTTTTGCATAATAGATTTACATAATCTTGAGAAAGTGAATTTTGCTTTAAATTTGAAATATGTATTTTGTATTTTTGTTCTTTTTCAACTATGGCAACAAGAGGAATTGAAAATATTCTAAAGACAAACTAGAAGATCAATGTAGCAATGGGTATGTGAATGTTTTTAAAAACTTTTTTAGATTTTTTTTCTTCTTTTTATTAAGGTATTGTTTGTGTTTTACTATTTTGGATTTGTAAATAACATATGGTCTTTGGAATTTCTACTTAGTGAATCATTCTATTTAGATGACCACTTATGTAAATATTCATGGCAAGAAGTAATGAACACACCGATGTAGCACATATGACAATATTTAAGCCTATTAAGATTTTCAAATGATAAAAACATAATTTCTTTGTCTTTTAGTAGTATTCATATAGTAGTTGTTAAATAAATATGTTTTTTATTATCTACTGTATATTTCAATGGAACTACATGTAGATAAAATTTTATAATTTTAGAAAGGGAGATTAGATTAGTGAGTTTTTTATGCTATTCTTAGTTTTCTATTAACATAGGAATTTCATAAGCATAAATGATTTTAGTGAGTATCAATATAGGATCTAAAGGTGGAAGGAAAATGTAGAGTTTTATATTATTTTGTTGTTTCTGCTGATAAAAAATGATTTGATAGGAAAAGTATTCTATTACAAGTCAAGTGTTTTGAACAATCATAAAGTGTGTTTTTATATTTTGTTAAACTTGATTGGTGATATAACAATTATAAGTCAATTCTCTTATTTTATTTTTTTCAATTTGTTTTTGCTATACATTTTTTTTCACCTTATTACTTCTCATTGGGTCCCATGTTTTGTAAAGCATTTTTATGGTGTAGAACAAACTTGACTTCATCTCATTGTGATTTTGTTTATCCATTTGCTTTATATTTTTTGTATTTTATATTTATTCTGCAAGTGTCATTTTTTTTATTTTTTATTTTTATTAAACTTTGTGTATACTGCCATTAAAATTGGTTAGCAATATTGATGAGTAATGTAATTTGTTTAAATTTTCTTATTCTATAGAGAACACAAGATATCTCTTCTTACAACCCACAATTTATTCCATTGACATTTTCATTCTCTAAAATGGACTAGGTATGAGGTTGGATGATTGAGTACTATACATGCTAGCAAGTTTAAAGTAATGCTTGCACTTCTACCCCATGTATGTTATTTTGGGTTGCACTCCAATATGGTGCAACAATATCTGTTATTTATTTAGCAAATTTTTTCATATAATGAATACTTTTTTAGATCATTATTATTTTAGAGCTAAATTTTGGTGTATAAAGACACCCTTATCTGTATGAAGACGTCTTCTTCTGTATAAAGATGGTAGAGGTGTTTGATCATTCTTTTGTTCTTGTGACAACTTGTAATGAGATGTAAAGTGGGATGATTGAGCTTGCAATGAACTGTCAATTTGTATTTGCAGTGCAAAACGTCTTTTCATTGTCCTGTCCTCATGTCTCATTGTTCGCAGCATTGAATATTCTTCATGAACATGCACAATTATGACCGACATACATAATCAAATATGCAAAAAGTGTGAATTTGTTTTTGTACACGTGAGTAGTGTCAGTTTGTCTCTTTTATGATATACCTTATTCTTATGACATAGAGAGAATGTTTCATTGTACCATGACAAATATTCCTCTTTACATACTAAATGCAATATTCCTTTTGTTAATTAGTCATATTGAATATCCTCTGATTTGTAATAAATGAGATTGATAAACACTTTGAGATTTAAAGATGATAAACATGCTCGTATATGAGTATGTTCTCAAAAGCTTGTATAAGCTTCATTTAGTCTCTCTTATGATTAATACACTTAAGAGCATATATTAAATCACTAAATAAAATCAGAATTAACTAGATCTTTGTCTCTCTTAGGGTTTTGCCTACAAAACCATCATAGCCAAGGACTCTAAGACAATGCCTCCACTTTACTTATGTCCATATGTTATGCTTCTACAATTTTCCAACAGGGGAGAAATGATTTGGAGCTTTCGATGAATCAATGGATGCAAAATGGTCCCCTTCTCCGTCACCTACCTTTGTTTCACGAGACAAATCATTATTTTATTTTTTGGAGATATAACTTGGAGCATTGTTTGAGTTCAATGGAGAGTTATTGGCGATAGAGAAACCATAGAGATCTGTGTTCATTCACGAAAGGAAAAATATTATGACTTGGACAAATTACAATAAGATGTATAAACCCTCTTAATCCAAGAACCTTTAAAAGTTGTGCACACTAGCCTAAGCCGTAGAATATAGGGTGTGTGATTGACTCTAGGGAGAAAATGAGAAGAGAGAAATAGAAAAGAGAGAGTTTGAGATAAGAAATAAATAAGATTTAAGGTGTTATTTGGTACAAAAGAAAGGTGTTATTTGGTACAAAAGAAAGATAAGAGAAATTATCAATTATTTTTTAAAGTACAAGAATGTTCTTAAAATTAATATTGAGTTTTATTTCTCTTATCAAAATGAGTTTTATTATTTTAATTTTCCAGTTTCCACATCTTGATACTTCTGTTGTCCATTTTAATTAATTTAATTTTTTTAACTTAATTTAGTCACTTAAATATTCTAATGAGATTCTAATATATTAACCTCACCCTCCCCTTATCCCCCTCCCTTCTAGGCTCTTCTTCCCAGCACCAAGTTGGTATACCCCTCCCTTCTAGGCTCTTCTTCCCAGCACCAAGTTGGTATACCCCTCCATTGACAATAGATCATTTGACGAAAGGTTTGACAAAGGACATGGTGTTGAAGACATCATTGGGGATGAGACTCAATCCCATATCTAACTAATCATCAATGGTGGAAAATCAACTCACACTTGAGTAACATCAAGTCTTGAGTTCAATGATAAAAGTACATTATTAGAGTGATTGCAAGTACTTGAATATAGATACATCTCAAAGGTTGAAAGTACTTGGATCATAAGTATAAAGTTGGAAGGTTGAGTTTTACTCTTAATAGACATATAGCATGAATTTGCTGAAATACATATTATGGGTGTATTTCTGATATAGTCTACCTATGTGAGAATGAAGTGAGGCCGCTTCAAAGAGTTAAATGGCTTGACTTTTAAATTCTCATTAAAAGGGTACATGACACAAGGCCTTATTAAATGTGTCATCTTTATAATTCTTTCAATAGTACTGAGATTTCATGTGTAAGTTGTGCACATTTGTTCTAATGAATAACGGGTTCAAAGCTTGTCTACCAATCTATTTGGGATAAGTGAAACCCATAGCTTACTAAGTAATGGTTCAAATCGTAAGATACCATTATCTGAAACCATGATATTTCCAAAATTATGGGACTAAATATATTTTGAAAATGGTGGCGGATTATGAGATATTTCCAAAATATTGGAGCCTATATGTATGTATAATTGATTCTAATTGACATGATGTAGTTGTTGGCTTATTGGTTGTGTTCTTTATGTGTAAATGTAAAGTCCTAAGTTCAAGTTGCGTGTGTGTGTTTTTTTTTTTTTTTGAATAAATTGTTTTTGAAAAGACACGACTGTTGAATAAAACGAAAAGGCAGGATTCAAACTCAGTTCATGATGGACAAAATTTTTGGCTATTGCTATCCACATTGTCTCATCCATTTTATATTCTAAGTCATCCTATTCTTCTCTAATGCATGAGTAATGGATAGGAAACATTCTTTTGTAACTTACTATTGAAAGATACTCTTGGTGTTATAGTGCAAATTATATCAAGGTTTTCCAAAGAACCCTGAAGGGGATTCACTGTTTATCCCATTTGCATCTGATTGGTGGAGGCGAATCAAACCTAAAGGCTAATGTAACTACACGTTTTGGAATTTGCAACATATAATCTTCATCAACAACTTCATTATTAAAGTCTTGCAGCATGGCCATAATATTCTCGTTACTTAAGTAGTAGTGATGTGTTGCTAAATACTGTTTGCTGATTATAATATTAAATAGATGATTTAATATTATTACCAATGTTACAAGAACCTACAAGGTCACACGTATGATAATAGATTAATGAAGGTTTAAAAGCATAAATAAGTAAGACTTATTAATTCAATGGTGCGATTTTATGATGCACCGACATGAATTAAGTGAAGTGCAGAACACCATAAGCTACAGTGTGTTGTTTAAGTGAAACGCAGAACACCATTAACTATCGTGTGCTAGGTAAGTATAAGAGTATATAAATATAACCCTTATACATAATTGCAAGTGTGTAATTAGAAAATATTAAAAACCTTAGCCGTCCAAAACCTTAACTGCCTTGATCAGTCTAATTCATCAGCTAGCACTGAAACTGAGGCTGCTCTATTGGAGGTCTACTCGTGTAGACTACGTAGAGATGTTGCCGATAGAGCAACATTCATAATCATGATCGTGATTTTCATCAGAGTTCTACATGCTACAAGAGGTAATCTTTTAAACCCTAATTCATGACCATTCGTAAGGATCCATGAATCCAAATTTTATTTTTAACTCGCTGCGTTTATCTATTTTAATCACAATTTCCTTCACAGTGACCTCAGACATAAGGAAAATTAATAATCCAATCAGGAGTGACCACATACCGATCTAATCTAGCTTTGATGTTATTCGAGCCTTCCTGGTTGTTATTCCAAGTGAAAGGGTCACATGTATAGCCTAGATCACCTAGATTGAACAAATTCAAAGTGTGTCGAAAGAGATTATTAAATGGAATTACACCACTTTTTTTCTCATTACTATTTAATATCAGATTGAAATCTCTAAAAGACAATTCACTTTTACGTAGGGTGAGAATTTGCAAGATGTGGGATTAATTAAGTGCAATGTTTATTTTGGGTTTAAGGAAAACCGTAAATCCTGGGGCATCGCCATTCAAATTCGTCATCCTGCAGATATATCAACATATCAATATGATTCAAAGGGTAAGACAAAATAGTAGTATCTATTATATATATTTAAAACAGACTCCGCTGCCACCTCATTCTATTCCTCCACGTATGCGAACATTCGCCACCTCAGCTAAAAAGTTGACGTGTACATCTTCATAGAGAGTTTTCCTATTCACTTTCTAAATACATTTTCCCCATATTTTGTAAAAGTATTCATGTGCCATAAGTTACCAATTACAATACAATAAATATCAATTATTTGACGGTCTCTAAATAGAGAGATATAATTTAGAATTAGGCCAACAATTTGTTTTTTTATTTTTTCTTATTATACCATTACTGATATAGACTTAGAGAAAATTTTGTGTATTTTCTGAAATATTGATATTGTTATGTATATTTTTAATTTTTTTCAAGTAGTAAATTGTTTTTTTTACAGCCCAACACATTTTTCTAAGGACAAAATCGTATAATATCTACGAATTAGGCCAATTAAAATCAAATATAGAGATATAATTTAGAATTAGGAAACAATTTATTTTTCTATTTTTTCTTATTATACCATTCCTAATATGGACTTAGAGAAAAATTTATGTATTTTCTGAAATATTGATATTGTTATTTATATTTTTTATTTTTTTCAAGTAGTAAATTGTTTTTTTGTACAACCCAACTAATTTTTTCTAAGGACAAAATCGTGAACTCTTACTATTTTGATAAAATAATATGTTGAAGTGTAAAAAAAGTAACCAAATTAAATAAGTAAATATTGATACTTTTTCCCCATATTTTGTGGAACTTTTCATGTGTGTTACCAATTACAATACAATAAATATAAATTATTTGACACTTATTGGTCCTCCATTATTATTGATAACGGTTATTCCTCCATAAATATCTTCAAATTGAATATCATATAGTATCTAAAGAAAAAAATATTTTAATGAAATTTATAATATCTACGAATGAGGTCAAAATTAATATTTGAAATCAAATAGAGAGATATAATTTAGAATTAGGCCAACAATTTGTTTTTCTATTTTTTCTTAATATACCATGACTTAGAGAAAATTTTATATATTTTCTGAAATATTGATATTGTTATGTTTTAACTTTTTCCAAGTAGTA
>JBBPBP010009778.1:16080535-16133969 GCA_037974735.1 Cicer chorassanicum | reverse complement strand
TAGAGTCAATATATTTTATTGATTGAGTTTTATGTAGTGCTTAAATATGAGCCCTTCATTTTAATCTAAGAGTAGATATTAGACTTTTTCACTCTCACATAAAAAATTTATTTTCACTAGATATATCCCGATAAATATATAAATTTGTATATTATAAGTGTTATTTTTTCTAAGGATAATAATTATTATAGATTATAAGAAAAAATGTAAAACTATTAGATATATACTATATATAAAATTATAATTAGTATAATTAAAATTTAAAAACTACATAGTGTCTTAAAGATACTTGTTAATGAATCCAAAATTAGAAGTTTTGTTTAAAAAAAAATCCAATTTTAATTTTTAAAAAAAATTGAAAATATAACTTCCTTCCAGTGCATTTCCTTAAATATTTCTATGTTTGATTTCATATACTGAATTAAGCTCAAGGACCAAAATACCCGATATTTTCTCTAGGCGACCCTTATCAAAAGTCGATCGACGAAATAGAATATAGAACTTCAAGAAATGGATGACCATTGGATTTACGAAGAGATGATGATAAAGCAACATGTGATGGAGTTTTATACTCACCTCTAATAGTCTAATGGGGTGTTTGACAATAGTCTTACTACATCTTCCTCCTTCCCCTCTCTCAATGTCGAAGACATTGAATATATAGAGGATATATTGACAGATATCAGCATGAAGGGGTATAAATGGGTAGTGACGACCCATTGGTTCAAAAAAGTAAAAAAATATCATAATATAGATAGAGGATTGAAACAAAGATGTTTCAAAAAGTATCCTCTTAGGCTTCAAACAGTTGACAGTTTGTCACTTCAGCTCATAATCTTTCTCCCCCAAGATTTGTCAACCATCAAAAAGAAAAAAAAATGTTGTAACCTAGAAGTTGCGAAATTATTTGGAAGGAGACGAATCGTTAGAAGATGAGGAGGTTGAAGGAAGAGGAAGGGTAGGATGAGGAGGTTGAGGCAGAAGAACAAGAGGATTTTCCCCATGGGCAATTGTGGTGATGAGGTGTTTTGTAACCTATTCCAAGAGAAGGCCAAAGTTAACCATGGTTTGCTGAAAGTAATTAAAGCATGCAAACAATTTCTTTTGATCCTTTCTAATTTTCTTGAGGATCCTTACTTTCTTGTGAGATCTTTTTGCTTTTGTCCTCTTATAGGACCTAGTGTTGTGTTGGTCTTGTGGCATGACATTAACACTTACACTATTGTTATGAGAGAAAACTCATTTGTCTTGTGATAAACCTATTTTTATAGGATTTTAAGATGGTATTTACCCTATATTTTATCTTATTTTATAGTTTTGAATTCAATTTCTTCTTATTTATTCATCTATTTATTATATTTGCATAATTAATCATGAGATGATAAAATAATTAAAATTGGTCAAATCAACTAAGTTTTTAGTGCAAAAATATCAAGTTTAATATTCCAACTTATGAGTGCAAGAAGGAGGTTTGTTGCACACTTCAAGGAGATTGAATTTTATGATAAGAAAATGTTGCCAAAGAAAGGGAAACAAAATCGAAGGAGTAGAAAACATTAGAGAGAAAGAAAATAAGGAGAAACACTTTGGAAAGTTAGGAGTGCTTGGAGATGGAGTAAAGTGTCTCAAATTTTGGAGCAAAAAATCATACGCTTTGAGGGTTTTATTTCTTTTCCTTTAATTGATGAACACTTATATTATTTACTTTATTTTCTATATGTCAATGAGTAACTAAGGGGTTTTGGTGAATCTTGGGTTTAAGATACTTTTTTACTATGTCTTAGTTTTAAATTCTAGTTTTGTTTTAGATTTTTGTTGTTTATCTCAATTAAACTAATCTAATGTTTATTTACATGTTTGGGATGACCGACCTTTGCATGCCTTAATCAATCAATAGACTAGTGATCAACTACAATTAATTGGTAGATTTATAGGATAATTGAGATTATGATTCTTGTATGATGAAACATAGATACTAATCTTTCAATCACTCAACCTTATGCTTTCACTTAATTATATTTTTTGTATGATCAATCAAAGAATTAATTTAGGGAAAATAGCATTACATTGAATGAAGAATCTTTGTTAATAGTTTTAAAGAGGGTGATAATTGAGAAAATAAATAAGAATTCGTATAAAACTAGGACTTGAGATATTGATATGACAAGTGAAACCATGACCCTAGGTTTACTTTCCATTAATTTAAAGTTGTGTTGTTATATAATCTCGTTATAATTTTTATGCTATCTTTACGTTTTTGTTATCACGAATCAACAATAATTTTCATTAGTCTAAATAATATAAAATCTTGTTTAATTTGATAGTTGTTAAATTAATCTATGTGGATACGATAATCTTATATACTACTACTTAAAAAATCTGTACACTTGTGGAATTTTGTGCAACATCTTATGAGGAGTTCTCACTAGTTTTTGCAAAAAAAGAATCAATTGAGCTGAATCTCCCACTGACTTCAGGAATGTGCTGTTTGGAAGTTTCTCCATTTGTCCTCTAAGGAACAGATGAGTCAAAGAATGGGGAAGGTGTAGGTAGAACTTGATTAGTTTCCGCAACATTGCATACCTTGATGGGATAAGGGAAAATTTGAGACATGGCACACGATAGTTGTAGATTTGGACTTGTAGGCGGATAAGGTGGATATAAGAAGGTATTTTGTAGATTTTGAGAGACATCCATGGTTTATTCAGCTTGTTGAGTTTGTGGAGGAGAGAAATGATGTTGGGTGAGGTTGAAATCATAATAGAGCTCTTCTCCATCTTCTAGAGGTTGATGAGCATTATCTTCCAAGATGTCTTCAGTATAAGGATTGGTTCCAGGAATTTCTGAATAATATTTTGGTGCATCCTCAAACTGTAGGAGGACATTGTTCAACTTCTGAACCTTTTGATTCATCCTCAGATTACTAGGAGGACAAAGGCTTGATTTATTCTAGAATTTTTACCAAGAAAAATTTTCACAAACACTTTTATTTAGAGACTAACGCACTAGGAATTGAATGTTTTTCTAAAATAAATTTGAACCACTCTTCTTGAAGATGTTTAGTAAAAATATCTGCAAGTTGGTTTTTCATTTCAATAAAAGTTAATTCAATATCTCCTTTTGAACATGATCTCTTATGAAGTGATGTTTGATTTCTATATGTTTAGATCTGGAATGTTTTATGGGGTTTTTTTGAAAAATTTATTGCACTAGTATTGTCACAAAGGATAGGTATTTTAACATACCTTAGTGAATAGTCTTCAAGTTGATGTCATATACATAGCATTTGAGAAAAGTAGTTCGCAGCTGATACATTCTTAGCCTCAGTAGTTGATAAGACAATGATATTTTGTTTTTTGGATGACCAACTGATAAGTGCCTGGCCAAGAAATTGACAAGCTCCACTCGTGCTTTTTCTTTCTACTTTATCTCCCGCATAGTCAGCATCACATTAAGCTGTAAGATCAAGATTTGGTCTTTTTCTATACCATAGGCCAAGATCAATATTACCATGAAGATATCTAAAAATTCTTTTTACAACAATAAGATGAGATTCTTTAGGTGATGATTGAAATCTGACACACAAACCAACGACAAATACCACGTCATGTCTGCTTGGTGTCAAGTATAATATTGATCCAATCATTCCTCTATATTCTTTTTTAGATATGAGTTTTCCTTCATCATCCTTATGTAACGTGGACGATAGATGCATGGGAGTAGCCATTATTTTGGCTTCATTTATTTTGGCTTCATTTCTCAATTGTTTAATTTGTAATCCAAGAAAGAATCTTAATTCTCCCATCATGCTCATTTCAAATTCTCTTTGCATGAGGTTAGAGAAGTCTTCACACATTTTTTCATTTGTTGATCCAAAGAAGAAGTCATCAACATATACTTGAACAATCAATAAATCCTCTTTAAGAGTTTTCTTAAAAAGTGTAGTGTTGATTTGTCCTCTTGAGAACCCATTTTCTTTTAGGAATGAGCTTAACCTCTTATACCAAGCTCGAGGAGCTTGTTTTAATCCATAGAAAGCTTTTGAGAGTTTAAAAGCATGGTTAAGCTTCTTTTTGTTTACAAAGCCACGAGGTTGATGAACATATACTTTCTCACTTAAGAAGCCATTTAAGAATACACTTTTAACATCCATTTGAAACAATTTGATACCTTTGTGAGTGACATAAGCAAGAAGTATTATGATGGCTTTAAGTTTAGCCACAGGTGCAAATGTTTCATCATAATCAATTCCTTCTTGTTGATTGTATCCTTATGCCACAAATCTTGCTTTGTTTCTGATGACTTTTCCATCCTCATTTAATTTATTTCTGAATACACATCTTGTTCCAATGATGGTTTTGTCCTGAGGATTTGGTACAAGATCCCATACTTTGTTTCTTTCAAATTGTAATAATTCTCCCATCATAGCTTTAACCCATGATTCTTCTATAATTGTTTATTCAATTGATTTTGGTTCGACTTGAGAGATCATAGCCATGTTATTTGAGTTTCCTTTCAATGAGTGTCTGGTTCTAACACCATCGAAAGTATCTCCAATAATCTGGTTAGGAGGATGACAGGTTACCAACTTCCATCCTCTTAGAGGTTGTTGTTACATTGTGTCAGAGTTATTCTCTTCATTTGAAATTTGAGCTTTAGAGGATAAAGGTGCCTCTTTGTCATATTTATCCATATTTTCTAAGCACAAGTCATCAAATTCATCAAAAATAACATGCATAGGTTCCTCCACATTTTGAGTCTTAAGGTTATATATTCTATATCCTTTTGATGATGTGGAGTATCCCAAAAAGATACCTTTATCAGATTTTGGATCAAACTTTCCCAAATTTTCTTTATTATTTAAGATGTAACAATATCATCCAAATATGTGAAAATATGAGGTATTGGGTTTTCTGCCTCTCCATAGTTCATATGGAGTTTGGTTCAAGATTTTTTTAATGGATACCCGGTTTGAAACGTAGCATGTTGTGTTAATTGCTTTAGTCCAAAAATATTTTTCAACGTTTACTTTATTCAAAATGGTTCTAGCCATTTCTTGTAAGGTTCTATTTTTTCTTTCCCCAACTCCATTTTGTTGAGGAGTTCTTGGACAAGAGAAATTGTGTGATATCCCATTTTCATCAAAAATATTTTTGAAAGATTCATTTTCAAATTCTCCTCTGTGATCACTTCTAACATAAATAATGTTTATTCCATTTTCATTTTGAATTTTCTTGCAAAAATTGTGAAATGCCTCAAAGGCTTCATCTTTTTGTTTCAAAAAGAAAACCCAAGTAAATTGTGAGAAGTCGTCAATAATTACAAATCCATATCTTTTTCCACTAAGGCTTGGAATTTTGATAGGACCAAAAAGGTCAATATAAAGAAGTTTAAGAGCTCGATTTGTTGAGATGATATTTTTTGAGTGAAAACTACTTTTAACTTGTTTTCCTTTGGCACAAGCTTCACATATTTTGGAATACCTTTAACTAATTCAAGTTTGGATAGTTTAGAAACAGTGTTTAAGCTTGTATGACCAACTCGTTTGTACCAAATCCATTTAATAGACATAAAACAAGATTCAATAGGTAAATCATCCAGGTATAATATGTACAAATTTTTCTTTCTAATTCTAGAAAAGAAAACTTTACCTAAGAGTGAATGTTTAACCTCGCAGATAGTGGGTTTAAAAATTACTTCAAACCCACTATCACAAAGTTGGCTAATACTTAGCAAATTACGTTTTAAACCATCCACATATTGGACATCCTCTATTTTGGCAGAATTGTTTTTTCCAATAATACTTGTCCCTTTAATTTGAGCTTTATCATTATTTCCAAAGGAGAACGATCCTCGTTCCTTTTTCACCAGAGCAATAAAGCAATGTTTATCCCTTGCCATATGTCTTGAGCAACCACTGTCCAAAGGCTTTCTTTTGTTGGTCAGAGGATGTTCTTGTGTCAGAGTTTAAAAATGGCTTAGGTACCCATAGAGTGTTGGGTCCTTATTGGTTAGTATTTTCTTTTGTAAGGATTTTCATTTTGTGATAGCATGCAGAATCAAGATGTCTACACTTTCCACAAAACGAACATCTTTTCTTGATTTTCTCAACCCTTTTCTTGGCATAACAATTTTTAAGAATATGTCCTGGTTTTTTGCAATGAGGATATTTTGGTTTATCCTCTAACTTTTGAAGTAGAAAGAAATTTTCATACATTTTTTGCTTTTGAGAACTTTTGAAACCAATACCAAAACTTCCAGATTGAGAACCCATAATATTTTGAACAATCTTAGTAGTTTAAAAAAGTTGGTAATGTCCTTTTTTAGTTCTTCAACTTTTATTTTTAAACTACTGTTTTCTATCTCTTTGTTTGGAGGATGGATTTTAACATTCTTTTTGGTAAAAATATTTTTTTGTTGTTCAGACATTTTTTTATGAGATTGCTGCAAGTCCAGAATGATTTTTTTTCTTCATATTTATCATTCTTGTCTTGAAGTTCCTTATTAAGTTTCTTCATCTCATAAAGTTGATTTCAAAGAAAATCACATTTATGAGATAGAGTGTTTGAGTCATTTAATAGATTGTCAAATTTCATTTCTAGTTTTTCACATGAAGGACAATGTTCTATTATGATTACCTCTTCAGTACATGAATTCGCCATAAGACAGAGATTTGGTTCTTCTTCTTTTTCATGTTCAGAGGATGAGTCATCACTGTCATCCCATGTAGCCATTATGGATTTATTTTTACATGGAAATATTCTTGGGTTTCTTTTGCCTAGAGGGATTCAGTTTTGTAGTGCCCTATCTTATTGCATCCATAACAAGTTATCTGACTTTTATTAGATTTTTCCTTTTGATAAGGTCTTTTATCTTGTCCTCTGTAATTCATTATCATCTGAATCCTTTTGGATATCAGAGTGAGTTCATCCTCATCCTCACATAGAGGATATTCATGGTTTTCTATTTTTATGACTTCTTCAACTCATTTAGAGGATGAACTTTCAGTTTGATTTATTTTGAGAGCAACCATTTTTCCTTTTTTAATTGGTTTGTCTGAAAGTAACGGTTCATGTGCTCTTAATGTTCCAATCAGATCTTCTAAATTCATGGTGGCTAAGTTGCTTGCTTCTTCGATGACAGTTACCATTGGTCTCCATTCTCTTGGTAGACTTCTTAGAATTTTTCTTATCCTCTCTTGGACAGAGTATTCGTTTCCAAGAGACTGCAGGCTATTTAGTGTAATAGTGAGTCTTGAAAATATTTCATCAATAGTTTCTTCCTACTTCATCTCTAATAGTTCAAATTCTCGTACTCCCATGTCAATCCTTGCTTCTTTTACGTGACTTGTTCATTGATGATGGATCTTCAATGTATCCCATAGCTCCTTTGTGCTTTTGCATTCTTCAATTCTATCATATTCTTCCCTACTCAAAGCACACGATAGAAATAAATGAGCTTTAGAGTTTAGTAGTACCTTGGCGTTTTCATCAGCAGTCCACTGTGCTTGAGGCTTTTCATTTGAGGTTGAATCTGTGTTATCAATTCTGATGACATGATCTCCATTTTCAACCACATACCACATGTTATTATCATGTGATATGAGAAACAACATCATTTTTCCTTTCCAATGATAGTAATTTGTACCATCGAAGTAGGGTGGCCTATCGGAGGATCCTCCTTCAGGTACGTATTTAGTTTTTGATATTTTATCTTTCTCTTGATTTTTTTTCTCTTACACTGTTAGATGTAATTTTCTAGAGAAACATGACTCTGATGCCAATTGAAGTAGCTAAAATATCACTAGAAGTGGGGTTGAATAGAGATATTCTACTTTTCTTAGTTTTCTTTTCTTTTAAAATAGTATCCTCTGTGTGAGGATAATAGATGAATGTTAGAGGATAAATGCTTAGAACTGAAATGAGAGTTAAACAAAATGAAGAGAAGAGAGTATAGAGAATGACACACACAAATTCATACTGGTTCACCCAAAATGGGTTACGTCCAGTCCTCACTTACTTGTGAGTTTTCACTATGGCTCAAAAGGCTTATCCTCTAAAGGGATTCTTTTCACTATGTATTTTCTTAGCCTCACCAGACTTACATCAACAATTTCTCTTATTGTCTTACATATCTTATCCTCTAAAGAGTGAATTTTGCACTATGATATACTTTCTAAGAGTATGATCCAAAGATATAATTAAGATTAGTAGAAAGTATGCTAAAGATGAGATTGATTTTCACAACTTTGATTTTTTGCTTGAATGATGTTTCTTGTAATTTTTGAGGATGGGATCATATGAAGTTATAGAAATCATTATGCTTCAACTATGAGGAGAAGTTCAACATATCCATTGGGGACTTAGATGATTGCCCATGGTCTTTGTTTAGAATTGAAAATATACCCTTCAATTAACCTTGTTATAAGAATGTTGGGAGGATGAGTGTTGCAATCTGTCCTCAGATCTGAGTTGTAAGAGGATGAAGCTTTCATTAATTCTGATGTGACTTGTGCTTTTTGGCTTTTCCTTTTCCCAACAATTGTAGTGGCTTGCCTTACAAGTCAAGGACATCACTATTTGTACTTTTACTCAGTTTTCCATGTGCGAGGATGAATAGAGAACAAAAATCCATATCTCTTATGTGTTATTTATCCTCTGACACTTGTACAAGTCTTTTTTATCAGTATTTTTCTCAACTAGTTGTCCTTTTTGTTATTCAGATTGTTTTGAATGTTTAGGCTAAAGGTAGCATTATCCTCTCTCAAAAGGACATATTAATTTGTGTAAAATCTTCTTCTGATCAAGAATGTAAATGACCTATTTTCTAAAATTGATACATTCAAGAGCACAAGTTAGATGACACATATAATCAAAATCGTTAAAACAATTTTGTTATTATTAAAATATTTGAGAGAGATTTTGTCTCAATAACATTATTAGTAAAAGTGACCACACAATCATGAAAACGAGTCATCTGACTAATAGAAATTAAATTAAGAGGACACCCAGACACATAAAAGATAGATGTAACTATCAATTAAGGGATAATTTGGATAGTTCCAATCCGTTGGGATTGTGTTTATGAACTATTGGTTGAGACTACACTAGGTAAGCTACCATATATAATGAGAAGAGAAAAAAGTTTTATTATTGGTAATATGGTGAGATGCACTAGAATCGAGAACCCATGAATTAAGGGTAGGTGACCTAGAGATGCAAACAAAGGATTTACTAGTATGTGAAATTGAAACGATAAATCCCGAATTTTAACGATACCTTATCCAAAGGAAAAAAAATCTTTGTAAGTAACTGGAGATGCCTTAGGAGGATTCATGGTTTGAATAGTGCCATATAGATAAATCAAAGGGCATGGTTTGAAGTTTCCAACATCGAATAATATTATATCGCGAACGATCAAAATACACATTTACGACAAAGTTTGGAGGTGGATGGTCGCCCATGAAATTTAGAAACTACCACAAGTAGTAAATAAAAGATTAGAAATTATTTATTTTTGAAACTTGATAAGTTTTTTCATTACTTAGATGGTTTTGAAAATTACTTCATTGGTTCATATCAATCATATTTAATTTTTTACTATTAAATATAATTACCTCTAATTATTAAATATATTATCAAATTTGTACCATTTAGCTGATTTTTTATGGTCTATAGACATAAAATATTAACCATGATTTAAAAGATAAATTATTTAATTGATAATTGTAAACTCTATTTTTATTAAATTATATAAGTTATGTAAGAATTTTTAAAATTGTAACATTTTTTCCTGCACATTAATTTTTTTTCGAAATAATGCTCATGGTAAATATATGCATTGATAACTAATAAGAGAAACAAAACACAAATTTTTTTATTAGATTGACTAATTGTTATTTGTTTTGGTAAATATATGTGACGACACAATAATAAAAAAATACAAAAGTTGTATATTGACTATTTTTAATGTGTACTTTTTATACACTCCAACGTATTATTTTATCAAAATAGTAAAATTTCATGATTTTGTCTTTAAAAAAAATGTGTTTCAGAAAATATATAAATTTTTCTCTAAGTCCACATGAGTAATGATATAATAAGAAAAAATAGAAAAACAAATTGTTGGCCTAATTTAAAATTATATCTCTCTATTTGATTTAAATATTAATTTTAGTTATCTAATAACTGACATGGGATATAGATTTTGTAGATATTATAAATTTTATGGAGGAATAACCGTTATCAATAATAATGGAGGACAAATAAATGATATTTATTGTATTGAAATTGGTAACTTATGGCACATGAATTGGTAATTTATTGTATTGAATTATATTGATATTGATAATAGATACCGGATTTTGGGGCAGATTCTCAGGAGAGAGGGGAAAAACTATTTAAAAAGTGAATGGGGAATAGATGTACACATCAGCTTTTTAGCTTAGGTGACAAATGTTCGCTGACGTGTAAAAAATAGCATGAAATGACAGGAGTCTCTTTTAATTATATATAATAGATGTCATTTTCAAATTTCAAAATAACTCTAATTATTGTTTTTCAGTTATACTTTTCAATTATTACTATATATTATTTTAAACAATAATTCTATTTTATATATATATATATATGATAGTAAAAAGTACATCAGTAATTAATAAAAATAATTTGATAAAATATATTTTCTTTTTTAATTATTATATTTTTTAATATACGTGCAAAAATGTAAAATCACGCTAGTTTTAAATGAAGAAAATATTTTAAAAGCTTAATAATTAAAAAAAGAAATTTATCGGAGAGAACAATCATTAGGGACAGATGAAATAGAGTACTGCTGATGTTATTATATTCAACAGAGAATGTTGATCCAAAAGATAGATCTGTCGGTGAGATATAAGACACGTGGCTATAATCCACGAGGAAAGGGACACAGTTTAACAGACTATACTATAGCTTGGCTTGAAGGAATGATGGTCTAGGGTGCTAAAAAGAGAATGGACAAATGAGTATGCGTGCCACACTCATGTTACTATGAAGGGTTGCTTTCTCATAACCCACTATTTCAAAGGGAACGAGGGGACACATGCAAAATGGGTATTGGAGTGTTAAGATTTATTGTCAAATATAGGATTGCAAAAATCAAGGAAAAAGAGAAAAATAATCCTTGTGCAAAAATGTTGTTGACAGTTCATAAAATGAAAGATTGATTGGTTTTCTAGACCAGATGATTAGAAGCTACTATTTTTTTATAAAATCAAAATTTGGTCAATAGTAAGATTTTTAACGGGAGTCGAAATTGTGATTGTGATGTTAATGTAGAAACTTCAAAATCTACAATATTACGACTACAACACGACTGTCATTGCGAAAGGGTTTTTGAAAGTTGTGAACATTGGCATGGTAAGTGTTGGACACATATTTATGATCAACATATATGCATGCGATGCAAGTGTTTATTTATGGAGTCACAAAAGAGTTTTCTTCACTCATTTTTTTTCTTTTTCTGTTTATGTCTCTTCCCTACACAATAATGCCTACATGAGGCAGTGCTTTTTTCTTTTCTTTTGCATTTATTTATCTTTTCTCTTCCTTCCAATCACCCTTTTTTTTTTCTGCAAAGAAAACGTAAAGGAAACGCCTCTATGCTATTGCTACGTCTCACTCTAAAAATCAGCTACAATTATACCCTTTATTCATTGATATTTAAAATTCTCAACTTTTTATTACTCATAGCTTCAAAGACACTGCTTGTACAAGCTAAGTATTGAGTTCATTCTTGAAACTCAATCTAAAGTGAAGCCATGAAGGAGAAAAACAAAGGTGTTGTTGAAGCTTTTAATAGCAATGAAATGGATTGTTACTATTCTACCTCTGAACTTGTTCAATGTAAGAAACATCCTTCTTCTTCTTCTTCTTCTGCTTCTTCTTTTGGTGGTGGTGGTATTTGTGCTTATTGTCTTAAGGAACGTTTAGTGAAACTTGTGTGTTCTGATTGTGGTGAACAAAGGCTTTCTTCTTGTTCTTGCTCTGATGAGATAACTTCGAATCGAAATTCGTGTAGTGTTGAGGTAGGAAGTGTTGGAAGGGTTTCATTTCTTATTGAGAATGAAAAGAATGAGACAACTCCAATACATCATTTGATTTCTAAGGCTAAAGATAAAGAAGAAGAAGTTGTTGTGCTGAGGAGAAGTAGTAGCAATTGTGTTGATATAAAAAGGAATGGTACTTTTTGGAGAATTGGGAAACTATTTAGGAAGAAGAAAAAGAAAGATTTTAGTGGAAGAAGTGTTGGTGGGTTTGATGAGAAGAGTAGTGAGATGATGATGTGGAATGTTGATAATCATCAAAGGGGTGTATCAAGGTCAAGATCTTTATGCAGTTTTAGAGGAGGTGGTGGTGGTGGTTTATTTGGATCTGAAGATGGTGGTGATTCAGTTTTATCAGGTGCTAGAAGTTCTATTTCTGCAGCTAGAAGTTCAGGTGTGAATGGTGGTTTGATTTTAGAATCTGGAAGGAGAAGTGGTTACAGTGAAGCAGAGCCAAGAAGGAGTGATTTTGTATTTGAGTGTGAAAATGGTAGAAAGAGTGAAGTTGATTATGGAAGCTACAATGTTGTAAACAGGCGTGTGTTTTCATTAAGAGAGAGTGATTTCAAAGGTATGGATGAGTCTAGTTTTATTGATTTGAAGCTTGATTATTCATCTGAATCAAAACAGCATGATTTGTTCAATGCTAAGATGGGTGAAAATACACTATCTGCTTTTGGAAGCATAAGAGGTGCTGGAAATTTCATGCCACATGATGCTGAAGGAGTTTTGACTAGTGGAGGTTCATGTAGGATTACTGTCAATGACAGAGGAGTTACAACTGGAAGAAAAAACATGAAAGGTTGGAGATGGATTTTAAGATATCATTCAAATTGGGGAGGAAGCTCAAGGAAAAGAGATCAAGATCTTATGTTCAAAACCTGAGTGACTTTAAGTTGTGGTTGTGAATCTTTATGTTGCAGGCAAATGCAAGAGAATGGGGCTGATACGATCTAAATTGCAGCTGCAATACTATTGCAAAGATTTCAAAATTTGCAATACTGCGATCACAATTTCGATTGCAGACCGCAATTTTAAACCTTGAATCTGACAAATCAAATACATAAATGCAAACAAACCATGTTTCTATGTAGTTTCATTAGCATGGTAGTATTAGTCTGTTGTTTAAATTGCCTGTAGTTGCTCTTTAGACATTATATTTCTTGTCTACTAATGTTATTTTTTTTTCTTCAGTTAAATCCTTAATAGAAACTTCTTGGAAAGTCCCTAGTCAACTTTTTCTTTCAATTAAATGTCAGGAAAGAAGAAAGAAAGTGCCTCTCAATCATAATATTCCTTAGTATGAAAAGATTAAGCCAAAACCAACCTGGAATTACAAAATTTTCAATGTGGAAAAGTGTGTGATATACAAGTTAAGTGGTTGCCAAAATTGACACTTGACCTATTATTATCACTTATATGGAACTAGATCGCTTGTAGTTCAATTACGCATTTCACGATATAATCGATCTCAATTGTCGATTTAAGATTTGACGGTTCAGGTCACACAATTAATTGTATATAATAAAATTATATAAACCGTTGATCTAAATCGAATTGCTGAGATACGCAGTTACAACACCAAATCCAATTCTTAGCAATATTAACACGACATAGATCACGATTTTCGTTTATTAAATTGGTAAGTCCATCACAAGCGACACTCAATACTGTGGCAACGACTTTATACATTTGTTAGTTACTGCATTATTGAAAGAAAGTGCCATGAAACAAAGATTGGGAATTCCCTTTTGACTCGTCCATGTTTTTGAACTGTAACTTTACTAATATTTTTATTTTATTATTTATACAACAGAAATCGTTAAAGAGACACATTGTAAGGTAAAATAGTTAATTTTATTTTGAATTAAACTATGGGCTCATTTCAGTAATGTAATATATTTTATATAATTTTGTCACACCATTTCATTGAAGAGTCAAAATTTAACAAAAGTGAATTAAAAAAAAAAATAATTACAATTTATGGAGGAACAACACATGTTTATTAACAATGATAAGTGTAGAGTTGTCCAGCACTAGCAGCATGTGCTAGAGAATTTCAAATAGGAGGATACTTGAAACCAAATAATTAGAAAAGTTAAACCAAACAAAAATGCTTTCATGTCTCTACAAGCAACCATAATTCAAAATTGAACATAGTAGCATAATTTAATATATTAATTATAAGAAAAGTAGACTATAGTTCGATAACAACCATTTCATGAATTGTTAAAGTCGAAATGCCGAACAACTTTTAACCCCACCTACAAAACATCCCCAACATTTTTTGTTTTTTCTTTTGTTTGCGTGTCCAATCTCTTCAACTTGACAACTCAGAATCTTCCTCTTTCTCTCCTTTTTGGATTTGAATTAAAGATCAATTTTAATTTTTTTAAAATAAAATTATGGCTTTAAAATTTGAGCCATACGATGTTTGATCAGATGGTTGGGATCGCATGACTGCATGTGGTCTGCACACACAAGTCCCTCCTTTTCGTTTGAACTGTCCAAATAGACAAATCCAACGAGGCTTGCCAAAATGGACTCTGGTGACCAAATTTGAAAAATCCAAATTTTTCTTCACTAACTTCAGTCAAACTTAATACACGTGTCTTTAAATTTTCCATGATTGACCATGTCAAAATAAAATTTGATCTAACATATATATATATATATATATATATATATATATATATATATATATATATATATATATATATATATGTCCATGTGTATATCCGTTAAGAACAACATTAAACAAGTTATTCTTGGATATAAAGATTGAAAAACAAAACATAAGAGTATTGGTGAGTGAAGAAAAATTAGAATATAGAAGAATATGTATGTGACTAGGCCTCTTTCGTTGTTAAAAAAGTCTTCAGAGGCTCTCTCATTACCTCCACCTGAAGGACCAAATTCTGGTATTCTTGTAATTCAAGATGATGATTTGGAACCAACCTCTTGTTTTGGGTTGGGACAGTACCATGAAGTTAAGGAGTTACCTTTTCCACAAAACATGAACCTTGAGTTGTTCTATAGATCAGGCATTTCACTCAACAGAACTACTCGTTATCATCATGTTGCCTTCATTCCAGTTGTTAATCAGCCATTGTCTTCCAATAAATACTATGTTATTCATCTTCAAGGGAAGAAAAGAGGGTAAGTCTTAATTAATTTTGTGAAAAATAAATATTTCATAACTTTTGGTTATTTAAACTACACTTATTTCACACCAGCTGAACAAAATGTCAGTTATATGGTTTGAATGTGATTCAATTCATCTATGCCAAGAAATCAAAGTTACATAAATTTCACCCTTATGAGTTCATGAGTTTGAATTCTCTACAGTTGTGGTATGGATTTTGAGCGTTTGATCTGAATTCAAGTTGGTTTTGAATTCAGATCCAATAGTTCTACAACCCGTTACACCGTTCAATGCCGGTAGAGGAACTAATTTGAGGGTTATGAAACACAGATATTAAATGTAATTAATGTGTCGTATCGACATGTCAAACATAGAGTTGTCTTTGATTAGAAATGTCGGTACTACAGGGGTTACACACCAATAGTATTATAAATTATAATGATGTAATTTCTTTTCTTTTTTTCTTGTACAGGGAAGCATACATTAATTCAAAGGAGGAAGATGTGAACACATTCTGTTTCTACAATTCTGTCTCTGATGTGCCTCTACATCCAATAGATATCCATGACACAAATCATGAGTTTGAGATATATCCTCGTAGAAGCAAAGTTACTTTAAGGAGTGGTTTCTCGGCTAAATCAGTTTCTCCAGAAGGATACCCTCCAAGGTTTTTAAGTAGAAGGTGGAAATTGCGTGCTTCAACATCATCAACTGATTCAAGTCTTGGAGAAGCATCAGGTATAGATGAATCCCTTCGTGTGATTAAACCAGAATTCGAATTCTCCATATCAAACAGATTTTCAAAAAGTGTTGTTGTTGGAAAATGGTATTGTCCCTTTATGTTTATCAAGGAAGGAACTCACAGAACATTGAAAGAAGAAATGAGAAGATCAATGTTTTATGAGATGACACTAGAGCAGAAATGGGAACAAGTGTTTTCATGTGAGAATGCTGATGATAGGAGGGAAAAAAGCACTGTGAATGTTGATGCTGTTGTTCAAAAGGAAGTTGTTGTGGTTTCTGGGTGGGAAGCTATAATGGATGTAGTAGCTGAAGATTTTTTATGGTTTAATAGTTTCAACAATGTTGGAGAAAAGAACAGTGTTGGATTGAGTATGGCAATAGTTGATAGAATGAAGTGGGAGCAAGAAAGGGTTGGATGGATTGGAGGAAAAGAAAAGGAAATTAGAATTAAGAAAGTGGAAGAATTTGAAGGGAGTAATAATGGATGGAAGAAATTTGGATGTTATGTGTTGGTTGAGACTTTTGTATTGAAGAGATTGGATGGAAGTGTTGTATTGACTTATGCTTTCAAACACTGTCATCAATTAAGAAGCAAATGGGAATGATTGTTATGAGAAAAATAAATGGATAGGCTTGTAGTATTCATATTCAATTTTTATGTGGTCTTGTTAATTAACAAGAAAAATTTGTTCATTCATTCAGATTTGCAGAGTAATATTGATATTGCAGATTATATACAAGAATAAACTATTGAATATATCTATTGCCTTCATTCTTGTTTTTTTTTAATATCTTGAGGTCATCTCATATAAACACCCATACACCCGAAGGGGCATTAGACTATTGTTGTGGTCTTGGAGCATTAGCCTATTATGATATAGGAGAATTAGCTAAATGTTCAGAATTTTTAAGAGATTTTGACACTACATCGCAAACTAAAATCTTAAGTTATTAGATATATGAATAATCACTCTTATATATGTCATGACCTACAAACTAAACGTTGTGACTGGCGCACAAGCTGTACTCCTAGTCTGGTAAGCTTATCAACTAATTTAACAATTAAGCAATTAAATAGTTCTAAATAACCATTTAGAAAATATATATAATTTTTCTCAAAATATCGACAGAGTATCCTCTGTAATTTCAACATTCCCAAATTTAAAAAAATTTTGTTTAAACGTTTAACTCAGTTATAATTCATAGAGCATGATCTAAATATTTAATACATTTCCCAAAAAAAACTCTCTAGACTCAAAATAGTTGCAAAATAATCACGACTCAACAGACTTTACAAAGGGCTCTTGGTCAAAGAGGCCTACCAAAAATGATGGAGACTTGAATCTACTAACAGCTTGCTACTCAACTGCTTGTGAATTTGAAAAAAATGAACAACATGAAGAAGTAAGTCACAAAGACTTAGTGATGAGACAAAAACCACCACCAACTAGAAGAGAAACACAAAAAGGCACGAATAATTATTTTACAATCTTGTGGGAATTATGTTAAACAATGCTATCTAAAATATAGATAATTCTCAAGTAAAGTATACACATGATAAAATTATTAAACTTATAATTTAGCCGTTCAAGTGGAAATATTTAAAATGCAATTCATACAGAAGTGAAATCAAAATGAGCAACCTCAAAAATATTATAAAAAAATCAAACAAGTAAAAACATAAATTTTTGGGAACCAAGAGGTAGCTACATGTCATTGATAGCCCTCTCCTTCTAAGGGTTGCTTTCCCTTAGGGGAAACTCCATCTAACGGATAACCCTCTCCTCTCAATCCCGCAACGCATCATCACGCATCAATTAGGGAGTTTACATTTTGTTGATAGTCCTCTCCTCCCACGGATAACATTTCTCATAGGGGTGACTCCATCTAACGGGCGACTCTCCCTAATCAAAATGATGTAACTAGGTGCACCTACCGCCGTTAACGATTTCATAATTAAAACAACGATTTCCAAAACACGTACTTAAAAATCATCTCTCATTTCATCGTAACTCATGAGAAACATAAAAATGAGTAAAATAATAATTATAGCATAATAAAAATATGACAATGATCGTCGTCTACTCACAACTATGGAGAATCGCCTAAGTTTGTTTCCCAACAACTTCCAGAGTAGTAGGCAGGACCTCAACTAACAAATTTGAGTATCAAAAATATTCTCAAGACTTTAGAAAAATTATTCTAAAGTTTAGCTAACTTTAGGAAAGCATAAAAATTCTTTAAATCTACTCTAAACACAAATAAGATTTTTTAACAAAACTACATTTTTTTTCCAGAGATTCATTATTAGCATTAGAGTTGTGTATTTACCTCAAAGAGTCTCAATAAACAACTTTCAAGAAATGAGTACTCTTCTCATTCCTTAGAGCACAAACCCTAACCCAAAATCTTAACCTAGAGTATTTGTAGGAGTATGAGAAGTTATGCTTTTGGAGATGTTAAATTCATTTTAAGGGTTGAGGGTTTATGTGTTGTAGATGAGAAGAAGCAAGGAGAAAGAAAAAAGAAAAAAAAAAACAAAAAATGGGGGGAGAGTTGTGTTTCTGTTGAGAGAGAGAATAAAGAGGGAAAAGTGAAGTGGAAAGTGAAGTGAGGTGGATGTGGTTTGGTTTTAATTTATTTATTACTAGTCGATGAAGGACTAACCACTCACATTTGAATTCCAACAATTTTCCCCTCAAGTGTGAGTTACCTACAACCCTAGATTTGATCTATACTAGGATCTCCCACTCCCGCTCCTCCATCAAGCCAAACCAGACTCTAATACAATTTGTTGGGGAGTTCAGGGGAGCGTGAAAACAACAATGGATTAAACGTTCAGTATTCCTAAGAGACCTTGACACCACATCGCAACCTAAAACCTTAAGACATTATGTATATGTATCATGTCCATATATTGATTTAATAAGGCAAGTATACTAGAGGATGATACTTTCAGAGGATGTCATTTCACTTCTTCACTCCATGGATAAGTCTCACTTTGATGAGCAAGGCATATTGAGATGTTGATTTCTTCAAAGTTACGGGCTTAGATGTTTGACTTAAGAAAATTGACTTTTTATCAGAGTATTGATTTTGTTAGTGTGTTAACCTGATCCATATGATCAACTGGTTTTGTCATAATTATCAGACGCAAAATTATCAAAGTGGGCTTGTATTATCAGTTTCATCAGAGACACGTTGATCAACGTTGGACACAGCTTTAATGGATTCTTTATAGCGTTGATTTGATTTCTTCATTCATTTTCTTTGTTCATTAAAGAGTTTGAGTTTATCCAAAGCATTAATTATATCAGAGGCTTCATTTAGAGATTTATTCTTTGGTCTTTGAGTTAGAAGATCAACAAGAGTCTTTAGTCCGAAGCAACTGATTTTTACAGTGTTCTTTTCCTTTGTTATCAGAGAATCAATCATTAACTTGTATTTCCTTTGTATTTAACGCTTTGACTTGGACTATAGATTATTAGATGCTTGTTGCAATACTTTTATTGTTATATCATGACTTACTATATTAGAAGACATAACTACTTGTTTATTAAGTGATACTATTCTTCGTGCTAAAAACACTTAGATTATTATCTTGAATGTACTCATAATCTATGCTATCTGAAAATAGATAGTAATTAATATAAATCTTTTTCTTCTAACTTAATATACATATTTAGCAAATATAGTTAGGGGATAACTGTTCTTATTATTTTTGTTATCATCAAAACATCGATCAGAGGATTGCAACTAAAATCACTTTTGCACTAATAGAATCCCAATGTCCTTGCAGAAGTTTACTACCATGAGTTTGCAAACTAAGTTCCATTATCTAAAACAATGTTGTGAGGAAGGATAAACTTGCAGATAATCTTCTTATAGTAGAATCTCCAAATTGATCTATTGCGATCCGAAAAATTGCTTCTACTTTAACCCATTTAGTGAAATAATCAATGGCCACCATAAGAAATTTCAATTGTCCCGGTGCTAGGGATAAGTAAACAATATATCCACTCTCCACATGTAGAATGGCCATGGGGGATCACATCATGTAGAACCCAGAAAGGGCATGATGTAAATGAGAAAATCATCGGCACTTGTCACACTTTCATACATATTGGGTGCAATATTAAGCTATGGTTGGCCAAAGTATCGTGCTCTGACAACCTTGTTGGCCAATGCTCGTCCTCAAATATTTCTTCCACAAATCCCTTCATGTACTTCTCTTGTCACGTAGCTTTCCGCTGCCGAATTGAGACACCGCAACATTGGGCTAGCCATCCCTTTCTTAAACAACTTTCCTATTATCAACGTGTAACGTGTTAGATAATTTGTAACTCATGTATAAATAGCATATTCAATTCATTCAATAAATAAGCCCTACAATTCATATGCTTGTGTATGCTTATGTTTCTTGCACTTGAAGTAGCAACTTTGAAAGCTAACAATTGGTATCCAAAGCCATAAGAGATGATCCAAATCAGAGTGAAAACACGAGTGGAATGTGAGGATTAAAACAAGAGTGAAGTAAGGATGAGTTCAAGTGCAAACAACGGAAATTTTCCAGCCCATATGCCACACTTTGATGGAAAAGATTAGGATAGATGGAGAGTGCAAATTCGAGCATTATTTGGATTTCAAGAACTGTTCGAAATCATAGAAAATGGTTTTGAGGATCCGGGAACTAATCCAATAGAGGAGTAGAGATCAAGTTTTAAAGAAAACAAGAAGAAAGATTGAAAAGCTACATTCATTCTTCATCAATGCCTTGATACAACCAACTTTGAAAAGATATCTGATGCAAGAAGTGAAAAAGAAGCCTGGGACATTCTTGAGAAGTGTTATTCAGGAG
This sequence comes from Cicer chorassanicum, assembly GCA_037974735.1. Taxonomy (NCBI): domain Eukaryota; kingdom Viridiplantae; phylum Streptophyta; class Magnoliopsida; order Fabales; family Fabaceae; genus Cicer; species Cicer chorassanicum. The sequence continues at coordinate 16,113,137 of JBBPBP010009778.1, read as the reverse complement.
GAACCAAGGTAAATAAGGTGAAGTTGCATACCTTACAAAGGAAATTCGAGCTGGTGTAGATGGAGGAACAAGAAAAGGTATCAGATCTGATTTCAAGATTAAGAGTAATCACAAATCAGATGGCTGACTGTGGTGAGAAGTTGACTTAACATATGTTATGTGAGAAGATTTTGAGATCCTTGCATCCCAGGTTTGATTACATTGTGTGTGCCAATGAAGAATGCAAAGACATTTCAACATTGAGTCTTAAAGAATTGCAGTGAACATTAGAAGTAAGAGAATTGAGAATGGATGAAAGGAATGGAGTGAAGTCAGGGGATCAAGCACTGGCAGCACAAGTTCATAAGAAAGGAGATCACATAAATAAATTCAAGAAGTTTGGGGATAGGTTTGAGTTCTCATCAAATGAAGGAAATTCATGTGGTAAATCCAAAGGCAAATCAAAGAATTTTGACAAGAAGAAGGTACAATGCTACAATTGTGAGAAGTTTGGACACCTTGCTGATGAATGTTGGGCTGGAAAAGGAAAACAGAAGAAAAAGGATGAGGATGAGACCTGTGCTGCACAAGAAGATGATTTAGATACACTCTTGTTGATGGCTACCACGAATGAAGAACCATCTCAATCCCAATTCCGGTTCCTTGAAATTGGATGCTCCAATCACATGACAAGTCACAAAGAATGGCTGGTGGATATTGATACATCAAGAAGAAGCAATATCAGGTTTGTTGATGACAAAACCTTGGAAGTTGAAGGTGCTGGCAACACGGTGATCAAAAGAAGAAATGGCAAGACAGTGGTGATTGATAATGTGCTGTATGTGCCAGGGATAAAAAAAATCTGTTGAGCATAGGCCAGCTGATTCAGAAAGGATTTCAAGGGATTATGAAGAATGATGCACTAGAAATGTATGATGTCCAAAAGAAGATGATAGCGAAGGTTCATCTCTCAAAGAACATAACCTTTGTCATAAGTATACAAGCTGCACACATCCATTTCTTGAAGGTAGTGAGCTCAATTGATGAGAACTGGTTATGGCATTCAAGGTTTGGTCACCTGAATTTTAGAAGCCTGCAACAACTAGGAACAAAGAAGACGGTACGTGGCATTCTAGTGATTGATGTTCCTGAAAAGGTGTGTGAAGTGTGTATGGCAGGAAAACAATCAAGGAACTCCTTCAGCTCACAAGTGCAAACAAGGGCAAAGGATTGTCTTGAAGTGGTTCATAGTGAGATATGTGGACCATTTGAGGTGCCATCATTAGGAGGTAAAAAGTACTTCATATCATTTGTTGATGAATTTAGTAGAATGTTGTGGATTTATTTGATAAAGACCAAAGGTGAAACATTTGACATGTTCAAGAATTTAAAAGTGAAAGTTGAAAAACAATGTGAAAAAATTGTCAAAGTGCTAAGGACAGATGAAGGTGGTGAGTATACATCACATGAGTTTGAGGAATTCTGTGTCAAGCATTGAACTGAACATGGGGTGACTGCCCCTACACACCTCAACATAATGAACTTGCTGAAAGAAGAAACAAAACCATCCTAGAATGACTAGAAGTATGTTGAAGGGAAAGGAATTGCCACACAAGTTTTGAGGTGAGGCTGCATCAACTGCTGCCTACATCCTAAATAAATGTCCAACAAAGAAGTTTCCAGAGAAAGTGCTAGGGGAGGTTTGGAGTGGTAGGAAACCAACAGTAGGGCAATTAAGGACATTTGGTGCTCTATGTTTCAAGCATGTGTCTGACCAGAAAAGAAGAAAGTTGCATGACAAGAGTGAAGCCATGATCTTGGTTGGGTATCATCTAACTGGTGCATACAAACTATATGATCCTACTAAAGAAAAATTGTAGTTAGTAGAGATGTAAAAATAGTTGAGCAAGAAATTGGGACTAGAAGCAGAAAGCCAAGAGCACCAGCCAGCTCTGGGACTGGAGACAAGATGCAAGCAACACCAACCAACACTGGGAACAGGAGACCAACAACATCAGCCAGTCTACACAAATTCTTGTACCAATGCAAAATGATCATTAGGCTAGTCGAGACACAATTGAAGAAAGGATAAAATCAAACAGATCTCAGAGAGCAAGGCAGCCACCAACACATTTAAAAGAATTTGAAGTATACAATGACAATGAAATTAACAATAGTGAAGATTTAGTTCACTTTGCTTTATTTGAAAATATAGAACCTTTAAATGTTGAAGAAGCTATGAAGAGAAGACCCTGGAAGGAAGCAATGATAGAAGAAATCAAGGCAATTGAGAAGAATCAGACTAGGTACCTGACTAACTTACCTCCAAAACAAAAGCAGATAGGAGTGAAATGGGTCTACAAACTCAAGTTTAATCCAGATGGAACAATTGCTAAATACAAAGCTATAATGGTTGCCAAAGGATTCTTACAAAGAGCAGGCATAGACTTTTCTGAGGTGCTTGCTCTCATAGCCAAGATTGAGACAATTAGACTGCTAATAGCATTGGCTATGCTAAAGGCTGGCTGATGTGCCAACTTGATGTCAAATCTTTATTTTTGAATGGATTGCTTGAAGAAGAAGTGTATGTCTCTCAACCACTAGGATTTGTGATTAAGGGAAAGGAGGATAAAGTGCTCAAATTGAGAAAAACTTTATATGGCTTAAAGCAAGCCCCAAGAGCTTGGAACAAAAAAATTGACTCATTCCTAATTAGCATTGGCTTCATCAAGTGCACATTAGAATATGGAGTTTATGTGAAACATTACATACTAAATGGAGGGCCAACAATGCTCTTATTGTGCCTGTATGTGGATGACCTGATGGTAATTGGAAGAAGCAAGAAATAAATTGAAGAATTCAAGGAAGTCATGAAAAATGAATTTGAAATGTTAGATCTGGGCAAGAAGACTTATTTCTTGGGAATGGAATTCATTGAGATAGAAGCAGGGCTGGTGATGCATCAGAGAAAGTATGCTGGAGAAATATTGAGAAGATTTGACATGGCTGGCTGCAACCCTGCTATTACTCCAATTGAAATCAATACAAAGCTAGGGAAAGAAGTTGAAAAGGAGCTAGCTGACACTGCTCTATTCAAGTAAGTTGTTGGTTCCCTAAGGTACTTGTGCAATACAAGACCTGACATTTGCTATAACGTGGGTGTCATTAGCAGATACATGGAGAATCCCAAGCACTCTCACTGGGTTGCAGTCAAGAGAATCATGAGATACATTCAAGGCACATTCGAACAAGGAATTCTATTAGCAACAGAATTAAAGCAAGGAGATGGAGACTTAGTAGGCTATTCAGATTATGATTGGTGTGGAGATAAGAATGATAGAAGAAGCACATCATGCTATGTATTCAAATTCATGAAATCTTCAATAGCATGGAGCTCAAAGCAGCAACCAGTCATAGCGTTGTCATCATGCCAAGCTGAATATATTGTTGGCAGTTATGCAGCCTGCCAAGCAGTGTGGCTAGAAACTTGATGGAACAAATTGAAGGTTGATGTATGCAGACCAGTGCCATTGATGATTGACAACATCTCAACCATAAATCTTGCAAAGAATCCTATATCTCATGAAAGAAGCAAACACATTGAAACAAGGCTTCATTTCTTAAGAGATCAAGTTGGAAGATGCAAGCTAAAACTCATATATTACCAAACTGAAATGAAAGTGGTTGACATTATGATCAAGGCATTGAGGAAAAATAGATTTGAGGAGTTAAGACAAATGTTAGGTGTAGTATCACTTAGATACTTGAATTGAGGACAAGTGTTAGATAACTTGTAATTCAAGTAAGGCATTAATTGTATGTGATAACTAACTAACTAGTCACTAAATTAGTTAGTTAGTTAAGAGAACAATTATAATGAATAGGAATAACTCATATATAAATAGCATATTCAATAAATAAGCCCTATAATTCATATGCTTGTGTATGCTCCTGTTTCTTGCACTTGAAATAACAACTTTGAAAGCTAACATAACGAGCAGACTTTTCTTGGATATTTTTAGCTTCATCTACGTTAGCTGGGAGCTCCTCTTTCTCCAGCTAGGAAATAATAAGGTATATCCAATTTTCTTTCTCTTGGATCGCCTTAACAAGGATGTTATCGGTGCTCGGACTTGATAAAGTTTCTTGGATGACTATGCATTGGCAATCGGGCTTCTTTGCGCAAGCAAGCTTGGACAACAAATCTGCCCTTGAATTTTGGTCTCTTGGGACAAGGATTAGCTTAAAAAAGGAAAACGCTGAGGATAATTCCTTAGTTTTCTCAAGACAATTTGCTAATTGGGTATCTTTTGCTTGGAACACGCCTACTACTTGAATTGTGACGAGTTGCGAATTGCTTTTCGCTCTTAGTTTGATTTTTGCTAGCTTTGAATTCAAAACGAAAGGGATTGTTCTATTAACAATTTATCTAAGGCTTTCAATACTATGCCAGCTATGCTACCTTTCCAATTTGACGTTCCGCCCATTAACAATGTCCTAATTGGTGGGCCCAATTTGGGGTGGGGCAGATAGCTCCCCAATGAAATTGGCCAACATTTTTGCATTAATGCTTCCTCAAGGAAAGAAAAAGATATCATACTCTCAAATTTCTATTGACCATGCTACCATCCTCCCAGCCAAATCTAAGTTTCGAAGTATTTGTTTGATTGGATAGTTTTGAAACATAGAGAGTATGTTAGTGTGCTAGTTTAAAATTTGTTAAAGTCTCACATCGGAACGCTTTCATATATTGAGTAGTTTTCAATTCTATAAATACTAAAGTCTCATATTGGATATTTAACATATGTGGATTTGTTTTCATCACCATATAAGGAGTGTCAAACTCTTGTGAAAAGCGATAGATGTAATTCCCAGTTTTTTCTTTTCTCCATCTTCTACTCGATGCACTTCCAAGCCACTTCTCCCGTTTCTTTCTGTCCCTTTGATTTTTGAGTGGTCCTAATATCACTATCCTTTTAGAGAGATTTTTGTGTGGTAATCCCTTCGATTTTTGAGTGGTCCTAATGCAACTGTCATTTTAAAGCAGCTTTTGTGTTGTAGTCCCTTCAATTTTTGAGTGGCCCTAATACCACTGTCCTTTTAGAACAATTTTTGTGTTGTAGTCCCTTCGATTTATGAGTAGTGTTTGAAGTAGCTTAAATATCACTAGAAAAGGGGTTGAATAGAGATATTGTAGTTTTAAAATTTTCTTATGAGCTGTTTAAAAACTATATCCTCTACGAGAGGATGAAACGCAAAATTTATGGGGATGAACATTTGTAACAGAAATAATAAAACATATAAAATGACACACAAATTTATACTGGCTCACCCAAAATAAGTTACGTCCAGTTCTTCACAAACTTGTGAGTTTCACTAATGTTCAAAATAACTTGTCCTCTAATCGGACTCTTTTTCTCTGTGTTTGTTCTTCAGCCTCACCAGGCTTACACTATCTTTCTTCTTGATTTACACCTATTACCAAGTTTATATGAACTTGGAATATACAATTTTAGTGAATTGTGATAAGGGTATGATTTTCTCTTTACAAAATTTTCTAAGAGGTTACTTTCCAAGATATAGTTAAAGACTGTAGAAAGTGCAAAGAGAGGATGAGATTGCTCTTCTTAGATTTGAGTGTTTCTCTTTTGTATGAGTAGTTGTTGTATTTAATGATGAAGAGTTATCTTCCTTTAATAGAGGTGATGAAGCTTCATTCATGAGGAAAAGTACCAAGTGACCGTTGGAGACTTGTTTAATTGTCCATGGTCATTAATTTGATTTTCAAAAGTGCCAATCAACTGTCCTTATAATACATAAGCTTAGGATGATGAGTTTGTAGTCCGTCCTTGGATAGGAGGATTGAGCTTTTCATAAATTAGGACATGACTTGTACTTTTGACTTTTTCCGTTTCCAAGAACTGTAGAGTCTTGCTTTTCTTGTCAAGGACAACACTTTTTCGTACTATGGTACTTTTGGACATTTCTTATGTATGAGGATGAATGGAACCAGAAGTTCATCCTTTCATTGTTTATCCTATGGCGTGGATCCACTTCTCATGATTTGTTTATCCTTTTGCTTTAGTATTGTTTGTCTTCAGATATAGATTCATCTTCTTTGAATTTGTCGTAGATTCATCTTTTCTATAGTATTGTATATCCTTTGTCTTAGAGGTTAAAGTTTCATCCTCTACTTGTTTATTCTCTAGCTTAGAGGACATGTTAAATTGTGTCAAATATACTTCTTTTGATCAAGGTGATGAGGAACCTGTTTTCTAACTTGGATATACTCAAGAGTACAGGTTAGATAATAAGTATAATCATAATCTTTGAAATGATTTTATTATCATTGAAACATTTGAGAGAGATTTTGTCTCAACAGTGTTAAGTACCATATTTTTAGAGTAGTCATTATAGCCATATTGAAGGTGTAATTCTAAAACGGTTTTCTACGGTGGAGTATGACTTTCCACGGTGTAGTAGAACTTTGATACAGTTTGTCAGTCTGGGTTGTTTTATCTTGGGGATTTTGTGGTTGGAAGGTTTTCAAAAATTCTCTCATACATAAAACAAAATAATTTTTTTGTAGAGAATCTAATAAATCGCCTTCAGAGATAAGAAAAAAAAATCTTGTTTCTTGTTTTCTTCTAAATAAGGTAGGGTCTACTAAGTCTATAAGGGTAGATTTATACACCATTTGTAAATATGATATTATTGTTCGCAAAGGGTACACCACTAATGACTTGTTTAAATTAAATGTTGAAATTAAGAAACTGTCTCCTTTTATTTACATGTTGTGTAATTTTAATATTTGGCATGCTAGACTTTGTCTTGTGAACAAACGTGTGATTTCAAACTTAAGTAACTTATGTTTAATTCCAAAGTTATCTTTAAATGATTTTGAAAAATGTGATTTTGTAGTCAAGTTAAAATAACAAAGAGTTCACATAAATCAGTAATTAGAGAATCTGAGCCTTTAGATTTAATAAACTCTTATATATATGAACTTGATGAGACTTTAACTAGAAATGGAAAACGTTATTTTATCATTTTTATTGACGATTGTTCTAACTATACTTTTTTAAACTAATGAAAAATAAAAGTGAAGTGCTTGACATGTTTAGGATCTTTGTAACTGAAATTGAAAATCAATTTAGTAGAAAGATTAAGAGGTTTCGTAATGATAGAGGAACCAAATATATTCTAGTTTGTTTAATGAGTTTTATAAATGAATGTGCAAACATGAGAAGGGGGTTGAATTATTTGTGACTAAGTTGATAACTTTTTCATTATTTGATTAAACTAGTTCAGATTTGATGATTTACTTGGAGTAGAAGCAATAACAAAACTAAGGAGTGCAGGAATAAAGTGACACAAATAATTTATCTTGGTTCACCACTAACTTGGCTACATTCAGTTCCTTCACTCAGAAGGATTTAATCCACTAATTCTACGACTTGAGGTACAAAGCACCTGACCCTCCAAGTCAGTCTTCTCAAATAGTCTGACATCCCCAGACTTTTGAGGAACACACGCACCTTAACTCTACCATCCAAGTCTTCTCCACACAATCTAACAATCCCAGATTGTTGAAGCCATACGAACACCACTATCAGGTTTGAATACAAAGGTTTGGAGTTTAAGTAGTTGCTTATAACAAGTTGATTATAACCATGACTATCACACTCTAAGAAAAACACTTGAAAAATATTTCTAATTCGAACAAGTGTTTCTCTCTTTGAACTCTAAGATAAATTTGAAATTTTGAGTTTGAGTTCTTCTACTCTTTTTTGATTTTTGATGATCTTCTTCTTCAGCCTTGATTATCTATTTATAAATAAAATTAGGGCTTCAATTTAGTCCTTGTTTAATTTTGAATTGTATCTTCATTCCTAACTTGGTCAACAATGATCTTATTCAAAAATAATTTTGAACAAGATGCTTTTTGATAATATGTTCTTTAGCCAATTCTTTATTTCTGAATCCAATATGAGCAGTTCTTCTAGATTGGTGATGTTCGTGTTTTATTTAGATGTAGTTTGTAAATTTTTCAGATTGATTATATTCGTATTTTGTTCAGAATGAGTTTGTAAATTCTTCAGATTGATACTATTCATATTTTGTTCATATTGAGTATGTAAATTCTTCATATTGTTTATGTTTGTATTTTGTTCAGATTGAGTTTGTAAATTCTTCAGATTGATACTGTTCATATTTTGTTCAAATTCAGTTTGTAATTTTTCAGATCAAACTTTCTTTTTATTGCTTGCTTTGATCTGGGCGAGAACATAGTGCTGGACTGATTCTTGAACTTTCACAAATAGGAATATGACTTAGCCCAAATCAGTATTTTGTCATTTGTCAAAATCTGAATCATATTTTTGCAAATAATATATGTATCTTCTTGTGAGTGTTTCTTCTTATAAACAATTATTGCTCATATATTCTTGTAAATAATTAATATCTTCTTGTGATAAATTTTGACCAAATCTTCTTGTAAATAATTCATATCTTATTGTTGATAAGATGTTGATCATATCTTCTTCAAATCTTGACTATATCTTCTTTTCAACTTGTCAAATATTTTCTTCAATTATAAATCTGAATCAAATCTTATTTTAGATTGTTTTCAAAAACATGAATCTTTTTTCATACTATGTGAAGTCAAATATATTGTTCTCATAAAATTATTTTGTTAACATCAATACTCTAAGTATAAGACCAACTTGATTCCAACAATAAGTTGCATGAAATTATACATGAAACAACTGCACCATATTCGTCTAAAATAAATGGTAAAGTTGAAGGAAAGAGTATAACTCTAACTGAATTATTTGTTGTTATTATCCTTACTAATAGTGTTGCATCTCATTAGTTGGGGGAACTTTTATTGACTGTTTTCAATGTTTTGGATAGTACTAAATCTAAAAACAAAACATCTCTGTATGAGATTTTGAAGAACAGACAACCGAACTTGTCTTATTTTCGAACTTGGGGTTGTTTGGCTTATGTCAGAATCCCCGATCCCATGCGAGTAAAACTCAAGGTCGGCCTAAGGGTAAGGCCACTAAAGCAAATACTTTAGGCGTCCATGAAAAATAAAATATTTACTTTATCAAATGGTCTAAAAAAAAATTACTGAATAAAAAGGTCTGAATTTAATATTATCTCAACAATATTAAATAAATTGAAAAAGATATATTACATGACATAAATTATACAAATTTAGTGATGCAATGTTAAAATTTAAAAAATCTGCTTTAAGTCTCATATTAAAATTCGTTTTAGGCCTCCAAATGTATTGAGCCTACCCTACTTAAACTCACCAGTAAAGCCTGTAAACAACATAGGGTATAGGTTTTATGACCTAAATGTGAAAGTGATTATAGAGTCAAATGATGTTGACTTCTATGAAAATATATTCAATTTCAAATCGAGAAATAGTGGGGGTTGCAAACTAAGTAACGTTCTTGCGATGAGGAGCACTGAAAGCAATAAACAAGGTGGAATAGAATCTCGAAGAGGTAAGAGAGCCAGAGTTGCTAAAGATTACGGACCTGATTATACGACTTATACCTTAGGAGAGGATCATACAAATCTTCAAGAAACTTTGTCATCTTTGGATGCAGATTTATGGAAAGAAGCTATACATGATGAGATGAATTCTCTAGAGTCTAACAGGTACTAACATTTAGTAGACTTGTCTCCCAGTTGCAAATCAATTAGTTGTAAATGGATATTGAAAAAGAAACTAAAACTCGATGGAACTGTTTATAAATACAAGGCTCGCCTTGTAGCCAAATATTTTAGACAAAGAGAAAATATAGATTTCTTTGACACTTTTTCACCGGTCACTATAATTACATCCATTAGGATACTCATTTTACTTGCTGCTATTTATAACTTGGTGGTACACCAAATGAATGTCAATTTTTTTTTAAATGGTGACTTGGAAGAAAAAATCTATATGGAGCAACCTGAAAACAAGAAAACAAGGTCTGTAAGTTAGATAAATCTATGTATGATCTTAAACAAACTCCTAAGCAATGACATGAAAAGTTTGATAATTTGACTATGTCGAATGAGTTTAAAGTGAATGAAAGTGACAAATGTATTTATTACAAATTTGAAAATGACATTTGCACTATCATATGTATCTATGTAGACGAATTACTCATATTTGATTCAAATATTCATACTGTAAATATTTTGAAATCATTGTTGTGTAACAACTTTGATATGAAAGACCTTGGAGAAATGAGTGTAATCCTTGGAATCAAGATTACTAGGTCAAAAAAAGGAATTTAATTGGATCATTCTCACTATGTTGAAAAGATCTTAAATAGATACAAATAATTTGAATTGAAACCTGTTTACACACCATATGATTCAAGTGTGAAACTTTTCAAAAACATTGGTGAAGGTGTTAGACAAACTAAATATGCGAGCATCATTGGCAGCCTTAGGTATGCCACTGATTGTATTAGACCCAACATTGCCTACATCGTGGGACTATTGTGCAGGTTTACTAGTAAACCTTGTATGAAGTATTGACACGTTATCGAGAGAGTCATGGGATATCCTCGGATTACATTATCAAAGATTTCTTTCCCAAGGAAAACACATTTGCTTATGCACAATCTTATAGAAGCGTTTGACGCTACATCATAAACATTTTTTTTTTAATTCAAGTCGGGTGTGTGTTGGAACATAGATAGTATGTTAGTGTGTGAATTTAAAATTTGTTGAAGTCCCACATTGGAAAGCTCTCATATATTGAGTAGTTTTCGACTATATAAATACTAAAGTCACATATTGAATATTTAACACCAATGAGTTTGCTTCCATCATTATATAAAGAGAGTCGAATTCTTGTAAAAAGCACACCAAAGTTGGATGCAACTCCCAACTTTCTCTTTTTTTTTTTTTTTTTATGCTCAATGCACTTCTGAGCCACTTCTCTTATTTCTTTCTATCCATTTGATTTTTGAGTGGTTCTAATACCATTGTTCTTTTAGAGCAGTTTTGTGTTGTAATCCCTTCGATTTTTAAGTGGTCCTAATACTACTGTCCTTTTAGAGTGGTTTTTGTGCCATATTCCCTTCGATTTTTGAGTGACCCTAATATCACTATCTTTTAGAGCGATTTTTGTGCCGTAGTCGCTTCGATTTTTGAGTTGTCCTAATACCACCATCATTTTAAAGCGGTTTTTGAGTCGTAGTCCATTTAATTTATGAGTGGTCTTAAATACCATATTTTTAGAGTGGCCATTATAGCCATATTGAGGGTGTAATTCTAGAATGGGTTTTCTACAATGCTTGTAAAGCTCTTATATAGTTTGTCTAGGTTGTTTTATTATGAGTACTTTGTGATTGATAGTCCGTACTGCACAATTTGAACAGTGTCATGAAACGTCTTAAAAATGATGACCTAGTCTGTGACTCAATCTAGTAATATCTTCGGTGGCTGAAAATTATTTTAAAAACCGTTTTTCAAAACTAAAAAATAATAGGTAGTTTGTTCTTCCTATCACTGTGACTTTGGAAATAATGATGAAGTCGTCGCGCCATGATGATTACTTCCAATTTCAGCCTTTCGACCTTTTGACACCGGATCTCAACACTCTTGAACACCTTGCTGACAAAATATACAAGCTTTTGTTCTCCACCTTCCTATACATGTACTGAACTCAAAGCATAAATTGTTTGAGTTTGGTGAAGGCATGTTCGTATTCATGAGCCCATAAGAACTTTCCTCCAATTCGTTAGTCTTTAAAACCATATCATCTATGTATACATCTAAAGTTTTTCAAAAGTGGTTTGCGGACACTCTATCCATCAGACGTTGATGGGTAGCTCCATCATTCTTTACGAGAACCACAATAGTCAGCCATGTGAGGTCCTTAATTTCATGGATGAAAGAGGCGTCTAGCAGCTTTTTAACTTCTTCATCTATGACGACTTGATGCTCCTATTCCATTATCCTCTTTCTCAGGGATACTAGCTTTGCTTCTAGTCTCATGGCTAAGTGATGGCCAATTATTTGTGGGTCGAAACTAGGTAAAGCATATCGAATCATAGTCAGAAGCTTCCCAATTCGCATTGGTACGTGATACGGATTCAAATACATAGTTCGTTACTTAAGAAGAATCGGACACGTGGAGGATATATATTGCCGGTATGTTTGGGTTTGTGAGAGTTATAGTTAATATATTAATTAATTTATGTTTTTTTTTTTTATTATTTATTATTTTATCAGTGATGAATTTTTTTATTTAATCAAATACTAAAATTTACATACTATAAAATCATTAATTAAAAACGAAGTGTTTGTATATTATTTTAGCTTTCAAATTTTTATTACTTGTATGAAAAAATGTGAACAGAAAATAATATTTGCATTATTTTTTTCTTTTATTTTTAAAGAAGTTTGTACTTAAATGAATTAATGTTTGGCATTTGAATACTCAAAACCTCCCTAGTAACTAAGTCTAGAAACTTGAAAGCTGCTTTATAATAATATACTCCTAATTGCCAAGGTCTGGTACTGGTGTTTTTTTTTTCTGATTGCTTTTTTATTTCTCTCTCGCAAAAGTACCGCGAACCGATTTGCAAGTACCAATTCGCGGTTCGTGGGGGTAATGGCGAATTCTGTAACTATGTACATGATCCCAGAAAAAATACCAACATTCTTTCTTAACAGGGAGGTTATCAATTTTTCTTCCTCTGCATTGAATGAGGTCCCTAGCTTCGTGGTATGATTAGACTCATTCCCAGTCTGAACCTATTTGAGGATCGCAATTGACGAAACTCAGTGTTTTGTGTATTCGTTTCTTGGGTCTAAATCCACTAAATTAATGTTATGGGAACTAGCTCCTGGTGGATCTTTTCCCTTGTTCTGCTTTCTATAGTGCATGTCGTCTTGGTAACACAACCTGGAAGTCTTCTTATTCACTTTTAACACTCCAACTCCTCTCACTTCAAGAAAAACTGTTGTTATCTATGACATATTTTGTCTTTACCCACGACAATTTTGTAGATAACGTAAAATTACTCACGGACACAAGTTCGTAAATAATTTGCTCGTAGATAAATACTTACTCACGGATGAGCAATGGGATACTGTGATGATTAAGGATAATATATGGAGCTGGCAACAAAAGGATGCTGAAGGAAAGGGACAAAAAGAAGGTAATCAAGGACATGTGGTGAATGATCCTTGCATCATGGAGCGAAGGATGGGCAAGAGTGAGAGAATCCCTAATAGAAAATATTCCTCTTGTCAGTAAAAATAGAGGGAATGAAGGAATGATTGGGGGATCATTTTGGATACAAGTCTTCCCCTTCTCTAGTGGCATTCCTTGTGAATGAATCTCTTTTAAATTCTACTGCAATAAACTTGTACCTTTTCATTCCAAGAAATGATTGAGTAATCATATTCAATCTAATATTTCTTAAATTCTTCATTTGTACTTGTTCTTAATATAGTGAAGAGATTTTTGTAAATCGTTTTCTGCTCACAGATCTTTACTATTGTTACAAATACGCTTACTTAAAGAATGTCCGTGGTTAGTATGACTCACCGAATCTCCGTGAGTAATGTGACTTATATATTTTCTGTGGGTAAAGACGTAGATACTTATCTACGGAAAAGTCACAAGTAACATTACTCACATATTGTAATCCTTGAAAAATTCTATTGTTTTCTATTTGATATTTATAGGTTTATCCATGACATATTCATGGGTAAATTAATCATGGAAGGAACATTGATAATAACATTCGAATTATGTATCATCTACTCATGAAATTTTCGTGGATAATGAATAAATAATTTTCAGTCTATTTTGTTATTTACTGTTTGCTGTATTTTTTTTAATGTATTTTTAAAATAAATTGCAAGCATAACAAAATGTCATTGTCAAAACAAAGTGAAGTATTATGTAAATAGTATTGTCAAAAAGCACACAATGACTAGCACAAGTCTCAAAATAAGCACATTGTCACTACCATAAGTTTCAAAATAAGCACATTGTCACTACCAAAAGTTTCAAAATACACATGATGACACTATTGTACGAATATATATATAGATAATGCCTACAAGTCTAAGCAAAAGATGTAGTCATAACTACTAAATGAAACAGACACAGAAAACAATATTACTCCTTGTCGTCATCATTGTTAGACTCATCCTCATCATAATCTGGATGACGACGATGATGGGAGGACTTAGCCTGTATGGAAGCAACACTTTTTGCCAATGTTGCTAGCTGCATCTGGAGCTCTGTTTGTTGAACTTCCTCTTGTTGACGTTGCTATGCTTTCCGTAGCTCTTCTTGTGCCTCTTGAGAGGAAACTAGAGGGTAAGGTGTAGGGTGGAGAGTACGGTAACGGGGGCATTTAAAGATGGCGTTCGATAATAACTTATCAATATATTTTAATACACTTTTTTATAGTTGTACTTTGCAGGTTTCAATGTCTAATAGTTATTTTTTACCATGTTTATCATCTTAATGTCATAATTGGCCTTTAGTCACTATCTTGAGTATTTTTCGGTTTTTATTAGCTCTTGATACTATCTCTTTCTGCAAACCATACGTTGGGTTATGTGTGTCCGATTGAGATGATATGGGATGCGTTGGGAATCTAAGACGCAGAAATACAACATCTATGTTGGACGCAATTATGGTCAAACAGGCTGATTACTGAAGCTAGTGACTTGATTACAGGTTTTGGATCACTTGTCATGTGATTAGTTACTATTGGGCTATTAAACATCATTATAGCCACTTTGATACATGTTTTGCAAATCCTAGCTCTAGAATTATGTTTTATGCTTTAATCGACCTCTATGCAAGGCTAAAACTCTTGATCAATTCATTGGTTAGGGAATGGTTATAACGATCTTAAGGTTTTAATCTTTAATGTTTAATTTTGTTTTTTATAATTTCAAGTCTTTTCCTTTCACTTGCAAATTCGTTCTTTAATATTGACGTTTAATCATATGAAAACCATTTTTGCTTTGCTTTGTGATTATTTCAAATAAAACGGACGCTTGCTTTACTATATTTTGAATGGAGATGGTTAGGTTCTATTTGGCTTAGTAATAGGTTTTGAATTCGATAATAAAATTGATTATGTTACTGTGATGTTTGTTCCAATAATATATTTGATCAAATCTTTTGACGTTTTGTGGAATACAAGATTAGGAATTAACTGACGCTTATTGAGTTAATTTTATGATCAAACAAGATTAGGAATTTAAAAAATAATACCTTTGTAATCATGTGAATGATCCAAAGTAGCAAGTTGAAATCCCGAGCTAATGGACTGATTGCTTTTAATTGATTGTTTAACCCTCATCTTAATCTTTCTCAAAGAAATCGAAACCCCCCAAATTTACTTCTTTATCGTTGTTCTTACTTTTTGTATTGATCGAATTAGAGATCCTTATGATACGTCCAATGTTTAACTATCTTAGTTTACTACATTACCATTTTTAATTTATTTTGATCGCGTATGACTGCATATGAATAACATCATACGAGGACATGGCGTTGACGACTATATAATGAACCTCAATGGTTCTAGCATTCTCTTCCACTCTTAAGGTAGTTTTTAAGATTATGTAACCTTTCAACTAGACTTGCTTGTCTGAAAAGCCGACTAATGAACATCTTGAAAAGGGATGTCAGTCGAGCATCTAGGGTCTATTAGGACCCTCTTGATAAAAAAATTTAACATTTGTAAGATGACCACCATAGGGTCGTCCTTGTGGAGGTAAACTCCTTCTAGATCCTTGTTCCAAAAAGTCACTTAGGAGAATTGGGGAATTGCCAAATTAGTAATCAAGTGTTGAATATGCATTACCATACAAACATATTTGTGATGTGTTTAGCTTGATTCACCCCACCAACAAAGCCACTAGTGATGATGTTTGGAGTGTGCCTTATTGGTCCCTCGTCCTTTTTCTTGTCTTATTTCTCGGAAGGGAGATTTTGGCCATTTCTAGCGATGACGTAGATGACTTTTGCAGCCAGAACTATTGTTACGATGACAAACATATTTGTTTAGGTGTCCCTTCTTGATGAGCTTCTCTATTTGTGATTGAAGCAACCGGTACTCTTTGGTATCATGACCACGAGCTTTGTGAAAAGTGCACCATTGCATGACATTTATAGGAGTAAGCGAGAGCTCTTGAAACCTTTTCAATGGTGAAACGTATTATAGCCGCCTTTCCATCCTCTTATCTTTCATATGCACGAAGGGGTCTTGCCTTCACTCCACTCCATGTCCTTGGCATCTCTGGCTCTTTTTTCTGCATTTCTTTCCTTGCCCTTGATGGAACACTCCGCCCTGACCATGATTTCCTACATATTCTTCCTTGGAACCTGGGCTAATGATTCATTGAAAGGGCATGCTTTCAAGCCAGTTTGAAAGGCTTCTACAAACATATCCTGATTTGGTTGCCTCGTTGAAGCATTCGAGGATGTCTTTCAAAATGTGCTTGACTCGCATGCCCCAATTATGGACATTAGAGTATTAAAAACCATGAGATGTTCTTATGGATCTCACTTCCCATTGAAAAATTCTAATTAGGCTTAAAGTTCTCAAGGACTATGCCATTCATGATCTTTATAATAAGTGCTTTGGTTCTTCTATTTCCTCTGTCTCGTCTTCTAGGATGTCGAATTGCTTGTATCTGGGTCTGTAAGGTCTCATTTTGCTCTTGCAATTTTTGTACAACGAATTGTCGGGTGGACTCACTTTTCTCATGTGGAACCCATCAATTTTATTATTATTATTATTAAACGAATAAAGATGTTAATGGACTTTGATCCATGTGTGCTTAAATCCCTAATTGTTATAAAGTAAAAAAAAAATGTTGGTTCTGATATCACTTTATTAGGAAAAAACCACATATAACTATCTCAATAATACAACATATTTTCCCCTACCTGTGCAGATAAATGGCCAAACAGAAAATACAATTCCACATAGCAACAACAATTGACAGAAAATTAAATATGAGACAATTTTTAACGTGGAAAACTTCCCTTAAAGTGAGAGAATAAAAACCACGAGACTTAGTCCAGTAAAACCTTCCAATATAATAATTAATGGGTACACCAAAGTCTTCCTAGTAACACTAGGTAACATCAATCAACAATAGTCATCACCAAAGGGTGGAAACCAAACAAATAACAAACAACTTTAGAGAAGGTAAAACTACTAACACCGTATGTTAAAAGAACAAACTCAGTGGTAACAATAACATAATAAAATTGTAGACCAAATGGAACAAGTTTGCTACACACCTATTACCATACTAGTAAAATTTGGTGAGTTCCCATTGGAAAGTGAGGCCACCCAACAAATCTTTCCCTCATGACTTAAGTGCGAAAGTACTGCTCAACCATGACTGTCTTCTCTCTACAACATATCATCTTCGACATAGGCAATACCTTCGTTATCATATATGAACCATTCTCATCTGTATGAATCTTTTCAATTGAAAATGATTTCATTTCTAGTACATCTGATATTCAATGATACCGCAACTCAATATACTTCGACTTTGGAAAGTGAGGCCACCCAACAAATCTTTTCCTCATGACTCAAGTGCGAAAGTATTGCTCAACCATGACTGTTTTCTTTCTACAGCATATCATCTTCGACACAGGGAAGACCTTCGTTATCGTATATGAACCATTCTCATCATATGAATCTTTTCAATTGAAAATGATTTCATTTCTAGTGTATCTGATATTCAATGATACCGCACCTCAATATACTTCGACTTTGTAGGAAAAGTTGGATTCTTGCTGAGATGGATCACACTCTGACTATTACAAAATAACACAAAGTTGTCTTGCTTGAGTCCTAACTCGTATAGGAATTTCTTCATCCACAAGAGCTCCTTGGAAGCTTTAGTTGCTGCAATGTACTCAACTTCAGTAGTGGATAAAGTAACACACTTTTGTATCCTTGACTTGCAAGACACAGCTCCCCTTACAAACGTCATCATATAAAAAGAAGTAGAGTACATAAGATCACCACCTCTATAGCATAAACACACTTTGGAAGTGCCACTGAGGTATATGAGAATCCACCTCACTACTTGTCAATGATCTTTACTAGGATTTAAGAGAAACAGACTGACAACTCCAACTATATAAGCAATATTTGGCCTTGTGCATACCATATAATACATACAACTACCAACTGCAGATGCATAAGGAACCTTCTTCATCTCTTCTTTGTTTTTCTCACTTGTAGGGCATTGATAGAAATTCAATTTGAAATTAGTAGCAAGTGGAGTACTAACAGGTTTACAATCGCTCATGTTAAAACCTCTATAACACTTTCTCAATGTAATTGTGCTAAGACAACCACAATTTATCATTCTTCCTGTCACGACTAATTTTCATACCCAAAATTTGCTTTGCAGGACCCAAGTCTTTCATTGCAAAAGACTTGTTCAAATCTTTCTTTAGAGATTGAATCTTCTTAGTGTCATGACCAACAATCAACATGTCATCCACATATAACAAGAAAATAATATAATCAACATCATATAATTTCTTGATAAACACACAATCGTCAGAAGTAGTTTTACCGTACCCATGTTTCTCCTTGAAAGAATCAAAGTTCTTGTACCATTGTCGAGTTGCTTGCTTGAGCCCATACAAGCTTTTCTTAAATTTACACACAAACTGCTCTTTACCTTTGACTTCGAAACCATCTGATTGCTCCATATAAATATTTTCCTTCAAATCGCCATGAAGGAATGCAATTTTCACATCAAGTTGTTCAACTTCTAGGTTAAAACTAGTTGCTAATCCAAGCACAACTCGAATAGAGGACATCTTCACCACAGGTGAAAAAATTTCTTCAAAGTCAACACACTTTTCCTTGATTAAAACCTTTCACAACCAATATTGCTTTGTATCTTGGTTGAGAACTATTCTCTTATGCCTTTATCTTGTAGACCCATTTGTTCTTGAGTGCTTTTCTGCTCTTAGGCAACTTTACCAACTCAACTGTGTGATTCTCATGCAAGGAATTCATCTTTTGTTGCATGGCCTTCAACCACTTTTCTTTATCAACATTTATAATAGTCTCTTGGTAGTACTCTAACTTTTCACTATCCGTGATCATCACAAACTCATGTAGAGGGTATCTTTGAAAAGGTTGACGTTTTTTAGTAGATCTTCTCAAGTCAAACTCAATTGGTGGCTCAGCTGGAACATGTTCATCATGGTGTGGTACATGATCATCAATTATATTCTCATCATCTATGTGTATAACTCCCCCATCAACAAAATTTTATGTAGAGGGCATAAGCATAACATCAATGTAACTTCTTGAATTTGATTTCTTTTTCTCAGCTTTATCAAATTTTTTAATAGCTTTATCAAATTTTTTAATAGTTTGACCAAGGCGCATATGCCATAAATCATAAGAGGCATGTTCAATTGCATTCAGTTCTTTCTTGCATAGTTTCATAGGTATCCTATAGAGAGAAAAAGAATTTTGCTTATTTGCAACCACTAGAGACCCTTTGGTGATTTTACATATACCACCACCATCAAAGTTAGTGCGATAACTCTTAATATCCAACGCTTTCTTCTAAACCAAATCCAAACGAATATCAAGAATATATCCAACATTCTTCAATTGAAGCTTGCAACCAATCTCAGTTTCAACCCAAACATCTCCCATACTTATAATTTTACATACTCATCCATCTCTCATTTTTACCGTGCCAAAATCATCAACACTATAAGATGAAAAGAAACACGCCTAGGAGTAACATGATATGTGTGACACCCTAAACCCAAAATAACATTTATAATAATTTATACTAAATTATTTGAAGAAAACTCGCGACGAATGAAGAAAATCTGTTCAAGAAAGTAAAAACTTTCATATCTATTTTAGGATATCACGTTTCTCTAAATACATATGTAACAATTCAACTTTGTTCATCAATTAAAATTCAATGAACTTTATTTAACTAGAATTTCTTGATTTAATTCCCAAGACTTACTCATACTAAGGTTTTCATATAAAAAGTCATTTGTGATTACATAAGTAAAATACACATTACAACTTTTAATTCCTGGTATCACCTATCAGAGCGGGGTTCCTCCCAAACTTGAACTTCAAGACTCATTAACCTGTAGTGCGATTTCGCAAACGCATGACCAAGCCAGTCAAACACAAACAACGAAGGAGGTGAGTTTTGAAATTATGTTAATAGTATAATATAAGTAAGGAGAACACACAATTAATTCTAAATAAACTGTATCATTAGACAAACATTCTTCAAAGAAAAACATAATATTATAAAGTCAAAACCACTCAAGGAAAGTCAATACATTTCACTATAACATCAAATCATCTAAGAATAATTATTATTGCACACGACACATATTAATCACACCAAAACAATCACAAGAAAATGC
The DNA here is from genome assembly GCA_037974735.1 of Cicer chorassanicum. Classification (NCBI taxonomy): domain Eukaryota; kingdom Viridiplantae; phylum Streptophyta; class Magnoliopsida; order Fabales; family Fabaceae; genus Cicer; species Cicer chorassanicum. The sequence goes on along the minus strand of JBBPBP010009778.1, from coordinate 16,092,685 downwards.
AATGCTATGCATGAGCTTAGACTTTACTTCACAATGTGGTACCATTCTAACTCTGAAGTACTTGGTTAAGAGGCCATGATACTATGCCACCATTCCGGTGGACGGACAATTCAAATTGGCCCTATCCTCATAGATCCCCTCAACTCAACCTGAGACACATATACGCGACAGTCGAGGTAAACGCGTGTTGCATGGTAGCTCCTGACATTTGGAGTGCTACCTCCAAGTCACCTAGGAATTCCCCACCCGAATACCTCCAAGGTCTAACAATCTTGCCTTAAGGCTCAACAGTAAACCGCCATGATCAGGCTCAACTCAGTTATACTTTTCTGGAATCGCTAGGCTTGTCAGGCCCTACCTATATGATGACAAAATAATCTCCACTTCACAAATTCTAAATATTTAATTTCTCCCCTCGCTGGCCTATGATACTCCATTAAGACCGTCATCTCAAACAAAAATTGGAATCACAATTATTTCATCAGAGGTTACTTCAATCTTTTCATCACCAATTCATAACATCACTATTATAAATCACACATCATCATCATTACATAACTCATCACAAATTTAGAACATCATTATCATCAATTGTAACTCATCACATAAACTTATCACAAATTTATGAAATCACAATTATTATTCATACATCATCATCATCACATAAAATTATCACAACACATCCATCTTTTATCATCATAGCAAATAAACTCATCTAATCAAACATATACATAAAATTAATTCGACATTCAATATCACAATAACATCAAATACCACACATTTAAAGAAATTAAATCAATCAACACCTTACAAAATATTTCTATTCTATATTTTAATCTCACAATTTCCATATTTGCACATTAATTAATTTATCTATGAAATGGCTATTGCCGTACGTAGCAAGCCCCGGATGAATCGTTGGAAAATACGGTTTTCCCGTTCATCTCACAATATATTACACTCATGAATTCAAACGCTCTCTCACCCCTTAACATATTTCGACGCTTTTACACACGCATAAGATTCCACGAGCAAACAATCTTTGTTCATTGACTCTTTGTCCTTCAATCGATCTAACTCGACAATTTATGGGTAAACGTCAAAAATAAATTATGAGAAACTACTCTAAAAACTAAATTCGAAATTCGGTCAAGAAAAATTACCATAAATCAAAAAACCAATCAGTGGAAATATAGTCACTTTTTACACGGTTGTTTTGGCGTTGGTTTCACTCAAATCGGAGTTACGGTGAAGAAGAACGATACAAAATAAGGAATTTTATGAATGGAGAAGTCAGATATTTTAGAGAGAAATTAGAATGGTTAAAAATCTGAGGAAATATGTTTATTTGACTAGCTAAATGAATAAAACAACATACTAAAATTTGGACGAGAACTGAGAAAATTTTCTGGAACAGTTATCGATCACTGGTGCCAAATGATAGGGTTGTTGTTGTGGCGGATGTTGAAGCTCCCTTTCTTATTTTTTTAGGGTTCACTTGGGTCAAGCCCATTGGTCTCCTTATTTTTTTGTTTTACTACTATTATTTTTATTTTGCTAAAACTAAATTAATTGTTACTTAATCTCATTTTTAATACTCTTTCAAACATCTTTAAATTTTCAAAACATTACTAATATTTCATAACTAATATATGACAAATTAAAGTAATTAAAATAATTAACCTTTTAAAAAAATACATATTATTAACAACCCAAACTCTCATATTCAAATTAATCACTATAATTATACTTATTTTTCAAAATACCCACGTTATAATAATACAATCATTAGAGAATAGTCAAAATTATAAAATAAATAAATATAACAACAATATTTTATATTAATTACTAAATCATAATAAATATATATATATAAAATCACAATTCCAAAATAAGTATATAAAAATAAAGAAAATCAAACATAATATTACTACTATCTCAAGATAATTATTTATAAAATAAATAATTAAAATAAGATATATTTAAAAATAATTAAATATAATTAAATGCACATACATTTAATATTAGTCAAACACACGAGAAAATATCATATTAATTACCAACTCACATACACACGTAAGATTTCCTAAAATATTTACACTAATATACTATTATTTTTAGAAAAATATATAAAATAATAAAATATAACATTTATTATTCATATAACATATTTGGTCAAATATGTACAAGATTAGCACATCATAGAAAACACACCTATAAAGAAAATTAATCATAAAACTAATCAACATATATTCCAAAATAATTTTAACACCAAATTAATTATCTAAAATCCTATTTAATTAATAAAATAGTTTATTATAAAATTTGGAGTGTTACAATATGAGGCACCCGAATCAATAATCCAAGTTGGATCCTGACATGCAAGGTTTATGGAACTATTATCACAAACAATGTAGACATCACTAAAAGATGCAATTGCTGCTGTATCTTTATCATACTTCTTCTTTTAAATGCACAAACCAAATCAATTGAGCTCTGATACCACTTTATAGGGAAAAACCAGATATAACTATCTCCATAATGCAAAGTATTTTTTCCCTAACCTGTGCAGATAAATTGCCGAACAGAAAAATGCAATTCCACTGAGCAACAACAATTGATAAAAAAAAAACTAAATATGAGAAAAACTCAATTTTTAACGTGGAAAAATTCCCTCAACTTGAGAATAAAAACCACAGGACCTAGTCCAGTACAACCTTCCACTATAATAATTAATGGATACATCAGAGTCTTCCTAGTAATACTAGGGAACATTAATCAACAATAGCCATCACCAAAGGATGAAAACCAAACAAATTGCAAACAATCTTCCACTAAAATGGGTATTCTAAACTAACTCTCAGAGAAGGTAAACTACTAACACTGTATATTGAAAGAACAAACTCAGTGGTAAAAATAACATACTAAAATTGTAGACCAAATGGAACAAGTTTGCTACACACCTATTATCACCATCGAAAGTCAATTTCTTCTTCTCCTCTATGTTGCTTTGACGCAACCCTTTTTTTTTCTGTTTCTCTTTATGTGCGGCACTGTAACAAACTGAAATCATTCCACCTACATCCACTCAAATCAAACCTTTTGAACCTTCACTTAAAACATCTTAACATACACCAAAACAATCTGAAACAATCTCCAAACTTTATGAATCCCCAACCATCAGCACCAACCACTCAAACTACAAAACAATCTGAGCCAAGTAAAACAACTCAAAATCCAAAACCATCATCCAAAAAATCACTTAAGAAATCCACCATCAAACCATCATAAAAAAGCACTCCCAAAATTACTTCCAAAATGCCATCCGAATCGACCACTAAATTTGACAAAGAAAAATCTAAAGAACCAGAATGTTATCCTCCCAAGTCAAAAGAACCAAAACGTTTTCCATCCAAAGCCAAGACCAAACAGTCCTTACCTTCCAAAAAATCTACTCCCAAAAAACTCTCAATTGCCAAAAAATAAATCCCACCTATTTTTCATCCTAAACAGGAAGAAATGTTCAATGAAAAATGGGTTGAAAGACCTGTTGAAGTTGGGAGATATTTCCCCTTTCAAAATCTAAAACTTGAAAATGTGTTTATTCAGAACTACATTAATGATCTTGGTTGGAAAAACTCTTACAAATCTCTCTTAGTCTCAAAAATCATAGGTGTTATGATTAGATTCACACTAGAAATCCTTGTCAATATTATTGATCTCGTTACTGAAGGCTTAACCATTTATGGAAAACAATGGTATGAATCTTTGAATATTCAAAAGGATGAAGTTTTCTACCCTTGCTCCAAAAAATTTGTATTTGCTGATTTGAGACCACTCCCAAAAATATTCAATACTATTAGCCAATATTGAATACTACCATATTGTGGTAGTCATAAATTTGTTTATAATCATGATGCGATGATCATCTACCATTTTCTCGATGGGATGAAACTGAATCTCCCTTATGTTATCATCCAAAACATGATTGCTTCAACAATGAGAGATTACAAGAAGCTCAATGTCTCTTATGGAGTGATGCTCAAAAAAATCTTTAGGCACTTCAAAGTGACTTTGGATGATGAAGAATCTGTTTTAAGTTTTTCATGTTCACCCCCAAAAACATTGCTCACCTGAAAAAGGAACCAATCTCTTCTAATAAAGCAACCCCTCTTCCTCCAAATGATACTCCTCAACTTGTTTCTAGAGTATAAAAAAGAAAAAGGTTTGAAAGAAATGTTTTGCTCAACAAAAGTACTCAAAAGTTCGCTAATGAGTAAATTCTAGAACGTTATCCACAACAACAAAATGTTCTTAACAGTCTTGACCAATAAACTTATGTTGATTTGAACTTTGAGGCTGATCAAGAACCTTAAATTGAACCTATACCAGTTGTCTTTGGCACACCAACACCAAGCTCCTTGATGGCTTTTTTTTAATCAAAAATCAGGTATAACGTGAACTCTTTGTTTGGTTTGAAAAATTACTTTACTACAAGTTCTATCTTTGATTCATCAATTTCCACAAAATGAAACTCAATCTATGTCACTCTCTACCATTGATCCTACCTTTCGTACTTTGGAATCCTTCTACCCTTCAACTGCACCACCTCTTTATGTTCGAGAACGTTCTGGAAATGAGAAATCAAAAGAATCTAGGCCTCCTAAAAGGTTTAAGATTGAGAAAAATACAACCCTGACTAGGAAGGACATTCCTAGGATTTTTGAAGTTATGAAAATCATTCTAACAAGTCAGACTTACAACAATGCGAACCTCACCAGTCTAAGAAATTAGGTCACGAATTATATGTGTCATAGGTTTGGTCTCAATCCACTAGCTTCAAATCCACCTCTATGCTTTCTAGAGCTGCACAGACCTTCTACTTTATCCTTCTTTGATGATTCTTCTCCATCATTGTCTTTTTTAAAAAAGACAATGAGAAATCAGAAGAATCTAAACCTCCTAAAAGGTTTAGGATTGAGAAAAATACAACCATGAATAGGAAGGACATTCCTAGGATTTTTGAAGCTATGAAAATCATTCTAACATGTCAGACTTACAACAATGTGGACCTCACCATTCTAAGAAATTGGATCACGAATTATATGTGTCATAGGTTTGGTCTCAATCAACAAGCTCCAAATCCACCTATATGCTTTTTAGAGCTGCACAGCCCTTCTACTTTATATCTTTTAAAAAGACATTGTTGCTGAATCCTTTGGCTGCTCCCTCTACTTTTTGATATGACAAAGGGGGAGAAGTAATTAGATGACAATTATTTTTGGAACACTTTTTTATGTACATCTCTTTGAATTTCTAACTTTTAATGATTTTTTTTTTCTTTTGAACCATTTGTAAGTAATATCATTCTAGTTGTTACATCTTTTGATTAATGAATGAAATATGGTATTTTGCTTCAAAATTATTTTTGCGTTTATCTTTGCATTTTAAAAATGTGATATTGGATGCTGAAATTGATGGGAAGTTTTTGACAAAAACACTTTGATTATTATCATGTTTACCTAATTAGAATCAATATTCAAAATCTAATTAACATGTTTATCATTCTCAAAAAGGAGTAGATTGTTGAGGCAAAATCAATCATTAATGTTTCGAGCATAATCAAACATTTAATTATATTTGTTAATTATGATTCTGATGTTATTAATTAGTAACTTGTGCTGCGAAATGGCATACCTAAAAGCCCTATGAAATGCATGCAAAATAGGGTCAGAATAACCCCGTAAAAAGTGATCCAAAAACGGATTTGTCCTAAAGTTTCAGTGTTTGTTCGACCAAAGATTTTACCCATCCAATAGTGAAATTTTGCAAATAAAAACATATGTGAACCATCTCATATATTGAAGTATGCATATTCATGCATGATCACATGGTCATTTTCAAGTAATCAAGATTGATTTCATTAACAAATCTGGACCCATCTCATGTACACAACAAGACAAGAACACCTTTGGTGAAGAATAAAATGGTTTGCAAGATTCCTCAAGAGAATGACAAACCAGATTGACGACATTGAAGGTGCAAACACGAGAAGATGGGGTTGAATTGTGTTTGCCAAATTTAATAACTTTTTGCTAATTTGATGAAGGTTGGTTGATTTTTATTAATTACTTAGATAAGAAGCAATCGGATTTAGAATTAGCAAACATTGAAAGCATAAATAGTTTGACACATAGCTTTATCCTGGTTCACCATTAACTTGGCTACATCCAATCCCTTCATTCAGAAGGTTTTAATCCACTAATTCAAATACCTTGAATTACAAAGCACCTGACCCTCCAAGCCAGTCTTCCCAAACAGCTTGACAACCCCAAACTTTTAAGAAACTAACCACCTTGACCCTACAAGCCAAGTCTTCTCCTAACAACCTAACAACCCCAGATTGAAGAAGGAACCAAACCGCTGTCGAGTTGGTTACAAAAGATTGGAACTTGAGTAGTTGCTTCTAACAAAGCTGATAATAATAATAATAACTCTCACACTCAAAGAAAAGAACACTCAGAAAATATTTCTCATTCGAACAAGTGTTTCTCTCTTTGAACTCTAAGATGAATTTGGAATCTTGAGCTTGAGTTCTTTTACTCTTTTCTATTTTTTTTATGCTTTTCTCCTTCAGCCTTAGTGTCTATTTATAGTAAAAATTTGAGCTTCAATTTAGTCTTTGTTTAATTTTGAATTGTATCTTGTTTAGATTGAGTTTGTAAATTCTTCAGATTGATTCTATTCCTATTTTGTGTAGATTGAGTTTGTAAATTATTCAGATTGATTCGGTTCTTATTTTGTGTAGGTTGACTTTGTAAATTCTTCAAATCAAATATTCTTCAAATCTTCATTAAATGTTGTTCAAATATTCTTCAAATCTTCATTAAATGTTGATCAAATATTCATCAAATCTTCTTTAAATCTTCATTAAATGGTGATCAAATATTCTACAAATTTTCATTAAAATGTTTTTCAAATATTCTTTAAATTTTCATCAAATCTTCTTCAAATACTCTTCAAATCTTCTTTAAAAATTATTCAAATATTCTTCAAATCTTGACCATATTTTCTTTTCAACTTGGTCAAAGATTTTCTTCAATTATAAATTTGAATCAAATCTTATTTTAGATTTACATCAATTATAATTTTGAATCAAATCTTATTTAAGATTTCCTTCAATTATACATTTGAATCAAATCTTATTTTAGATTTTCTTCAAAAACATGAATCTTCTTTCATACTATTTGAAGTCAAATATAGTGTTCTCATAAAAAAAATTTGTTAACATCAAAACTCTGAATGTAAAACCAACTTGGTTTCAACAATCTCCCCCTTTTTGATGACGACAAAACTTGTATATTTGATAACAACTTTTATTTATATTTCTTTGACTCCCCCTAACTTAGGGCTCCCCCTAAGCCTTAGTATCATTTTTTCTCCACTTTATCAAATATCTTTCTCCCCCTTTTGTCATTAGACAAAAAGACTTGAATGTGAAAATAATATAAGAAAATATAATAACTAGTGTAAAACTAAACTACTTTGAAGTGATCACAACACTAGGTGCTTGTTTTAGACCATACAAGGATTTCCTAAGGTTAAAAACATGATTTAGAAATTCAGAACTTTCAAAACCTAGGGGTTGTTTAACATAGACCATTTAGAAAAGCACTTTTAACATCCATTTGAAATAATGTAATGTTATTATTTGCAGCAAAAGAAAGTAGGATACGAATAGCTTCTAACCTGGCCACTGGAGCAAATGTCTCAGTGTAATGAATGCCCTCTTGCTGATTGTAGCCTTGTGCGACAAGTCTTGCCTTATTTCTGACCATCATCTATCAATGTTTCATCAATAGAGATAGGCTCAATTGATTAGAGTAAGCCAAACAAACCGGTATCTTTAAGTGATGATCTGGTCCTCAAAGGATCACTTGCACTTCCAATGATTAGAGTTTCAGGGTGAGATGACTGGTACTTCCATCCAGATCTTTCATCTGACTTTTCTTGACTATTTTTGACTTGATCAGATTCATCCTCAGAAGATTTTTCATCTTCTAACATGTTTGCATCTGCTTCCTCAATTTCTCATAAACCTGTAGTATACTCAACTTGCTTTGACTTTTTAACGTCAAATTGTTTTTTTAAAACCAAACTTGTATGCTACTTCTGCTGAAGTGTTCATATTATGTGGATCTCCTTGTTCCTCTAAATTTTTGAGAACCTGCAAAATACTTATCTAGCTTTGAATTTTAAGATCAAGCTTCTTGTTATCATAGTAAACATAATATCAAACAATAATTAAATTTAAAGAAAAATATCACCTATATGTTAATAGTTTTAGTTTCACTTTAAAAACCCTCTTAGTTCTTCTTTTCTGGTTTTCAGATTCCGAGTTTGCATATTCTCTGATTAGAGAGTCTAAATGAAGGGATTTGAATTCCCATCCAGGTTTGTAGTCTTGATGAATTTGATTGGAGTGTTCAAAGAAGTCTCTTGATTCTGATTGTTCATTTGATACTTCTGTTTCTGCTGATGTATTAGGTTCCTCTGGTAATTTTGGAACTGATGGTAATTTTGATTCGTCTCGTAGTTTTGGTTCTATTGATATGTGTGATTTATCTGCCAGCTTTGATTTTGTTGATATGTGTGATTTCTCTGCCAGTTTTGATTCTTTTGATACTTCAAATTTTTCTGATATTTTTGGTTCATCATATGGTTCTGGTTCTGATAAGTATTGTGTAGACCAGTCCTTCTTCCACCAGAGTCAGTTGACTTCTGTTTGGTAGGGCTTGGAACATAGACCTTTTTGTCTTCATATATTGCAAGCATCCATTGACCAGGCACCATGACTGGTGTTTCAATTGGATTGCTTGGAACATATGCAACATAAACAATTTTGTGTTTTGGTACCCAAATCTAGTTGGGTCCTGGTTTGTTAGATCTTAAAGATTTCTTGTGTTTCCATGTGGTTAGCATATGACAAGATATTTTAGTGTGACCTTTCTTATAGCAAATAGTACATAAATCATCAGTGGGAATAAACTTAGATTCAATTACTTTTTCTTGAAATCCTATTCCTCTTTTACCATTCCTACTAACAACATAAATCATATATGCATACTTGCTTCTTTCCATACCATTATCAATAAAATCTTAAAATACTTCTGCATGCTTATCAGAGTTACATGTGGTATTTTCAGTTGATGTTGCACTATAATTACTTTTCAGAGTTAGATTTTCAGCCTTATGTTCAGTAATATCAATTTTTCAGATTTGCATTTTCTGTTTTAAGTTCAATAATATTAGTTTTTAGAGTTGTACTATCTGTCTTTAATTCAGTATTATTAGTTTTCATATTTGCATTCTCTATTTTAAGTTTAGTAATATCAGTTTTCAAATTTGTATTTTCTGTTTTAAGTTCAATAAAATCAGTTTTCAGAGTTGCATTATCTGTCTTAAGTTCAGTAATATCAATTTTTAGATTTGCATTCTTTATTTTAAGTTGAGTAATATCAGTTTTGAGATTTGTATTTTCTGTTTTAAATTTAGTACTTTGATTATTTAAAACATTAACATTTTCAATTAGATTTGTATTTTCTTTCCTATGTGTTTTCAACTTTAAATACAATTTGTGATTAATATTTAAAAAATCATTTATAGCAATAATTAAATCAGATCGAGTAAATTCAGAAAATACCTCAATTTCTTCATCTGTTGATTCACTAAATCGAGATATGTGGAACCCTTGGATCTTTCCTTAAACACTATAAAGTGCTCAGCCTTGAGACCGAGCTATGATGCCAATTGAAAGAGCAAACACAAAAAGGGGGGTTGAATTGTGTTTACCAAAGTTGATAACTTTTTTGCTAATTTGATGAAGGTTGGTTGTTTTTATTAATTACTTAGATAAGAAGCAATCGGATTCAGAATCAGCAAACAATGAAAGCATACATATTTTGACACATAGCTTTATCTTGGTTCACCATTAACTTGGCTACATCCAGTCCCTTCATTCAGAAGGCTTTAATCCATTAATTCAAATACCTTGAATCACCTGACCCTCCAAGCCAGTCTTCCCAAACAGCCTAACAACCCCAGACTTTTGAGGAACTAACCACCTTGACCCTACAAGCCAAGTCTTCTACTAACAACCTGACAACCCCAGATTGAAGAAGGAACTAAACCACTGTTGAGTTGGATACAAAAGATTGGAACTTCAGTAGTTGCTTCTAACAAAGCTGATAATAATAATAACTCCCAGACTCTAAGAAAAAAACACTCACAAAATATTTCTCATTTGAACAAGTGTTTCTCTCTTTGAACTCTAAGATGAATTTGGAATCTTGAGCTTGAGTTCTTCTACTCTTTTCTACTTTTTTTGATGATTTTCTCTTTCAGCCTTGGTGTCTATTTATAGTGAAAATTTAGGCTTCAATTTAGTCTTTGTTTAATTCTGAATTGTATCTTGTTCAGATTGAGTTTGTAAATTCTTCAGATTGATTTTTGTTTCTATTTTGTGTAGATTGACTTTGTAAATTCTTCAAATCAAATATTTTTCAAATATTCATTAAATGTTGATCAAATATTCTTCCAATCTTCATTAAATGTTGATCAAATCTTCTTCAAATCTTCATTAAATGTTGATCAAATATTCTTCGAATCTTTATTAACATATGTTTCAAATATTCTTCAAATCTCTTTCAAATATTATTCAAATATTCTTCAAATCTTGACCATATTTTCTTTTCAACTTGGTCAAATATTTTCTTCAATTATAAATTTGAATCAAATCTTATTTTAGATTTTTATCAATTATAATTTTGAATCAAATCTTATTTAAGATTTTCTTCAATTATAAATTTGAATCAAATCTTATTTTAGATTTTCTTCAAAAACATGAATCTTCTTTCATACTCTTCAAAGTCAAATATAATATTCTCATAAAGTACTTTTGTTAACATCAAAACTCTAAATGTAATACCAACTTGGTTCCAACAGACACATTATTTTCAAAACATTCTTGTTGTCTTATTAAAGATAAGAGACAAAATGGATCAGATGGAGAAAATTTGTAGAGGGCTACCAAAAAGTGAACAAGCTTCACGAAGACAAATAGTGGAAGTCCACTTGCAAAAAACACAAGTAGTATGATTTTCAATTTTGATCTCCAGATTTATTAGCTAGAAGTAAGTACAAAAGATCTTAAGTGTACTGCGAAAAACATTGTTGACGTGACATATGTGCATGCTTCTGACTCGTCACTGTCCCAATAGACATATTTAGCCTTTGTGCCCAAATAAGAAGATTGTTTCAAAGAAAATAATTGACAGTTGGCAAGACTGTCCAATGGCTTTTGTAACATCTCTCTTTAACATTAAATAACTGGTAGTAACTATTTTATGTTTTACTTATTAATATACAATTATAATTTAAAAAATATAAATAAATTATATATATATATATATATATATATATATACACACACATACACTCTACTTTGTTTTGGGGTTATAAATAAGGGAAATTAGAAGAGTGAATAATAAATAGGGTCTTAAGTGCACTGCGCAAAACACTGTTAACGTGACATATGCGCATGCTTCTAACTCATCACTGTTCCAATAGACATATTTAGCCTTTGTGGCCAAGTTTCCTCCAAAGACTCAAGAAAGAACGTTCTAGATTTGAAGAAAAATATTTTGGACAAAACTGTCCATCAACTATTGTAACATCTCTCTTTAACATTAAAAACCGATAGTAATTATTTAATGTTTTACTTATTAATATACAATTATAATTTGTAAAAGATAAATAATATATATATATATATATATATATATATATATTCTAGTTTTTTTTGGGGTTATAAATAAGGGAAATTAGAAAAGTGAATAATAAATAAGGTCTATTTTGTATGAAAACTCAATAAGGCAGAACTTCAATTCACCAAATAAACACCACTTATTTATTTTTTCATTTCATTTACACAACAACACCAACACAAAACACACACACCAAAATAAAACAAACACATCACTAAACTAAGAGAGAAAAAAAGAAGAAGAAAAAGGAAAAGAAAAGGGGGAAACATTACTAAACTAGGAGAGAAAAAGAAAGAAAATAAAAATAAGAATAAGAAAAGAGGAG